>OU744723.1:21149295-21825279 GCA_916613615.1 Steromphala cineraria | reverse complement strand
AGAGAGAGAGAGAGAGAGAGAGAGAGAGAGAGAGAGAGAGAGACACACACACACAGAGACAGAGACAGAGACAGAGACAGAGAGAGACAGAGAGAGAGAGACAGAGAGAGAGAAACAGAGAGAGACAGAGACAGAGAGACAGAGAGACAGAGACAAAGACAGAGACAGAAACAGAGACAGAGACAGAGACAGAGACAGAGACAGAGACAGAGACAGAGACAGAGACAGAGACAGAGACAGAGACAGACAGGGACAGGGACAGAGACAGACGGACATACACAGATACACACAAATAAGAGACAGGCGGACTTGACACAGAGAGAGAGAAAAACAGACAGAAAGAGACAGAGGATAACAGTGACTATGACAGGCAAGCAGACGGACAGACAGATAGACAAACAAGTGTACTGCATTATGGAAGGCCCAGTGATCCTCAGTACAATTGCATATTGCTTGAGACAACGTGAGAAAGTCAATGGTTTTGTTTTTAATCTAAGACATCAGCATGGCCCAATTTATAAGATAATACATCGTGTATGGGGTTAATAGAAATCGACATAACTGTACACGAAATAATACGATTAAAAAAACCATCGAAATAAAAACATTAGCGATGCACTTCTTCATGCCGATCATACTACAAAACGTGACACATATGTTAGTGACCTGTCACCAGCAGAATGTCCCTATCCATCATGTCGGCCTTAGCGTGTCTTTTTCCAGACAGAACAGCATGGCCTCGTTCTGACCCCATTTCCGGTTTCTGTACAGGACATGACGTCATGCAGTGCTGTTTCATGTGGTCTTTGTTTTTACCAAACACATTCCCTTTTCGCTTAATTACGTTGAATGTTTTAAGCATTTGTTGTTTAAAATTTTGTAAAGATGTCATCTCATTCTCAAAACAAAACGTTTTGGCATTTGGCATTCGACGTTTTATATATCTTTAAAGAATTTGACATTTCTTTATTAAATGAACGTAATATTATATCTTTAGGACGCAAGTTGGAAGTTGGTGAAATGCGATAAATATCAATTTGTTAACATATTATTGTAATATCATTTCAATAAAGATAATTATCATGATTATTTTTATTGGGGTTATTGTTTCGTGTCTTCCATAATTGGCTACTTTTTGGCGCCATTTACTTGCTTATTAAGTATCTAATTCATATTTGATGAATATATATTGATCAAATAGAAACATTCTTCTATTAAGAGTTCTTTATTCCAATTTCAATGATTATGATAATGTTCTTTTATAACAACTTTGTTTAATGTTTTCGAAAAATATGATTTGTTGATAAATTATTGATTTTAATATCATTAAACAGATTTAGGATCCAATCATTCAATTGATTTTATAACGGAAAATACGTTATTCACAATCACACTCATTCATTATCCATTCAAATTATACATCGTTTCGAAAATGCATTTAAAGGCGAAAGTAGAATGATTATACAATATACTTACACGATATTTGATATATAAACTCCAGACACAGTAAAAGTGTTCATATCTCTATATAGGTTTATAACTCATTTTTACTGCAAAATTTCTTAATTAATTAAAAAAATATATAATTTAAACGTATGAAAGTATGTTATTTTGTTAATATTTTCTGTAAACCATAGCAAAATATATCAAAGTAGGTAATAAACGTTGCACAATTACTCGTCTGATTCATATACATACTGGAATGCCTGATGTCACAAATAACGTTAAAATATCTTATATTAACATCAAACTCTTGATAAACACATAAATCAATAAGTATCTTGAACAGAATTCGCCGAAGGCTCGATATTAAGTGAGAGTAACGTCCCTTTAATCTATAAATAGATTGATACGGAGCCCAAAGTGTGACATCTCTGTCATCTTTGATTGACAGCTCTGTTCTATTACATTCAATCAATCAACCACGTCACGAAATCATCAATTTCATATTGAGGTTGTCGTATAGGCTGTCTTGCCTTATATAAGATGCGCTCTTCAGGACGTCAATTTCATATGCAATTTACACGATTGTCAACTGATCCAGTTTGAGTAAGATAACCAACGCTCATGCATGTTCAATGATATATTTACAAACAATTAAGCATTATATAAGATGCGCTCTTTATGATGTCAATTTCATATGCAATTTACACGATTGTCAACTGATCCGGTTTTGAGTAAGATAACCAACGCTCATGCATGTTCAACGATATATTTACAAACAATTAAGCATTATATAAGATGCTCTTTATGATGTCAATTTTATATGCAATTCGATCGATTTTGAGAAGGTTCCTATTTCAGTTTGAAAACAAAAGTTCATGTTTGTTAAATGATATATTTAAAAACAATTACGCATTGCTTGACCTGAAGATTTAGAAAGTAGTATAAAATTATGGTTCATTTTGAACGATCCTGTGAGACAAATATGTATAATAATTCATTACCCATGTAGATAATTTATGTTGCAGGATTGTACTGTTTCAGATGTGTTATATTTTCTGTAATTTTCATTGAATTTTTGATAATTCACAATTTAGATTTAAAGAATCAAACATTTTCTTAATGAAAAATGATATTTTAAAACCATTTATCTGCTCTATCACCGTGTATCACTGCTCCGATACGTACATGTAGTTGTAATATTTAGTATTACAGGGTTATAATTGTTCAC
Source organism: Steromphala cineraria (assembly GCA_916613615.1). NCBI lineage: Eukaryota > Metazoa > Mollusca > Gastropoda > Trochida > Trochidae > Steromphala > Steromphala cineraria. The sequence continues at coordinate 21,822,605 of OU744723.1, read as the reverse complement.
ATCAAAGTCGACTATTTTAATCACAGATACATGATTTAAATCATAAGTGTCAATAGTTTTCCCTGTTTTAATTAATTAGATATTTTATTCACTAATAGCATCCAAGAAAATATGATTGTGAGGGGAAAATAAAACGCAATCCCTAAATTATTATTTTCACGTAAATAGACGCTTTTACAGATTATCCACTTCATCTTACAAATTTCATGTATTAAGATAATGCAATTCAGAACTGTTAACAAAACAATTATAAGAAACTTTTAAACGAATAAATGCTTATCAATGATAACCGCGACGAAAAATAAATACGCAGTGTTAGTCGTGAAATTGACATAGGGTGATATAATTTAAAGAGGGTTTTTTTACACTCGATTGTCTTTACCTAATCATTTTAAGAGGCGTATTTTTACACTCGATTGTCTTTGCCTAATGTTTTACTCCCGGTGTGCTTCTTAATGCCAATATTAGATCTGAAAATGCTTTGGGCAAAATACTTAGATTTATTGTTTCTTTTTTTATGCTTCAATAAGTTGATATAATCAAATTTAGTTTTATCTCTTTCAAGGGTATATGTTGTGTTGCTGACATTCGTTGTGGTTAAAGCAGTTAGGAATACCCCTATAACAGATAGAATTCTAATTTCTTATTAATTCTCGAACCGATGCTCGCAGGTTTCACCACAATACATAGCCACAATAGTGTTGCAGGCTGTCTTCCTGCAATAATGCTAGGAGCCGTGAGACCGGGAAATACTCTTGAAAGCGGCGTTAAACCCCAGATCACCTCACCTCACTTCCTATTAATTTCGTCGACGGTAAAGAAGTCATTAAAATTGTCTGAACTTAACTTAAGACGAAGTCTAATTCAAAATCAAAATGATAATTTGTAATTATGATGATCATACATACTCAACTTCAATTTGAAACACAAAATCAATCATGATTTTTGATAATGTAACGATACCTTTCAATTGTGACGAAATATCATATTGGAGCGTTTTTACTATCCTTATGATTGTAGTTGTTTATAATCCTATCAACGTTTTTTCTTGAGATATATGTCATACGTTTTACTAGGTTTTCTGCATAATTGTGCAAATAGTTCCTTGATACTCTCAAATGCAAAAGAAACGATACCAAATCTTTAAGAGGGCCAAAATAGTCCTCTTATCTGTGAAATACGACTTTAAATCCCTGCGATAGGCAAATGTTTTGGGAAGAAATACTCAAAAATTCTTCATAAGTTTTGTATGTCTGTTCAAATTTGCATTGGGTCCTTAAACAGCTTTTTCCTATGTTTTTTGCCAAAATGTATAGAATTGAAATTAGATAATATGACATGGAAACATTTAATAATTTTATTCAAATTAATCTTAATAGGAATAAATTTCTTAACGCATATTTATTGTAAGACGCTAGAAAACACCATTCCACAAACCCCTCGTCTAGTTAAGGAGAATTCATCAAGATATTTCATTTTTACAAAAACATTACTTAGTGCGTTTAGCTGCTGAATAAACGAAGTAATCCCGTTTCAGTGGAAAGTATCACTATCTTTTTTGTATTTTATATGGTATCGTTTCTTTTGAACGTAAGTGTTTAAGGATGAAGGCCTCTGCTTTGTTCTGAAAACATTCTAATTCCGGAACATAAATATCTAATATTTGCATTTGATTTGAAAATAGATTTTCCTTTGCCTAATTTTGTCTAACCTTCAAAATATCTTAAATTCCTTTTCGCGAACTCAAAACACTCACAATCATGAAGATTTACATTTTTTTTGGAATTTTTTATCCGTTGTAAGGTTAGGTTTGCTAAAATATTTCAAATCTTACCTGCTAAAAACAGCAATATCAAAATAGTTCTATCCATGGTGAGAGTCTAGAACAATGATGCCCCAAGCTCTCTGTTAGTTGCTTTGACCCTTTTTGGTTGTCTTCCCAGCAGGTTTAAGTAAGCTGTTTAGGTCTGTTGGCCACGCCCCTTTTTCGTGACGATATCAACAATAGTCGGACATCTACAACACAGATGTCACTCAAAGGTCCGACCCGTCACTCAGACTGTCAGAGGATATATACAAGCAATGTACAACCCTTAAAGTACCACTACGGTTATATAATACATACAGGTCAGTATGATATTATGTACAGGTTAAACCCCCTGCACTGACTTTATGTTACCGGGTACATGAATGATATCCCATTTTCCTTTGGTGCTAAAAGTTTAAGTAAAGATACAAGAGGAATTATTTTAGATTTTTGAAAGATATTTGTGTAAACTCTGATAAGTGAATTTGGACGACGTTCACTGCATATGCAACGTCTTTGAGGACGTCAGAACGAAACCCAAACAATAACGTTATTTACTGAGTTCATAAATAATATCTCATTTTCCTCTGCTGCTAAAAGTTTATGTAAAGATACGAGAGGAATTATTTTTTATTTTTGAAAAGGTATTTGTGTCAACTTTAAAATTTGAGTTCATAAATGATATTTCATTTTCCCTTGGTGCTAAAAGTTTAAGTAAAGATACGATAGGAATCATTTTAGATTTTTGAAAGGTATTTGATACGACGACGTTCATAACTTGCACAACGTCTTTGACTAGAATGCGGAAGTCAGAACGAAACTTAAACAATAAAGTTATTTACTGAGTTCATAAATATTATCTCATTTTCCTCTGGTGCTAAAAGTTTATGTAAAGATACGAGTGGAATTATTTTTGATTTTTGAAAAGGTATTTGTGTTAACTTTAAAATTTGATAAGTGAAACTCGTACGACGTTCATAACTTGCACAACGTCTTTGACTAGAATGCGGAAGTCAGAACGAAACTTAAACAATAAAGTTATTTACTGAGTTCATAAATATTATCTCATTTTCCTCTGGTGCTAAAAGTTTATGTAAAGATACGAGAGGAATTATTTTTGATTTTTTAAAAGGTATTTGTGTTAACTTTAAAATTTGATAAGTGAAACTCGTACGACGTTCATAACTTGCACAACGTCTTTGACTAGAATGCGGAAGTCAGAACGAAACTTAAACAATAAAGTTATTTACTGAGTTAATAAATATTATCTCATTTTCCTCTGGTGCTAAAAATTTATGTAAAGATACGAGAGGAATTATTTTTGATTTTTGAAAAGGTATTTGTGTTAACTTTAAAATTTGATAAGTGAAACTCGTACGACGTTCATAACTTGCACAACGTCTTTGACTAGAATGCGGAAGTCAGAACGAAACTTAAACAATAAAGTTATTTACTGAGTTCATAAATATTATCTCATTTTCCTCTGGTGCTAAAATTTAAGGTAAGATACAAGAGGAATTATTTTAGATTTTTGTATTTGATAAACTTTGATAAGTGAAACTTCGACGACGTTCATAACCTTCAGAACGTCTTTGACTGAAATGATGAAAGACAAAACTTTTGAATTAAAACAAAGTCAAGTATTATGGATAGCAATTTCTTAATCGAAATAAGAATGCGCGGTATTATCACTATTATTGCAACAAAGAACAACTTCATCGGTATTATGTTTGAGATTATGTAATATATGGGACTTTCTAACATGAACCGTTTCTATCTGAAATTGCGGCAAAGGGCAAACTGAACTTTACAGAATGTTGTCAAAAATCTGTGAGCAAATATATATATCAAAACCAGTCATTGAAAAATCTCCCCCTTCCACTAACTTCAACAGTGGATAAATGAAAAATATGTTTTCGGATAATGATTTTAATAATCTGTAACACTGTTGAAGTTGTACATCCATAACATTGCCTTTATCAATATTCTTCTACTAAACTTTTATAATGCCTTCTCACGTGTAAATAACTGTAAACGTGCTGACAACACGTTAAACCCAACTCACTCACTCTATAATGCCTATCAAAGCAGATATAGATTGGTTGGACGAGAAATGTCAAATAGTCCTCCTGTTTATTGTTTGTAATGTTTATCATTTACAATTTCTTAATAATTAAAAATATACATTTAAGAGCATTTTGCATTTTTTTAGTTTGATTTCACCAGCAGGAATATTAGACTTTATTGAAAGCAGTCCTTCTGATTGACAAAACGACAATCTAGTTCAAACTAGCTGTAATGTTATCGTCCCCTTAGTCCTACGTTACATCTAGCTACTAACCCACGTGTCGCGCATGCGCGGAAATCAACCAATGGAAAAAGAACTGGCTAATCCCTTTGAATCGGGCGTTAGGATTTATATTGGATTTTACACATTATGAGCATAAATATCAATAATTTAATGTATGACGTATTGGAAATAAACAGTACAGCTAGTTTTAACTAGATTGGCCGATTCTAACAGCTTGTATTAACAAGATTGTCCGATTCTTTGTTCTTATCTCATTGGCTGATTTCCGCGCATGCGTGACACGGACAAGGTGGGTTAGTAGCTAGATGTAACGTAGGACTAAGGGGACGATAACAATACAGCTAGTTTTAACTAGATTGACAAAACTACAGCCTGGTGAAGATTTGAACGCAACTTTGACATAGCAATATATGTAGAACAAATAGCAAGGAGAAATAATGCTGTAAATCCAACAGTTTAAAAAGTAAATCAAATCAGACATTACAGGTTTCATTATTCGTATACATTCGAAATAAAGTAGTCTTAAGCTGTTGGTATTTCATCCTATTAATCATTCTTTGATATTTTAGTTTTTGCAAGGTTTGTATGGAATGTGATAACAATAGTAATTCAGTTTGCATAATTCTAAAGAATAAACAAATATATTTTAAGCCTTCTGACTTGTTAACTTTTAATTATAAATAGCCCTAAGCTATTCGTGGTACCAGACTTTCAAGACATGAAAGCATGCACTGACTTCAATTTGATCATGATATTGCTATCTTCAATTTGTTTTACTCAAGCAGCCCGAAAGCAGTTTCAGATAATAAAGAGCTATGTGTGACATAAATCGTGTTTACGTGTTGTTACTTTGTTTAGGAAAGCTTTTCCTTGCCTTGGTGCATTCTAATAAATTGGCCTGCTCACATGTGCATATATCTTGTATATGATACTGTTAATGAACACTGCAAGACAACAAGCAACACGCATACTTATAATTGTATCAATGGATTAATTCCATAAAATTTTATGAAAAACAAAGAATAATCAATTAGGGAAAAACCGTTTTAGATCATTCCAGGTAATGTTTTTATTTATGGCATATGCTCTTTAGTGCACCAATGCAATAAACGTATGAGAAATGCACTATTTTGAAATTCGAACCCTTGTTGTGAACATTCAGTCAACTATTTCTACCATTGGCACATAAGCGTTTAAGACTCTACATCATTTAAAACACTTATCGTATTACTTATTCATCATACACAATTAAGTTTGGGACCGACGATTAAACTCCCATATTTCTTAATTTGTTTATGTCAAACACTTTAACCATCAATCTTTGACCATCGTAGATTTCGAAACTTTGATTGACATCAATAGCCTAATTATGTCATAACTTGTTTATGTATCGTGTCTCGGTATGTTGTCTGTCTTATTATGTTGATGGGTCCGAATGTTGTAATTTGTGCAAGCAAATGAAATATTTAAGGAGCCAATAGTTGATGTATTAGTTACACGCGTTCTTACAAACATTCCTGTTGAGAATGGGACCGTATTTCGTAATCGGTACAAGCAGATGGAAGATTTAAGGAGCCAAGGTTGATGTATTAGTTACATGTGTCTTCCCATTTCTTTTTGAAGATGGGTCCGTATTTCGTAATGTGTACAAACAAACGAAGACTTAAGACAACCTGTTTCTATGTATTAAATTATCTTCTGTCATCAATGCGTCGGTCCATGTTTCGTAATTTGCACAAGCAAATGAGAGATCAAAGGATTTGGTGTTGACATTTTGATGAATTAAGGTTCTGTAACCCTTCCTTTGGTGTCTTAAATGGTGTAATCAAACAGCTTAACTAAAGCCTAAAGAGCGTTGGCACGAATATCTCTGTCAAGATCAAGTGTCATATTATTCATAAGTGCAAGCAGCCGCCGTGTTTGAGTAATTGTTTGTATAGTGTAATATAAACGCTTCGCAAGTCAAGTTCTCAACCTGAAATAATTGAAAGTTGGCCAGTGGTTTTCGTTTTTATCAAACAAACATTTCATTAACGAAAAAGCCAACCAAAGCAGTGTTCGAAAAGGTCGGCCATACTTCGTTTACGAAACTATTTACGTTAACTTAAGAAATATATATGTGTAAAACGCGTTAATATAAAACCACACTACTTTGTGAAACAAGAATACCACAAGAAAAAAGCGTTCTGTAGTATATTTAGACTATCATTCCAAGTTCAAAATTATGAAGCAGTTACAGTTCATTTCGATTAAAATGTCACTAAACGAGAAAGGACAATTTTATACCTATTTTCGTGAAGTGATGCGTTAACTATTTTAGTTAGCTGTAAGAATGTGTTCCTATAAACAGTACATGTACATGACTATAAGTAATGATCGTTTAAGATAGCCTATAGCACAGCTTTTGAAGACAATCTATTTTCCAAATGTTTCACAGTAGATATCATTTATGCTGAATGTATTACCGATGGATGGCCAAACTGCTTAGTAGTAGAACAGATTATCATGACAAGGCATTGAACATTTTTGCCAGTAGCACGTTTTCAGGGGGAAAATTAATGGTTCCAAATGAAAATCAATGTATCTAAACTTAATGAAACAGTAATAACTCAAATACATACGCAAAATGGCCGCCAATGTATTTTATGTAAATCTTCTTACTTTGTCCTATGACTAGGGATGATTGGCTTGAATATTGATATTTTTGACACTGTTAAAATAATACATTTAGCATTAACTTACAATTATCATTGAAATATGTGAAATATAAATTTATCAAAAAATGTGCTAATGCCCCTTTAACATCTTTGAAATATTTGAGGCAGGGAAGTTGATTCACTTTGATTGATTCACGTTTTCGCAATAGTATATGGTTTTCCTTTAAACACGCTACTGCACTACTTGTTTAAGAAATATCAAGCCACTTTTAACCGTCTTGTGTTCTACTCAATCTTAAGTTTTCATTCTGGCTATGAATTTATATTCTCTATAACAAGTTTTCTGTATATATTTTCTTTATAAAAGCTTAATAAGTCAGTTTCAATATTGATAATTTAAGCCTTGCTGCCGACACTTGGCTTTTCTGTGCTTTCTCTTTTAGTACATTTAGGTTACTGTAAGGGAAAGGCATAGACCAATGAGAAGCTCTTTACAAAACTCGATCGGACAGATAAAATGACGTCATTCTGTCCATCGACTGAATACTTTGCAATGAGAGAGTAGTTTTTGCTTTTGCTTTTAAAGCGCAGATCGATATGGCCTACCAAAGTTCCGTTAAATCAATACTGGTATTGTAACACCAAAAGCAACCTAGAAAATAATTGTTTGAAAAGATTTGACGAACTTGTAATCGAGGTCAACTAATACAGACAGCGTCGGTGATTGGCTGTAGTAAGGTAGATAACTAAAGGTAACAACTTATGGCCGGTGAGGGCGCTGTTAGCACCACGAAATTCAAGGGTCGGCAGCAAGGGTTAGATAAGCCAGGTCCACAATAGACCGATCCAGTCTCCATCCATCCAAATCTCGCGCATGCGTTATTTCAGCCAATCAGAGCGGCGATTTCGCTACGCGAATTTGTCAACTTTACTTCCGGGGACAAACAAAGCGATAATGGCGACTCGCTTCTGTTTTTGCAAATAATATTTCAAATGGCGTTCTTTACGATATTTATGCATCGATGTCATGACAGAAGTATTCCTCATTGTTTAGGGTAACAAGGTTAAAATTGTGGAAAAGGCTCACTACATGGTAAAAAAACAATCACGGGTCGGACAAGTGTTCGAAGGTGAGAATTTGTTCGAATTACGCACTTTTCAAGTCACTCCCATAAACTTTCAACAAGGTGACAGCTCTAAGTTCCCATTGATAATTTATCTTCAGTACTCTATGTTTCTGAATCAACAGTTCATTTAGGTTGATCAAGATCATTAATAGCAATCATACACGTTGACATTTCGGCAATTTTCGAAATTTCGCCATATTGTGAACAAACATGTTGGACGTCTTTTTGTGCCAAATACGGTGAAATAACCCACTTAAAAATAATTAAATATCAAAGAAACTGGCAGCCATTGAATATTTAAGGTTTTCTGCATTCCATTTCAACTCCTTATGCCTTAATTTATGTTTAGCTTTCAAGCAGTAGGGTTTATGTCCCATAACCTTTCAGGCATTTGATACTAACAATCCTTGAAAATATTCTTGCCTGTAAAATTAAACATGGAATATATAATTATCATGTTCATTTTAACAAATTAAATTCTTCAGTTCAATGGTTAGATTTATTTTCAAATATTTGACCAAAGAAAACCTAACTATTCAAAACAAATTACTTTATTACCTCATTAATTGGTGCCAGTCTAAGCATATAAGCTATACAACAATCAACTTTTCTGTCAAAGCTGTAACAATAAATTTTTAAATGAGTCAATAACCCAAAGTGTTCAACTATCATTTTAAGAGTTTTTGTGACCATAGATCAGTTGGGAAAAAAACATCTGATTAGTGATTACTATTCTTTATCAATCAAATAAAATTTGGTGCACATATGTCCATTATTTCAGGTGTACCAGGGAATACAATAAGACAAAAACCAAAACGATAAATCCACAAAAAAAATCACAGGTGAAATCTTGAAAAATAAAGCAATTTTTATTGCTGTTTACTCATATGTTCAGTGATCACTGATAATTGTTTCTAATCCTATTCTACTGTTTTTACTTTGGAAACCTGAAATGCAATATTTATGTAAAGCAAAGATTTATTTTTTATTTTCAAGATTGATTACTTCCTGGATCCCTGATATTTTGTTATTTTTACAAAACATTGTTACTATTTTGACAATCATATATTAAAAAGTTCATAGTGTCACTTAATTTATTTGGATCTTTCAGTTTTGAATTCTCTAAAACAATTTTTTGTACAGTGAAATCTATGTATAGCTGTAAGCCTTTCTAATTGAAAATTTTATCATAACCATATTTTCCCAATCTAAATAAATTTGGATCAACAAGTTTTTTTAGAAGCATGATAAGATCCTTCTGTTGTATCAACTTGTATGAAAAAATATAAGATTTGTTGATATAAATCTATTTAGACTGATATTTTCCAGATCCTGAATGAAGCCTGTGAAATATTTATTTTTTAATGTCAATTAAAAATCATCCCTGTGTATTCACCTCTTAATTACCACTTTACCTTCTCTCTTTTACAATTGATTTTTGGGGTACTAAGCTATGTCATAAAACATTCATATTCGGCTATAAAGACATTTTTTACTGCTGTTGACTCACTGATAATTGTTCCTAATCCCATTTTACTGTTTCTTCTAATGTATGTCATAAAACATTCATATTTGGCAATAAAGACACAATATAAGATCTGTTGACCTAGATTTATTAAGATTGATATTATCCAGATCCTCAATGAAATATGAGTTTAAAAAAGCAAAATATAAATGAAAACTATGATTGTATGTAGTGTCGCCAAATGATATTTTCTAATGGTGTTTGTGATTCAAAATTCATCTTTTATGATTTATACAGTCAATTGTTTTTTGAAGGTAGACTCATTTGGTAGTTGAATTTTATTTAAAAGAACGGTAACCTTTGAGATAATGAAAATGATTAACATTTTAAGGACTCAATAAATTACATATACTGTCATAATGTTTTGAGAATATTGATATTTTTTTTTATGATTATGATCTCTGTGTCAATATGTAAAAGATATATCAATAATAAGCAATTTAAATATGGTATGTCCAAAAAAAAAATGGCAACTAATTTAATTTGGTTTCAAGGATTAAAATTCTCGATGATGATTTTTTTTCAAAGTTAAGTTTACTGTGATCTGGAAGTGTAATATACACACTGTCAACAACTGAACAATGATTACTCAACATATTTCGGTAAAAAAGGTTTCTCGACAAAATATGAAAAAAAATCAACTTGTGGATGATTTATGAAATCAAACATCTGGTGGTAAAATCTGTGATGAAAGCTGTTAATTACCTGGATTGTACGACTATTTACAAAAGTGAAGGAAATATTCCGAGGTGAAATGCGTTTGTATACAAAGTGGTCGACGACTTCTCTCGCTCTGGGCATTGATAAAGTGTCAAAATTACGTTTCATTTGTTGATAAAATGAAGATTTATCAAAACTATAGGTATATCTTGAATGTATTTGTTAGATGATGCGCGTTATGAACGACATTAGCATGAACGCAGGCCAAAAGATTCGGCTAGTGACATTGTTGAGATACGCGGCCCGGCTCGCCTTAGCTTGAAACTTGTCCCCTCAAATATTTCAACCAATCATGTCGTAGGGGGCGGGGCCTAACTGCTCTCGACTGGATCGGTCTTTTTGCGTTTTAACCTTTGCATATGAAGATGCTCGCGGAATGGCTCTTTAGCAACATCTTTCTGTAGCCTGTATATGTTATTTAGGTATTTTAATATCCCCTTAAAGGGACCATTCGAGCGGGACATTTTTTGTGGAAACGAAATTCAGGAGGACTTTCCTGTTAACAATAATATATGATTTTTACATAATAATTTCACACTAAATTTCAAATATGTTTGTGACGATAGCACTTCAGTTGTTCGAGATTTAACAATTTGACAATGAATAAAGTGTATCGCTCAAAAGATGTCAACATTGTGAAATGAAGCCAATCATCTAAGCTTCGATCGTGGAATGCATTACTAGAACAAAATGCTGTCGTAGCTGATAACTTTTATTATGAATTATTTGTAAATATGCTCCTCGTCTATCAATCAAGTATTAATTTCTTTATTTTGTTAATAAATTAGCATAATACAGCACATTTGTTTTCTCGCAATGCTAACGTTTCAAAATGGCGGATGAAACGCGGTCGAGTGGTGCCTTTAAGTATCTATTTAAATGTACCATTTTACTGACGAATTATTACCATAAATGACAAAATATGTATACAATGATGAGCCTATAAGTTTTTCGCAAAGTCGTCTCTTTAACTTTAATTTCAAAATTCAAATATCTAATTTCAATAATGATTCTTTTTATGGTTAATGTTATTCTATTCAGCCTTTGCATGTATACATTACACAAACATGCATGTTTTCCATATGTCTTGTTCTATTTAGAGTTTAAATGCAAGAGATGAAAAAACATTTTCCATATATTATCATACAATTATTGTCGCTTATAACATGTAATTGGATAATGGAACATTGCTCGTGTACTAGCTTGATGGATTCTGGACTTGACAGGGTTGAAAACTTACCGCATCATGTCTTATTCATTTACAATAGAAACAAATATTCTTAGCATACTAAAGTGACATATTGTTATAAACAAAAACATGATTCATCACGTTTTCTAGCAATCGTAGGAAGTTAGACACCATCTAGACACCATCAAAGGGATACGTGTAGTTGTGGTGGCTGATTTCTGCCATGCGCGACTTCGCTGATTTGGTTTAGTTTAAACACATTTACCTTCGCTATTTCCCTCGTCTCCAATTATAAGGCGAACCATCGAAATAGCGAAAGGGTGATGCGAAGTAGCGAAGATGCGATACGAAATAGCAGTGATGCTAGAACATTTGTTTCACTACGTTTATATACATAATCAAATGGATCTTTCAAAAATAGATGGTTTATTAGAAAACGAAAAAGAAAACTAGTTTGAATCTAATAAGACAGACGTATCATATTATCATGCGAAGCAATACAAAACCGTTTACGTATATCAAATGGTGAGGTGTTCACACTTAAAAGGTTTTAAGCAGTTTTCGCTTGATACTTGATACTTGATTTTTGATTATGGTAAATCTGTATCATGAATGATACGCCCTCTGAATATGTTAATTTGACAGAAACTTATATTGATAAGGGAATTTGAAGAATTTTGATTTCCAAATTACATGCCACTGCCCCTTTGACACGAAGACGCCATATAACCACACGTCATCGGGGCATTTACATATCGAGTTGGCATGCCAAATTAACTATTGTAATGACCGATATGACGTGTCACGATAAATAACAATTAGGGAAAGGGTGACACCAACTGAACATTCTCAAGACAAGACAACAACACGTGTAATCCTACAAGGAAACACGTGTAATTCAACAAGGAAACACGTGTAAACAACTGGTGCCAATAAGACAACCCGTCAAAGGTTCTAGACAACAGATTTAGGTTAAAATACATGTAACTCGAACAAAATATTTTGAGACAATAATTCTTATTGAATTATTGAGACAAACTAAACTATTGTGAAATAAGAATGCTGTTAAATTTGTTATGTCAATAATGCACAATTTTGTCTTCAAAACATAATTTATTCGCGAATTATCACTTTCCGTTTTGAACCGTATCTAATGACGTAATAAGTGGGAGACATGTATAATAATAACACTTTATTATCCTCAGTACATGTACATATTGGAAATTCGATTTGTGCCCATGGCACCCGGCAGCCACGGTGCAGCGCCAGTTAATGCGTTGTTCTGCCTTTACAATGCTGAGTGTCAAGCAAGACAGCAACAACTCCCAACTTTTAACGTCTTTTGGTATGACGCGACCGGGAATCGAACCCTGATCTTCCGGGTGACGAGCGGACACTCTACCTCTGAGCTTCGCCCCCGGTATAAAAAGAGTTCATCACAACAAAAATATTAAAATCGCTACTGTAGTATGTAATTGTAGAATAACAAAAGGCCTAATGACTATGTTCCGCGAAACCATTAATCGCAAAAGTTATGACATCATTGAATGCATTCCTTGAAGGAAACGTTTGGTTAACTTGATGTATTGACCACTCCAGATATAACAATTGCTGTTTAATTGAATATCTAATTGAAGACAAAATTAATTCATCACAATATGAGGAAAATGTGAGAGAACTGAAATTTGGTCAAATAATAACTATTGTCATTGGGGATAAACGACACAATAAACTTTGGATATTTTAAATAAAAAATAACATTTTTGATCCCAAGTTGACAATAAATACACAAAAACCTTCTCTATCATGCATAATATAAGGCTAACAGGACATAATTTTTCAGTACTTGTTTTTATCAATAATTGAGAAATGCCTTGAATCTTAAAATCTAGAAGTTAATTTGAAATTATTTTAGGTAAATTTGTTGATCAAACATTTCTTCTCCCTTGCGAGTAACAATTTTCTTTAACACTGGCCGTTTTTCTTTGTGCCTATTAACAAAATTTGATAGATTCACAGTAAATGATATTGTATTGAACGTTCATACTGCTTTAACGACTAACATTCGCTATGAAGTCATTTACTAAAACAAAACCTCATTTCGGTCAAGAGAATGATAATTATCACATTGCAGCTAAAATATTGACTTTCATTTACAATTATAAGGTAACTTAGAAATTGACTAAAAATACAAAGCCGTTAAAAAACAGTTATCCAGAGACAGTGAATTTTTACTATAAGCCGAGTAAAGTTTTCTTTCTACACTGCTAGATAATCGTCCTATCAAAAACCCTTAATTGTTTGCCTGATTTTGTTGTTGTTTATCATCAGAACCGTTTACAACTAAAACCACAACAATGTTTAAGAAAGTCTTTTATACCATCCTGATTTTACTGTACGAATATGCCAACCAGAATAAAACGTTAGTCAGTTTACAATTAAGTTAACCGAGATCTCCGTCACCACAAGGACAGGGGGTGGAGGAGGGGGGGGGGGGGGGGGGGGGGGTTTGGAGGGGGGAGACCAACTCGAGGAGGGGGGGCAAACATCGAGTATCAACAACTTCAGAGAGTCAAGCATTCACTGATTATCCATGGTTGCCAGAAAAAGAATTAGGTAACCTACAATCTCATTAAAATGATATCTTAATTGCTTCACTACATTACGCAGCGTAGTGTAGCAAATAGATCATATTTTAATAAGATTGGGTAACAAACAATCACTGATAACCATTTGTGTGTGAGAAACTTTTAATCATTACGGTAATTAGTGTAATTAAACATTCTGGAAAAGATTATTTTCATTAAAAAGCATTTTCTTACATTGACTTTTTGATTAGATCATTTTGTGTTCATAAGATAAGGATGCGCGGTATTACCGATGTATCGGTATGTTGCAATATAAACACCTCTGAAAATATCAAATTAACAGAACGTTTTAGAATAAGCAATTTCCAACCAAAATTGGAGAAACTTGGAATTTTGTTAACAAAGTGTGAACTTGTATTGCGAAAGTGTATGTATATGCATAGAAGTCATACACAGTGATTGAAAAATCACCCTTTCCAAAACGGCTGATAGCTAAAGAATGGGAATCGTCCTCAAGGGGGAAGAAGCACCTGTTAGGGGGGGTTTAAGGTTAAGTCAGGAAAATTAAAATAAATGGTTCCAAATGAAAAACAATGTATATAAACCAAATGAAGAAGTAATAATGAAATATAAGTTCAGCCATTCGATTATTTTGCTTACACAAAACGAATTAAAGGTGTTCACACAAAAATGGTCGCCAATTGACTTTATGTGTTTGTTTTTAATTTGTTCTCCGACTATGGATGATTTGTTGGTGTAATGAGTTTTGAGACACTTTAAAAACAATACATTTCGTAAAAATTTAAAATAGAAAATTTTCAAAAAACGAGCTACTTCTCAATTGATGCTCACATTATGACAAGATAGTATGCAAAATCTTGAATTTAAAAAGTATCAATATATTGCAATACATATTTTGAGAACGATACCCATTTTATATAAAAGCATGGTCCTGCCCTTATAACGTTAACCCCGATCTTAGGCCTTTGTAACATGATGTATAGACGTCAGCAAGGACAGCGGTCAAGTGGAAGTGACCAACAAGAAAAGGATGCACATACATCAGTTGGACACTGACAGAACAAGCTAAGAACACCTGTATATAAGCTGAACAATACCTTTGATTGAACTCGGGAAGTCAGTTTGTGACACTCTGATCATCCGGGCTCATACATTAATGGCAAACTGGTTCCCTGATTTCGTACTGCCTGCGCTCACTGAAGCGCAAACCGAACAAGGCCAGGGAACCAGGTTGGCATTCGTGATCGATACACATGTTATGCAAAGGTTGGTTTTCCGTAAACATACAGTTGCCTAAAGTGTGTCAACAAATCTACCTATCCTTGTGCAAATGTCATGTTATATGGGAGAACTTTGAAGCATTGTGGCATATCTTGACCGGAAACTGACACTGACGTTGGTAAAGGGAAATAAAGATTTTCTCTTTTGTGAAAATCACAACATTCCGGATTAAATATTTACACTTTCCTTTAACCTTCAGTGGTAATTTAGAAAATCATGCTGTTCTTGACGGGTTTGCTTCTCGTAATAAAAAAAGAAAGTCATTTAAATGTAAGGATAAAAACATGTCCACCTATAATCCTAAAACATTTCCTGTCCATTGCTTGAGAAAGGAGAGTCTTTAGGAAGCCTAAACAGTAGTTGCTATCCATAACTTTTGTCATGTTTTGCTGACAATTTTTTCAAAGGACATTGGCCGTGAAATCCCATTTCAATTAAACGTTTTATTACATTAATTCCCTGATAACGTCTCGAATCGAAAATAATAAAGTCGTGATTTTGAACAGATGTTAATAATCTTTTTTGTATCTTTTATTGTTTGAACATAATTACCATATGGGACCTCTTAATAGAGAAAAATAAGCAATAAAAGGAATCCGATTGAACATTTTATTGAATCGCACATGCAAAGTATGGAAATCTCTCTCTTCCCATGAAAAACCTGAACGAATAAAAAAAAAATTTCAGTCATTGTTTACAAAGACAATTTTATGCAACATATCTGGTAATCTACTGAAAACATAAAGGACAGTACTAATTTACAAGATTGAAAGTTTCTTAACTTATCATAATTTTATAATGTGTAAATATCAACCGATTTTGCGTATACTATATTGTGATATAAAAATTAAGACATCGAACCCAAAAGATAGAAAAATATTTAAATATCTAAAATATCATCATATCTTAATAAAATCAAAATATTGCATATGAACACTACATTAAATCACTATAGTTTGATATACAATTAAGAAAAGATTCCGAAAAGAAGAAAAATCTTCAAATATTTCCGTATTGTTGAAAATCATAAGATGCCATTTCAACACAAAATTAAATCTCAATCTCCTTGTAATAATTGACCTACCTTATTTGGCGACCATGTGGTGACCATGTGAGAAATAAGGGGAGATAACTTCCGGAGCGTAGTAGTGAGCAAGCGTGTTGTAAGGAAAGTACCGCACCAGTTGTTGTACGGGATAGTACGGCATCAGTTTTGGCAGTGGGATGCACCTTGCTAGCGTACGCAGTGGGAAGTAGGGCATCAGTTTGCGCAGAGGAAAGTAACGGACCAGAGTTGGCAGAGGGTACATAGAGACCAGCCTTGATATGGGACCGTGGAACATGAATGGTGGTACTGGAATCACAAAACAAGGTGTCTGAAGTCTCAAAATGTTCAGAAACATTAAAACACGACTGGGCACAGACAACTTAAAGGGGCAGTAGCACGTTTTTAGGGGGAATATAAGGTGATGTCAGGAAAATGAAAATAAATAGTTCCAATTGAAAGACAATGTATTCAAACTAAATGAAGCAGTAATAATTCAAATATATAACGTAAAGTTCAGCAATGCGATTCATTTTTCTTACAAAAATGAATTAAAGGTGTTCACCCAAAAATGGCCGCCAATGGATTTTATGTGAAGCCTCACACTTTGTCCTCTGACTATGGGTGATTGGCTTGTGTAATGAGATTGTTGACACTGTCAATATGATACATTTAGCATTTACTTACAATTATAAGTGAAATATTTAAAATGTAAAATTATCAAAAAACGTGCTACTGCCCCTTTAAGGAGAGACATAAACTTAAACCCATGCACATAATTCCAAACGTATAATTTACCAAATGGTTATGAAAAGGTATGTATTCATTCGTGACAAAAGCTAAAAAAACTGCTCATATTTATTTAGTAACGTTAACCATGAACACCAATGATATGTGTTTTTGTCGTTTGTGAGGTTATGTTAGTTTGGATAAGACCATGGGTAACATTACCTCAAGTGACGTCACCAGTAGACCATGAACATGCAGAGAAAGTTTGTGACTAGATTTGTTTTTAGATTCGAGATTAGTATAGAGATGAATGAATAAGAAACTTATTTAAAGTTGTGTTCTGCATTTAAATTGTGAATCCTTCGACTTATTTCTAAGATCCAATTTACAGCTACGTCCTTAAGTTTGTTCACTTGCAGGTGTATCTTATTGCAAATATCATGTTATTTTGGTTGAACGTCAATGAAAAAACTTCAGCAGGTCTAACTAAGGGTCAACTATTGTCTATGTCTAAACTACATATCCATAATTTGAACTTGATATTAGGGTCGTTTGAAGCTGGTGCCAAATTAATTAGTCGCCAGATCTCTCAGTGCTTTTACTCGATTGTTTTCTTTACATCTTACATGTATCTTTTTTATTTACTACTTACTTAACCTCCCTTGCATAAATTTAATGACTTTTGGGGACTTTCTGTCATATAATACTGAAAATAGTATGGTCAAACCTTTTCTCTCAGATTTTACCCCCTTTGAAAATATTAGACAGTCATACGCTTAAGTTTTTAAATAGGTAGACATTGATTAAGTAGATATTTACACACAGTATCTTTTGATTTTCTATGAAAATTAACTAGATTATACATATACATGACATATTTAACTGTACTTTAATTCTGATGACCTCACATTAAACATATTTTGTTATAGCATTTTCACAATTTACAACTTTAAAACGAAAAAAGCAATTACGTGAGTGGGGCATAGTTTTTGGCATTGGTTGATTAATAGGACCCGATTGTCTTCGCCTTCTAACAGTTTTCGTTGGTTTAAGAGTCATAAAAAGGTAGAAATAAGCTTGTTTAACTGATGATTTTTTTTCAAGAATACAATCAGTCTATGGATCATCAACTTCATTATTGTAGAATATAGCGACACTTCGGTATAGATCCTTAAAGGGGCAGTAGTTATGTGAATCTTCATACTTTGTCCTCTGACTATGGATGATTGACTTGTGTAATGAGATTTTTGACACTGTCAAAATAATACATTTAGCGTTAACTTACAATTATCAGTGAAACATTTAGGATAAAATATTATCAAAAACGTGCTACTGCCCCTTTAAACCGTTTTTATTCAAACTTGGTTGTTTTACAGATAATCGTCTAAACATACCCATTCCACCGGAGTGACCAAACACGTGAAGGCCTTCTACCTCTGAAACAGAAAACAAAAGGCAATTAGAGGCTGCATACACCACATCAGCGATAGGTTTCTGTTTAACTGGCTACAGTGGTCTACTGGGTGGTGATTATATATATTTATTATCACTGGAGTGACGTCAAGTTCAAGAGTTTGACGTCATGTTAGAATGGTCTGACGTCATGAATTCTTGTCGTGAGGTAGAAAAGTTTAACATAGGCATTTCACTCGTGAAAATATAAACTTTCTACCTCACTCGATGAGATAAACTTGATATTAGTCAAGAAAAGACAGATATCCTTTATTCATTCTGCGATGACCTTTCGTTTTTGTCAAAGGGAAAATATGAAGGCACATGTATTAATATTGCACAGTCGTACCTGAAACAGTGTGTAGTTTTATATATAACCCTTAGTTCATATTTGTGTAGATTTAATCTTTTCCCAGGTTTCCTAGGACATTCAATAGAATATGCCTTAGTAATTCTATGTAATATCTGCAAAAGTGTAAGCAAAAGACCGTATGGAAACTGAAACATCAAGTACTACTTGTTGCGCACAAATACGAACGGTTACACCATGGTAAAAATTGCTTTCATTATTCCTTTTAAACCTTCGCCTTTCATTTTAGTGTGGGAGTTTAGGACGTCTCTGGTTTTAGAGTTGCATTGGCAAGTCATACTTGAAAATCGAAATCTTTCAAGCTGTCCCATGTAAATTAGAGATAATAACCTTGAATTCCTTCGGAAGAAAACCAATGCCATCGGAATAGTCCATGGAGTCAGGCTTAAGCCCTCCTCCTGGCCGATCCCTTGGATAACGGTATTTCTTTCGGAAAAAAACCTTAGGATCGTTATTTATCTAAACCCAATCTCAACAGAACTGCAAATATAATAATATTTCTTAATGATCAGTTACAAAAGGATGATACAAATAAATAAATCTTACCGGCACAAATCATAGCTAAAAGCAGGACGGTTAACAAAGCAAGTTTTGCCATCTCGAATCCTCTCTTAACGCTGTTTAAGCTCTGATATGAAAACGACTACAAAGTACGTCCTTATATGCAGACCATCTAACATGAACATGTGTTCAATATTCCCATTTTCCTGACAAATATTTGTCATTCAATCATATAAAATCAGTGTCTTGTCTTAGCCCTAGGAGATATCTACATGAAATTTCCTGTTAAGAGAAAGCGGTTCTTGGTATATTTCCTACAATGTGTCACATGTTTCTTTGTTGTGGAATCACAATGCTGTCGCAACAAACGTTTCTGAATGTTCCTCTCCTGTAAAGACGTGTCTTTCCTGATAGGGTGACGTGTTCTATCTTGATCTTGCCCTTGAGGGACATGTGTCTATGGTTAGGGGCTTGGTAGAGGATGTGATACTTGGTGCCTGCGGGTTTTAAAGATCCATATTTATAATGAAGTCAAATTCAATATTTAATGAAAATTTTTCTGTATTCGTTTTTTTGCAAAAATTTGCTACCAGCACAGAAAATCGGACAAAAATCATTAAATTGGAGACAATTTATCAAAACGATCGAAACGGCAGTCCCAGCTTGTCGACATGAAGGCATGTTAAGTGTCGATCAGGGGTTATAATTTCATGAATCGAAAAGGATCAAAATCTACGCTTATTTAAACTTGGTGACGGGCATTATACAATATCTGTTTTTTCTTTGTTTTTGCAAAGGCTTATAACAAAAATGCAGTTATGTATTTCGAAACTTTCACGTAAATATATATATATATATGGAAACTGTGGTCTTGTGATCAGAATGGTGGCCTCTTACGCTTCTTTACTGCTTTGAAGGTACACATTTTTTGTGGCAAACAGTGCTTTGAAAAGGTTAATATACCTCAATGTTATTATTATATTCCTCAGCCTTAGGCCGATTGGACTGTTAGAGGGGCAATGTTACTGGTGGTCTAATGTTAGCTGTTCATGATGCACGCCTCTGTCCGGTTTTCGATCATCGTCACATCTTTGAAGGTCTTTTCTTTAATGAACCTCCATTGTCACTTCTCGATGAATTGGCATCTGTGATAATAATTAACATATGTCATCCCCAAAGGTTAACACACGACTCTTATAACATATGAAGAATTAGATTTGTATTTTTTTTTTCTAGATTTGACTGGAAATTCAATTACAATATCCAAGCTGATGTGTTCTCTGTCATTGAAGTTGAAAATGTATTAAAAGTTGTTGATGTTAAAGGCGCTCTGTAACTTGCAGATTCGCAGATTGCAACTTGAACTAGTAAAACTGTAATTCCTCAAAATCTGCAAGTTTGACCTATTTTAATTTGAAATGAATTTTGCACCAAAAGCTCAACAACCCTTTTGAAAAATAACAAAGCGACAAAACTCAAAATGAAACCGAAACCACATGACCTTCTAATTTGCTCGTTAATCTTTCATAAAACAAATGTCTGTTTTAATTTGAAACTTTTGCGCAAAGAACATCTCATAAATCTAAATTCAATAATGTGAAATTTAAATCTATGAAACTGAGCTCGTCTATCTATTCATTATTCAAGAGAAAGTATTAAATCACTGTGTCTTCTTTGTGAAATTTGATATGTTACTTCTAAAATCCAATTCCAAGGGTCGAACTTCCTTTGCTTTTTAAAAAGAACAGTCCTATCGCTTTTTTTCGTTTGTGCTCTCTCCTTTATCAAGTGGTCAAATATAATCAACATGTTGCATTTTCCCCGTTAAATATTGCAACTTGATGGTGTTATAATCAAGTACTAATAGCATTAAATACGTAAACTGAAATATCCCCTTGCATTTTGTTTCAACAATAAATACCCTGATAGGACTATCCCTTTAACCATATGCCAGATGTTTTCTCGAGCTGTTAAGCTGAGTCTTTTTAATTTCTTTAAAATGTTTTCAATAAATGTTATGACAAAGTCTTCTCATCAGAGGATCAATCATCTCAATACTTAACCGTTTTAACCGTATTTGTTAAAGTAATCACAAAGTTTGAGGCGAAAACTGCCCACGGCCATTTCGATGTGAACACCTCTAGATCTAGATCCTATGCGTTAGGGAAATTGATTACATTCTGGATTCTGTATAGTGAAATGTCCGAGTCACTGAGGCCCACGTGGTGACGAGGTTTTTGCTTGACTTAAAGTTGACTGAATGCTTATTCAAATCCGTACCTTAAATATACCATAAATATGATATACCAATTTGCAAGTGAAAATTTTGAGGTAAAATATAATGCTCCATTGCAGAAAAATATCAATATTGTGTTCATTTTTTGAAGAACTGTGTCAGATTTAACTCTATAATTGAGTGAGAAAACAATAGGCTGTAAACGAGTGTAATAAAAACTGTTTGAAAGACGGAAAGTAGAAAACAGTCACTTTGTATTTATTTTTATTGAGATACCGCTAAAACCCTAAGAAAAAGGGCTGCGGCGCTTTTTACATCTGCAATCAACGACATATGTTTGCTACTGAAAAACAAACCAAAATAATTTGTATATTGTTTCCTATTAACTGTATGACTAAGAGTAGTTTAAAGTTATTTATTTCATTAAATAAACACTATCATTTATACATATTGGAATGAACTACTGAGAGTGATGATTTGTTTGTACTTTGACGTCAGAAAAACACCGCATAGGTCCAAAATGAAATTCACATGAGTCAGATCCAGGTTCAGATCCAAAGCGATGCAGTTTTTCCTCAATTGCTTAATTGCTTCGAAAGTGAGAATAGTTTCAGCTAAAGACTAATTTTGGACTTGACGTTAAGATATTCTTACAGAATGACGTCATAATAAATAGCGACGAGACCATACAAATTATATCAACGATTTGATTTTTTAATCAATAAGTGAGTAATAAATACAGAATAAAAGTTATGTATTACACAACTCATAGAATCAGCTCGTTTTAAAATAATATTATTTAATGGGGCGTCGTTTAGTATCCTATTAAATGTTGTTTGATAGTGCATGGGCATGTAATCAGGGAGAGTTTTGATAAAAACAGAACAGTTGATCTGTTGATTCATTGATAAAATAAAACTGCATATGAGTAGTTTTACGTATAGTAGTACTCTTTCCAAATCATAATAAATACACTGAATTCCAAAAGAAACTTTGCAATTTTAAAACGGAAATTTCGAAAACGATCTCATATTTACATTTTAATCTAAGTTGGCAATGACATAGTTGAATCCCACACTTTCAAGTTTAAAACTTTTAATTGAGCAAAATTCATGCATTTTTGCAAAAATGGCAAAAATGTCATAATCACGTGACGTTTCCGCTTGAACTTAGTCACGTGACGAAAAAGTTAAATAACTGTTCATAATGAATGTTTGTCACTCGAATAGTGAAAAAAAACCACCTTAAAACCAGTAAACGGTATAGCAAAACTATCGCGAATCCCCACTGAAAATTGACAAAATTGATCAAAAACAGCCCTTTTTACAAGAATCGGTAGCGTTTCTTTATTTCTAATGGTAACTTGATCCGGCTATACAGAGAGGTTGTGAGGATTGCTGACAACCCTGAAACACAAACAACAGTTGTTTTTGCACTGCATGAGAGCCGATATCGGTGACGTTAGACCACCGCCAACGTTGTCTCTTTGTGACGTCAGAGATAGCAAACATCAAAGGTCGGCATGTTGTTATGTTGTCGTGCACTTTATGAACTTGGACAGATCTAATCGGAGCTCATCGACTGCTAACTTCATAGCTATTAGTCACTAAACATCGACACATGGCAATTTCATTCGAAGTTATAACGTCAGAATCGGCATGCAATACCAAGAAATAATTGCGATTGTTGAACTCTTAAGGCTGGTTACCATTTGTACGACTCAAAGACGTGTCAATATGACAAGTAAGACTTGTGTCCACACATTCCCATTAATGGAAAAGCTTCGATGCAGACGAAATGTGAAGTTGAACCTGCTGACAGAAGACGTAATTTAACGTTTGAACTTTTTTGTTACTTATGGCAGATTTGAAAGTTTGAACACTCCGGCTGCTCAAACCTGGTACTTAAGTAGCACATTTTAGTACTTTAACGAAATTATTGCGAAAACATCATTTCAACGAACGTCTGAACAACCAAAATTTTGACCCCTGCCCACTTCAGATCAAATAAGTGCAAAACTGGGTTTCCGACCTTTAATTTGGATTCGCTGGTTGTTTAAACAAATGATTGATTAATAAGAGTTACTTTGTTTTAAATTTCTATCGTTTTTCCTTCTTTAATCAGAATCATTACAAAATGGTGCAAAGTTTCTTTTGGAAGTCAGTGTAGATTCTAGATTTAAAGCAAATTAGAACCTATTATCTCTATCGTGAAATATACACGAATCCATTAGTGTTTGATTTCTTTTGACAAATGTTTAGATGACAATATCAATAAATGATGATAATATATTTATATAAAAATAAAATGTTGTTAATATCCTTTGTTATATTTCTTACAAAACGACTTCAAGTGATTCCAGGTTTAGGAGTAGTTTAGATATGATGTTTAATAAGGTTTTCCTTACCTTTATTTTGAATTTTCTTCTGAGTGAATGCCAAAAAAGGACGTTGATTCGGATTTGTCTGGAATTGTGTGACGAATCAAAGGAATGTGCTTTTAACGGATCAAGAAGAAATCAAACTGAGTCGTGCTGCCACCATCATGATAAAGTCATGAACATGTTTTGCTTTAATATCTCGAGGTCACTTGTCAATACAAAATTCGGGGATCA
This sequence comes from Steromphala cineraria, assembly GCA_916613615.1. Classification (NCBI taxonomy): domain Eukaryota; kingdom Metazoa; phylum Mollusca; class Gastropoda; order Trochida; family Trochidae; genus Steromphala; species Steromphala cineraria. Next base: position 21,798,432 of record OU744723.1, on the reverse strand, counting down.
AGGTGAGGAATGTGTTATATTGTCTGCCTTCTGTCGGTCTGTTATATATAAACTATTCTATAACGTTTTAATAATGTTATTAATTAATAAAAACTATCATTAATCAAGTATTTTGTATTGGCTCAGGTACAGATCCTAGATCTGCTGTAAAGGTTTTAGGCGAAGCTAAGGCGAGGACCTGTCTCTGGGCCAATACAAAAACCTTGATTGATGACATTTTTATTAATTAAAGTCTTGTGACTTACTTTACAACATTGGAGAGTTCAGGCCCGTCGAAACCAAAGTAATTAATGAGTGCCATATAATTTATAGTTAATTAACGACAACTCATATATATCTAAATAGTAACTTATTTATGATTCTTTAATTAGGGCATTTATTGCAGGCTATTGGACTTGTATTGAATCGAAATGCACTTTTTTTGCAGAACGGCGTCAAGGCCCTCATCATCTGTCACAGATCAAACAACCGTCAAACATTCAACCGTCACAGTCGCAACCACCCTCAAGGTTTCAACAACAGTCACAGACACGACAAACTCCAAACATTCAACAACTGTCACAGTCGAAACAACCATCAACATTTCAACAACTGCCACAGTCAGAACAAACTCCAAAGATTCAACAATCGTCACTGTCGAAACAACAATTAACGTTTCAACAACAGTCACAGTCACGAAAAACCCATGAGATTCAACAACCGTCACAGTCGAAACAACAATTACCTTTTCAACAAACGCCACAGTCACGACAAACTCCAAAGATTCAACAACCATCACAGTCGAAGCAACCATCAACGTTTCAACAACCGCCACAATCACGACAAACTCCAAAGATTCAACAACCATCACAGTCGAAGCAACCATCAACGTTTCAACAACCGCCACAATCACGACAAACTCCAAAGATTCAACAACCACCACAATCACGACAAACTCAAAAGATTCAGCAACACCCCACAGCTGAACAAAAATCAAAGAAACAACACGTGTCGGACAAAAAGGCTTCAGGAAAGAAAACAACTTCAACAAGTACGCGATACTAATGATTTTTAGCATATTAATGTTAGCCGAAGAATGAGTTAAAATCTCCAGTAATCTATTCTACAAGATATTTCACACAATCTCCAATTGCTAAAAGAAGTGGAGTTATTTGAACTCATCAAGTCTTTTTACGATGTTTAAGGGACAAAAGCAGTCATTTCACGAAACCCAAAATAAATGTTTCTAATTGCACGTTAGTATATGTCAAAAGTAGAATTTATAAATCAAACGAACAATCTCCGATTACGCGGCGCACACAAATTTCGCTTTGGTAATATATATATATCATATATTACATGTGTTCCCACTGAGAACCGCCATCAGTTGAGATTGTGCTACCTCCGGTAATGGTTAATCAAATAAATGTTGATATGTTGTCTGAAAATAATATATTTGGCATAAACTACTATTTATTTCGATAAAGTAGAAATAGAACTACAAAAAAATACTCCCATTTAAATGTATCATGCATTTGAAATGTTTACCTCTTTCACATTTGGAGTGGCTTCAACTGATACAATAGATATAATTGAACCTGGGTAATAATTTGAGTTAAAATAATGACACCGAGGCGGAATAGTCGAGGTACAGTTTTCCTAAAGGCTAACCATGAGTATTGATATAAATATAAGATTGTAAACCAATAGACCAATTAAACGTAAACATTTTTATTATCATTATATTATCATTATTATTATTGCAGAAATTATCGTGGCCCAGGAGTCCTATGTTTACATCATCACATTACCAGCAAAAACGATAACAACTTTGATGAACATTAAGGATCCTACCAAGTGGTTTCTGATAGACTACAACTTGGACATATTGTACTGGATTTCCCCGATTCAAAATAGAAAAGACAAATGTCTATTTTCCAACAGGGTTGAAATACCACAGTGTATTCTCGTTAAAGGTAAGATATAGAATATATGTTGCACTAACACTGTTGACAGTAATGGTCGTCACCCTATAAATTCAGTCCGATTGAAATTGCCTGTGACCCGTGATCCGTGACCTGGAGGGATCGTACACTCTCTCAAAAAAGAAACCAAACCCCTCTCTCAATATCTGACACCATCCTCTGAACAAAAATGGTGAATGTAAATTTGAATGATTTTTTTTTGGTCATGTTTTCTTAATATGTTCTCGTATGATTGGTAAAAGCTCTCAAACAGAGCATTTCTACCACACGCTGACATTTTTCCGATTTTATCGAGAGTGTGTGAGCAGTCATGTGCATTCAAGAATAACCACACTGGCTCGCGGTCATTCGGGTCACCAACCTACGTAATAATCGGCAAGCTACACCAACCGTGACTGCAACAAAAGTGCCTGGTTTGAGCAGATTTTCGGCAAAAACCATCAGCAACCGTTTACATGAGGCTAATCCTCAAGCACGACAACCATTTGTCGGACCTGTTCTGAGACGCCAACATCGACGTCAATGTCTCAGATGGTGCACTTAAGTGAGAATATTGATCCTAAGGAACTGGACACGTGTCTGGTTCAATGACGAGTCCCGTTTCCTACTTTACAGTGATGGCAGGCAACGTGTATACAGACGAGGAAATGAACGTTTTTGGTGCCACTGATTAAAAAGCGCTCCCGCGCGACCGTATAGGTCCTTACTTCCACCTTGTTCAGGTACCGATTCGTACACCTCAGTGAACTGAGTGCAATGAGGATGAATTGTCTCGTCCGGGGTCATAACACAGGATGAGACAAATTGTGGTGTCTACACAAGGATTCGAATCCGGGTCTCTGGCGTGAGGGGCAAGCATGTTAACCGCCTACCCACGGTGCCCCACACAATCCTATTGTCATATACTGATGTTCGAACTCTATCCAGCTCGGCTTTCCTCTTCGCAACAATCTGAAAGCAGCCCTCTGACGTAAAACATCCAGCCAATACCAAGGACACGGCAAAAGCTTTCGGTATCAGTAGCCAGGGGCAGGTAACTCTGTTTACATTCGTCTTTAATGATCGCCGCTAAACCTTTTTTTTAAACCAGACGATGGTGACTGGATATGCCTGCGGTAAACTGGTGTTAGAACACGTAACTCTGATTTATTCACGATGATAAGCATTAACTGAGTTATTGATGTGCCTTAAACAAGAAAAGCCTTTAAAAAGGCATGCTTGGTGCCACATAGGCAGATGAAGGAGATTGGGATTTGTCGAACAATTTGGGTGATAATATATACAACACTGGATAACAGCAGTAATATTAACACGAGTATTACTCAAAGTTAAATTCACAAAATTAATTTCTATCAACACGAATTGCTGAAAGTTATGAATATTGTTTACATTCATCAACGATTGTTGGTATATTTCAAATCAAAACACACGAGGGTGATATTCTATTTATCATTCAAATTCACTCTTTTTGAGATCTCAGAGAAAAAATGAATTCTCTGAACACAACAACACTAGAATTTCAAGACAGTGATGTGACAGTGACAGTTTATGATGTTATGGCATTTTGATGTTGTTACTTGAAGTAAAAGCACTGCATGGGTTGCCATGTAGCGTTGACAATGATAGGAAATTGTGGAAAACGTACTGCCAAAACCATATCTCCTTGTCATGCCGGTTAATTATTAACTGTAGTATTGCAGATAATAAACAAAATACTTTCCGATGATCTAACGGGATTTCAACCCAGCTCCGCTGAGCTAAGTAGTAACCGTATGGAACCAGCGATGTAGGTCATATTCAAAATATAGCACGAGTCAATTTCAGTAGCTCTGATAGTAAATACATGTTTTCAACGTAAACATTTAGTGACATCGTTAAGTATGACTTGTCACGTGGTCGTAAGAGATCTACCTATTAGTTAACATAAGTCTTTTTCGATGTCACCATCGTTCTTACACAAACATTACTTTTTAATCGCCAGGCGAGCCCAGTGTGAAATTAAATCGCGTTGGTTATAAAAAAGTGGATTCTGTGATCATTGAATGCGAAATAATGCTCTTATCTGGAACAAATGCAGACTCTTCATCAAATGAAGATGTTTTTGATTGAGTCTGTTAACATTTATCAGCGTCTTTAATAGAAAATATTGTTTCTCTTTTAACATGACATTTAAAGCGAAATCATATTCCACAGTATAATGTGCCAAATATTTTGTATTACCCACATGGTGACGTAATGCATTTTTTGCTACAGCTCTGTTCATTGGTCTTTTGATTTGGATACAACACATGTGATTGGCGCGGCTTCCCTTTGAAAATATCAAGAGTAATATAGAGAGAATTCAGAAAAGTTTAAGGAGAATCAAATCATAATACTTGGTGCCCTTTGGGGCACCAAGCAATAAGGAAGCTAACCCAATTTGAGGACGAGATTGTTCTCGTCGCTATCTCAGCTTCTCCATGTTGGGATTTCCTATCAAGACGAAATATCTGGATCAAGTTTTGATTTTGAAAAAAGTTTAATTTAGAAAATTGAGACTTCAAGAAAAAAGAAATTGGATGGGAAAAAATAATTTGATGAAAATTGACTTTGATTTATAAAAAAATGGGATGCTATGTGGACTTTGATGGAATAATAACTTTGAAAATAGGTTTGCTCAAGATATTTCAATTTGGATGAAAAGACTGACTTCAATTAAATGTTTTTACATATGGAATATTGACTTTGATGAAATACTTTTATGAAATATTTTTTGTTGTTGAATAAACTTACTTGGATGAAAAGACGACATTAATGGTAATAATTGATTGATAAAATATTACGGTTGATGAATTATCTTGAAAAAAATTCACTATGAACTGTTGACATGACTTTGTTGAAAAATATCTATTATTAAAGCATGTTTGACGAAATATTGACTTTGATGAAAGAATGATTTTGATTCTAAAAAACTTCGATTGTTAAAATGATTTAGTAAGATATGAACATAAGATATTACCTTATGAAATGTTGAATTTAATGAAAAGGTTGACTTTGATGGATTTTAAGTACGTAACAACGTTTATGATTTCGAAATTATTTTCATTGAAATAATATTTATCTAAAATTGATAAAAAGTAAACATTGCCTCAAATAGCCTTTATTTTTCGTTCTTTAATCAGAATGATGGTACGATTTGGCAATGTTTCGTTTTGTCGGCAGTTATAATTATCTATACTTGAGAAAACATTAAATTATGACTTTTTTTCGTTCTTGTTAGTACATTGTTAAATATTTAAATAAATAAGAAATGTGGAAAACAATTATGAAGTTTCTTTAAGTAAATATTTCTTATGAACATTTTTAATTAGCCATCAAAACACCAATAATTATTGATTTCATAATCACTGTTTAAACTTTGGTTCACCTCCTGAAAATATATAGCTGACCAATTGACAGAAAAATCGAGCTTTATTACATGCGGAAATAACACTCTAGGAAAAACACTCGGAAAAAGTAGTCTACCAAAACCAATCTAAATGAATTAAGATAAACAGGTTTTCATATCCAGTTAACAAATATGGAAATGTCGATCTAAATCCAGATTGCTTACATTCTATATAATGACATTCACTTGTCAAGGATCTATAAAGACCAATAAAGTCATCTTAGAAAACAAATCTAAATGAATTTAGCAGGGTTTCATATAAGGTCCTTCTGTTAACAAATATCGAACTGTCGATCTAAATCCACTCAAATTGGTTACAAAAGAAAACTAAACCGTTAGGACTGATCTCTGACCAACATCTTACCTAGGATGCACACGTCTAGGATCTAATCTATATGTCAAAAGGGGTGTCTCTAAATTCTAAACTAAATTCTATACAATGACAATCCCTTAAAATTGCACGCAACAATGCTATGACGTCAAGGATATAATGTAGAAGCACAAATGACTTTTTAAATTTTAAACTAAATTCTATATAATGCCAATCCCTTAAAACTGCACGCAACAATGCTATGACGTCAAGGATATAATGTAGAAATTCTAAACTACTTTCTATGTAATGCCTTTTCCCTAAAAACTGCACGCAACAATGCTATGACGTCAAGGATCTAATCTATAGATGCACAAAGGACTCTGTTTTAATCATTATTCTAACGTAATGAAAATGATTTTGGATGATAAATAAAGTTAGTTGCCCACACCCGTGCCTTCTAGAATCAAATAAACCAGTGTCCAAAAGAAACGTTACTAAGTTTTCAACGTCATCCGAAACAAAATTCTATTACCTGACAGAGTCGAATTTAAGTGTGTCTAACAGGCATATGTCTTGTAAAGAAGTATGCACATCTACATTTTCGATCTACAGGAAAAGATTCTTTTGATTTTGTGTCTCTTCAAACGCACATTGGGTGCAAAAATCGAAATTTCAAATTGTTTTATTCACAAAACTTTTGTCATTTCACTTTTAAATTGATAAAGTATTGAATTTAGCTAAGAAAACAATGTTGTTGATTTAATGTACTTTATTTGACATAAATTCGTTGTAGCGTCATTGCACTAGAACGTTTTAAAACAAGCGAAAGTGTCCAATTTCTCTCTGCTATCTCGCCTAGTTCAGGATATTCCAGATCGATGATTTTTTAAATGCATGTTTCTCGCAAACATGAAAAGATAATGTTTCAAAATTGTGCATAGAAGTAAGTTGACTACTGAAGAAATTATATTATTATGTTTTAGTTTTATCAATCTACAGTGGATTTAGGTATTTAGCAAATTGTATGGTATCGTTTCTTTTGGACCCTAGTTTAGATCAACACTCGTTGATTAAAGTAAAATATCTTCGTGAAACCTTAGATATTTGTTACCTCGACTGATTTGATAACAGATGTCACTAAGATGTGATTCTCTATATGTAATCATTTAACGGCCCTAACGAATTAACTCTATTCAAGGTCCACCGTTCACCTCTTTGAGGGTTGACACTAAGATGAAAATATTCTTCGTGCAAGTGAAAGACAAACAGAATTTGGTGAAGTACACATTCAAAAATCCACGGAAGATAAAAGGAAAACGCATCAGGGAAAATCTTGTGTATACTTTTCATCTCGATACCTTGCAAAGGTAAGCAATTATTATCATATGAAACACTTCAAGAAATCATGATAATCATGATACTGCTAAAAGTACAATTATTATGCGCATTTTTTCCTCTGCATTGTTTCATCATCCTTCATCAGAGATGAGAATTTGTTTATATATAAAACGTCGTGTTTTTCACAATTAATTAGATATCCTTCTGTTCTTTTTTATACCACTCCTAAATGCACATCAAAGATTTCATCAAACAACTTTACAGACGTTATTTGTAATTTTATTGCAAATATTAATCCTCTTTTCACTTTCTTAGTACTCAGCTTAAAATCCGAAGTCGATTAAAATGTGTGCCTATTAATCTTAATGTTCTTAATGTTCGGCTTCGGATCATGAGCTCAAGGGTTCGAATTCGGTTCGCTCGTTAACTTTGTCTGCAGTAGAGAACTGTTCTACACACAGTTTGTTGTTCTTACTTTAGCACGTTGATATACTGATAAAACGTTTTTTTCTCCAAAGTTTAAGCTTGTGTTTTTTCGTTATATTTCTTCTTTCACTAAGAAAACTTGCTACAGTGATTTTCTGACGTCATTATGACGTCATCGCGTTACTCTTTGTATGTGTAACTGTCTCCATATGCATTTTGTTTACAGAATCATATTTATCTACTCCTCTATTAAAGGGACGCTCAAGGCGTCTAACTACGATGGGAAAATATCACATACAATTTCAAAAGGCCTCTACAGTGATTTCATAACTTTTTCCAAAGAAGGTAAAATAAAAAATATTTGTTGAGTCATAGTTAAAATATGTTTTAAAGTTGTCTTGTTTACAAACCGATAAAAAGCAACTAAACATTTCACAGTTAACAATTTGGTAAAACCCTCCTCCTAAAAACAATAGATTTATACACGAAATCATTTGCTTTGTGTTCCCATATAATACTTACACATACTTGCACTTACTTTCCCTCCTACTGTATATGCATTAAATGAGTTAAAAATACATCTATTGAAAATAACTCGAAAATATATATATATATAGATTCAACCGAAAGTATGTTTTTCCACGCAGATTAATCTTTTATAAAAAAACTTTACTTTGTTTTTTTTTTATTCCAGGGGAGTTTTTATATGGTTTAAATGACGGTTCTATCGTGTCAAAACCAATGAATAGCTCAAAAACTTCACTTGTAGCGAAAGTGAATGACTGTTTAAATGCTTGGAAGATCGGAGAAAACATCTTACTTTCAATACTTGGTAAAAAGTAAGTAGTTTGTTCTATTCTGTCTTTAAATAGCGATTATAATATCTATGATGGCTACGAAGGTGTCATCAAAGACGTAACTTTACATAGATATTATAGAGATTGAGGTTTGAGTATATTATGTCCGCTTCAACCAGTACAAAACTGACATGAACCTATATCCACTTCTTATAGGAGCAGTAGCGCGTTTTTAGGGGGAATATGAGGTGATGTCAGGGAAAGAAAATAAATGGTTCCAATTGAAGGCAATGTATTAAATCTAACTGAAGCAGTACTGAATCAAATACACTCTCCCAGAAAAGAAACTCATAACAGAGTTTTAATATGTAAGATTACAGAATTATTATTACACATACAAAAACCAAAGTTGGCACCGGGTAAGCTGTATATTCCCACTACTACATAAAGTCATAATGTGCACTAGTGAACGTCTGTGTCCCTGACGACACGCTTTCAAAGTCAGTACCTGGTGTTACCACCACGAGCAACAATCACTGCTTGGCATCGCCTGGGCATAGACTGAATCAATCGACGAATCTGATGCTGTGGGATCCTTCTCCATTCATCCTGCAATGCGTCACTCAGCTGTTGGAGTGTCAGTGGTTCAAGGCTGTCGACGTCATACAAGTCTGTCAAGGAGATCCCATAAATGCTCAATTGGGTTGAGATCTGGCGATTTCGATGGCCATGGCAGCACATTCACGTTGTTATTGGTGAGATAGTCGGTGGTGAGACGTGCAGTGTGCGGTCTAGCATTATCCTGCCCCTCTTCTGACGTCAATGGCGGTGACGTTGGAGAATCTCGTCACGGTAGCGTGCAGCCGTCAAATTTCCCTGTACACGCACCAGATGTTCCTAGCATTCATGGATATGCCTGCCCACATCATGACACTTCCTAAGCCGTATCTGTAAAGTGGATGGATGCACTGTCGAGTGTAACGTTCCTTTCTCCGTCGGTAAACACGCGTCATACCATCATGGCGGAAAAGCATGAACCGTGACTCGTCACTGAACCATATTCTTCGCCGGTTAACTAGGGTCCATGGTCTAACGTATGCACCATTGCAGACGGGCACGGTGGTGATGACGCAGCAGGGCAGGCGTTGTATATGGCCGTCTTGGACGTATCCCATGCTCTCGTAGCCGATTTATGATGGACTGTGCTGAGACTGTATGTAGTCCAGGAACGTGGTTGGCCGTATATGTTGCAGTCACTGTCCGGTTTCGAAGATGCAACAACAGAATGAAGCGGTCCTGCGCTGGAGTTGTAGCACTTGGTCGTTCTCATCTGGGTCGATCTCTCGTGGAATTTTGGAGTCGGTAACGGTGACAGAGACGGGAAATTGTACTCTGGCTAACGTGGAAGTCCCTAGCAACTGACAATTGACTTTCTCCAGTTTCCAGGCGCCCAATGGCTTGATTTCTTCGGTCTTCATTCAGTCTTGGCATATTGGTGGTCGCATAAAGATAATATTATACAGTAATTCGCAATGGGACACCCCGGTTTATATACACACTGGTGTTGAGCTTCAATACGTGTATTTGCACGTGCAGCATGCTTACATATTTTTCTCCATGCACCTATTCGCAGTTGCAATTCAAGGTGTTGTATTTTGACAACAATTCGACAAATGGTGTGTTCGTGTGTAAGAATATATTTTAAAGATTATAATAACAGTTAACAATGACATCTGTATTGATTTTAAACCTAATCATTAAATTCGTCTACATTGAAAAACACATTTCAGTTATGCGTTTCTTTTTTGGGAGAGAATATATGATATGGAGTTCAGTCATGTGATTCCTTTTTTTACACAAAATGAGTTAAGGGTGTTCACACAAATATTGCTGCCAATCAACATAATATGAATCTTTAATATTTTTCCTCTGACTGTGATGATTGGTTCGTGTTATAAGATTTTTGACACTATCAAAATAATATGTATTTAGAATTAACTTACAATCATAAGTCACAAATTAAGAATATAATATTTTCAAAAATACCTTGTTAATGCCCCTTTAATGCACATTCTCTCCCCACAAATGATCAAGTAATACACATACCTCTCTATGACACATGATTTAAAACATCCTATAATTTCACAGATGGACTCAATAGAATCCCATACCAAACCCACTTTATAAAATTAAAAGAAAACACGCTACAGCCCCTTTAATGCACATTCTCTCCCAACAGATGTAACTAAAATTATTAAGTCCTACACTAACCTCTCTATGACACATGATTCAAATAGAAAACATCCTGTAATATCAGAGATATACCCTGTAGAATCCCACACAAAACCCATTTTGCATTTGAATTCTGCAATGATTCATAGAATACCATACCAACTCCAGATTGCATTCATATTCCTACTCTCCAATGGTTAATAGAATACCATACCAACTCCAAATTGCATTATTATTCCTACTCTCCAATGGTTAATAGAATACCATACCAACTCCAGATTGCTTTGATATTCATATTCTGCAATGATTAATAGAAAACCATACCAACTCCAGATTATATGCCTATTCTGCAATGATCAATAGAATACGATATCAACTCCAGATTGTATACATATACTGCAATGATTAATAGAATACCATACGTACTCCAGATTATATCTCTATTCTGCAATGAGTAATAGAATACCATACTAAATCCAGATTGTATGTCTATTCTGCAATGATTAATAGAATACCATACCAACTCCAAATTGTATGTCTATTATGCAACGATTAATAGAACACCATGCCAACTCCAAGTTGTATGTCTATTATGCAACGATTAATAGAACGCCATACCAACTTCAGATTATATGTCTATTCTGCGATAATCAATAGAATACGATACCAACTCCAGATTGTATACATACACTGCAATGATTAATAGAACACCATACCAACTCCAGATTGTATGTCTATTCCTTCTCTCCAATGATTAATAGAATACCATACCAACTCCAGATTGCATTAGTATTCCTACTCTCCAATGATTAATAGAACACCATACCAACTCCAGAATGTATGCCAATTCTGCAACGATTAATCGAACACCATGCCAACTCCAAGTTGTATGTCTATTATGCAACGATTAATACAATATCATACCAACTCCTAGTTGTATGCCTATTATGCATGCCATACATAACTAAGTTTATATTTTTATCCTAGGAATGGATGGTATGCTATACAAATCCCAGTTTTATTCTGCAATGGTTAATATAATACCTTTCGAAGCTAATAATTTAATACCATCACAAACTCAGTTAATATTTTTATTCTCGAAAAGAACCCAATAGAATACCATGCAAAACCATTGTATTTCTATCTTGGAGTGCTCAGTTACCATACCAAACCGAGTTTTTATTATTTTCTAATATGATAAAATGAATCATATAATAATCCTGAAGTATCAATTTTGAACTGTTCAATAATCAACGTAATTTTTTTGCAGGGGACTTTGGATTCTGGAAAACAATGAACCAACCAGAATATTTCCAGATAAAATCACAGACTACTATTTCGGAATATTTCCCATGAATTAATCTCTTTCAATTATTCTTATTTTTGTATTGTTATGATGATGAATCATGTTATATGTAATAATTTGAATTTGAGATATTCAAACCAAAACAAAGGCACACGTTATACTTCAGAGCTTTATCTTTTCTTTCAGATTGTATTAAATTGTTTCGTTTTTCGTGAAAACTGTTTCTGAATTTATTGAGTTATAAAAGCTTTTTGTTCATCACCAGTCATGTTTTTAATAATGTTCCACATTGATTGTTAATAATCATTTCTTATGTAAATGTTATGAAATTTTAATATTAACTATAATAATTGTGATATTGCATGTTAACAAATTTGCTTATCTAGAAATATTACAAGTATAGATGAATTCCAGTCCGCCATGACTGTTTTGAGGATTGTACGACTGCTTCACTGTAAGAAGTAAAGGAAGACTGTGGTATTTTATGCTCAAACAGGTAGTTTGTGCAGCACAAGTTTTTGATAACTATTGTCAAAGATTTGATCGAAAGGGCACAGAATTTAGCAACTTTTCAAAGGTGGAGTCCCATCTAAATTGAGGTAAAGACTTTGGATTTTTGTAAACTAATGCATTGCATGTGACCATCATAAAGTATAGCAATGCATATGATTTCATGAATATAATAGCGATGCTTATGAATTCAATGTAAACTATTAAATTGCGTGAGAATTCCCTATTAACTATAAACATGTTTGTGAATTACTAAAATGTATGGTGACTACCTTGTACACTTAAGCAATGTATGGTGACTACCTTGTACATTAAAGCAGTGAATGTGACTTCCTTGTAAACTTAAGCAATGTATGTGACTTCCTTGTAAACTCTAGCAATGGCAACATGACTTCCTTGTAAAATATATCAATGTGACTTCCTTGTAAACTATGGCAATGTTTGTGAATCTCTTGCCATCTATAGCTTTGCAATTCCTGTGGCATACCTGTATCAATCTTGGCAGAGCCTTTTAAGCAATAGAATTGTTTGTGGCCTCCATGTAAAGTACAGAAATGAATGCAACTGAAATGTAACTTGTAATAAACATTTTTCCATCCATTACGATTATATATGGTCAAAATTGCCAAACCTTTTTCAAATACTACGTAAAGATTGGACTTAAATATGTAGATATGTACTTTAGTTTATTCTTTCTTTTAGAATAAATTAAGCAATGATTGCCAATCCAAATATGGAATAAGATTGACGTAAACTCTTCAAGATGTGTAGACAATAAATGTTTGCATACAAGCAAATCACGCCAAAAAAGGGTCACAATTCAAAAAAACAATAATTAAAAATATTTTTCAGAAATTAATAACTGAACTTAACAAAAAGGGGACAACTGAATATTGGCATCACTTTGAATGTTGAAACACTAAAACATAAAAACGTCTGAAATTAATGAATTTCAATGACAGGAACTCATATAATATATAGCCATATACATAGAAATACAACAAATCGTACAATGGCTTTAAAGGGGCAGTGGCACATTATTTGATAATTTTTTATTTTAAATATTTCACTGATAGTTGTAAGTTAATTCTAAATGTATTATTTTGACAGTGTTAAAAATTATATTACATAAGCCAATTATCCATAGTCAGGGGACAAAATATAAGGTATCACATTCAATCCATTTGCGGCCATTTAGTGTGAACGTCTTTAATTCATTTTATGTAAGAAAAAGTCATCGCATGGTTAAACTTTACATTGTTTATTTGATTATTGCTGCTCCATCTGGTTCAAGTACATTGCCTTTCAATTGCAACCATTAATTTTCATTTTCCTGACAATAGTGTAATTTGATCAAAAGGTATTGACTGTTGCAAGAAAGTATAATTTTACAGCTGAACGACGTTGTATATTGACAATAGGAAGGGTTAAAGTCGTGACTGTGATCGAAAACCGGACAATGATGCGCTTCCCTCAGTCAGTCCTAGTAATGTCAAACGTCCATGAACTTCTCCCGATCATTTGTCAGTAATAAGTAAAAAAAGAAAGAATAAGAAAACCTGCTTATGCCACTTATTAGTTTGTGACTTAAATATTTGGTATTTGGATACCTAAAACAACTCAACAAAGCTTTATTCTCTCGCTTATGAAGAAAATTCGAATCTCTACTATTAAAACTCTGTCTTATGTAATGTTAAAATGGAATATTCTTCGAATTTATAAATTATATCAAACGTTCATTAGGAACCTATTGTCACTCTAGAGTACGCCAGGTCCATGTATATATTTAAACATAAAGGATAAAGGCAAACATTGATTTCTTTGGGAACAGATGGCCGTTTACATTCATCGCGTAAGCCGTGTTTTAAATCAAGTAAGACATAGATCTACACCTTTTTCTTAAAGTTTATGGTTGGGGGGTCACGGGCCTGGTAAAGAAAGAAATCGATATTTACACATTTTGCTCCCAGTAAATGTTGAGCTCCTTACACTTTACATATAAGCACTGAGGGTATGGGCTGTGGAAGTACAAAGCTCTCATTGTCCTGAAGATGCTCCGTGTGATGCAACTGATGATAAAAATCTATGAAGATCGTTTTCTTGCAAGGCGAGACCCAGGGGAAGTAAGTTAAAGGGACAGTTCTATCAGGGTATTTTTAGTTGAAACGAAATTCAAGGGACATCCCAGTATTATACATATATGTTATAACTACATGATTTTATCACAATACAGTTAAAATCTGTTACTTTCGGTAGTAATTTTATTGATTTACTTTTGATAACTTGATAAAGAAGAGAATACACTCAAGGAACAATGACAACAATAAGAAATGAAGCCATCCGTCAGCACTACTAGTGTAAAATGCCTTGCTTTGCCATTATCAAGGATTTTTGATTAGTTTCATCAAAAATAACTTTTAAATGTGCAGTTAATCTGTGAATACATTACGTTTATTTGTACTATATTTTAAACTTTGTAACAATACAGCCCCCTTTCATGCAATTTTCACCAATATTTTAATGGCTGCCGGAACACTGATAGATTGGTCACGTTAAGTTTATAAACTCAGCATCACATAGGGGCAATCGAAAATAAACTTGCGTGGGCGTAGCCCGAGGTAAGTTGATGGCCATAAACAAAGACCATCAGGTAATTATTCAGTACATAATATCTTTCCTTCCCAACTCTCCCAACCACTTGCTGCTACAACAAGCGTTATGTTTAGACGTAAGAAATATGACTACTTAAACCAAGTTTTTATTACTCTTATAAAGCTGATTATGATAATAGTGTCATTTGATAAATAGATAGATGGGAATTTGGCTTACATCATCACAGAGCACGCATTATAAATACAATAAATAAGTTGATTATGAAAATAGACAAAATATAAAACGACATGTTAATGGGAAAGCGTATTACAAGTTAACAATGATATTAAAAATAATTGAAGAGTTAAAACTGATTTAACGGGAGTTGCAATTAAAATTAAGCAACATGAAATTGTTGAGAGAGAGAGTGATAAATCTTGTGTAAAATTGCATCCTTTCTTGTTTAACAAAGCTATGCTAGTTGAGACGAACGATTTCAGGGCCCTATTTGATTTAAGTTTCGGAATTTGGAAGCGACGGCCGGAAGGTAAAAGTTTATATTCTGAGTATAAGACATGGGGAGGATCATGTACGATCTAATTTGCTAAAGCTAAAAATCTCTCTTCATAAACCCACGCCAAATTATCAAATCAACATTTGCAATTTTACTGCTTATTCTAACGATTCTGTTGAGTTTGTTTCTGTTTTGAGATGATAAGGATCCATACCAACACATAATTAAGAAGCTTATGGCAGCTGAATAAAGATCGAGATTTTAATTTTACGAATTTTACGAAAATCTTTATTTTTTTTCCTTTCAAGAGTACTATCGTGTAGTATGGTAGTCTGATCGCATAACGTTTCATAAGAGATTAAAACTAAAATATTAAGTTCACAGTTTGAAAAAATTAAAACAGTTTAAGCGATAATCGTTCCACTGCCAGTCACCTTGCCCTATAAGTGTACATCAATCCCATTCAAGATTTATACGAACAGGTAAATTCAGGTTCACATTTCAGTTGAATTTATCATACGTGAGATTTTAAATTACACATATTTTGAGTTTGTATGTAGTATTCTCAAAATGTAAAGAACAAGACTTAAATCGTCGTTCAAAGAGTACCTTAAAGTTGTATTTTTTAGATCTAAAAGAGATAATGCTATTATATTGTTCTTAAATTGATTTTGAAATGAAACAAATAACAATCAACAAAGGGGTCTTATTCTATGTGAAAATCAATAAACGTGCGTCTAGAGGCAAGAGCAAACTAATAACGAGACGAGGTTATGTAATTAAAACTACTGCAAATAGTTGTTGTTAACGTGCCATAATTTAAAGGGGCAGTAGCACGTTTTTTGATAATTTTATATTTAAAATTGTTCACTAATAATTGTACGTTAATGATAAATGTATTATTTTGACAGTGTCAAAAATCTCATTACACAAACCAATCATCCAAAGCCAGAGGACAAAGTATGAAGATTCACATAAAATCCATTGGCGGCCATTCTGTGTGAACACCTTAACTTCATTTTGTGTAAGAAAAATTAAATGCATGCCTTAACTTTACGTTGTATATTGGAATTATTACTGCTCCCTTTAACTTTAAATACACTGTCTTTCAATTGGAACCATTAATTTTCATTTTCCTGACATCACCTTTTATTCCCCCCCCCCCCCCCCAAAAAAAACGTGCTACTGCCCCTTTAATACATCACATTTTTCTTAGATATTAAGTTGATATAAACAAACTGTGGTGTGATCTTTATTATGCCTGGCAGTTTAAAAAGGAGATATGTTTCTCTTCTCTCATATAAAGTGTAATTCTTTTTTATCCTTTGAAATTTAAACAAAAATGGTAAATAGAAATTTCAAGTTCAAAGTAGAATGTCTGCTGTGGAAGTTCATTAGATGTTTGATAGGCCTTCAAATGTAGTTTTTATGTGTGTTAATGATGTTGTTACTTATTCATTGCACATTATCTATCCATTCAGGTTTCTTTATTGCAATTTCAATGATTAATATATCTGTTTTTATTATATTATTTATTACAACTTTGTTTAATGTTTTCGAAAAATATAATTTGTTGATAAATTATTTGTTTTAATATCATAAAACAGATTTAGGATTATTTAATGGATTTTACGCCGGAAAATACACGTTATTTACAATTCATTATCCATTAAGATCTCATATCATTTCGATTATAAATTGTGTTTTTAAACATGGGAACGCAGAATGGTACATATACACGATATTTGATATATAAACTCCAGACACAGTAAAAGTGTTCATATCTCTATATAGGTTTATAACTAAAAAAGCGTGAGCGTACTTTTTCTGAAAACCAATCTACGAATAAGTGGTACGATAATGATTGTGACCATCTGAAAAAGGAAAGATGTAAACTACTAAATATATTCCGGAAATCTTGAACAGAACATTCCTTAGACAATTACCAAAAGGCAAGAAATAATTATAATAAAACTTGTTCAGAAAAAAAGAAGACATACTTTGAGCAAAAGAGAAAAATTATAGAACAGAATATAAATAATTCCAAAAAATTCTGGTATGAACTCAAAACACTTTACACAAAAAATCAACCAAAACAATAACATTGAAATTGATGAATGGTATAAGTACTTTCAATCACTATTTTCGACTTGCAATAACAGCCCGGATCCAACTAGACAGAACAGTCCACAATCTATGCCAACTCCAGATATTACCAGTGACATACTGGATGCTCCAATAAATAGGGATGAATCCTGAATAGTATACAACATCTCAAGTGTGACAAATCTCCTGGGATAGACAATGTCTAACCAGAATTTTTTAAACATTCACCAGCTCTTCTACTTCCATATCTTGAATTATTATTCAACGTCATACTTAATACTGGGGACTTCCTAGAATCCTGGTCGGTTGGAATTCTTGTCCCAATACATAAACAAGGTGACCGAAACGATAGTAGTAATTACCGTGGAATTACTGTGCTAAGTATATTTGGCAAATTATTTACTCATATTATCAACAAACCCTTAGTGACTTGGGCGGACGTTATGGACAAAACATATGAAGGACAAGCGGGCTTTCGGGAAAAATACACAACAACAGACAATATCTTTATTCTACACAGCCTCATACAAAGATATTTGAGTTCAAAGGGTGGAAAGTTTTATGCGTTATTTGTAGACTTTGCAAAAGCTTTTGACTCGGTAGAGAGAAATAAACTTTGGGATATTCTCCAAAGGCACGGAATTAGTAGCAAAATGAATAACATGCTGAAAAGTATATATCAACATGTTAAGGTACGTGTTAGAAATAATCAAGACATATCTGAACCATTTATTAGTCAACTTGGCGTTAAGACAAGGCTGTATTTTAAGCCCCTTCCTGTTTAGTTTTTTCATTAATGAATTAGCTCAGCAAATATGTAACACGTGTACGAATGGGATCCAACTCCACCCAGACAAAGTGCAATTATATCTATTACTTTTTGCAGATGACATCGTACTGTTTTCAAGTACCATTAGCGGTTTACAGAAACAAATAGAGGAAATAGACAAATTTTCCGAGCAATTCAAATTGTGCGTCAACAGAGAAAAAACTAAAATTATTGTTTTTAAGAATAGGGGAAACTTTCAAAACTAGAGAAAGGATTTTATAAAGGAGAATCCTTCAAACTACCAGTGCTTATAAGTATATAGGGGTATCACCTCTCTTGGTCCCACCACACGAAACAGGCATCAACACAAGCCTTGAAAATTCTTATAGGTATCTACAGAAAAATGCGATCTTTAGGTGACATGTCATTTAACACCTTTTTCAAAATATTTGATATGAAGATAAGCCCAATACTTCTGTATGGATCTGAAATATGGGGATTAAACAATAGGATAACATTGAAAAGATACATTTATATGCATGTAAAAAGTTCCTTGGTGTTAAAACAAGCACATGTAACACGATGGTTTACGGAGAATTAGGCAGATTTCCATCGTTCATTTATTTGTCTATTAGAGCTATTAAATATTGGATGAGATTATTGAATAAGCTCTGTCACAGATTTCCCAAGAAATGTAATGATATGATGAAACTGTGTGATAATAATGGTAAATGTAATTGGGTAACCGATATTAGATAGATACTCAACAAAACAGGATATGGGCATATTTGGCACAGCCAAAGTGTAGATTTACAACCACAGTTTATTATTTCATTTACACAAAGAATGAAAGATATATACTTGCAATCCTGGTCAGAATCCATGTCACTATCAACTAAATGTCTATATTAAAGACAATGGAAATATGAAATATGTCTTGAAATTAAAGTTATCTTTCAAAAGTTGATGTAAAAAAGTTTCGTACTGCCTTAGCTTGTTTCCGTTGCTCATCCCATGAATTATTTATTGAAACTGGCAGATATGCAGGCATTGCAAGAAATAACAGAATATGTCAAGTTTGTTTTGTTTTCGAAATTTTGATATCATACTTAGATTGTTTAATCACGATAACATACTTATTTCGAAGCTTCAAGCACAGTACCCCTCCTAGAAAGGGCATGTCATTTAGCGAACCCGCTTTCGGTGACGTAATCATTATGCTTGTAGGATTTACACCGTGTCTCAACTACCGTAATTGCGTTCGATGGGTATCAACTTTGACAGTAACGAATACCTAATTTGGAGAAAAAGAATATAACATCTAGTTGAGCGCGACAAATACGGTTTTCAAGCGTACATTTAGAAACCGGAAGTTGTGAAATGGCCACACTTGATTCGCCCTTATGTCGACTGCCGTTTCGGGTTTTTTTTGGGTAAATTATCTCCTATTTGATGAATTTTGGTCCGATTTTCTCAAGGTTGGTCGCTAAATTTTTCTAAAAATACAACGTATACATTAAAAATACTTTTAAAAATATTGCAAGTATGATACAGCATCTTTAAGTAAAAAAGAAAAAATTAAACCATCTTGAGAAAGCAAAAACAATAGCTGCTAACACTTTTTCGAGATCTTTCATTTTGGTCGTCCTTACTGTATGACCTGACCTAGAGGTCTTGTGAGATGCGCACGCAGTTTATGACATCATTAGCACGCTGTCTTCCGAGGGTTTTAGCTGACGTTAACCTGACATCACGTTTTACAATCCGAGCCATCACCAGCCCAAACCGTCATGGTTATAGGGAATGTATTTCTTATTACACTCACAAGTGAGTTTTCGCCATTTTCACATTTTGGCATATCATGATCAGTAGAAAATAGAAATAACTTTATTAATGTCTCAAAAGAAAGAATAAATTTAAAGTTCTTCAGTCAACTTGGTCCTAAAAATATATCATATCTGTTTTTTTCAAATTTAGTTTTTCAATTTAGTCTGTATCTCGGAACTATCAAAACAATAAAGATATTGAAATGTGGTGTAGTGGTCGGAATAATGGCCTGATAGGACTATACCTTTAACCATATGCCAGATGTTTTCTCGAGCTGTTAAGCTGAGTCTTTTTAATTTCTATAAAATGTTCTCAATAAATGTTATGACAAAGTCTTCTCATCAGAGGATCAATACTTGACCGTATTAACCGTATTTGTTAAAGTAATAACAAAGTTTGAGGCGAAAACTGCCCACGGCTATTTCGATGTGAACACCTCTAGATCCTATGCGTTAGGGAAATTGATTACATTCTGGATTCTGTATAGTGTAATGTCCGAGTCACTGAGGCCCACATGGGGACGAGGTTTTTGCTTGACTTAAATTTGACTGAATGCTTATTCGTACCTTAAATATACCATAAATATGATATACCAATTTGCAAGTGAAAATTTTAAAGTAAAATATAATGCTCCATTGCAGAAAAATATCAATATTGTATTAATTTTGTGAAGAACTGTGTCAGATTTAACTCTATAATTGAGTGAGAAAACAATAGGCTGTAAACGAGTGTAATAAAAACTAAGACGGAAAGTAGAAAACAGTCACTTTGTATTTATTTTTATATTGAGATACCGCTAAACCTTAAGAAAAAGGGCTGCAGCGTTTTAACATCCGCACGACATATGTTTACTGCTGAAAAACTAACCAAAATAATTTGTATATTGTTTCCTTTAACCTGTATGACTAAGAGAAGTTTAAAGTTATTTATCTCATTAAATAAACACTATCATTTATACATATTGGAATGAATTAATGAGAGTGATGATTTGTTTGTACTTTGACGTCAGAAAAAAACCGCATAGGTTTAAAATGAAATTCACATGATATCAGATCCAGGTTCAGATCCAAAGCGATGCAGTTTTTCCTTAATTACTTAATTGCTTCGAAAGTGAGAATAGTTTCAGCTAAAGATTTATTTTAGACTGGACGTTAAGATGACGTCATACCCTTACAGAATGACCTCACAATAAATAGCGGGGAGACCGTAAAGGTTATATAGACGATTTGATTTTTTTGAATCAATAAGTGAGTAAAAATAAAGAATTACATAACTGATAGCATTTCTTGTGAATTTAATTAATGTCATCGTTACTTGCTCGCTTTATTATTTAACGAGGCGTCGTTTAGTAACCTCCTAAATGTTGTTTGATAGTGCATGGGCATGTAATCAGGGAGAGTTCGATAAAAAAGAACAGTTGATCTGTTGATTCATTGATAAATTCCAGTAACTGCATTTGAGTAGCGAACATTATAGTAGTACTCTTTCCAAATCATAATAAATAGATTCTAGATTTAAAGCAAATTAGAACCTATTATCTCTATCGTGAAATATACAACAATCCATTAGTGTTTGATTTCTTTTGACAAATGTTTAGATGACAATATCAATAAATGTTGATAGTTTATTTATATAAAAATATAATGTTGTTAATATCCTTTGTTATATTTCTTACAAAACGACTTCAAGTGATTCCATGTTTAAGGACTAGTTTAGATATGATGTTTAATAAGGTTTTCCTTACCTTTATTTTGAATCTTCTTCCGAGTTTATGCCAACAAAGGACGTTGATTCGGATTTGTCTGGAATTGTGTGAGGAATCAGAGGAATGTGCTTTTAACGGATCAAGAAGAAATCAAACTGAGTCGTGCTGCCACCATCATGATAAAGTCATGAACATGTTTTGCTTTAATATCTCGAGGTCACTTGTCAATACAAATTTCGGGGATCAAGGTGAGGAATGTGTTATATTGTCTGCCTTCTGTCTGTCTGTTATATATAAACTATTCTATAACGTTTTATAATGTTACTAATTAATAAAAATATCATTAATTAAGTGTTTTGTATTGGCTCAGGTACAGATCCTAGATCTGCTGTAAAGGTTTTAGTCTCTGGGCCAATACAAAAACCTTGATTGATGACATTTTTATTAATTAAAGTCTTGTGACTTACTTTACAACATTGGAGAGTTCATGCCCGTCGAAACCAAAGTAATTAATGAGTGCCATATAATTTATAGTTAATTAACGACAACTCATATATATCTAAATAGTAACTTATTTATGATTCTTTAATTAGGGCATTTAGTGCAGGCTATTGGACTTGTATTGAATCGAAATGCACTTTTTTTGCAGAACGGCGTCAAGGCCCTCATCATAAGAACGAACAGCAGTCTATATTGGCACAGGAAGAACCGAAGCATTTACACAGACATCAATGGCCATACAGGCAAGAACCAAGAACGATGGAGCCAAGTACACAGGCCCATCAATCGAACATAAAGCCAGAGCCTACAGAGGCTATGATGTCACAAAAACCAATAACAATACAGACACAATTGTCTCTAAGGTCTCAAATATACGTAAAGACTCAAGAACCATCTAAAGTTCGACATCTGTCACAGATCAAACAACAGTCAAACATTCAACCGTCACAGTCGCAACCACCCTCAAGGTTTCAACAACAGTCAGAGACACGACACACTCCAAACATTCAACAACTGTCACAGTCGAAACAACCATCAACATTTCAACAACTGCCACAGTCAGAACAAACTCCAAAGATTCAACAATCGTCACTGTCGAAACAACAATTAACGTTTCAACAACAGTCACAGTCACGAAAAACCCATGAGATTCAACAACCGTCACAGTCGAAACAACAATTACCTTTTCAACAAACGCCACAGTCACGACAAACTCCAAAGATTCAACGACCATCACAGTCGAAGCAACCATCAACGTTTCAACAACCACCACAATCACGACATACTCCAAAGATTCAACAACCACCACAATCACGAAAAACTCAAAAGATTCAGCAACACCCCACAGCTGAACAAAAATCAAAGAAACAACACGTGTCGGACAAAAAGGCTTCAGGAAAGAAAACAACTTCAACAAGTACGCGATACTAATGATTTTAAGCATATTAATGTAAGCCGAAGAATGAGTTCAAATCTCCAGTAATCTATTCTACAAGATATTTCACACAATCTCCAATTGCTAAAAGAAGTGGAGTTATTTGAACTCATCAAGTCTTTTTACGATGTTTAAGGGACAAAAGCAGTCATTTCACGAAACCAAAAATAAATGTTTCTAATTGCACGTTAGTATATGTCAAAAGTAGAATTTATAAATCAAACGAACAATCTCTGATTACGCGGCGCACACAAATTTCGCTTTGGTAATATATATATATCATATATTACATGTGTTCCCACTGAGAACCGCCATCAGTTGAGATTGTGCTACCTCCGGTAATGGTTAATCAAATAAATGTTGATATGTTGTCTGAAAATAATATATTTGCCATAAACTACTATTTATTTCGATAAAGTAGAAATAGAACTACAAAAATATACTCCCATTTAAATGTATCATGCATTTGAAATGTTTACCACTTTCACATTTGGAGTGGCTTCAACTGATACAATAGATATAATTGAACCTGGGTAATAATTTGAGTTAAAATAATGACACCGAGGCGGAATAGTCGAGCTACAGTTTTCCTAAAGGCTAACCATGAGTATTGATATAAATATAAGATTGTAAACCAATAGACCAATTAAACGTAAACATTTTTATTATCATTATATTATCATTATTATTATTGCAGAAATTATCGTGCCCCAGGAGTCCTATGTTTACATCATCACATTACCAGCAAAAACGATAACAACTTTGATGAACATTAAGGAGCCTACCAAGTGGTTTCTGATAGACTACAACTTGGACATATTGTACTGGATTTCCCCGATTCAAAATAGAAAAGACAAATGTCTATTTTTCAACAGGGTTGTAAGACCACAGTGTTATCTCGTTAAAGGTAAGATATAGAATATATGTTGCACTAACACTGTTGACAGTAATGGTCGTCACCCTATAAATTCAGTCCGATTGAAATTGCCTGTGACCCGTGATCCGTGACCTGGAGGGATCGTACACTCTCTCAAAAAAGAAACCAAACCCCTCTCTCAATATCTGACACCATCCTCTGAACAAAAATGGTGAATGTAAATTTGAATGATTTTTTTTTGGTCATGTTTTCTTAATATGTTCTCGTATGATTGGTAAAAGCTCTCAAACAGAGCATTTCTACCACACGCTGACATTTTTCCGATTTTGTTCGAGAGTGTGTGAGCAGTCATGTGCATTCAAGAATAACCACACTGGCTCGCGGTCATTCGGGTCACCAACCTACGTAATAATCGGCAAGCTACACCAACCGTGACTGCAACAAAAGTGCCTGGTTTGAGCAGATTTTCGGCAAAAACCATCAGCAACCGTTTACATGAGGCTAATCCTCAAGCATGACAACCATTTGTCGGACCTGTTCTGAGACGCCAACATCGACGTCGATGTCTCAGATGGTGCACTTAAGTGAGAATATTGATCCTAAGGAACTGGACACGTGTCTGGTTCAATGACGAGTCCCGTTTCCTACTTTACAGTGATGGCAGGCAACGTGTATACAGACGAGGAAATGAACGTTTTTGGTGCCACTGATTAAAAAGCGCTCCCGCGCGACCGTATAGGTCCTTACTTCCACCTTGTTCAGGTACCGATTCGTACACCTCAGTGAACTGAGTGCAATGAGAATGAATTGTCTCGTCCGGGGTCATAACACAGGATGAGACAAATTTTGGTGTCTACACACGGATTCGAATCCGGGTCTCTGGCGTGAGGGGCAAGCATGTTAACCGCCTACCCACTGTGCCCCACACGATCCTATTGTCATATACTGATGTTCGAACTCTATCCAGCTCGGCTTTCCTCTTCGCAACAATCTGAAAGCAGCCCTCTGACGTAAAACATCCAGCCAATACCAAGGACACGGCAAAAGCTTTCGGTATCAGTAGCCAGGGGCAGGTAACTCTTGTTACATTCGTCTTTAATGATCGCCGCTAAACCTTTTTTTAAAACCAGACGATGGTGACTGGATATGCCTGCGGTAAACTGGTGTTAGAACACGTAACTCTGATTTATTCACGATGATAAGCATTAACTGAGTTATTGATGTGCCTTAAACAAGAAAAGCCTCTAAAAAGGCATGCTTGGTGCCACATAGGCAGATGAAGGAGATTGGGATTTGTCGAACAATTTGGGTGATAATATATACAACACTGGATAACAGCAGTAATATTAACACGAGTATTACTCAAAGTTAAATTCACAAAATTAATTTCTATCAACACGAATTGCTGAAAGTTATGAATATTGTTTACATTCATCAACGATTGTTGGTATATTTCAAATCAAAACACACGAGGGTGATATTCTATTTATCATTCAAATTCACTCTTTTTGAGATCTCAGAGAAAAAATGAAAATCTCTGAACACAACAACACTAGATTTTCAAGACAGTGATGTGACAGTGACAGTTTATGATGTTATGGCAATTTGATGTTGTTACTTGAAGTAAAAGCACTGCATGGGTTGCCATGTAGCGTTGACAATGATAGGAAATTGTGCAAAACCATATCTCCTTGTCATGCTGGTTAATTATTAACTGTAGTATTGCAGATAATAAACAAAATACTTTCCGATGATCTAACGGGATTTCAACCCAGCTCCGCTGAGCTAAGTAGTAACCGTATGGAACCAGCGATGTAGGTCATATTCAAAATATAGCACGAGTCAATTTCAGTAGCTCTGATAGTAAATACATGTTTTCAACGTAAACATTTAGTGACATCGTTAAGTATGACTTGTCACGTGGTCGTAAGAGATCTACCTATTAGTAAACATAAGTCTTTTTTCGATGTCACCATCGTTCTTACACAAACATTACTTTTAAATCGCCAGGCGAGCCCAGTGTGAAATTAAATCGCGTGGGTTATAAAAAAGTGGATTATGCGATCATTGAATGCGAAATAATGCTCTTATCTGGAACAAATGCAGACTCTTCATCAAATGAAGATGTTTTTGATTGAGTCTGTTAACATTTATCAGCGTCTTTAATAGAAAATATTGTTTCTCTTTTAACATGACATTTAAAGCGAAATCATATTCCACAGTATAATGTGCCAAATATTTTGTATTACCCACATGGTGACGTAATGCATTTTTTGCTACAGCTCTGTTCATTGGTCTTTTGATTTGGATACAACACATGTGATTGTCGCGGCTTCCCTTTGAAAATATCAAGAGTAATATAGAGAGAATTCAGAAAAGTTTTAGGAGAATCAAATCATAATACTTGGTGCCCTTTGGGGCACCAAGCAATAAGGAAGCTAACCCAATTTGAGGACGAGATTGTTCTCGTGGCTATCTCAGCTTCTCCATGTTGGGATTTCCTATCAAGACGGAATATCTGGATCAAGTTTTGATTTTGAAAAAAGTTTTACTTTAGAAAATTGAGACTTCAAGAAAAAAGAAATTGGATGGGAAAAAATAATTTGATGAAAATTGACTTTGATTTATAAAAAAATGGGATGCTATGTGGACTTTGATGGAATAATAACTTTGAAAATAGGTTTGCTAAAGATATTTCAATTTGGATGAAAAGACTGACTTCAATTAAATGTTTTTACATATGGAATATTGACTTTGATGAAATACTTTTATGAAATATGTTTTGTTGTTGAATAAACTTACTTGGATGTAAAGACGACATTAATGGTAATAATTGATTGATAAAATATTACGGTTGATGAATTATCTTGAAAAAAATTCACTATGAACTGTTGACATGATTTTGTTGAAAAATATCTATTATTAAAGCATGTTTGACGAAATATTGACTTTGATGAAAGAATGACTTTGATTCTAAAAAACTTCGATTGTTAAAATGATTTAGTAAGATATGAACATAAGATATTACCTTATGAAATGTTGAATTTAATGAAAAGGTTGACTTTGATGGATTTTAAGTACGTAACAACGTTTATGATTTCGAAATTATTTTCATTGAAATAATATTTATCTAAAATTGATAAAAAGTAAACATTGCCTTAAATAGCCTTTATTTTTCGTTCTTTAATCAGAATGATGGTACGATTTGGCAATGTTTCGTTTTGTCGGCAGTTATAATTATCTATACTTGAGAAAACATTAAATTATGACTTTTTTTCGTTCTTGTTAGTACATTGTTAAATATTTAAATAAATAAGAATTGTGGAAAACAATTATGAAGTTTCTTTAAGTAAATATTTCTTATGAACATTTTTAATTAGCCATCAAAACACCAATAATTATTGATTTCTTAATCACTGTTTAAACTTTGGTTCAGCTCCTGAAAATATATAGCTGACCAAATGACAGAAAAATCTAGCTTTATTACATGCGGAAAAAACACTCTAGGAAAAACACTCGGAAAAAGTAGTCTACCAAAACCAATCTAAATGAATTAAGATAAACAGGTTTTCATATCCAGTTAACAAATATGGAAATGTCGATCTAAATCCAGATTGCTTACATTCGATAAAAATGACATTCACTTAAAATTCGCACAACAATGGTACGATGTCAAGGATCTATAAAGACCAATAAAGTCATCTTAGAAAACAAATCTAAATGAATTTAGCAGGGTTTCATATAAGGTCCTTCTGTTAACAAATATCGAACTGTCGATCTAAATCCACTCAAATTGGTTACAAAAGAAAACTAAACCGTTAGGACTGATCTCTGACCAACATCTTACCTAGGATGCACACGTCTAGGATCTAATCTATATGTCAAAAGGGTTGTCTCTAAATTCTAAACTAAATTCTATACCATGACAATCCCTTAAAATTGCACGCAACAATGCTATGACGTCAAGGATATAATGTAGATGCACAAATGACTTTCTAAATTCTAAACTAAATTCTATATAATGCCAATCCCTTAAAACTGCACGCAACAATGCTATGACGTCAAGGATATAATGTAGAAATTCTAAACTACATTCTATGTAATGCCTTTTCCCTAAAAACTGCACGCAACAATGCTATGACGTCAAGGATCTAGTCTATAGATGCACAAAGGACTCTGTTTTAATCATTATTCTAACGTAATGAAAATGATTTTGGATGATAAATAAAGTTAGTTGCCCACACCCGTGCCTTCTAGAATCAAATAAACCAGTGTCCAAAAGAAACGTTACTAAGTTTTCAACGTCATCCGAAACAAAATTCTATTACCTGACAGAGTCGAATTTAAGTGTGTCTAACAGGCATATGTCTTGTTAAGAAGTATGCACATTTTCAATCTACAGGAAAAGATTCTTTTGATTTTGTGTCTCTTCAAACGCACATGGGGTGCAAAAATCGAAATTTCAAATTGTTTTATTCACAGAACTTTTGTCATTTCACTTTTAAATTGATAAAGTATTGAATTTAGCTAAGAAAACAATGTTGTTGATTTAATGTACTTTATTTGACATAAATTCGTTGAAGCGTCATTGCACTAGAACGTTTTAAAACAGGCGAAAGTGTCCAATTTCTCTCTGCTATCTCGCCTAGTTCAGGATATTCCAGATCGATGATTTTTTAAATGAATGTTTCTCGCAAACATGAAAAGATAATGTTTCAAAATTGTGCATAGAAGTAAGTTGACTACTGAAGAAATGATATTACTATGTTTTAGTCTTATCAATCTACAGTGGATTTAGGTATTTAGCAAATTGTATGGTATCGTTTCTTTTGGACCCTAGTTTAGATCAACACTCGTTGATTAAAGTAAAATATATTCGTGAAACCTTAGATATTTGTTACCTCGACAGATTTGATAACAGATGTCACTAAGATGTGATTCTCTATATGTAATCATTTAACGGCCCTAACGAATTAACTCTATTCAAGGTCCACCGTTCACCTCTTTGAGGGTTGACACTAAGATGAAAGTATTCTTCGTGCAAGTGAAAGACAAACAGAATTTGGTGAAGTACACATTCAAAAATCCACGGAAGATAAAAGGAAAACGCATCAGGGAAAATCTTGTGTATACTTTTCATCTCGATACCTTGCAAAGGTAAGCAATTATTATCATATGAAACACTTCAAGAAATCATGATAATCATGATACTGCTAAAAGTACAATTATTATGCGCATTTTTTCCTCTGCATTGTTTCATCATCCTTCATCAGAGATGAGAATTTGTTTATATATAAAACGTCGTGTTTTTCACAATTAATTAGATATCCTTCTGTTCTTTTTTATACCACTCCTAAATGCACATAAAAGATTTCATCAAACAACTTTACAGACGTTATTTGTAATTTTATTGCAAATATTAATCCTCTTTTCACTTTCTTAGTACTCAGCTTAAAATCCGAAGTCGATTAAAATGTGTGCCTATTAATCTTAACCCTTAACGATGCGGCTATATATTTTTGCTCTACAAGCCCACGTGGCGGAATTGTTTTGTCCGGTGCCAGCCACCGTTATATCCTGATTAACCGCTTCTTTATTTTTGTGCGCGGATATACATATGATACATGGAAATAAAGACAATTCTCTCTTCTATACGATGATGTAAAAATTATAAAATTATCTCTAATGGTTCGTGAGATATAAATGCCGCAAGGTGGGTACCCTCAATCATTTTGAGGTAAACAATTTTTTTGCGGCACTTGTCGCAACGCTTTGCCGCTTCTTTATTTTTGTGCGCGGATATACATATGATACATGGAAATGAAGACAATTCTCTCTTCTACACGATGATGTAAAAATTATAGAATTATCTCTATTGGTTTGTGAGATATGAATGCCGCAAGGTGGGTACCCTCAATCATTTTTGAGAAAAGGTTTGATATTTTATATCCGGGAGCAGCCAAGACTGCTTGCAGTCAATATATAGCCTTATCCTGAAAGTTACGGATTTCGCCAAGAGGGCTTACGTGCCATTTTATATTTGGCCCGTAAATATCACGCGCCCCGCATCGTAAGGGTTAATGTTCTTAACCCTTACGATGCGGGGAGCGTTATATTTCCGTGCCAAATATAAACTGGTGCGCAAGCCCTCTAGGCGAAATCCGGAGTCCGGACTCTAACTTTCACGAGAAGGCAAAAATTTACTGCAAGCAGTTTTGGCGGCTCCCGGATTGCTCGTAATTATTTTCCGCGCCTCGCTAAACGCCGTTGTTTTATGAAAATTGGTTTAACTGGCGCAGACAGCGAGCTCCGTGAAAACATGTATTTTCTCTGTTGAATTGTTGACAAAAAGCAGACAAAATGTGTTCTTTCGCGCTTGATATTTCACTAACCAAGTGGCGCGCTCTAACACATGATATATCGATGGAAAGAGAATAAAATTGTCTTCAATTTGGTGTATAATTTGTATATACGCAGTTTTCAAATAATTGTACTAAAAAATATTTAAAAGTTTTCGACTTTCGTGCATGATATTTCACTAACCAAGTGGCGCGCTCTACCACATTATATATCGATGGAAAGAGAATAAAATTATCTTCAATTTGGTGTATAATTTGTATATGCGCAGTTGCAAATAATTGTACTATAAAGGCCGTAAAAGGCCGCAAAAACAGCCAAAATGTGTTCTTTCGCGCTTGATATAACACTAACCAAGTGGCGCGCTCTAACACATGATATATCGATGGAAAGAGAATAAAATTGTCTTCAATTTGGTGTATAATTTGTATATGCGCAGTTTCAAATAATTGCACTATAAAGGCCACAAAAGGCCGCAAAAGCAGACAAAATGTGTTCTTTCACGCTCGATATTTCACTAACCAAGTGGCGCGCTCTACCACATGATATATCGATGGAAAGAGAATAAAATTGTCTTCAATTTGGTGTATAATTTGTATACGCGCAGTTGCAAATAATTGCACTATAAAGGCCGCAAAAAGCCGCAAAAGCAAACAAAATGTGTTCTTTCGCGCTCGATATTTCACTAACCAAGTGGCGCGCTCTACCACATGATATATCGATGGAAAGAGAATAAAATTGTCTTCAATTTGGTGTATAATTTGTATATGCGCAGTTGCAAATAATTGTACTAAAAATATTTAAAAGTTTTCGACTTTCGTGCATGATATTTCAATAACAAATTGGCGCGCTATAAAACATGATATATCGATGGAAAGAGAATAAAATTGTCTTCAATTTGGTGTATAATTTGTATATGCGCAGTTGCAAATAATTGTACTATGAAGGCCGCAAAAAAAAAGCTTTTGCGCTTGATATTTTACTAACCAAGTGGCGCGCTATAAAGCAAGATATATCGATGGAAAGAGAATAAAAGTGCCATCATTTTGGTATATGATATGTATATGCGCAAAGAGAAATAAAGATGCAAGAAGCCCCGCAAAATGTTTGTAGGTCTTTTTGACATAAAACATTTTTTCCGGTTTTTAGTCATGACGTAATGGGAAACTTGTCCCATTACCAAACTTACATGATCGGGTTGCGATGACGTCAGAGGTTCCGAACCACTTCCGGGCATCGAAATTTTTTTCCGGGTCTCGGCATGAGGTAATGGGAACGTTTTCCCATGACGAAAGGGACGTCCGAGTGTTCTGACCACTTCCGGCCATCGGAAATTTTGTCCCGGGTCTCGCCATGATGTAATGGGAAAGTTGTCCCATGACCACATTCACACTATCGGGTTTTGAGCACGATTGTGCTTTTGTTCTACTTTTCCGAGACCACCCGGCGGTATGGGCTTTTTTTGGGCCACTTTCACTCTCGGGTTATGACGAAGCCCGGAGATTTTGACCACTTCCGAGCTTCGCCGTGAGGTATGGACTTTTTTCCCATGAAAAATCGAGCGTACTCGGAGTTTTCTTTCGAGGATTTTCAATATTTTTAGTGCGGGCCTCGCCACGAGACATGGTACAAATTTACCCTTAGCCCCCCAAGCTTCAACATTCAATATCAGAAGTTTGCTTCCAGTTCGGCCTAAAAAGTTATAACTCGGAAACAGAAATATTGTCAAGATCGAGACGCTTTTTCCGACTATAGTCGTTTTTGTGAGAAAAATTTCCCACTAAATTTCGGCTGCACTCGGGTTTTTTAGAACTGCGTGAACATTTTTGTTTGTGATGCCATTTGCTGAAACTGCACATGTCCAAACTTTGAGTGTCAATGTCTACCCTTTCACGTCCCTGGAAGAAAGGAGAAGTTACTAATTATTGAAATATTTACATAAAACCGTTTTCGTCAATAACAAAATAAAAAAAATTTATTTGTGAAAAGTGACTTATTGGAGAGGTGAAAAAGTCGGGGCTCTATCTGCGGTATAAATGTTGTTGACGCGAAGCAATCGGTTTTTGACTTATTCAACTTTTTCGGAGACCGAGAATTTTCTCCCGAGAGGAACGGAACGTTTGTGGGAATTTTTCCCATGA
The DNA here is from genome assembly GCA_916613615.1 of Steromphala cineraria. Classification (NCBI taxonomy): domain Eukaryota; kingdom Metazoa; phylum Mollusca; class Gastropoda; order Trochida; family Trochidae; genus Steromphala; species Steromphala cineraria. The sequence continues at coordinate 21,765,796 of OU744723.1, read as the reverse complement.
AAAATCGAGGGTGCTCGGAACATTCATTCGAGAATTTTCACTATTTCTAGTGCGGGCCTCGCCGCGAACCATGGGAAAAATTGACCCTTAGCACCCAAACTTTCAAAATCAATATCATGTTTAGTGAAATTCAAAAACTATTTTCGGTGTTATTCCGAGGTCTGAAACATTTTCCTTATATGTCGGGCGAGGTCCTTCCATTCGAGAACAACCAATTTCATGGGCAACGTTGCCCAGTGCCTCGGATTTCAGAACACAAAGTCCGAGAGATTGCTTTCGCGCTTGATATTTCACTAACCAAGCGGCGCGCTCTAACACATGAGATATCGTTGGAAAGAGGATGAAATTGCCTTCATTTTGGCATATCATTTGTATGTCCGCCCATGCAAATAATTATACTATAAAGGCCGCAAAAGTATGTACTTTCGCGCTTGATATTTCACTAACCAAGCGGCGCGCTCTAACACACGATATATCGTTGGAAAGAGAATAAAAGTGCCATCGTTTTGGTATATCATATGTATATGCGCAAAGAGAAATAAAGATGCAAGAAGCCCCGCAAAATGTGTTGATGTCCTTTTTTTGACATCGGCAATTTTGTTCGGGTTTCGCCGTGACGCTGCGGCGGTTAGGTCCGTGGAACCTATCAAAAGTTGCAAAACTTTTGTAATCCACAACTGACAATCAGAGCTTCCCTGACGTAAATGGTTGTTTCGTTCGCGACTCGCCAACTCGTCGCCTAGGAAGTCAGAAGAAAGCCCAGGTTTTCGACTTTGGGGGAGTCGTATGAATAAAAGAACCGGGGTTAGCCGGGACAGTCATGAAACGTCCAAATATGTGAATTTTACCATTGCCTTTGGTGCCGTCGGCGCCGATGGTGTGATTGTTTCAAATACTTTGGAATGACGGCAAATGAATGTCCATGAGGCTCACACTGATTTTCTCTGTAAAATGCTCCTGAGTTGTTCTTACTTGCACATGTCTAAATCTGTTTCAATCTATTACAGATGATATAGAAGATGCCAAGATTTAGAGGAAGGAGACCGAGGACTCGGAACTATGGGGGGCCGTATGCTTCAGACGACGAGTTCTCTTCCGAAGTCCATGCTGATGAAACTTCTGATATGGAAACTACTGATGATAGTGATGTGAATAGTGATAGTGATGGATTGGTATCGGACATGGACAGTGATCCAGACATAAGGAACATTGCAAGACGTATACTAGCTGCTACGGCGGGAGCAGCTTCTGCTGGTTCTTCCACTGACGAGTTCGTTGACTTGGATGATCAAGACAGTGACACCGCTGATACAGGGGAGGGGGATTTTGCGGCAAACTGGAAGGACGGGCCGAGGCCACGTGGACGTGTTGATCTGCCTTTTACGGGACAGACTGGGCTGGGACAGTTCAAAGAATTGCCTGAGCAACCAAAACCTATTGACTATTTCGAAATGTTCTTACAAGAAGATGATTACGGATTAATGGCAACGGAAACCAATAGATACTTTCACCAAGAATGCGACGACGAGGTCCTCCCGCCCAAGTCAAGAATGCGCCAGTGGAAGGATACGAATGCTGAGGAAATGAAAGTATTCGTAGCGATGACTATCGCCATGTCCTTAGTTGTACAGAGGAACTTTTCAGAGTATTGGTCGACTAGTGATGCTACCTCGACGCCTTTCTTCCCAAAGTGTATGCCTAGAGACAGGTTTTGGTTGTTGCTCACGTTTCTTCACTTATCTGATAACAGTACAATGCCAGGACGAAACACACCACAGTTTTCCCCACTCAATAAACTTGGAATATTGTATAACCGCATCATACATCGGTTCTCAAGAGTTTATATACCGCATCAACATATCTCAGTTGATGAGGGATTGGTGCCTTGGAAAGGCAACCTCAGCTTCAAGGTTTACAACCCTGACAAACCTAAGAAGTATGGCATCAAGGCTTACATGTTGTGTGACTCGCACAATGGATACGTCTGTAAATTCAAACTCTACACTGGAAGAACCAACGAAGTTTCTATTGGAGGGAAAACGTATGATTTGGTCATGGATTTGGTCAAAGATTACTCTCGAAAGGGATATCATGTTTACATGGACAATTTCTATTCATCTGTGACATTGTACATCAATCTGTGGAAGTGTGGTTTCGGTGCGACGGGGACGTTGCGAGGAAATAGGAGCGGAATCCCAGTCAAACTGAAGAGAAAAACGAAGAAACCAGAGAAAGGTTCTATGTTGCAGCAACACAACAAAGAACTTCTGATCGTCAGGTATGAGGACAGAAAGTCAGTCTTGCTTATGTCCACTGTTGAGGACACGGAAGATGTCGAGTCGGGAAGGAAGAACAGGGTGACTGGAGAACCAATTACAAAACCTCGGATCGTTCATGAATACAACAAGTACATGGGTGGCGTCGACCGGGCCGGTCAGATGTTGTCGTACACACCGTTCAAAATGAAAACTCTAAAGTGGTGGAAGCGTGTGTGGTTTCATATCCTCAACGTTGCTCTTTTGAATGCCTACGTTCTGTACAAAGAACTCTCCAAAGATAAAAGTCTGAAGACAAACAGAGAATTTAGGAAAGAAATAGTTCAACACATCATAACCTTTGCCGACAGAGAGAAGGTTGCATCTCTCGGCAGACGTCCCCGGGGTCGGCGATGTACGACCGACGACAGTATTGTACGCCTGCATGGCCGTCACTTTCCTTCAAAGATCGAGCCTGTAGGAAGAAAGAAGAATTTGTCACGCACCTGTGTTGTATGTTCTAAAGCCAGACGTGAACTCATGCGGCGTGGAGCGGCAGCTGCCAACCAGCCAGCAAAAAAGAAGAAAAGAGTAGGAAGAGAATCTTGTTTCGAGTGTCTAGACTGCAATGTTGCTTTGTGTGTAGAACCATGTTTCCGCCTATACCACACATCACAAGATTTCTGTAAAGCCTATATCAGTATGATAGAGAGGGAAGACGAAGATGGGGATGAAGATAATTGAAGAAAGAAAAAAGAAGTAGAAGTATGGACTGAACTCTAGACCTTGTTAGGTTCTATAAAGCTGTTATTCGCACCTTTGAAGGTGATTATTGTTATACTTATATATTTGTTGATTATATTGTACAAGCATTTATAAAAATAAATTTTTCTTTTTTTATTTCGTAACAGAGACAGAGAAAGTCAATGTGAGCTGTCCGTGGAAGTTCAACTGAAGCCGCATCATGAACCCCCACCCCTTCTTTGGCACTATATACAATTTTGGAAGGGGGTGGGGATCAAATCATTTACATCATTGTAAAGAGCGAAGAACGAGCTTCAGTCCAATGTGTCATTTGTAAATGCGCACGAAAAACTAAAGAAACTGCAAGCTATCTGTCGGAAATATCAAACCTTTTCTCAAAAATGATTGGGGTTACCCACCTTGCGGCATTCATATCTCACGGAACGTTTGAGATAATTTCAAATTTTTTTCTCCATTTTGTAGAGGAGTAAATTGTCTTCATTTCAATGTATCATTTGTCTATGCGCGCACAATGATAAAGAAGCGGCAGCGATGCACGGAATAAATGACATCGTCCACCCGCGCTACTTGCGCGCCGGCGTTCGCTAATTGAACTTGTATTTAACTCCCGCACCTTGCGGCACTCATATCTCACGAACCATTAGAGATATTTTTATAATTTTTATATCAACTTGTAGAGAAAAGAATTGTCTTCATTTCCATGTATCATATGTCTATGCGCGCAATGAAGAAGCGATGCGCGCTCTACTTGCGCTCCGGCGTTCGCCAATTGAACTTGTATTTAACTCGCGCATCTTGCGGCACTCATATCTCACGAACCATTAGAGATATTTTTATAATTTTTATATCAACTTGTAGAGAAAAGAATTGTCTTTTTTTCCATGTATCATATGTCTATGCGCGCACAAAAATAAAGAAGCGGCAAGCGAAAGATAAGTGATCGTTCACACGCGCTACTTGCCCGCCGGCGTTCGCTAATTGAACTTGTGTTAACTCGCGCACCTTGCGGCACTCATATCTCACGAACCATTAGAGATATTTTTATAATTTTTATATCAACTTGTAGAGAAAAGAATTGTCTTTTTTTCCATGTATCATATGTCTATGCGCGCAATGAAGAAGCGGTGCGCGCTCTACTTGCGCTCCGGCGTTCGCCAATTGAACTTGTATTTAACTCGCGCACCTTGCGGCACTCATATCTCACGAACCATTAGAGATATTTTTATAATTTTTATATCAACTTGTAGAGAAAAGAATTGTCTTTTTTTCCATGTATCATATGTCTATGCGCGCACAAAAATAAAGAAGCGGCAAGCGAAAGATAAGTGATCGTTCACACGCGCTACTTGCCCGCCGGCGTTCGCTAATTGAACTTGTATTTAACTCGCGCATCTTGCGGCACTCATATCTCACGAACCATTAGAGATATTTTTATAATTTTTATATCAACTTGTAGAGAAAAGAATTGTCTTTTTTTCCATGTATCATATGTCTATGCGCGCACAAAAATAAAGAAGCGGCAAGCGGAATTAAAGACTTTCTTTTGATGACTGTGGGAAAAAAAATATGAGGCGCATCGTAATGTTTTTTTATATATTTATAAAGAGGCACAGTGTATCTAGAAGTCCATGTAAAAAGAATTATTGTGTGTGCATAAATAAACATTTTACAAGGCTCTAGATAAAAATCCGGGATCCGCGAAATAGATACACCAATTGTTGTAAAAGACCCGGGACTCGCTACATAAACATATTCAGTGGGCGGTGCAATCAGGATATAACGGTGGCTGGCACCGGACAAAACAATGTCGGACAAAACAATGTCGCCACGGGGGCTAGTTGAGCAAAAATATCTAGCCGCATCGTAAGGGTTAACCCTTACGATGCGGGGCGCGTGATATTTACGGGCCAAATATAAAATGGCACCTAAGCCCTCTTGGCGAAATCCGTAACTTTCAGGATAAGGCTATATATTGACTGCAAGCAGTCTTGGCTGCTCCCGGATATAAAATATCAAATTTTTTCTCAAAAATGATTGAGGGTACCCACCTTGCGGCATTCATATCTCACAAACCAATAGAGATAATTTTATAATTTTTACATCATCGTGTAGAAGAGAGAATTGTCTTCATTTCCATGTATCATATGTATATCCGCGCACAAAAATAAAGAAGCGGCAAAGCGTTGCGACAAGTGCCGCAAAAAAATTTGTTTACCTCAAAATGATTGAGGGTACCCACCTTGCGGCATTTATATCTCACGAACCATTAGAGATAATTTTATAATTTTTACATCATCGTATAGAAGAGAGAATTGTCTTTATTTCCATGTATCATATGTATATCCGCGCACAAAAATAAAGAAGCGGTTAATCAGGATATAACGGTGGCTGGCACCGGACAAAACAATTCCGCTACGTGGGCTTGTAGAGCAAAAATATATAGCCGCATCGTAAGGGTTAAACTTTGGAGAAAAAAACGTTTTATCAGTATATCAAAGTGCTAAAGTAAGAACAACATACTGTGTGTAGAACAGTTCTCTACTGCAGACAAAGTTAACGAGCGAACCGAATTCGAACCCTTGAGCTCATGATCCGAAGCCGAACATTAAGCTTGTGTTTTTGTTCGTTATATTTCTTATTTCACTAAGAAAACTTGCTTCAGTGATTTTCTGACGTCATTATGACGTCATCGCGTTACTCTTTGTATGTGTAACTGTCTCCATATGCATTTTGTTTACAGAATCATATTTATCTACTCCTCGGTTAAAGGGACGCTCAAGGCGTCTAACTACGATGGGAAAATATCACATACAATTTCAAAAGGCCTTTACAGTGATTTCATAACTTTTTCCAAAGAAGGTAAAATTTAAAAGTATTTGTTGAGTCATAGTTAAAATATGTTTTAAAGTTGTCTTGTTTACAAACCGATAAAAAGCAACTAAACCTTTCACAGTTAAAAATTTGGTAAAACCCTCTTCCTAAAAACAATAGATTTATACACAAAATCATTTGCTTTGTGTTCCCATATAATACTTCCACATACTTACACTTACTTTCCCTCCTACTGTATATGCATTAAATGAGTTAAAAATACATCTATTGAAAATAACTCGAATATATATATATATATATATATATATAGATGAAATATTATAAAAATATGGAATTGGGAACATAAATACATTCATTTTAGCTAACTAGCGCTTTCAGCCATGTTGGCTTCTTCAGGTAAGTTTTGAATGTCAGTTGTCACGCTGATTATGACGTAACGCTCCTTATGACGTCATAGTGGTAGGGACGTCATAAGACGTCCCTACATACGGGATGATCTAGATTTTCTTAAGAATATCCCTGAAAACACAGATCCTAAAAGTAATTTTTTGAGCTTTGATGTTGTTGACCTTTACAGTAACATTGATCTTCAAGTAGGACTGGAAGCTGTGAAATATTGGATCAACAACTATAGCAATGAAATACAAGATAGATTTTCAGAAGATTTTATTCTCAAATCACTTGAATTGGTGATAAGCAATAATATATTCTACTTTGATGGACAGTACTACTCACAACGTAAAGGAGTTGCCATGGGAACAAAAGTAGCACCTACCTACGCAACTCTTGTCTTAGGATATCTAGAACTTCAGCTTTATGACAGAATTGAAAACCAGTGGGGAATTGAAAAAAGACAGGAAATTGAACGTGATTGGAAATGCTTTCTAGATGACTGTTTTCTTATTTATAAAGGAAAAGAGGAAGATCTCAACGCCCTTAGAGACATGCTTAACTCTCTGGACCCGTCGCTGAAGTTCACCATGGAAATGGATTAAAAAAGACTGAATTTTCTTGATGTGTTACTTGTTAAAGACGAAGCAGGAAGAATTGAAACTGATCTTTATTGTAAACCTACTGATAGTCATCAGTACCTGAACTTCAATTCGTGCCACCCTTCACACACTAAAAGAAATATTCCATATTGCCTTGCAAGAAGGATCTGCACTATAGTATCAAGAGACGACTGGCGGATACAGAGACTTTTGGAATTGAAATACTATCTTTTAGAACAGAATTATCCTGAAAACCTAATCAAGGATTGCATTGAAAAGGCAGTGAATTTAAACTTTGAAGTGTTGAGAAGAGACAAACAGACGGCTCATCCTCAAACTGTTGATAGAGAGATTTCTCTTGTGACAACCTTCAACCCGTCACATATCAACCCTCTTCAAATCATCAATAGCCAACTCCCGATTTTAAAACAAAGTACGAAAATGAAGTCAATTTTAAAGAAGACAAGATTCATAAACAGCCGTAAGCAACCACCAAATTTAAGGCATATTCTCACAAAGTCAAGATTTGATATGTCAGACCAGGGTGAATCTAGAGTTTCAAAATGTGGAGACGGACGATGCTTTACCTGCAGAAATATCATAGAGGGTGCCGAGTTCAGTGTTAAAGACAAACGCTTCTTTGTAAAAGAAAACATGAAATTCAAAAAATGTCGTCTATGTTATAATGTGTGAAGGATGCAATGAATTGTACATCGGCAAGACAGAAAGGCGATTAAGTGAAAGAATGAATCTTCATCGTTCACAAATCAACCGGCCCGAAAATAGGACTATCCCTTTAAGCAGTCACTTAGAAAAGTGTTCTGGTGGAAAATATAAAGTGTTTCCCTTTTATAAAGTGAAATACGATAATCCGCGGCTGTTGGAACTGATGGAGAATGGATTTATCAAACAATTTAAACCATTACCTTAATGCTAAAATGTAGATTTCCTTGAACTTGTCTTATGACGTCCCTACCACTATGACGTCATAAGGAGTGTTACGTCATAATCAGCGTGACAACTGACATTCAAAACTTACCTGAAGAAGCCAACATGGCTGAAAGCGCTAGTTAGCTAAAATGAATGTATTTATGTTCCCAATTCCATAATTTTATTATATTTCATCTATATACACCTGAGAGTTGTGATTGTGGATTTTTCGTGTATATATAGATTCAACCGAAAGTATGTTTTTCCACGCAGATTAATCTTTTATAAAAAACTTCACTTTTTTTATTCCAGGGGAGTTTTTATGTGGTTTAAATGACGGTACTATCGTGTCAAAATCAAAGAATAGCTCAAAAACTTCACTTGTAGCGAAAGTGAATGACTGTTCAATTGCTTGGAAGGTCGGAGAAAACATCTTACTTTCAATACTTGGTAAAAAGTAAGTAGTTTGTTCTATTCTGTCTTTAAATTGCGATTATAATATCTATGATGGCTACGAAGGTGTCATCAAAGACGTAACTTTACATAGATATTATAGAGATTGAGGTTTGAGTATATTATGTCTGCTTCAATCAGTACCCAACTGACATGAACCTATATCCACTTCTTATAGGAGCAGTAGCGCGTTTTTAGGGGGAATATGAGGTGATGTCAGGGAAAGAAAATAAATGGTTCCAATTGAAGGCAATGTATTAAATCTAACTGAAGCAGTACTGAATCAAATACACTCTCCCAGAAAAGAAACTCATAACAGAGTTTTAATATGTAAGATTACAGAATTATTATTACACATACAAAAACCAAAGTTGGCACAGGGTAAGGTGTATATTCCCACTACTACATAAAGTCATAATGTGCACTAGTGAACGTCTGTGTCCCTGACGACACGCTTTCAAAGTCAGTACCTGGTGTTACCACCACGAGCAACAATCACTGCTTGGCATCGCCTGGGCATAGACTGAATCAATCGACGAATCTGATGCTGTGGGATCCTTCTCCATTCATCCTGCAATGCGTCACTCAGCTGTTGAAGTGTCAGTGGTTCAGGCTGTCGACGTCGTACAAGTCTGTCAAGGATATCCCATAAATGCTCAATGGGGTTGAGATCTGGCGATTTCGATGGCCATGGCAGCACATTCACGTTGTTATTGGTGAGATAGTCGGTGGTGAGACGTGCAGTCTGCGGTCTAGCATTATCCTGCTCTCTCCCTCCTGACGTATCCCATGCTCTCGTAGCCGATTTATGATGGACTGCACTGAGACTGTACGTAGTCCAGGAACGTGGCTGGCCGTATATGTTGCAGTCACTGTCCGGTTTCGAAGATGCAACAACCGAATGAAGCGGTCCTGCGCTGGAGTTGTAGCACTTGGTCGTTCTCATCTGGGTCGATCTCTCGTGGAATTGTGGAGTCGGTAACGGTGACAGAGGCGGGAAATTGTACTCTATCTAACGTGGAAGTCCCTAGCAACTGACAATTGACTTTCTCCAGTTTCCAGGCGCCCAATGGCTTGATTTTTCGGTCTTCATTCAGTCTTGGTATATTGGTGGTCGCATAAAAAAAATATTATACAGTAATTCGCAATGGGACACCCCGGTTTATATACCCACTGGTGTTGAGCTTCAATACGTGTATTTGCACGTGCAGCATGCTTACAGATTCTTCTCCATGCACCTATTCGCAGTTGCAATTCAAGGTGTTGTATTTTGACGACAATTCGACGAATGGTGTGTTCGTGTGTAAGAATATATTTTAAAGATTATAATAACAGTTAACAATAACATCTGTATTGATTTTAAACCTTAATCATTAAATTCGTCTACATTGAAAAACACATTTCAGTTATGCGTTTCTTTTTGGGAGAGAATATATGATATGGAGTTCAGTCATGTGATTCCTTATTTAACACAAAATGAGTTAAGGGTGTTCACACAAATATTGCTGCCAATCAACATTATATGAATCTTTAATAGTTTTCCTCTGACTGTGATGATTGGTTCGTGTTTTAACATTTTTGACACTATCAAAATAATATGTATTTAGAATTAACTTACAATCATAAGTCACAAATTAAGAATATAATATTTTCAAAAATACCTTGTTAATGCCCCTTTAATGCACATTCTCTCCCCACAAATGATCAAGTAATACACATACCTCTCTATGACACATGATTTAAAACATCCTATAATTTCACAGATGGACTCAATAGAATCCCAAACCAAACCCACTTTATAAAATTAAAAGAAAACACGCTACAGCCCCTTTAATGCACATTCTCTCCCAACAGATGTAACTAAAATTATTAAGTCCTACACTAACCTCTCTATGACACATGATTCAAATAGAAAACATCCTGTAATATCAGAGATATACCCTGTAGAATCCCACACAAAACCCATTTTGCATTTGTATTATGCAATGATTCATAGAATACCATACCAACTCCAGATTGCATTAGTATTCCTACTCTCCAATGGTTAATAGAATACCATACCAACTCCAGATTGCATTAGTATTCCTACTCTCCAATGGTTAATAGAATACCATACCAACTCCAGATTATATGCCTATTCTGCAATGATCAATAGAATACGATATCAACTCCAGATTGTATACATATACTGCAATGATTAATAGAATACCATACGTACTCCAGATTATATCTCTATTCTGCAATGAGTAATAGAATACCATACTAAATCCAGATTGTATGTCTATTCTGCAATGATTAATAGAATACCATACCAACTCCAAATTGTATGTCTATTATGCAACGATTAATAGAACACCATACCAACTCTAGATTGTATGCATATACTGCAATGATTAATAGAACACCATACCAACTCCAAGTTGTATGTCTATTATGCAACGATTAATAGAACACCATACCAACTCCAAGTTGTATGCCTATTATGCAACGATTAATAAAACACCATGCCAACTCCAAGTTGTATGTCTATTATGCAACGATTAATAGAACACCATACCAACTCCAAGTTGTATGTCTATTATGCAACGATTAATAGAACACCATACCAACTCCAAGTTGTATGCCTATTATGCAACGATTAATAAAACACCATGCCAACTCCAAGTTGTATGTCTATTATGCAACGATTAATAAAACACCATGCCAACTCCAAGTTGTATGTCTATTATGCAACGATTAATAGAACACCATACCAACTCCAAGTTGTATGTCTATTATGCAACGATTAATAGAACACCATACCAACTCCAAGTTGTATGCCTATTATGCAACGATTAATAAAACACCATGCCAACTCCAAGTTGTATGTCTATTATGCAACGATTAATAGAACACCATACCAACTCCAAGTTGTATGTCTATTATGCAACGATTAATAGAACACCATGCCAACTCCAAGTTGTATGTCTATTATGCAACGATTAATAGAACACCATACCAACTCCAAGTTGTATGTCTATTATGCAACGATTAATAGAACACCATGCCAACTCCAAGTTGTATGTCTATTATGCAACGATTAATACAATATCATACCAACTCCTAGTTGTATGCCTATTATGCATGCCATACATAACTAAGTTTATATTTGTATCCTAGGAATGGATGGTATGCTATACAAATCCCAGTTTTATTCTGCAATGGTTAATATAATACCTTTCGAAGCTAATAATTTAATACCATCACAAACTCAGTTAATATTTTTATTCTCGAAAAGAACCCAATAGAATACCATGCAAAACCATTGTATTTCTATCTTGGAGTGCTCAGTTACCATACCAAACCGAGTTTATATTATTTTCTAATATGATAAAATGAATCATATAATAATCCTGAAGTATCAATTTTGAACTGTTCAATAATCAACGTAATTTTTTTGCAGGGGACTTTGGATTCTGGAAAACAATGAACCAACCAGAATATTTCCAGATAAAATCACAGACTACTATTTCGGAATATTTCCCATGAATTAATCTCTTTCAATTATTCTTATTTTTGTATTGTTATGATGATGAATCATGTTATATGTAATAATTTGAATTTGAGATATTCAAACCAAAACAAACGCACACGTTATACTTCAGAGCTTTATCTTTTCTTTCAGATTGTATTAAATTGTTTCGTTTTTCGTGAAAACTGTTTCTGAATTTATTGAGTTATAAAAGCTTTTTGTTCATCACCAGTCATGTTTTTAATAATGTTCCACATTGATTGTTAATAATCATTTCTTATGTAAATGTTATGAAATTTTAATATTAACTATAATAATTGTGATATTGCATGTTAACAAATTTGCTTATCTAGAAATATTACAAGTATAGATGAATTCCAGTCCGCCATGACTGTTTTGAGGATTGTACGACTGCTTCACTGTAAGAAGTAAAGGAAGACTGTGGTATTTTATGCTCAAACAGGTAGTTTGTGCAGCACAAGTTTTTGATAACTATTGTCAAAGATTTGATCGAAAGGGCACAGAATTTAGCAACTTTTCAAAGGTGGAGTCCCATCTAAATTGAGGTAAAGACTTTGGATTTTTGTAAACTAATGCATTGCATGTGACCATCATAAAGTATAGCAATGCATATGATTTCATGAATATAATAGCGATGCTTATGAATTCAATGTAAACTATTAAATTGCGTGAGAATTCCCTATTAACTATAAACATGTTTGTGAATTACTAAAATGTATGGTGACTACCTTGTACACTTAAGCAATGTATGGTGACTACCTTGTACATTAAAGCAGTGAATGTGACTTCCTTGTAAACTTAAGCAATGTATGTGACTTCCTTGTAAACTCTAGCAATGCTTGTTGTTTTCTTTAAAACTATAACTATCCATGTGACATCCTTGTAAACCATAGCAATGTGACTTCCTTGCAAACAATGGCAACATGACTTCCTTGTAAAATATATCAATGTGACTTCCTTGTAAACTATGGCAATGTTTGTGAATCTCTTGCCATCTATAGCTTTGCAATTCCTGTGGCATACCTGTATCAATCTTGGCAGAGCCTTTTAAGCAATAGAATTGTTTGTGGCCTCCATGTAAAGTACAGAAATGAATGCAACTGAAATGTAACTTGTAATAAACATTTTTCCATCCATTACGATTATATATGGTCAAAATTGCCAAACCTTTTTCAAATACTACGTAAAGATTGGACTTAAATATGTAGATATGTACTTTAGTTTATTCTTTCTTTTAGAATAAATTAAGCAATGATTGCCAATCCAAATATGGAATAAGATTGACGTAAACTCTTCAAGATGTGTAGACAATAAATGTTTGCATACAAGCAAATCACGCAAAAAAAGGGTCACAATTCAAAAAAACAATAATTAAAAATATTTTTCAGAAATTAATAACTGAACTTAACAAAAAGGGGATTTTTACAACAACTGAATACTGGCATCACTTTGAATGTTGAAACACTAAAACATAAAAACGTCTGAAATTAATGAATTTCAATGACAGGAACTCATATAATATATAGCCATATACATAGAAATACAACAAATCGTACAATGGCTTTAAAGGGGCAGTGGCACATTATTTGATAATTTTTTATTTTAAATATTTCACTGATAGTTGTAAGTTAATTCTAAATGTATTATTTTGACAGTGTTAAAAATTATATTACATAAGCCAATTATCCATAGTCAGGGGACAAAATATAAGGTATCACATTCAATCCATTTGCGGCCATTTAGTGTGAACGTCTTTAATTCATTTTATGTAAGAAAAAGTCATCGCATGGTTAAACTTTACATTGTTTATTTGATTATTGCTGCTCCATCTGGTTCAAGTACATTGCCTTTCAATTGCAACCATTAATTTTCATTTTCCTGACAATAGTGTAATTTGATCAAAAGGTATTGACTGTTGCAAGAAAGTATAATTTTACAGCTGAACGACGTTGTATATTGACAATAGGAAGGGTTAAAGTCGTGACTGTGATCGAAAACCGGACAATGATGCGCTTCCCTCAGTCAGTCCTAGTAATGTCAAACGTCCATGAACTTCTCCCGATCATTTGTCAGTAATAAGTAAAAAAAGAAAGAATAAGAAAAACCTGCTTATGCCACTTATTAGTTTGTGACTTAAATATTTGGTATTTGGATACCTAAAACAACTCAACAAAGCTTTATTCTCTCGCTTATGAAGAAAATTCGAATCTCTACTATTAAAACTCTGTCTTATGTAATGTTAAAATAGAATATTCTTCGAATTTATAATTTATATCAAACGTTCATTAGGAACCTATTGCCACTCTAGAGTACGCCAGGTCCATGTATATATTTAAACATAAAGGATAAAGGCAAACATTGATTTCTTTGGGAACAGATGGCCGTTTACATTCATCGCGTAAGCCGTGTTTTAAATCAAGTAAGACATAGATCTACACCTTTTTCTTAAAGTTTATGGTTGGGGGGTCACGGGCCTGGTAAAGAAAGAAATCGATATTTACACATTTTGCTCCCAGTAAATGTTGAGCCATTATGGACATACTTCAGCTCCTTACACTTTACATATAAGCACTGAGGGTATGTGCTGTGGAAGTACAAAGCTCTCATTGTCCTGAAGATGCTCCGTGTGATGCAACTGATGATAAAAATCTATGAAGATCCTTTTCTTGCAAGGCGAGACCCAGGGGAAGTAAGTTAAAGGGACAGTTCTATCAGGGTATTTTTAGTTGAAACGAAATTCAAGGGACATCCCAGTATTATACATATATGTTATAACTACATGATTTTATCACAATACAGTTAAAATCTGTTACTTTCGGTAGTAATTTTATTGATTTACTTTTGATAACTTGATAAAGAAGAGAATACACTCAAGGAACAATGACAACAATAAGAAATGAAGCCATCCGTCAGCACTACTAGTGTAAAATGCCTTGCTTTGCCATTATCAAGGATTTTTGATTAGTTTCATCAAAAATAACTTTTAAATGTGCAGTTAATCTGTGAATACATTACGTTTATTTGTACTATATTTTAAACTTTGTAACAATACAGCCCCCTTTCATGCAATTTTCACCAATATTTTAATGGCTGCCGGAACACTGATAGATTGGTCACGTTAAGTTTATAAACTCAGCATCACGTAGGGGCAATCGAAAATAAACTTGCGTGGGCGTAGCCCGAGGTAAGTTGATGGCCATAAACAAAGACCATCAGGTAATTATTCAGTACATAATATCTTTCCTTCCCAACTCTCCCAACCACTTGCTGCTACAACAAGCGTTATGTTTAGACGTAAGAAATATGACTACTTAAACCAAGTTTTTATTACTCTTATAAAGCTGATTATGATAATAGTGTCATTTGATAAATAGATAGATGGGAATTTGGCTTACATCATCACAGAGCACGCATTATAAATACAATAAATAAGTTGATTATGAAAATAGACAAAATATAAAACGACATGTTAATGGGAAAGCGTATTACAAGTTAACAATGATATTAAAAATAATTGAAGAGTTAAAACTGATTTAACGGGAGTTGCAATTAAAATTAAGCAACATGAAATTGTTGAGAGAGAGAGTGATAAATCTTGTGTAAAATTGCATCCTTTCTTGTTTAACAAAGCTATGCTAGTTGAGACGAACGATTTCAGGGCCCTATTTGATTTAAGTTTCGGAATTTGGAAGCGACGGCCGGAAGGTAAAAGTTTATATTCTGAGTATAAGACGTGGGGAGGATCATGTACGATCTAATTTGCTAAAGCTAAAAATCTCTCTTCATAAACCCACGCCAAATTATCAAATCAACATTTGCAATTTTACTGCTTATTCTAACGATTCTGTTGAGTTTGTTTCTGTTTTGAGATGATAAGGATCCATACCAACACATAATTAAGAAGCTTATGGCAGCTGAATAAAGATCGAGATTTTAATTTTACGAATTTTACGAAAATCTTTATTTTTTTTCCTTTCAAGAGTACTATCGTGTAGTATGGTAGTCTGATCGCATAACGTTTCATAAGAGATTAAAACTAAAATATTAAGTTCACAGTTTGAAAAAATTAAAACAGTTTAAGCGATAATCGTTCCACTGCCAGTCACCTTGCCCTATAAGTGTACATCAATCCCATTCAAGATTTATACGAACAGGTAAATTCAGGTTCACATTTCAGTTGAATTTATCATACGTGAGATTTTAAATTACACATATTTTGAGTTTGTATGTAGTATTCTCAAAATGTAAAGAACAAGACTTAAATCGTCGTTCAAAGAGTACCTTAAAGTTGTATTTTTTAGATCTAAAAGAGATAATGCTATTATATTGTTCTTAAATTGATTTTGAAATGAAACAAATAACAATCAACAAAGGGGTCTTATTCTATGTGAAAATCAATAAACATGCGTCTAGAGGCAAGAGCAAACTAATAACGAGACGAGGTTATGTAATTAAAACTACTGCAAATAGTTGTTGTTAACGTGCCATAATTTAAAGGGGCAGTAGCACGTTTTTTGATAATTTTATATTTAAAATTGTTCACTAATAATTGTACGTTAATGATAAATGTATTACTTTGACAGTGTCAAAAATCTCATTACACAAACCAATCATCCAAAGCCAGAGGACAAAGTATGAAGATTCACATAAAATCCATTGGCGGCCATTCTGTGTGAACACCTTAAATTCATTTTGTGTAAGAAAAATTAAATGCATGCCTTAACTTTACGTTGTATATTGGAATTATTACTGCTCCCTTTAACTTTAAATACACTGTCTTTCAATTGGAACCATTAATTTTCATTTTCCTGACATCACCTTTTATTCCCCCCCCCCCCCCCAAAAAAAAAACGTGCTACTGCCCCTTTAATACATCACATTTTTCTTAGATATTAAGTTGATATAAACAAACTGTGGTGTGATCTTTATTATGCCTGGCAGTTTAAAAAGGAGATATGTTTCTCTTCTCTCATATAAAGTGTAATTCTTTTTTATCCTTTGAAATTTAAACAAAAATGGTAAATAGAAATTTCAAGTTCAAAGTAGAATGTCTGCTGTGGAAGTTCATTAGATGTTTGATAGGCCTTCAAATGTAGTTTTTATGTGTGTTAATGATGTTGTTACTTATTCATTGCACATTATCTATCCATTCAGGTTTCTTTATTGCAATTTCAATGATTAATATATCTGGTTTTTTTATATTATTTATTACAACTTTGTTTAATGTTTTCGAAAAATATAATTTGTTGATAAATTATTTGTTTTAATATCATAAAACAGATTTAGGATTATTTAATGGATTTTACGCCGGAAAATACACGTTATTTACAATTCATTATCCATTAAGATCTCATATCATTTCGATTATAAATTGTGTTTTTAAACATGGGAACGCAGAATGGTACATATACACGATATTTGATATATAAACTCCAGACACAGTAAAAGTGTTCATATCTCTATATAGGTTTATAACTAAAAAAGCGTGAGCGTACTTTTTCTGAAAACCAATCTACGAATAAGTGGTACGATAATGATTGTGACCATCTGAAAAAGGAAAGATGTAAACTACTAAATATATTCCGGAAATCTTGAACAGAACATTCCTTAGACAATTACCAAAAGGCAAGAAATAATTATAATAAAACTTGTTCAGAAAAAAAGAAGACATACTTTGAGCAAAAGAGAAAAATTATAGAACAGAATATAAATAATTCCAAAAAATTCTGGTATGAACTCAAAACACTTTACACAAAAAATCAACCAAAACAATAACATTGAAATTGATGAATGGTATAAGTACTTTCAATCACTATTTTCGACTTGCAATAACAGCCCGGATCCAACTAGACAGAACAGTCCACAATCTATGCCAACTCCAGATATTACCAGTGACATACTGGATGCTCCAATAAATAGGGATGAATCCTGAATAGTATACAACATCTCAAGTGTGACAAATCTCCTGGGATAGACAATGTCTAACCAGAATTTTTTAAACATTCACCAGCTCTTCTACTTCCATATCTTGAATTATTATTCAACGTCATACTTAATACTGGGGACTTCCTAGAATCCTGGTCGGTTGGAATTCTTGTCCCAATATATAAACAAGGTGACCGAAACGATAGTAGTAATTACCGTGGAATTACTGTGCTAAGTATATTTGGCAAATTATTTACTCATATTATCAACAAACCCTTAGTGACTTGGGCGGACGTTATGGACAAAACATATGAAGGACAAGCAGGCTTTCGGGAAAAATACACAACAACAGACAATATCTTTATTCTACACAGCCTCATACAAAGATATTTGAGTTCAAAGGGTGGAAAGTTTTATGCGTTATTTGTAGACTTTGCAAAAGCTTTTGACTCGGTAGAGAGAAATAAACTTTGGGATATTCTCCAAAGGCACGGAATTAGTAGCAAAATGAATAACATGCTGAAAAGTATATATCAACATGTTAAGGTACGTGTTAGAAATAATCAAGACATATCTGAACCATTTATTAGTCAACTTGGCGTTAAGACAAGGCTGTATTTTAAGCCCCTTCCTGTTTAGTTTTTCATTAATGAATTAGCTCAGCAAATATGTAACACGTGTACGAATGGGATCCAACTCCACCCAGACAAAGTGCAATTATATCTATTACTTTTTGCAGATGACATCGTACTGTTTTCAAGTACCATTAGCGGTTTACAGAAACAAATAGAGGAAATAGACAAATTTTCCGAGCAATTCAAATTGTGCGTCAACAGAGAAAAAACTAAAATTATTGTTTTTAAGAATAGGGGAAACTTTCAAAACTAGAGAAAGGATTTTATAAAGGAGAATCCTTCAAACTACCAGTGCTTATAAGTATATAGGGGTATCACCTCTCTTGGTCCCACCACACGAAACAGGCATCAACACAAGCCTTGAAAATTCTTATAGGTATCTACAGAAAAATGCGATCTTTAGGTGACATGTCATTTAACACCTTTTTCAAAATATTTGATATGAAGATAAGCCCAATACTTCTGTATGGATCTGAAATATGGGGATTAAACAATAGGATAACATTGAAAAGATACATTTATATGCATGTAAAAAGTTCCTTGGTGTTAAAACAAGCACATGTAACACGATGGTTTACGGAGAATTAGGCAGATTTCCATCGTTCATTTATTTGTCTATTAGAGCTATTAAATATTGGATGAGATTATTGAATAAGCTCTGTCACAGATTTCCCAAGAAATGTAATGATATGATGAAACTGTGTGATAATAATGGTAAATGTAATTGGGTAACCGATATTAGATAGATACTCAACAAAACAGGATATGGGCATATTTGGCACAGCCAAAGTGTAGATTTACAACCACAGTTTATTATTTCATTTACACAAAGAATGAAAGATATATACTTGCAATCCTGGTCAGAATCCATGTCACTATCAACTAAATGTCTATATTAAAGACAATGGAAATATGAAATATGTCTTGAAATTAAAGTTATCTTTCAAAAGTTGATGTAAAAAAGTTTCGTACTGCCTTAGCTTGTTTCCGTTGCTCATCCCATGAATTATTTATTGAAACTGGCAGATATGCAGGCATTGCAAGAAATAACAGAATATGTCAAGTTTGTTTTGTTTTCGAAATTTTGATATCATACTTAGATTGTTTAATCAACAATAACATACTTATTTCGAAGCTTCAAGCACAGTACCCCTCCTAGAAAGGGCATGTCATTTAGCGAACCCGCTTTCGGTGACGTAATCATTATGCTTGTAGGATTTACACCGTGTCTCAACTACCGTAATTGCGTTCGATGGGTATCAACTTTGACAGTAACGAATACCTAATTTGGAGAAAAAGAATATAACATCTAGTTGAGCGCGACAAATACGGTTTTCAAGCGTACATTTAGAAACCGAAAGTTGTGAAATGGCCACACTTGATTCGCCCTTATGTCGACTGCCGTTTCGGGTTTTTTTGGGGTAAATTATCTCCTATTTGATGAATTTTGGTCCGATTTTCTCAAGGTTGGTCGCAAAAATTTTCTAAAAATACAACGTATACATTAAAAATACTTTTAAAAATATTGCAAGTATGATACAGCATCTTTAAGTAAAAAATAAAAAAATAAACCATCTTGAGAAAGCAAAAACAATAGCTGCTAACACTTTTTCGAGATCTTTCATTTTGGTCGTCCTTACTGTATGACCTGACCTAGAGGTCTTGTGAGATGCGCACGCAGTTTATGACATCATTAGCACGCTGTCTTCCGAGGGTTTTAGCTGACGTTAACCTGACATCACGTTTTACAATCCGAGCCATCACCAGCCCAAACCGTCATGGTTATAGGGAATGTATTTCTTATTACACTCACAAGTGAGTTTTCGCCATTTTCACATTTTGGCATATCATGATCAGTAGAAAATAGAAATTACTTTATTAATGTCTCAAAAGAAAGAATAAATTTAAAGTTCTTCAGTCAACTTGGTCCTAAAAATATATCATATCTGTTTTTTCAAATTTAGTTTTTCAATTTAGTCTGTATCTCGGAACTATCAAAACAATAAAGATATTGAAATGTGGTGTAGTGGTCGGAATAATGGCCTGATAGGACTATACCTTTAACCATATGCCAGATGTTTTCTCGAGCTGTTAAGCTGAGTCTTTTTAATTTCTATAAAATGTTCTCAATAAATGTTATGACAAAGTCTTCTCATCAGAGGATCAATACTTGACCGTATTAACCGTATTTGTTAAAGTAATAACAAAGTTTGAGGCGAAAACTGCCCACGGCTATTTCGATGTGAACACCTCTAGATCCTATGCGTTAGGGAAATTGATTACATTCTGGATTCTGTATAGTGTAATGTCCGAGTCACTGAGGCCCACATGGGAACGAGGTTTTTGCTTGACTTAAATTTGACTGAATGCTTATTCGTACCTTAAATATACCATAAATATGATATACCAATTTGCAAGTGAAAATTTTAAAGTAAAATATAATGCTTCATTGCAGAAAAATATCAATATTGTATTAATTTTTTGAAGAACTGTGTCAGATTTAACTCTATAATTGAGTGAGAAAACAATAGGCTGTAAACGAGTGTAATAAAAACTAAGACGGAAAGTAGAAAACAGTCACTTTGTTTTTATTTTTATATTGAGATACCGCTAAACCTTAAGAAAAAGGGCTGCAGCGTTTTAACATCCGCACGACATATGTTTACTGCTGAAAAACTAACCAAAATAATTTGTATATTGTTTCCTTTAAACTGTATGACTAAGAGAAGTTTAAAGTTATTTATCTCATTAAATAAACACTATCATTTATACATATTGGAATGAATTAATGAGAGTGATGATTTGTTTGTACTTTGACGTCAGAAAAAAACCGCATAGGTTTAAAATGAAATTCACATGATATCAGATCCAGGTTCAGATCCAAAGCGATGCAGTTTTTCCTTAATTACTTAATTGCTTCGAAAGTGAGAATAGTTTCAGCTAAAGATTTATTTTAGACTGGACGTTAAGATGACGTCATACCCTTACAGAATGACCTCACAATAAATAGCGGGGAGACCGTAAAG
The DNA here is from genome assembly GCA_916613615.1 of Steromphala cineraria. Classification (NCBI taxonomy): domain Eukaryota; kingdom Metazoa; phylum Mollusca; class Gastropoda; order Trochida; family Trochidae; genus Steromphala; species Steromphala cineraria. The sequence goes on along the minus strand of OU744723.1, from coordinate 21,744,451 downwards.
GTTATATAGACGATTTGATTTTTTTGAATCAATAAGTGAGTAAAAATAAAGAATTACATAACTGATAGCATTTCTTGTGAATTTAATTAATGTCATCGTTACTCGCTCGCTTTATTATTTAACGAGGCGTCGTTTAGTAACCTCCTAAATGTTGTTTGATAGTGCATGGGCATGTAATCAGGGAGAGTTCGATAAAAAAGAACAGTTGATCTGTTGATTCATTGATAAATTCCAGTAACTGCATTTGAGTAGCGAACATTATAGTAGTACTCTTTCCAAATCATAATAAATAGATTCTAGATTTAAAGCAAATTAGAACCTATTATCTCTATCGTGAAATATACAACAATCCATTAGTGTTTGATTTCTTTTGACAAATGTTTAGATGACAATATCAATAAATGTTGATAGTTTATTTATATAAAAATAAAATGTTGTTAATATCCTTTGTTATATTTCTTACAAAACGACTTCAAGTGATTCCATGTTTAAGGACTAGTTTAGATATGATGTTTAATAAGGTTTTCCTTACCTTTATTTTGAATCTTCTTCCGAGTTTATGCCAACAAAGGACGTTGATTCGGATTTGTCTGGAATTGTGTGAGGAATCAGAGGAATGTGCTTTTAACGGATCAAGAAGAAATCAAACTGAGTCGTGCTGCCACCATCATGAGAAAGTCATGAACATGTTTTGCTTTAATATCTCGAGGTCACTTGTCAATACAAATTTCGGGGATCAAGGTGAGGAATGTGTTATATTGTCTGCCTTCTGTCTGTCTGTTATATATAAACTATTCTATAACGTTTTATAATGTTACTAATTAATAAAAATATCATTAATTAAGTGTTTTGTATTGGCTCAGGTACAGATCCTTGATCTGCTGTAAAGGTTTTAGGCGAAGCTAAGGCGAGGACCTGTCTCTGGGCCAATACAAAAACCTTGATTGATGACATTTTTATTAATTAAAGTCTTGTGACTTACTTTACAACATTGGAGAGTTCATGCCCGTCGAAACCAAAGTAATTAATGAGTGCCATATAATTTATAGTTAATTAACGACAACTCATATATATCTAAATAGTAACTTATTTATGATTCTTTAATTAGGGCATTTAGTGCAGGCTATTGGACTTGTATTGAATCGAAATGCACTTTTTTTGCAGAACGGCGTCAAGGCCCTCATCATAAGAACGAACAGCAGTCTATATTGGCACAGGAAGAACCGAAGCATTTACACAGACATCAATGGCCATACAGGCAAGAACCAAGAACGATGGAGCCAAGTACACAGGCCCATCAATCGAACATAAAGCCAGAGCCTACAGAGGCTATGATGTCACAAAAACCAATAACAATACAGACACAATTGTCTCTAAGGTCTCAAATATACGTAAAGACTCAAGAACCATCTAAAGTTCGACATCTGTCACAGATCAAACAACAGTCAAACATTCAACCGTCACAGTCGCAAACACCCTCAAGGTTTCAACAACAGTCACAGACACGACAAACTCCAAACATTCAACAACTGTCACAGTCGAAACAACCATCAACATTTCAACAACTGCCACAGTCAGAACAAACTCCAAAGATTCAACAATCGTCACTGTCGAAACAACAATTAACGTTTCAACAACAGTCACAGTCACGAAAAACCCATGAGATTCAACAACCGTCACAGTCGAAACAACAATTACCTTTTCAACAAACGCCACAGTCACGACAAACTCCAAAGATTCAACAACCATCACAGTCGAAGCAACCATCAACGTTTCAACAACCACCAAAATCACGACATACTCCAAAGATTCAACAACCATCACAATCACGACAAACTCAAAAGATTCAGCAACACCCCACAGCTGAACAAAAATCAAAGAAACAACACGTGTCGGACAAAAAGGCTTCAGGAAAGAAAACAACTTCAACAAGTACGCGATACTAATGATTTTAAGCATATTAATGTAAGCCGAAGAATGAGTTCAAATCTCCAGTAATCTATTCTACAAGATATTTCACACAATCTCCAATTGCTAAAAGAAGTGGAGTTATTTGAACTCATCAAGTCTTTTTACGATGTTTAAGGGACAAAAGCAGTCATTTCACGAAACCCAAAATAAATGTTTCTAATTGCACGTTAGTATATGTCAAAAGTAGAATTTATAAATCAAACGAACAATCTCCGATTACGCGGCGCACACAAATTTCGCTTTGGTAATATATTTATATCATATATTACATGTGTTCCCACTGAGAACCGCCATCAGTTGAGATTGTGCTACCTCCGGTAATGGTTAATCAAATAAATGTTGATATGTTGTCTGAAAATAATATATTTGCCATAAACTACTATTTATTTCGATAAAGTAGAAATAGAACTACAAAAATATACTCCCATTTAAATGTATCATGCATTTGAAATGTTTACCACTTTCACATTTGGAGTGGCTTCAACTGATACAATAGATATAATTGAACCTGGGTAATAATTTGAGTTAAAATAATGACACCGAGGCGGAATAGTCGAGCTACAGTTTTCCTAAAGGCTAACCATGAGTATTGATATAAATATAAGATTGTAAACCAATAGACCAATTAAACGTAAACATTTTTATTATCATTATATTATCATTATTATTATTGCAGAAATTATCGTGCCCCAGGAGTCCTATGTTTACATCATCACATTACCAGCAAAAACGATAACAACTTTGATGAACATTAAGGAGCCTACCAAGTGGTTTCTGATAGACTACAACTTGGACATATTGTACTGGATTTCCCCGATTCAAAAAAGAAAAGACAAATGTCTATTTTTCAACAGGGTTGTAAGACCACAGTGTTATCTCGTTAAAGGTAAGATATAGAATATATGTTGCACTAACACTGTTGACAGTAATGGTCGTCACCCTATAAATTCAGTCCGATTGAAATTGCCTGTGACCCGTGATCCGTGACCTGGAGGGATCGTACACTCTCTCAAAAAAGAAACCAAACCCCTCTCTCAATATCTGACACCATCCTCTGAACAAAAATGGTGAATGTAAATTTGAATGATTTTTTTTTGGTCATGTTTTCTTAATATGTTCTCGTATGATTGGTAAAAGCTCTCAAACAGAGCATTTCTACCACACGCTGACATTTTTCCGATTTTGTTCGAGAGTGTGTGAGCAGTCATGTGCATTCAAGAATAACCACACTGGCTCGCGGTCATTCGGGTCACCAACCTACGTAATAATCGGCAAGCTACACCAACCGTGACTGCAACAAAAGTGCCTGGTTTGAGCAGATTTTCGGCAAAAACCATCAGCAACCGTTTACATGAGGCTAATCCTCAAGCACGACAACCATTTGTCGGACCTGTTCTGAGACGCCAACATCGACGTCGATGTCTCAGATGGTGCACTTAAGTGAGAATATTGATCCTAAGGAACTGGACACGTCTCTGGTTCAATGACAAGTCCCGTTTCCTACTTTACAGTGATGGCAGGCAACGTGTATACAGACGAGGAAATGAACGTTTTTGGTGCCACTGATTAAAAAGCGCTCCCGCGCGACCGTATAGGTCCTTACTTCCACCTTGTTCAGGTACCGATTCGTACACCTCAGTGAACTGAGTGCAATGAGAATGAATTGTCTCGTCCGGGGTCATAACACAGGATGAGACAAATTTTGGTGTCTACACAAGGATTCGAATCCGGGTCTCTGGCGTGAGGGGCAAGCATGTTAACCGCCTACCCACTGTGCCCCACACGATCCTATTGTCATATACTGATGTTCGAACTCTATCCAGCTCGGCTTTCCTCTTCGCAACAATCTGAAAGCAGCCCTCTGACGTAAAACATCCAGCCAATACCAAGGACACGGCAAAAGCTTTCGGTATCAGTAGCCAGGGGCAGGTAACTCTTGTTACATTCGTCTTTAATGATCGCCGCTAAACCTTTTTTTAAAACCAGACGATGGTGACTGGATATGCCTGCGGTAAACTGGTGTTAGAACACGTAACTCTGATTTATTCACGATGATAAGCATTAACTGAGTTATTGATGTGCCTTAAACAAGAAAAGCCTCTAAAAAGGCATGCTTGGTGCCACATAGGCAGATGAAGGAGATTGGGATTTGTCGAACAATTTGGGTGATAATATATACAACACTGGATAACAGCAGTAATATTAACACGAGTATTACTCAAAGTTAAATTCACAAAATTAATTTCTATCAACACGAATTGCTGAAAGTTATGAATATTGTTTACATTCATCAACGATTGTTGGTATATTTCAAATCAAAACACACGAGGGTGATATTCTATTTATCATTCAAATTCACTCTTTTTGAGATCTCAGAGAAAAAATGAAAATCTCTGAACACAACAACACTAGATTTTCAAGACAGTGATGTGACAGTGACAGTTTATGATGTTATGGCAATTTGAAGTTGTTACTTGAAGTAAAAGCACTGCATGGGTTGCCATGTAGCGTTGACAATGATAGGAAATTGTGCAAAACCATATCTCCTTGTCATGCTGGTTAATTATTAACTGTAGTATTGCAGATAATAAACAAAATACTTTCCGATGATCTAACGGGATTTCAACCCAGCTCCGCTGAGCTAAGTAGTAACCGTATGGAACCAGCGATGTAGGTCATATTCAAAATATAGCACGAGTCAATTTCAGTAGCTCTGATAGTAAATACATGTTTTCAACGTAAACATTTAGTGACATCGTTAAGTATGACTTGTCACGTGGTCGTAAGAGATCTACCTATTAGTAAACATAAGTCTTTTTTCGATGTCACCATCGTTCTTACACAAACATTACTTTTAAATCGCCAGGCGAGCCCAGTGTGAAATTAAATCGCGTGGGTTATAAAAAAGTGGATTATGCGATCATTGAATGCGAAATAATGCTCTTATCTGGAACAAATGCAGACTCTTCATCAAATAAAGATGTTTTTGATTGAGCAATAAGGAAGCTAACCCAATTTGAGGACGAGATTGTTCTCGTGGCTATCTCAGCTTCTCCATGTTGGGATTTCCTATCAAGACGGAATATCTGGATCAAGTTTTGATTTTGAAAAAAGTTTTACTTTAGAAAATTGAGACTTCAAGCAAAAAGAAATTGGATGGGAAAAAATAATTTGATGAAAATTGACTTTGATTTATAACAAAATGGGATGCTATGTGGACTTTGATGGAATAATAACTTTGAAAATAGGTTTGCTAAAGATATTTCAATTTGGATGAAAAGACTGACTTCAATTAAATGTTTTTACATATGGAATATTGACTTTGATGAAATACTTTTATGAAATATGTTTTGTTGTTGAATAAACTTACTTGGATGTAAAGACGACATTAATGGTAATAATTGATTGATAAAATATTACGGTTGATGAATTATCTTGAAAAAAATTCACTAAGAACTGTTGACATGATTTTGTTGAAAAATATCTATTATTAAAGCATGTTTGACGAAATATTGACTTTGATGAAAGAATGACTTTGATTCTAAAAAACTTCGATTGTTAAAATGATTTAGTAAGATATGAACATAAGATATTACCTTATGAAATGTTGAATTTAATGAAAAGGTTGACTTTGATGGATTTTAAGTACGTAACAACGTTTATGATTTCGAAATTATTTTCATTGAAATAATATTTATCTAAAATTGATAAAAAGTAAACATTGCCTTAAATAGCCTTTATTTTTCGTTCTTTAATCAGAATGATGGTACGATTTGGCAATGTTTCGTTTTGTCGGCAGTTATAATTATCTATACTTGAGAAAACATTAAATTATGACTTTTTTTCGTTCTTGTTAGTACATTGTTAAATATTTAAATAAATAAGAATTGTGGAAAACAATTATGAAGTTTCTTTAAGTAAATATTTCTTATGAACATTTTTAATTAGCCATCAAAACACCAATAATTATTGATTTCTTAATCACTGTTTAAACTTTGGTTCACCTCCTGAAAATATATAGCTGACCAATTGACAGAAAAATCGAGCTTTATTACATGCGGAAAAAACACTCTAGGAAAAACACTCGGAAAAAGTAGTCTACCAAAACCAATCTAAATGAATTAAGATAAACAGGTTTTCATATCCAGTAAACAAATATGGAAATGTCGATCTAAATCCAGATTGCTTACATTCTATATAATGACATTCACTTAAAATTCGCACAACAATGGTACGATGTCAAGGATCTATAAAGACCAATAAAGTCATCTTAGAAAACAAATCTAAATGAATTTAGCAGGGTTTCATATAAGGTCCTTCTGTTAACAAATATCGAACTGTCGATCTAAATCAACTCAAATTGGTTACAAAAGAAAACTAAACCGTTAGGACTGATCTCTGACCAACATCTTACCTAGGATGCACACGTCTAGGATCTAATCTATATGTCAAAAGGGTGTCTCTAAATTCTAAACTAAATTCTATACAATGACAATCCCTTAAAATTGCACGCAACAATGCTATGACGTCAAGGATATAATGTAGATGCACAAATGACTTTCTAAATTCTAAACTAAATTCTATATAATGCCAATCCCTTAAAACTGCACGCAACAATGCTATGACGTCAAGGATATAATGTAGAAATTCTAAACTACATTCTATGTAATGCCTTTTCCCTAAAAACTGCACGCAACAATGCTATGACGTCAAGGATCTAATCTATAGATGCACAAAGGACTCTGTTTTAATCATTATTCTAACGTAATGAAAATGATTTTGGATGATAAATAAAGTTAGTTGCCCACACCCGTGCCTTCTAGAATCAAATAAACCAGTGTCCAAAAGAAACGTTACTAAGTTTTCAACGTCATCCGAAACAAAATTCTATTACCTGACAGAGTCGAATTTAAGTGTGTCTAACAGGCATATGTCTTGTAAAGAAGTATGCACATTTTCAATCTACAGGAAAAGATTCTTTTGATTTTGTGTCTCTTCAAACGCACATGGGGTGCAAAAATCGAAATTTCAAATTGTTTTATTCACAGAACTTTTGTCATTTCACTTTTAAATTGATAAAGTATTGAATTTAGCTAAGAAAACAATGTTGTTGATTTAATGTACTTTATTTGACATAAATTCGTTGAAGAGTCATTGCACTAGAACGTTTTAAAACAGGCGAAAGTGTCCAATTTCTCTCTGCTATCTCGCCTAGTTCAGGATATTCCAGATCGATGATTTTTTAAATGAATGTTTCTCGCAAACATGAAAAGATAATGTTTCAAAATTGTGCATAGAAGTAAGTTGACTACTGAAGAAATGATATTACTATGTTTTAGTCTTATCAATCTACAGTGGATTTAGGTATTTAGCAAATTGTATGGTATCGTTTCTTTTGGACCCTAGTTTAGATCAACACTCGTTGATTAAAGTAAAATATCTTCGTGAAATCTTAGATATTTGTTACCTCGACAGATTTGATAACAGATGTCACTTAGATGTGATTCTCTATATGTAATCATTTAACGGCCCTAACGAATTAACTCTATTCAAGGTCCACCGTTCACCTCTTTGAGGGTTGACACTAAGATGAAAGTATTCTTCGTGCAAGTGAAAGACAAACAGAATTTGGTGAAGTACACATTCAAAAATCCACGGAAGATAAAAGGAAAACGCATCAGGGAAAATCTTGTGTATACTTTTCATCTCGATACCTTGCAAAGGTAAGCAATTATTATCATATGAAACACTTCAAGAATCATGATAATCATGATACTGCTAAAAGTACAATTATTATGCGCATTTTTTCCTCTGCATTGTTTCATCATCCTTCATCAGAGATGAGAATTTGTTTATATATAAAACGTCGTGTTTTTCACAATTAATTAGATATCCTTCTGTTCTTTTTTATACCACTCCTAAATGCACATCAAAGATTTCATCAAACAACTTTACAGACGTTATTTGTATTTTTTTGCAAATATTAATCCTCTTTTCACTTTCTTAGTACTCAGCTTAAAATCCGAAGTCGATTAAAATGAGTGCCTATTAATCTTAATGTTCTTAATGTTCGGCTTCGGATCATGAGCTCAAGGGTTCGAATTCGGTTCGCTCGTTAACTTTGTCTGCAGTAGAGAACTGTTCTACACACAGTATGTTGTTCTTACTTTAGCACGTTGATATACTGATAAAACGTTTTTTTCTCCAAAGTTTAAGCTTGTGTTTTAGTTCGTTATATTTCTTATTTCACTAAGAAAACTTGCTTCAGTAATTTTCTGACGTCATTATGACGTCATCGCGTTACTCTTTGTATGTGTAACTGTCTCCATATGCATTTTGTTTACAGAATCATATTTATCTACTCCTCTGTTAAAGGGACGCTCAAGGCGTCTAACTACGATGGGAAAATATCACATACAATTTCAAAAGGCCTTTCCAGTGATTTCATAACTTTTTCAAAAGAAGGTAAAATAAAAAGTATTTGTTGAGTCATAGTTAAAATATGTTTTAAAGTTGTCTTGTTTACAAACCGATAAAAAGCAATAAACCTTTTGGTAAAACCCTCTTCCTAAAAACAATAGATTTATAGACAAAATCATTTGCTTTGTGTTCCCATATAATACTTCCACTTACTTTCCCTCCTACTGTATATGCATTAAATGAGTTAAAAATACATCTATTGAAAATAACTCGAATATATATATATATATATATATATATATAGATGAAATATAATAAAATTATTGACGTCCCTACCACTATGACGTCATAAGGAGCGTTACGTCATAATCAGCGTGACAACTGACATTCAAAACTTACCTGAAGAAGCCAACATGGCTGAAAGCGCTAGTTAGCTAAAATGAATGTATTTATGTTCCCAATTCCATAATTTTATTATATTTCATCTATATACACCTGAGAGTTGTGCTTGTGGATTTTTCGTGTATATATATATATATAGATAAAAATTGGAAAAGTTTACTGGTATACAGTTTTACATAATCAAAAGATAAAAAAATGACACGAAGCCAATCAAAACTCCAACATGTTTCAATGGTATCATCAGGGAGTCTGAAAAAATACAGTTATGACGTTATGATGTCACAATGAATTTGACATAACAATGGTATGACGTCACAATCAGGCAAGCGGTAAGATGGACACAATAAGAATTTGATAGAATAAAAGATGCTACTATTAAGCATTAAGTTGTGGTTTTAACATTTTAATGAAATAGTCTTCTTTTAATTGTCGCATTATTCTATTATTTGTGTCCATTTTGTAAAATGGAAAGATCTTGAATTTAATGTCATTGTCTTTTGCACATGTATCCAAGTGAGCACTCAGTGGTATACAGCGTGTCTCAGGACATTTTATTTGCTGTTTATGAACACGGACCCTGTCTCTCAGGCACTCAGTCTGTCCTATATATTCAGCACAACATCCATTGCATATAATAACATAAATGATGTATTTAGCGGCACAGTCAATATCAAAGCGCACATAAAATCGCTCACTTCTGTTAATGAATTTTATACTTGAACTCTCAAGTATATATGGACATGTTCCACAGTTACCTCTGTTACAACTTAATGCTAAATAGTAGCATCTTTTATTCTATCAAATTCTTATTGTGTCCATCTTACCGCTTGCATGATTGTGACGTCATACCATTGTTATGTCAAATTCATTGTGACATCATAACGTCATAACTGTATTTTTTCAGACTCCCTGATGATACCATTGAAACATGTTGGAGTTTTGATTGGCTTCGTGTCATTTTTTTATCTTTTGATTATATATAAATATATATAGATTCAACCGAAAGTATGTTTTTCCACGCAGATTAATCTTTTATAAAAAACTTTACTTTTTTTATTCCAGGGGAGTTTTTATGTGGTTTAAATGACGGTACTATCGTGTCAAAATCAATGAATAGCTCAAAAACTTCACTTGTAGCGAAAGTGAATGACTGTTCAATTGCTTGGAAGGTCGGAGAAAACATCTTACTTTCAATACTTGGTAAAAAGTAAGTAGTTTGTTCTATTCTGTCTTTAAATTGGGATTATAATATCTATGATGGCTACGAAGGTGTCATCAAAGACGTAACTTTACATAGATATTATAGAGATTGAGGTTTGAGTATATTATGTCCGCTTCAATCAGTACCCAACTGACATGAACCTATATCCACTTCTTATAGGAGCAGTAGCGCGTTTTTAGGGGGAATATGAGGTGATGTCAGGGAAAGAAAATAAATTGTTCCAATTGAAGGCAATGTATTAAATCTAACTGAAGCAGTACTGAATCAAATACACTCTCCCAGAAAAGAAACTCATAACAGAGTTTTAATATGTAAGATTACAGAATTATTATTACACATACAAAAACCAAAGTTGGCACAGGGCAAGGTGTATATTCCCACTACTACATAAAGTCATAATGTGCACTAGTGAACGTCTGTGTCCCTGACGACACGCTTTCAAAGTCAGTACCTGGTGTTACCACCACGAGCAACAATCACTGCTTGGCATCGCCTGGGCATAGACTGAATCAATTGACGAATCTGATGCTGTGGGATCCTTCTCCATTCATCCTGCAATGCGTCACTCAGCTGTTGAAGTGTCAGTGGTTTAGGCTGTCGACGTCGTACAAGTCTGTCAAGGATATCCCATAAATGCTCAATGGGGTTGAGATCTGGCGATTTCGATGGCCATGGCAGCACATTCACGTTGTTATTGGTGAGATAGTTGGTGGTGAGACGTGCAGTCTGCGGTCTAGCATTATCCTGCTCTCTCCCTCCTGACATATCCCATGCTCTCGTAGCCGATTTATGATGGACTGCACTGAGACTGTACGTAGTCCAGGAACGTGGCTGGCCGTATATGTTGCAGTCACTGTCCGGTTTCGAAGATGCAACAACCGAATGAAGCGGTCCTGCGCTGGAGTTGTAGCACTTGGTCGTTCTCATCTGGGTCGATCTCTCGTGGAATTGTGGAGTCGGTAACGGTGACAGAGGCGGGAAATTGTACTCTATCTAAAGTGGAAGTCCCTAGCAACTGACAATTGACTTTCTCCAGTTTCCAGGCGCCCAATGGCTTGATTTTTCGGTCTTCATTCAGTCTTGGTATATTGGTGGTCGCATAAAAAAAATATTATACAGTAATTCGCAATGGGACACCCCGGTTTATATACCCACTGGTGTTGAGCTTCAATACGTGTATTTGCACGTGCAGCATGCTTACAGATTTTTCTCCATGCACCTATTCGCAGTTGCAATTCAAGGTGTTGTATTTTGACGACAATTCGACAAATGGTGTGTTCGTGTGTAAGAATATATTTTAAAGATTATAATAACAGTTAACAATGACATCTGTATTGATTTTAAACCTTAATCATTAAATTCGTCTACATTGAAAAACACATTTCAGTTATGCGTTTCTTTCTGGGAGAGAATATATGATATGGAGTTCAGTCATGTGATTCCTTATTTAACACAAAATGAGTTAAGGGTGTTCACACAAATATTGCTGCCAATCAACATTATATGAATCTTTAATATTTTTCCTCTGACTGTGATGATTGGTTCGTGTTTTAAGATTTTTGACACTATCAAAATAATATGTATTTAGAATTAACGTACAATCATAAGTCACAAATTTAGAATATAATATTTTCAAAAATACCTTGTAAATGCCCCTTTAATGCACATTCTCTCCAGACAAATGATCAAGTAATACACATACCTCTCTATGACACATGATTTAAAACATCCTATAATTTCACAGATGTACTCAATAGAATCCCATACCAAACCCACTTTATAAAATTAAAAGAAAACACGCTACAGCCCCTTTAATGCACATTCTCTCCCAACAGATGTAACTAAAATTATTAAGTCCTACACTAACCTCTCTATGACACATGATTCAAATAGAAAACATCCTGTAATATCAGAGATATACGCTGTAGAATCCCACACCAAACCCATTTTGCATTTGAATTCTGCAATGATTAATAGAATACCATACCAACTCCAGATTGCATTCATATTCCTATTCTGCAATGATTAATAAAATACCATACCAACTCCAGATTGCATTAGTATTCCTACTCTCCAATGATTAATAGAATACCATACGTATACCAACTCCAGATTGCTTTGATATTCCTATTCTGCAATGATTAATATAATACCATACCAACTCCAGATTGTATGTCTATTGTGCAATGATTAAAAGAACGCCATACCAACTCCAGATCGTATGTCTATTCTGCAATGATTAATAGAAAACCATACCAACTCCAGATCGTATGCATACACTGCAATGATTAATAGAACACCATACCAACTCCAAATTGCATTAGTATTCCTACTCTCCAATGATTAATAGAATACCATACGTATACCAACTCCAGATTGCTTTGATATTCCTATTCTGCAATGATTAATATAATACCATACCAACTCCAGATTATATGTCTATTCTGCAACGATTAATAGAAAACCATACCAACTCCAGATTGTATGTCCATTGTGCAACGATTAATAGAACGCCATACCAACTTCAGATTATATGTATATTCTGCAATGATCAATAGAATACGATACCAACTCCAGATTGTGTGCATATACTGCTATGATTAATAGAACACCATACCAAATCCAGATTGTATGCCAATTCTGCAACGATCAATATAATAACATACCAACTCCAGATTGTAAGTCTATTGTGCAACGATTAATAGAACACCATACCAACTTCAGATTATATGTCTATTCTGCAATGATTAATAGAATACCATACCAACTCCAGAATGTATGCCAATTCTGCAACGATCAATCGAATAACATACCAACTCCAAATTGTATGTTTATTATGCAGCGATTAATAGAACACCATGCTAACTCCAAGTTGTATGCCTATTCTGCAATGATTAATAGAAAACCATACCAACTCCAGATTGTATGTCTATTATGCAGCAATTAATAGAACACCATGCTAACTCCAAGTTGTATGCCTATTCTGCAATGATTAATAGAACACCATACCAACTCCAGATTGTATGCCTATTCTGCAATGATTAATAGAACACCATACCAACTCCAGATTGTATGTCTATTCCTACTCTCCAATGATTAATAGAATACCATACCAACTCCAGATTGCATTCATATTCCTTTTCTGCAATGATTAATAGAATACCATACCAACTCCAGATTGCATTATTATTCCTATTCTGCAATGATTCGTAGAATACCATTCCAACTCCAGATTGTAAGTCTATTGTGCAACGATTAATAGAACGCCATACCAACTTCAGATTATATGTCTATTCTGCAATGATTAATAGAATACCATACCAACTCCAGAATGTATGCCAATTCTGCAACGATCAATCGAATAACATACCAACTCCAGATTGTATGTATATTATGCAGCGATTAATAGAACACCATGCTAACTCATGGTTGTATGCCTATTCTGCAATGATTAATAGAAAATCATACCAACTCCAGATTGTATGTCTATTATGCAGCGATTAATAGAACACCATGCTAACTCCAAGTTGTATGCCTATTCTGCAATGATTAATAGAACACCATACCAACTCCAGATCGTATGCATATACTGCAATGATTAATAGAACACCATACCAACTCCAAATTGTATGCCAATTCTGCAACGATCAATAGAATAACATACCAACTCCAGATTGTATGTCTATTATGCAACGATTAATCGAACACCATGCCAACTCCAGATTGTATGTCCATTGTGCAACGATTAATAGAACGCCATACCAACTTCAGATTATATGTCTATTCTGCAATGATCAATAGAATACGATACCAACTCCAGATTGTATGTCTATTCTGCAACGATTAATAGAACACAATGCCAACTCCAAGATCGTTTGCCTATTCTGCAATGATTAATAGAAAACCATACCAAATCCAGATTGTAAGTCTATTGTGCAACGATTAATAGAACGCCATACCAACTTCAGATTATATGTCTATTCTGTAATGATCAATAGAACACGATACCAACTCCAGATCGTATACCTATTCTGCAATGATTAATAGAATACCATACCAACTCCAGAATGTATGCCAATTCTGCAACGATAAATCGAATAACATACCAACTCCAGATTGTATGTCTATTATGCAGCGATTAATAGAACACCATGCTAACTCCAAGTTGTATGCCTATTCTGCAATGATTAATAGAACACCTTACCAACTCCAGATTGTATGCCTATTCTGCAATGATTAATAGAACACCATACCAACTCCAGATTGTATGTCTACTCTCCAATGGTTAATAGAATACCATACCAACTCCAAATTGCATTATTATTCCTACTCTCCAATGATTAATAGAATACCATACCTACTCCAGATTGCATTCATATTCCTATTCTGCAATTATTAATAGAATACAATACCAACTCCAGATTGCATTATTATTCCTTCTCTCCAATGATTAATAGAATACCATACGTATACCAACTCCAGATTGCTTTGATATTCCTATTCTGCAATGATTAATATAATACCATACCAACTCCAGATTATATGTCTATTGTGCAATGATTAAAAGAACGTCATACCAACTTCAGATTATATGTCTATTCTGCAATGATTAATAGAACACCATACCAAATCCAGATTGTATGTCTATTATGCAACGATTAATCGAACACCATGCCAACTCCAAGTTGTATGCCTATTCTGCAATGATTAATAGAATACCATACCAAATCCAGATCCTATGCATATACTGCAATGATTAATAGAACACCATACCAAATCCAGATTGTATGCCAATTCTGCAACAATCAATAGAATAACATACCAACTCCAGATTGTATGTCTATTATGCAACGATTAATAGAACACCATGCCAACTCCAAGTTGTATGCCTATTCTGCAATGATTAATAGAACACCATGCCAACTCCAAATTGTATGTCTATTATGCAATGATTGATAGAACACCATGCCAACTCCAGAATGTATGCCTATTCTGCAATGATTAATAGAATAACATACCAACTCCAAATTGTATGTCTATTATGCAATGATTAATAGAACACCATGCCAACTCCAAATTGTATGTCTATTATGCAATGATTGATAGAACACCATGCCAACTCCAGAATGTATGCCTATTCTGCAATGATTAATAGAATAACATACCAACTCCAAATTGTATGTCTATTATGCAATGATTGATAGAACACCATACCAACTCCAGAATGTATGCCTATTCTGCAATGATTAATAGAATAACATACCAACTCCAGATTGTATGTCTATTATGCAACGATTAATAGAACACCATACCAACTCCAAGTTGTATGTCTATTATGCATGCCATACATAACTAAGTTTATATTTTTATCCTAGGAATTAATGGTATGCTATACAAATCCCAGTTTTATTCTGCAATGGTTAATATAATACCTTTCGAAGCTAATAATTTAATACCATCACAAACTCAGTTAATATTTTTATTCTCGAAAAGAACCCAATAGAATACCATGCAAAACCATTGTATTTCTATTTTGGAGTGCTCAGTTACCATACCAAACCGAGTTTTTATTATTTTCTAATATGATAAAATGAATCATATAATAATCCTGAAGTATCAATTTTGAACTGTTCAATAATCGACGAATTTTTTTTGCAGGGGACTTTGGATTCTGGAAAACAATGAACCAACCAGAATATTTCCAGATAAAATCACAGACTACTATTTCGGAATATTTAACATGAATTAATCTATTTCAATTATTCTTATTTTTGTATTGTTACGATGATGAATCATGTTATATGTAATATGTTGAATTTGAGATATTCAAACCAAAACAAAGGCACACGTTATACTTCAGAGCTTTATCTTTTCTTTCAGATTGTATTAAATTGTTTCATTTTTCGTTAAAACTGTTTCTGAATTTATTGAGTTATAAAAGCTTTTTTCTCATCACCAGTCATGTTTTTAATAATGTAAGTACCACATTGATTGTTAATAATCATTTCTTATGTAAATGTAATTAAATTTTAATATTAACTATAATATTTGTGAAAGTGCATGTTAACAAATTTGCTTATCTAGAAATATTACATGTATAGATGAATTCCAGTCCGCCATGACTGTTTTGAGGATTGTACGACTGCTTCACTGTAAGAAGTAAAGGAAGACTGTGGTATTGTATGCTCATACAGATAGTTTGTGCAGCACAATTTTTTGATAATTATTGTAAAAGATTTTATGGAAAGAGCACAACATTTTGCAACTTTTCAAAGGTGGAGTCCCATCTGAATTAAGGCTTTGACTTTGGATTTGTGTAAAGTAAGGCAATGCATGTGACCTTCATAAAGTATAGCAAAGCATATGATTTCTTGAAAATTGTAGCGATGCTTGTGAATGCCTTGCAAACTATAATAGCAATGCACATACCTTCCTTTTCAAATATAGGAATGCATGTACCTTCCTTTTCAAGTATATCTTTCACAATAGTTTTCTTTGATTGGCATTCTAGAAGTTTGTGTGTTGAATAATAAGGACAATTCTTACGGATGAACAAGTTCTTTATTCTGTGTAAGCAACACTTCGACATAGATTCTATGTCGAAACGTCACTTACACAGAATAAAGAAGTTTATCACAACAGTTGTCCTTTCTTTGGTAACTAAAGTAATGCATGTGACTCCTTGTAAACTATAAAACTACGTCAGACTTCCCTATAAACTTGTTTGTGAATTACCACTAATTGTAGCAATGTATGTGATTTCCTTGTACACTTAAGCAATGTATATGACTTCCTTGTATACTAAAGCTGTGAATGTGACTTCCTTTGAAACTTAAGCAATGTATGTGACTTTCTTGTACACTAAAGCTGTGAATGTGACTTCCTTGTAAACTTAAGCAATGTATGTAAGTTTGTTGTAAACTCTAGCAATGCTTTCAAACTAAAGCTATCCATGTGGCTTCCTTGTAAACTATAGCAATGTGACTTCCCTTGCAAACTCCAGCATCGTTTGTGGTTTTCTTTTAAGCTATAGCAATCCATGTAAACTATAGCAATGTGACGTTCTTGTAAACTATATCAATGTGACTTCCTTGTAAACTATGGCAATGTGCCTTCCTTGTTAACTATAGCAATGTGACTTCCTTGTAAACTAAGGCAATGTGACTTCCTTGTAAACTGTAGCAATGTGACTTCCTTGTAAACTATAGCTTTGCAATTCTTGTGACATACCTGTATCAATTCTTGGCAGAGTCTTTTAAACAATAATATTGTTTGTGACCTATATGTAAAGTACAGAAATGAATGCAACTGAAATGTAACTTCTAATAAACTTTTGTACCTCTGGTACGTGCATAACGATTATTTATTGTCAAAATTGCGTGACATCTCTGTCATTTTTGATTGACAGCTCTGTTGACAACATGTCAAACAGCAATGAAAAGAGAAAAATGAAAGAACATTATTTCATTAGACTTTTCAAGCCACAATTAAATACAATTAATATCACCTTACTATGTTCATGTTTACACACTGCTGTAATTATTATATTTGTGATTGATGTAAGGTAATGACGTCATCGATCTGTGGGTACACATCGATTGTCATGAGTTTTGCGCCCCTTGCTCTGTGATGTAATTGCATGGCAACGTCATAAATGTCATGATGATAACTAAATAGTGTAAAGCCGGTCGGGGATATATATCAGAAATAGTAAACATCGGATGGTTCAGACTGGATAAATCTACTTAAATACGATGAATTCATTTCGACCATTCTGTTGGTCTTGTAAAGAAAGTATGATACTTGACATGACCCTCATAAAGGTCCAAATGAATTCATCGCATTTAAGAAGATTGTTCCAGGGTGAGCCATCCGTTGTTTACTATTTCTGATATACAATCTTTCTTCACGTGAGAAACCAACTCTCCTTTTTTAATATATATACATATATATCTTCTTTAATACGGTGAATTCATTTCGACCATTCGACCATTCATTTCGACTCGTTTTGGCGCATCTTCATCAGTAGAAAATAGATTTTTTTCTATTAATGTCTAAATGGAAAGAATAAATTAAAGGTTCTACAGTCAACTTGGTCATTAGCAATATATCATATCTGTTTTTTCAGTCTTTTTGCCAAAAAAAAACAAGTTTTTCAATATAGTCTGTATCTCGGAACTTTCATGTAAAAGCATATATTGAAATTCTGGTGTAGTGGTCGGAATAATGGCCTCCGAAGCAGTTTTAATACTGATTTGAAAGTTCAAATTCTTCAGGTAGACACATTGCTTTGAAAAGGTTAATATTACCTCATTGTTATTGGTTTTATTAATGTTACATGTAGCTGTATATGATGCACGCCACCGTCAGGTTTTCGATCATCTGTATGACATCTTACCTTATATGAGCTTATATTGTCACTGTAGGTGAAAATTATTTTCAGCAACATTCGACACTTCACGATAAATTGGCATCTTTATTAATAATTAAGATATATCATCTTCAAAACTTCACAAAGGTTTCTTTATAACACATGAAGAATTTGATTTTTTTAACATTTTTTTAAAAATGTGACCATAAATTCAATTATAAGTTTAATCAAATGCGTTCTTTACCCTTGAAGTTGTAAATGTATATAAATTTGTTGCTTTTAAAGGCGTTTTGTAACTTGTAGGTTCCCAAATTGTAACTTGAACCCATAAAACTGTAATGCCTCAAGATCTGCGAGTTTTACCTATTATAATTTGAAAATGAGTTTTGCACAAAAAACTCCACTTGCCTATTAAAAATAACAAAGCGACAAACCTCAAAATGAAGCCGAAACCACATGACCTTCTAATTTGCTCGTTAATCTGTCATAAAACAAATGTCTGTTTTAATTTGAAACTTTTGCGCAAAGAACATCTCATAAATCTAAATCCAATAATGTGAAATTTAAATCTATGAAACTGAGCTTGTCTATCTATTCATTATTCAAGAGAAAGTATTAAATCACTGTGTCTGCTTTGTGAAATTTGATATGTTACTTCTAAAATCCAATTCCAAGGGTCGAACTCCCTTTGCTCTTAAAGGGAACAGTCCTATCACTTTTCTTCGTTTGTGCCTTCTCCTTTATCAAGTGGTCAAATATAAATCAACAAAAATGTTGTTTCATCCCAATAACATGTTGCAACTTGATGGTGTTATAATCAAGTACTAATAGCATTAAATAGGTAAACTGAAATATCCCCTTGCATTTTGTTCCATCAATAAATACCCTGATAGGACTATCCCTTTAACCATATGTCAGATGTTTTCTCGAGCTGTTAAGCTGAGTTTTTTTAATTTCTTTAAAATGTTCTCAATAAATGTTATGACAAAGTCTTCTCATCAGAGGATCAACCATCTCAATACTTGACCGTATTAACCGTATTTGTTAAAGTAGTTGAGGCGAAAACTGCCCACGGCTATTTCGATGTGAACACCTCTAGATCCTATGCGTTAGGGAAATTGATTACATTCTGGATTCTGTATAGTGTAATGTCCGAGTCACTGAGGCCCACATGGTGACGAGGTTTTTGCTTGACTTAAATTTGACTGAATGCTTATTCGTACCTTAAATATACCATAAATATGATACACCAATTTGCAAGTAAAAATTTTAAAGTAAAATATAATGCTCCATTGCAGAAAAAATTTAACTCTATAATTGAGTGAGAAAACAATAGGCTGTAAACGAGTGTAATAAAAACTGTTTGAAAGACGGAAAGTAGAAAACAGTCACTTTGTATTTATTTTTATTGAGATGCCGCTAAAACCCTAAGAAAAAGGGTTGCGGCTTTCTTAACATCAAAATAATTTGTATATTGTTTCCTATAAACTGTATGACTAAGAGTAGTTTAAAGTTATTTATCTCATTATATAAACACTATCATTTATACATATTGGAATGAACTACTGAGAGTGATGATTTGTTTGTACTTTGACGTCAGAAAAAACCGCATAGGTCCAAAATGAAATTCACATGACGTCAGATCGAGGTTCTGATCTAAAGCGATGCAGTTTTTCCTCAATTACTTAATTGCTTCGAAAGTGACAATAGTTTCAGCTAAAGACTTATTTTAGACTTGACGTTAAGATAACGTCATATTCTTACAGAATGACGTCACAATAAATAGCGACGAGACCATAAAGATTATATCAACGATTTGATTTTTTAATCAATAAGTGAGTAATAAATACAGAATAAAAGTCGTGAATTACATAACTCATAGCATTTTTTAAAATTTTATGAATGTCAACGGTACTCAGCTCGTTTTAAAATAATATTATTTAATGAGGCGTCGTTTAGTATCCTCCTAAATGTTGTTTGATAGTGCATGGGCATGTAATCAGGGATAGTTTTGATAAGAAAGAACAGTTGATCTGTTGATTCATTGATAAATTCGAGTTACTACATTTGAGTAGGATTACGTAAACCAATACTTTTTCTAAATCATAATAAATAGATTCTAGATTTAAAGCAAATTAGAACCTATTATCTCTATCGTGAAATATACACGAATCCA
This sequence comes from Steromphala cineraria, assembly GCA_916613615.1. NCBI lineage: Eukaryota > Metazoa > Mollusca > Gastropoda > Trochida > Trochidae > Steromphala > Steromphala cineraria. The sequence continues at coordinate 21,723,889 of OU744723.1, read as the reverse complement.
TTAGTGTTTGATTTCTTTTGACAAATGTTTAGATGACAATATCAATAAATGTTGATAGTTTATTTATATAAAAATAAAATGTTGTTAATATCCTTTGTTATATTTCTTACAAAACGACTTCAAGTGATTCCATGTTTAAGGACTAGTTTTAGATATGATGTTTAATAAGGTTTTACTTACCTTTATTTTTAATCTTCTTCTGAGTGTATGCCAAAAAAGGACGTTGATTCGGATTTGTCTGGAATTGTGTGAGGAATCAGAGGAATGTGCTTTTAACGGATCAAGAAGAAATCAAACTGAGTCGTGCTGCCACCATCATGAAAAAGTCATGAACATGTTTTGCTTTAATATCTCGAGGTTGCTTGTCAATACAAAATTCGGGAATCAAGGTAAGGAATGTGTTTCTTTGTCTGCCTTCTGTCTGTCTGTTATATATAACCTATTCTATAATGTTTTATAATGTTACTAATTAATAAAAATATCATTAATTAAGTGTTTTGTATTGGCTCAGGTACAGATCCTAGATCTGCTGTAAAGGTTTTAGGCGAAGCTAAGGCGAGGACCTGTCTCTGGGCCAATACAAAAACCTTGATTGATGACATTTTTATTAATTAAAGTCTTGTGACTTACTTTACAACATTGGAGAGTTCATGCCCGTCGAAACCAAAGTAATAAATGAGTGCCATATAATTTATAGTTAATTAACGACAACTCATATATATCTAAATAGTAACTTATTTATGATTTTTTAATTAGGGCATTTATTGCAGGCTATTGGACTTGTATTGAATCGAAATGCACTTTTTTTGCAGAACGGCGTCAAGGCCCTCATCATAAGAACGAACAGCAGTCTATATTGGCACAGGAAGAACCGAATCATTTACACAGACATCAATGGCCATACAGGCAAGAACCAAGAACGATGGAGCCAAGTACACAGGCCCATCAATCGAACATAAAGCCAGAGCCTACAGAGGCTATGATGTCACAAAAACCAATAACAATACAGACACAATTGTCTCTAAAGTCTCAAATATCCGTAAAGACTCAAGAACCATCTAAAGGTCGACATCTGTCACAGATCAAACAACCGTCAAACATTCAACTGTCACAGTCGCAACCACCCTCAAGGTTTCAACAACAGTCACAGACACGACAAACTCCAAACATTCAACAACTGTCACAGTCGAAACAACCATCTACATTTCAACAACCGCCACAGTCAGAACAAACTTCAAAGATTCAACAATCGTCACTGTCGAAACAACAATTACCTTTTCAACAAACGCCACAGTCACGACAAACTCCAAAGATTCAACAACCATCACAGTCGAAGCAACCATCAACGTTTCAACAACCGCCACAATCACGACATACTCCAAAGATTCAACAACCACCACAATCACGACAAACTCAAAAGATTCAGCAACACCCCACAGCTGAACAAAAATCAAAGAAACAACACGTGTCGGACAAAAAGGCTTCAGGAAAGAAAACAACTTCAAAAGATACAAGTACGCGATACTAATGATTTTTAGCATATTAATGTAAGCCGAAGAATGAGTTCAAATCTCCAGTAATCTATTCTACAAGATATTTCACACAATCTCCAATTGCTAAAAGAAGTGGAGTTATTTGAACTCATCAAGTCTTTTTACGATGTTTAAGGGACAAAAGCAGTCATTTCACGAAACCCAAAATAAATGTTTCTAATTGCTCGTTAGTATATGTCAAAAGTAGAATTTATAAATCAAACGAACAATATCCGATTACGCGGCGCACAAAAATTTCGCTTTGGTAATATATATATATCATATATTACATGTGTTCCCACTGAGAACCGCCATCAGTTGAGATTGTGCTACCTCCGGTAATGGTTAATCAAATAGATGTTGATATGTTGTCTGAAAATAATATATTTGGCATAAACTACTATTTATTTCGATAAAGTAGAAATAGAACTACAAAAAAATACTCCCATTTAAATGTATCATGCATTTGAAATGTTTAACTCTTTCACATTTGGAGTGGCTTCAACTGATACAATAGATATAATTGAACCTGGGTAATAATTTGAGTTAAAATAATGACACCGAGGCGGAATAGTCGAGGTACAGTTTTCCTAAAGGCTAACCATGAGTATTGATATAAATATAAGATTGTAAACCAATAGACCAATTAAACGTAAACATTTTTATTATCATTATATTATCATTATTATTATTGCAGAAATTATCGTGGCCCAGGAGTCCTATGTTTACATCATCACATTACCAGCAAAAACGATAACAACTTTGATGAACATTAAGGCGCCTACCAAGTGGTTTCTGATAGACTACAACTTGGACATATTGTACTGGATTTCCCCGATTCAAAATAGAAAAGACAAATGTCTATTTTCCAACAGGGTTGAAATACCACAGTGTATTCTCGTTAAAGGTAAGATATAGAATATATGTTGCACTAACACTGTTGACAGTAATGGTCGTCACCCTATAAATTCAGTCCGATTGAAATTGCCTGTGACCCGTGATCCGTGACCTGGAGGGATCGTACACTCTCTCAAAAAAGAAACCAAACCCCTCTCTCAATATCTGACACCATCCTCTGAACAAAAATGGTGAATGTAAATTTGAATGATTTTTTTTGTCATGTTTTCTTAATATGTTCTCGTATGATTGGTAAAAGCTCTCAAACAGAGCATTTCTACCACACGCTGACATTTTTCCGATTTTGTTCGAGAGTGTGTGAGCAGTCATGTGCATTCAAGAATAACCACACTGGCTCGCGGTCATTCGGGTCACCAACCTACGTAATAATCGGCAAGCTACACCAACCGTCACTGCAACAAAAGTGCCTGGTTTGAGCAGATTTTCGGCCAAAACCATCAGCAACCGTTTAGGTGAGGCTCATCCTCAAGCACGACAACCATTTGTCGGACCTGTTCTGAGACGCCAACATCGACGTCAATGTCTCAGATGGTGCACTAAAGTGAGAAGATTGATCCTAAGGAACTGGACACGTGTCTGGTTCACTGACGAGTCCCGTTTCCTACTTTACAGTGACGAGAAGATGAACGTTCTTGGTGCCACTGATTAACAAGCGCTCCGCGCGACCGTATAGGTCCTTACTTCCACCTTGTTCAGGTACCGATTCGTACACCTCAGTGAACTGAGTGCAATGAGGATGAATTGTCTCGTCCGGGGTCATAACACAGGATGAGACAAATTGTGGTGTCTACACAAGGATTCGAATCCGGGTCTCTGGCGTGAGGGGCAAGCATGTTAACCGCCTACCCACTGTGCTCCACACAATCCTATTGTCATATACTGATGTTCGAACTCTATCCAGCTCGGCTTTCCTCTTCGCAACAATCTGAAAGCCGCCTCTGACGTAAAACATCCAGCCAATACCAAGGACACGGCAAAAGCTTGCGGTATCAGTAGCCAGGGGCAGGTAACTCTGTTTACATTCGTCTTTAATGATCGCCGCTAAACCTTTTTTTTAAACCAGACGATGGTGACTGGATATGCCTGCGGTAAACTGGTGTTAGAACACGTAACTCTGATTTATTCACGATGATAAGCATTAACTGAGTTATTGATGTGTCTTAAACAAGAAAAGCCTTTAAAAAGGCATGCTTGGTGCCACATAGGCAGATGAAGGAGATTGGGATTTGTCGAACAATTTGGGTGATAATATATACAACACTGGATAACAACAGTAATATTAACACGAGTATTACTCAAAGTTAAATTCACAAAATTAATTTCTATCAACACGAATTGCTGAAAGTTATGAATATTGTTTACATTCATCAACGATTGTTGGTATATTTCAAATCAAAACACAAGAGGGTGATATTCTATTTATCATTCAAATTCACTCTTTTTGAGATCTCAGAGAAAAAAATGAAAATCTCTGAACACAACAACACTAGATTTTCAAGACAGTGATGTGAGAGTGACAGTTTATGATGTTATGGCATTTTGATGTTGTTACTTGGAGTAAAAGCACTGCATGGGTTGCCATGTAGCGTTGACAATGATAGGAAATTGTGCAAAACGTACTGCCAAAACCATATCTCCTTGTCATGCTGGTTAATTATTAACTGTAGTATTGCAGATAATAAACAAAATACTTTCCGATGATCTAACGGGATTTCAACCCAGCTCCGCTGAGCTAAGTAGTAACCGTATGGAACCAGCGAAGTAGGTCATATTCAAAATATAGCACGAGTCAATTTCAGTAGCTCTGATAGTAAATACATGTTTTCAACGTAAACATTTAGTGACATCGTTAAGTACGACTTGTCACGTGGTCGTAAGAGATCTACCTATTAGTAAACATAATTTTTTTTTCGATGTCACCATCGTTCTTACACAAACATTACTTTTAAATCGCCAGGCGAGCCCAGTGTGAAATTAAATCGCGTGGGTTATAAAAAAGTGGATTCTGCGATCATTGAATGCGAAATAATGCTCTTATCTGGAACAAATGCAGACTCTTCATCAAATGAAGATGTTTTTGATTGAGTCTGTTAACATTTATCAGCGTCTTTAATAGAAAATATTGTTTCTCTTTTAACATGACATTTAAAGCGAAATAATTCCACAGTATAATGTGCCAAATATTTTGTATTACCCACATGGTGACGTAATGCATTTTTTGCTACAGCTCTGTTCATTGGTCTTTTGATTTGGATACAACACATGTGATTGTCGCGGCTTCCCTTTGAAAATATCAAGAGTAATATAGAGAGAATTCAGAAAAGTTTTAGGAGAATCAAATCATAATACTTGGTGCCCTTTGGGGCACCAAGCAATAAGGAAGCTAACCCAATTTGAGGACGAGATTGTTCTTGTCGCTATCTCAGCTTCTCCATGTTGGGATTTCCTATCAAGACGGAATATCTGGATCAAGTTTTGATTTTGAAAAAAGTTTTACTTTAGAAAATTGAGACTTCAAGAAAAAAGAAATTGGATGGGAAAAAATAATTTGATGAAAATTGACTTTGATTTATAAAAAAATGGGATGCTATGTGGACTTTGATGGAATAATAACTTTGAAAATAGGTTTGCTAAAGATATTTCAATTTGGATGAAAAGACTGACTTCAATTAAATGTTTTTACATATGGAATATTGACTTTGATGAAATACTTTTATGAAATATTTTTTGTTGTTGAATAAACTTACTTGGATGAAAAGACAACATTAATGGTAATAATTGATTGATAAAATATTACGGTTGATGAATTATCTTGAAAAAAATTCACTATGAACTGTTGACATGATTTTGTTGAAAAATATCTATTATTAAAGCATGTTTGACGAAATATTGACTTTGATGAAAGAATGACTTTGATTCTAAAAAACTTCGATTGTTAAAATGATTTAGTAAGATATGAACATAAGATATTACCTTATGAAATGTTGAATTTAATGAAAAGGTTGACTTTGATGGATTTTAAGTACGTAGCAACGTTTTTGATTTCGAAATTATTTTCATTGAAATAATATTTATCTAAAATTGATAAAAAGTAAACATTGCCTTAAATAGCCTTTATTTTTCGTTCTTTAATCAGAATGATGGTACGATTTGGCAATGTTTCGTTTTGTCGGCAGTTATAATTATCTATACTTGTGAAAACATTAAATTATGACTTTTTTTCGTTCTTGTTAGTACATTGTTAAATATTTAAATAAATAAGAAATGTGGAAAACAATTATGAAGTTTCTTTAAGTAAATATTTCTTATGAACATTTTTAATTAGCCATCAAAACACCAATAATTATTGATTTCTTAATCACTGTTTAAACTTTGGTTCACCTCCTGAAAATATATAGCTGACCAATTGACAGAACAATCGAGCTTTATTACATGCGGAAAAAACACTCTAGGAAAAACACTCGGAAAAAGTAGTCTACCAAAACCAATCTAAATGAATTAAGATAAACAGGTTTTCATATCCAGTTAACAAATATGGAAATGTCGATCTAAATCCAGATTGCTTACATTCTATATAATGACATTCACTTAAAATTCGCACAACAATGGTACGATGTCAAGGATCTATAAAGACCAATAAAGTCATCTTAGAAAACAAATCTAAATGAATTTAGCAGGGTTTCATATAAGGTCCTTCTGTTAACAAATATCGAACTGTCGATCTAAATCCACTCAAATTGGTTACAAAAGAAAACTAAACCGTTAGGACTGATCTCTGACCAACATCTTACCTAGGATGCACACGTCTAGGATCTAATCTATATGTCAAAAGGGGTGTCTCTAAATTCTAAACTAAATTCTATACAATGACAATCCCTTAAAATTGCACGCAACAATGCTATGACGTCAAGGATATAATGTAGATGCACAAATGACTTTCTAAATTCTAAACTAAATTCTATATAATGCCAATCCCTTAAAACTGCACGCAACAATGCTATGACGTCAAGGATATAATGTAGAAATTCTAAACTACATTCTATGTAATGCCTTTTCCCTAAAAACTGCACGCAACAATGCTATGACGTCAAGGATCTAATTTATAGATGCACAAAGGACTCTGTTTTAATCATTATTCTAACGTAATGAAAATGATTTTGGATGATAAATAAAGTTAGTTGCCCACACCCGTGCCTTCTAGAATCAAATAAACCAGTGTTTAAAAGAAACGTTACTAAGTTTTCAACGTCATCCGAAACAAAATTCTATTACCTGACAGAGTCGAATTTAAGTGTGTCTAACAGGCATATGTCTTGTAAAGAAGTATGCACATTTTCAATCTACAGGAAAAGATTCTTTTGATTTTGTGTCTCTTTATTAACAGAACTTTTGTCATTTCACTTTTAAATTGATAAAGTATTGAATCTAAGAATTTGTTTTTGTTGATTTAATGAACTTTATTTGACATAAATTCGTTGAAGCGTCATTGCACTAGAACGTTTTAAAACAGGCGAAAGTGTCCAATTTCTCTCTGCTATCTCGCCTAGTTCAGGATATTCCAGATCGATGATTTTTTAAATGCATGTTTCTCGCAAACATGAAAAGATAATGTTTCAAAATTGTGCATAGAAGTAAGTTGACTACTGAAGAAATGATATTACTATGTTTTAGTCTTATCAATCTACAGTGGATTTAGGTATTAAGCAAATTGTATGGTATCGTTTCTTTTGGACCCTAGTTTAGATCAACACTCGTTGATTAAAGTAAAATATCTTCGTGAAACCTTAGATATTTGTTACCTCGACAGATTTGATAACAGATGTCACTAAGATGTGATTCTCTATATGTAATCATTTAACGGCCCTAACGAATTAACTCTATTCAAGGTCCACCGTTCACCTCTTTGAGGGTTGACATGAAGATGAAAGTATTCTTCGTGCAAGTGAAAGACAAACAGAATTTGGTGAAGTACACATTCAAAAATCCACGGAAGATAAAAGGAAAACGCATCAGGGAAAATCTTGTGTATACTTTTCATCTCGATACCTTGCAAAGGTAAGCAATTATCATCATATGAAACACTTCAAGAAATAATGATAAAAATGATACTGCTAAAAGTACAATTATTATGCGCATTTTTTCCTCTGCATTGTTTCATCCACCTTCATCAGAGATGAGAATTTGTTTATATATAAAACGTCGTGTTTTTTTCACAATTAATTAGATATCCTTCTGTTCTTTTTTATACCACTCCTAAATGCACATCAAAATTTCATCAAACAACTTTACAAACGTTATATGTAATTTTATTGCAAATATTAATCCTCTTTTCACTTTCTTAGTACTCAGCTTAAAATCCGAAGTCGATTAAAATGTGTGCCTTTTAATCTTAATGTTCTTAATGTTCGGCTTTGGATCATGAGCTGAAGGGTTCGAAGTCGGTTCGCTCGGTAACTTTGTCTGCAGTAGAGAACTGTTCTACACACAGTTTGTTGTTCTTACTTTAGCACGTTGATATACTGATAAAACGTTTTTTTCTCCAAAGTTTAAGCTTGTGTTTTTTCGTTATATTTCTTATTTCACTAAGAAAACTTGCTTTAGTGATTTTCTGACGTCATTATGACGTCATCGCGTTACTCTTTGTATGTGTAACTGTCTCCATATGCATTTTGTTTACAGAATCATATTTATCTACTCCTCTGTTAAAGGGACGCTCAAGGCGTCTAACTAAGATGGGAAAATATCACATACAATTTCAAAAGGCCTCTACAGTGATTTCATAACTTTTTCCAAAGAAGGTAAAATAAAAAATATTTGTTGAGTCATAGTTAAAATATGTTTTAAAGTTGTCTTGTTTACAAACCGATAAAAAGCAACTAAACATTTCACAGTTAACAATTTGGTAAAACCCTCTTCCTAAAAACAATAGATTTATACACGAAATCACTTGCTTTGTGTTCCCATATAATACTTCCACATACTTACACTTACTTTCCCTCCTACTGTATATGCATTAAATGAATTAAAAATACATCTATTGAAAACAACTCGAATATATATATATATATATATATAGTGGTAGGGACGTCATAAGACAAGTTCAAGGAAATCTACATTTTAGCATTAAGTAATGGTTTAAATTGTTTGATTAATCCATTCTCCATCAGTTCCAACAGCCGTGGATTATCGTAAAAGAAAACATGAACTACCATCCAAAAAATGTCCTCTATGTTATAATGTGTGAAGGATGCAAAGAATTGTACATCGGCAAGACAGAAAGGCGATTAAGTGAAAGAATGAATATTCATCGTTCACAAATCAACCGGCCCGATAATAGGACTATCCCTTTAAGCAGTCATTTAGAAAGTGTTCTGGTGGAAAATATAAAGTGTTTCCCTTTTATAAAGTGAAATACGATAATCCGCGGCTGTTGTGCTGATGGAGAATGGATTTATCAAACAATTTAAACCATTACTTAATGCTAAAATGTAGATTTCCTTGAACTTGTCTTATGACGTCCCTACCACTATGACGTCATAAGGAGCGTTACGTCATAATCAGCGTGACAACTGACATTCAAAACTTACCTGAAGAAGCCAACATGGCTGAAAGCGCTAGTTAGCTAAAATGAATGTATTTATGTTCCCAATTCCATAATTTTATTATAGTTCATCTATATACACCTGAGAGTTGTGCTTGTGGATTTTTCGTGTATACATGTATATATATATATATATAGATTCAACCGAAAGTATGTTTCTAGCATATTTCCATGCAGATTAATCTTTGATAAAAACTTTACTTTGTTTTTTTTTATTCCAGGGGAGTTTTTATATGGTTTAAATGACGGTACTATCGTGTCAAAACCAATGAATAGCTCAAAAACTTCACTTGTAGTGAAAGTGAATGACTGTTCAATTGCTTGGAAGGTCAGAGAAAACATCTTACTTTCAATACTTGGTAAAAAGTAAGTAGTTTGTTCTATTCTGTCTTTAAATTGCGATTATAATATATATGTTGGCTCCGAAGGTGTCACCAAAGACGTAACTTTACATAGATTTTAGAGACTGAGGTTTGAGTATATTATGTGCGCTTCAATCAGTACCCAACTTGACATGTAGCTATTTCCACTTCTTTAAGGGGCAGTGGCACGTTTTTAGGGGGATGATGAGGTGATGTCAGGAAAAGGAAAATTAATGGTTCCAATTGAAGGCGATGTATTAAATCTAAATGAAGCAGTACTGAATCAAATATATGATATAAAGTTTTTTACACAAAATGAGTTAAGGGTGTTCACACAAATATGGCTGCCAATCAACATAATATGAATCTTTAATATTTTTCCTTTGACAGTGATGATTGGTGCGTGTTATAAGAATGTTGACACTATCAAAACAATATGTATTAAAAATTCACCTACAATCATCAGTCACAAATTTAGAATATAATATTTTCAAAAATAACTTGTTACTGCCCCTTTAATGCACATTCTCTCCCCACAAATGATCAAGTAATACACATACCTCTCTATGACTCATGATTTAAAACATCCTATAATTTCACAGATGTACTTAATAGAATCCCATACCAAACCCACTTTATAAAATTTTAAAAAAACATGCTACACGACCCCTTTAATGCGCATTCTCCCCCAACAGATGTAGCCAAAAGTCCTGCACTTACTTCTCTATAACACATGATTCAAATAGAAAACATCCTGTAATATCAGAGATATACGCTGTAGAATCCCATACCAAACCCATTTTACATTTGAATTCTGCAATGATTAATAGAATACCATACCAACTCCAGATCGTATGCCTATTCTGCAATGATTAATAGAACACCATACAAACTTCAGATTGCATTAATATTCCTATTCTGCTATGATTAATAGAACACCATACAACAGATTGCAATAATATTCCTATTCTGCAATGATTAATAGAATACCATACCAACTCCAGACTGTATGCCTTTTCTGCAATGATTAATAGAAAACCATACCAACTCCAGATTATATCTCTATTCTGCAATGATTAATAGAATACCATACGTACTCCAGATTATATCTCTATTCTGCAATGATTAATAGCATACCATACCAACTCCAGATCGTATGCCTATTATGCAATGATTATTAGAATACCATACCAAATCCAGATCGTATGTCTGTTCTGCAATGATTAATAGAATACCATACCAACTCCAGAATGTATGCCAATTCTGCAACGATTGATAGAACACCATGCCAACTCCAAGTTGTATGTCTATTATGCAACGATTAATAGAACACCATGCTAACTCCAAGTTGTATGTCTATTATGCAACGATTAATAGAACACCATACCAACTCCAAGTTGTATGTCTATTATGCAACGATTAATAGAACACCATGCCAACTCCAAGTTGTATGTCTATTATGCAACGATTAATAGAACACCATGCCAACTCCTAGTTGTATGTCTATTATGCAACGATTAATCGAACACCATGCCAACTCCTAGTTGTATGTCTATTATGCAACGATTAATAGAACACCATGCCAACTCCTAGTTGTATGCCTATTATGCAACGATTAATAGAACACCATGCCAACTCCAAGTTGTATGTCTATTATGCAACGATTAATAGAACACCATGCCAACTCCTAGTTGTATGTCTATTATGCAACGATTAATCGAACACCATGCCAACTCCTAGTTGTATGCCTATTATGCAACGATTAATACAATATCATACCAACTAGTAGTTGTATGTCTATTATGCATGCCATACATCATTAAGTTAATATTTTTATCCTAGGAATTAATGGTATGCTATACAAAACCCAGTTTTATTCTGCAATGGTTAATATAATACCATTCGAAGCTAGTAATTTAATACCATCACAAACTCAGTTAATACTTTTATTCTCGAAAAAAAACCAATAGAATACCATGCAAAACCATTGTATTTCTATCTTGGAGTGCTCAGTTACCATACCAAACCGAGTTTATTTTTTTCTAATACGATAAAACGAATCATATAATAATCCTGAAGTATCTATTTTGAACTGTTCAATAGTCAATGTAATTTTTTTGCAGGGGACTTTGGATTCTGGAAAACAATGAACCAACCAGATTATTTCCAGATAAAATCACAGACGACTATTTCGGAATATTTCACATGAATTAATATCTTTCAATTATTCTTGTTTTTGTATTGTTATGATGATGAATCATGTTATATGTAATATGTTGAATTTGAGATATTCAAACCAAAACAAAGGCACACGTTATACTTCAGAGCTTTATTTTTTCAGATTGTATTAAATTGTTTCCTTTTTCGTTAAAATTGTTTCTGAATTTATTGAATTATAAAAGCATTTTGTTTATCACCAGTCATGTTTTTAATAATGTAAGTAACACAGTAATAGGTATTAATCATATATTATGTAAATGTAATGAAATTTTGATATTAACTATAATTATTGTGATATCGCATGTTAAAAAATTTGCTTATCTAGAAATATTACATGTACAGATGAATTCCAGTCCGCCATGACAGATTTGAAGATTGTATGACTGCTTCACTGTAAGAAGTGTAGGAAGACTTTGTTATTGTATTGTCTCATTTAGTTTGTGCAGCACAAGTTTTTGATAATTATTGTCAAAGATTTGTTTGAAAGGGCACAAAATTTAGCAACTTTTCAAAGGTTGAGTCCCTGAATTAAGGCTATGACTTTGGATTTGTGTAAACTAAGGCAACGCATGTGACCTTCATAAAGTATAGCAATGCATATGATTTATTGAAAATTGTAGCGATGCTTGTGAAATACTTACAAACTATTGCAATGCATATACCTTCCTTTTCAACTATATCAATGCATGTACCTTCCTTTTCAAGTACAGTTGTATAGCAATAAATATGACTTCTGTGTTAACTATTAAAACGCTTATGACTACCTTATAAACGATAGAAATGTTTTTGTATTCCTTAAAAATTGTAGCAATGTATGTGACTTCCTTTTAAACTCTAGCAACGCATTTGGCTTCCTGGTTAACTAAAGCATTGTATTAGGTTTAATCTTAAACTATATCAACTCGTGTGTCTTCTTTTTAAAATATAGCAATGCTTGTGACATCCTTCTTATCACATTAGTTTTCTTTGATCTGCATTCTAGAAGTTGGTGTGTTGAATAATAAGGACAATTCTTACGGATGAACAAGTTCTTTATTCTGTATAAGAGACACTTTGACATAGATTCCATGTCGAAACGTCACTTACACAGAAAAAAGAAGTTTATCACAACAGTTGTCCATTCCTTTGTAACTATAGTAATGCATGTGACTCCTTGAATGTTATAGCGATGCTTGTGAATTCCTTGTAAACTATAAAACTACGTCAGACTTCCCTATAAACTATAAACTTGTTTGTGAATTACTACTAAATGTAGCAATGTATGTGATTTCCTTGTACACTTAAACAATGTATGTGACTTCCTTGTACACTAAAGCTGTGAATGTGACTTCCTTGTAAACTTAAGTAATGTATGTGACTTCCTTGTACACTAAAGCTGTGAATGTGACTCCCTTGTAAACTTAAGCAATGTATGTGACTTCTTTGTACACTAAAGCTGTGAATGTGACTAACTGTAAACTTAAGCAATGTATGTGACTTCCTTGTACACTAAAGCTGTGAATGTGACTTCCTTGTAAACTTAAGCAATGTATGTGACTTCCTTGTACACTAAAGCTGTGAATGTGACTTACTGTAAACTTAAGCAATGTATGTGACTTCCTTGTACACTAAAGCTGTGAATGTGACTTCCTTGTAAACTTAAGCAATGTATGTGACTTCCTTGTACACTAAAGCTGTGAATGTGACTTACTGTAAACTTAAGCAATGTATGTAACTTCCTTGTACACTAAAGCTGTGAATGTGACTTCCTTGTAAACTCTAGCAATGCTTGATGTTTTCTTTTTAACTATAGCTATCCATGTCCCTTCCTTGTAAACTATAGCAATGTGGCTTCCTTGCAAACTATAGCAATATGGCTTCCTTGTAAACTATAGCAATGTGACTTCCTTGTAAACAATGGCAATGTGACCTCCTTGTAAACTTCATCAGTGTGTGTGTAACTTCCCTTGCAAACTCTAGCATCGTTTGTGGTTTTCTTTTAAGCTATAGCAATCTATGTGAACTATAGCAATGTGACTTTCTTGTAGAATATACCTATATGACTTTCTTGTAGACTATAGCAATGTGACTTCCTTGTAAACTGTAGCAATGTGCCTTTCTTGTTAACTATAGCAATATGACTTCCTTGTAAACTAAGGCAATGTGACTTCCTTGTTAACTATGGCAATGTGCCTTCCTTGTTAACTATAGCAATATGACTTCCTTGTAAACAATGGCAATGTGCCTTTCTTGTTAACTATAGCAATATGACTTCCTTGTGAACTATGGCAATGTGACTTTCTTGTTAACTATAGCAATATGACTTCCTTGTAAACTAAGGCAATGTGACTTCCTTGTAAACTGTAGCAATGTGACTTCCTTGTAAACTAACTTTGCAATTCTTGTGACATACCTGTATTTATTCCTGACATAGCCTTTTAAACAAAAGTATTGTTTGTGACCTTCATGTATAGTTCAGCAATGATTACGCCTGAAATGTAACTTGTAATAAACGTTTATACCTCTGGTACGTTCAGTACGATTATATATGGCCAAAGTGCCAAGCCGTTTTCAAATACTGCGTAATGATTGGACTTAACTATGTAGATATGTACTTCAAAACAATCTAAGTAAACCTAGCCTCAACATTATCCGTCTATACTGAGTCTAAAAAGGTCTAGTAGAGGGTCGCGTCAGCCGACCTTTCTGCGACCTATGACATTCCAACATTATACGTGCGAAGGCAGACTATTGTGGCTTGGAAAGCCGAGTTCTGATTGATCAATTCGATACGTGGGCTGACGCGAACCTCTACTAGGCCTTTTTAGACTCAGTATAGGAGTGAAACGGATAATATTGAGGCTAGCTATAGGTTTATATAGACTGACTTCAAAACAAACTAGAGAGAATATTTAAAGAGAAAATGTGAAACGTTTTTGCCTTAAGAAGAAAATAATAGTAAACTAGATTAGTGTTTGCGGGACACTGCAAGACAGAGCAGCCCCGAAACTTGGGGTTTCGCCTTACCCTGTTCCGCCTTCTACAAGCCTCAGCATATTGGGAATTTTCTTGTTACCTTGACGTTTGACACTCAAGGTCACGCAATCAATGAACACATTTCATTGAAAATAACATTAATATTTTTAAAGTGTTTAAAGTTAAAATAATCCATTTTCTCAATATTTGTTGACCTTGCTGTGACCTTGACCTTTGACAGTTCGTACCCAAAACCTTTCAAAAATTTTGTACTTCTCAAGAGATAATATATACAAAATTTAAACTTCATAGCACAAAAACTTTTCAAGTTAACGCGTTTACAAGGAATTTTTTTTGTGATTTTATAGCTCATGACCTTGACCTTTGACCTTGAAAGTGAACATGTCATTTTAAGTCCCCAGAGGTGTAAACAATTATACATGTTTATGAGTTCTGAAAAGCTTAACGGGATTAAGTTATATCCAAATTAGTTGCACATTGTAATAACACAAATGTCATGACCTTGACCTTTGACCTTCAAGGTTACACGATCAATGAACACTCTTTATTGAGTATAATAATCTTCTATTGATTAAAAGTGTTCATAGTTAAAATAAAGCATTTCCACAAAACCATGCTAAAGTCGTGACCTTGCTGTGACCTTGACCTTGGACAGATTGTAGCGAAAACCTTTTCAAATGTTTGTACTTCTCAACAGATAATATATACAAAATTTAAACTTCATAGCACAAAAACTTTTCAAGTTAACGCGTTTACAAGGAATTTTTTTGTGATTTTATATTTCGTGACCTTGACCTTTGACCTTGAAATTGAACATGTCATTCTCAGTCCCCAGAGGTGTAAACACTTATACATGTTTATGAGTTCTGAAAAGCTTAACGGGATTAAGTTATATCCAAATAAGTTGCACATTGTAATAACACAAATGTCATGACCTTGACCTTTGACCTTCAAGGTTACACGATCAATGAACACTCTTTATTGAGTATAATAATTTTCTATTGATTAAAAGTGTTCATAGTTAAAATAAAGCATTTTCGCAAAACCATGCTAAAGTCTTGACCTTGCTGTGACCTTGACCTCGAACAAATTGTAGCGAAAACCTTTTCAAAATATTTTACTCTTCCAAGGATGATACATACCAAGTAAGAGCTTCATAGCACAAAAACTTTTCAAGTAATCGCGTTTACAAGGAATTTTTGAGTGATTTTATAGCTCGTGACCTTGACCTTTGACCTTGAAAGTGAACATGTCAAAATCGTTCCCCCGAGATATAAGCAGTAATTTATGAATACAAGTTCTGGAAAGCTTAGTAGAAAAAAGTTATAGCCATTAGTATGTGAGCGGCGGACGCGGCATGGCGGCGGAAACTGCACAAAACCTGATAGCAGCCCCGTCCTTAGACGGGGCTGCTAATAAATCATGATTGCCACCCTAAAGATTGAATGAGATTGACGTAAACTCTTCAAGATGTGTAGACAATAAATGTTTGCATCAAAACAAAACTCGCAAAAAAGTTACAATTTAAAAAATATTTAATCCAATATATTTTCAGAAATGAATAACTAAACAAAAAGGGGATTTTTACAACAACTGAATATTGACATCACTTTTAAGGTTGAAAACTTAACCCTGAAAACATCTGAAATTAATAAGGATCTCCTATGATATATAGCCATATACATAGAAACAAAACAAATCGTACAAATCGGCTTAAGGATAAACTTGTCAAAGAAAAATCGTTGGTTGTCATTAAACCTACTTCTTTTCTTCTGATCTGCTGACAAAGTGTAAAGAGGAGCTGATTTGCATCATAAAAACATTTTTCGAATCTTCTTCATAATAAGTTAAGGGACCTTAATTTTTTTTAAAACGTTAACATTTTCGTTTATTTAAAATACCTTATGTGATAAGTGGATTTTTTTGCAAACGGAAGGGTAAAATTCAATTGCTTTGTGTTATCTAAATCATAATAATCTTATAAAAATGGAAATTATAAAAGAAATATACCATTTTTCAAGTCTTTCGTAGATGGTAAATGTGCCTGTTTAATTCCTAACATCTCATCGTATACTTCAAAATACACCAATATGGCGCCCAGATAACGCTTCCAAACTAGGTGTAAACTTAGAAAGAAAAAAAACAAACTAGATAACAATTCCATATTTGTCAATACAATGACCTAAATGTTGATCTATATTTATCTCGATTCAAAGATGTACATGATACAAAAGTAAATACATAACAAAAAGTAATAAATGCATAAGTGATACAAAACACAATTAGTTGACAATGATAGAAAGAATTACAGTAATAACAATAAGGACAAAACCAATAAGAATTGCAACGTAAGCAATATTTCTGGCTCTGATCCCCTCCTCTTCTGCCATGGCAAAGTCCCCAGAATCAGCAGCGTTCCGTGACTGTAAATATATATAGAGGATATTATTATGAGTGTCCATGACATACTATGTTTACGACACGAGTGCCTAAATATTAGTATTTCCCGAGCGAGAGCGAGGAATATACTGATATTTAGGCACGAGTGTCGTAAACGTAGTATATCATGCGCACGAATATAATATTCTGTTTATTACCGAAGTCCCAAAATTAAAGAAAATACTCAAAACTTACTTCTCAGTATAGGCGGACTAGCCGCCGCCGACCCGTATAGATTATGACGTCATAGGTGAACCGTGACGTCAAAGTACTGTTTTTAACGTGACGTAACAATCAAAAACTGATATTTTGCCCTAGGGCATCATATGAAAAATATGAACCTCGGTATGACTGCCCTCGTAGGTAATAAATATACATTGTATATATGACTGTATACTTTATGTAAACTAGATATATAGAAAAAACTAAAGCATGGAAAGATTTGAATTCCAAACCGGTTTCACACTATTCAGTGATCATCATCGGGTCTTTATGACGTTGCCATGCTATGACGTCACAGAACAAGGGGCACATAACTCATGACAATCAATGCGTATCCACAAATTGGTGACGTCAATGCATTTTTATAAAGGCTACATAAAAATATAATTCTACCATAAATGTGCAAAATACTCGTTTCTGATTGGCTGCTTTGAAAAATCAGAGGGCGTATAATTTGGTTATACGGTGCTCTGTTTACTTCGTCTAATGCGCAAGAATTCATTTGTTGCCTAGCAACAAGTAGTTCTGAAATATTGCTGTTGTGTCGAAACTTTCACAAAATATGCAATTATTGCGTTGTATGTACATTATTTATAGAATTTATTCAAACTTTCCACAAGTTTAACGCTTGCGGTCTGTCAAAACCGGTAAAATACACGACACTGAAAACAGTTCAGATTTCCCGTTCACACGGTCCATCAGCGTTAGACCAAAACAGGCTCGACAAAGTTTAAGCGGCCAGAATTTCATACGAATATGAATCGAAATGCGGCATGCACTTACCTTAAATTTATTTACAACACCAATGCAATTATACCGACGTCAAGTTTGTGAATATATGCAGAACTTAACATAACGCTAGCAACCGTCACGAAATAGTAGAAAATGCAGCATTCGGATAATTGTCGGTTATCTCCGAGGCCTTCAATTTGTAACGTCATTCGAGATAACCAAATCCGTCAACACTGTGTGAATATCGCTCCGTGGAAATCGTGCACGGAATCATGACACAGCACACTTGAGTCAATGCGAAAGGATATAGTTCAATTTTATTATGGTAGAATGGAGATAAACATACTGTGTTTGGAAATCAGCGGCATATAACGGA
This sequence comes from Steromphala cineraria, assembly GCA_916613615.1. Taxonomy (NCBI): domain Eukaryota; kingdom Metazoa; phylum Mollusca; class Gastropoda; order Trochida; family Trochidae; genus Steromphala; species Steromphala cineraria. Next base: position 21,705,511 of record OU744723.1, on the reverse strand, counting down.
ATTATTATAGCTCTAAATTATCCATTTAAAGCCTCACGCTACGCGTTCGACTTTAAATTAAATTAAGAGCTATAACAATTCCGTTATATGCCGCTGATTTCCAAACACAGTATGTTTATCTCCTAAATAGATTTAAACTGCAAGGCAAAAGAAAATACACTTCAATTCATTACATGTATAAGTAAGATTTTCAATTACAAATAAAGACAATATAATAACAGATAAGAACAATAGTTACATCATCGTTCAAAAAGTAGTTTTTGGTGTTTTACTTTTCCCCCATAAATGAGATTTTGTGTTAATAAATAAGTTTGTTGGCAGTTATAAAGTTATGTAACACAATAGATTGACGTCATCATCATGCATTAATATCATTTGAACGAAGGAACCCTGGGTGTGACAATCGACCCCTACTTATGGGCAACTGTAAAGGGTGGATGGAGCAATTGTAGATCTTTACTAAACTGTTGAAGAATAACATCTTCACTTGTTTTCAATAAATAACGATTAAAATGTCTGTGTTCATTTGCAATTTCAATAATTATATTGCTTTGATTGTTGTTTTATGTGTATTGTTTGGGCTTCATATTGTTTTCCATTTCGCACCGAAACATAAATCAAAGAGGATGTTGCAGCATTAACAATATATCTTAAAGGGGCAGTAGCAAGTTTTAGGGGGGGATATAAGGTGATGTCAGGAAAATTAGAATTAATCGAAAGACAATGTATTTAAACTAAAAGGAGCAGTAATAATTCAAATATATAACGTCTAGTTTAGCCATGAGATTCCTTTTTCTTACACAAAATGAATTAAAGGTGTTCACATAAAATGGCCGCCAATGGATTGTATGTGAATCTTCATACTTTGTCCTCTGACTATGGATGATTGACTTGTGTAATGAGATTTTTGACACTGTCAAAATAATACATTTAACATTTACTTACAATTATCAGTGAAAATTTTAAAATATAAAATTATCAAAAAACGTGCTACTGCCCCTTTAAATGCTGGACATTAACAAGACTATTGATAAAACTTATAACTTTGGTGACAATTATCTAATAATGTATAAAAGAAAAAGGGTTGTTTTGAAAAACAATTATAAGTATGCATGATTGACGTATTTTTTCTCGAATTTTACTCTTGTGAGCGAATTTTCTTTCTTATGAAAAGCCATTTACTACGAGACCGTCAGAAATTTACTTACATAGTCTCAGTGTTTTTATTCTTTCAAAATGTTAATGCTGCAGTTTATTACAGTCTAATTATTGGATATTATGTAGCCGTTGTTTAAAATATATGTAAACAAATATTTATATTAGAAATAAAAGGGCCACTTGCAAGACAAGGCAACATAACAAGGGACGATTTAACAAACATTTTCCTCCGATGAGGGGTGTTAAGTTTCATAATATTTCATGAGTAAATCACTCAAAGAAACACGTGTCTACATTGTTATATGGCAGCTTTATATAATAAAGGTAACATATATCAATTGTATATTTTGAAACATACTCAAACAAATTTTTATTGTTTGTGAAAAAAATGTTTAAAGTGCAAAACTTTTATAAAATCTATTTATTGTTGGGAAAACGCTTGATCATACCTTAAAGGGGCAGTAGCACGTTTTTTGATAATTTTATATTTTGAATATTTCATTTAAATGTGTATGTTAATGCTAAATGTATTATATTGACAGTGTCAACAATCTCATTACACAAGCAAATCACCCATAGTCAGAGGACAAAGTATAAGGATTCACACAAAATCCATTGGCGGCCATTTTTTTTGAACACCTTTAATTCATTTTGTGTGAGAAAAAGGAATTGCATGGCTAAACTTTACGTTATATATTTGAATTATTACTGCTTCATTTAGTTTAAATACATTGTCTTTCAATTGGAACAGTTTATTTTCATTTTCCTGACATCACCTTATATTCCCCCTAAAAACGTGCTACTGCCCCTTTAATGCTAACCAACATGAAAACAAGGGGATTTTTTGTTATAAGTAGGACTCTGTCTGAATGTAAACATTTAGAGTAATCGTCTTTTTGCCCAGTGATCATCAGTCTAGTTAACACTAGCTGTAATGTTATCGCCCCCAAAGCCCCTGCCCTATTTCACTACGAGAGGAATTCTCACGAATCGCCACGATATAGAAATATTTCACATTCGTGAACATTCGTAGACAATTCGTGATTTATTCTTGTGATTCGTAATGAATTCGTGATTGAGTCGGCAATATTCTTACAATTCGTGGCATTCGTGAAAAAATTTGTGTTTGTCAAAACAAATTCCCGAATCAACTACGAATTTTGTTATCGTAGTTGTCTCGTAAACTATTCGTAATTAATTCGGGTCATTCGTAACAAATTCGTAACGAGTTCTTTGAAATTCGTGGTTGATATTTTTGATGGTCTCTCCCCGAATTATTTACGAATCATCTACGAAACAGTAACGAATTATCGTAATCCATTCCTACATCATTTGTGATATCGTATCATATTCGTGAAAAGTCGTAGTATATATATTCGTAGTTGTTTCGTAGTGTTTTAGCATGAAAAGCTACGAATTTTCGTAAACGTCTCGAAATTGCAGTTCACGAATGTTGCCCAATATTCAAGAATATTTACGAATTTTTACAATCACCTATTCGTGGCGATTCGTGAGAATTCCTCTCGTAGTGAAATAGGGGCTTAGGCCGATAACATTACAGCTAGTTTTAACTAGATTGAGTGATAATGGGCCGTCTATTACAAAAGAATTAACAATCTTGTCCATGTAACAAGAGACCCTTCAATACTGCATCTTTTCGTGAAATGCAAGTATATATCTTTTGTATTGTAGTATTTTATTAGTACGATAACACATGTGAGTGGGGAAGATTTTATTCGACAAATTTTAACAGATATAAATGGAAATGCTGTCAGACAATGTTTAATTTTGATAATAAATTATTCGTAAGTAATCCATGTTAGTTGCATATAACGCGTAAGCACTATTTATGGCCAGGGAGTGAGGCATTGTTGATTTTGTCTTCAAGGCTTCTGTAAAATTATATGCCAATTCACACAGGCAACGGCGCAATGAAAACTGAGTGATAAGTTGATCCATTGGGATAGAGAAGAATATTAGAAATATAGAGTGTTTCTTATCATGGTCGTCAACACCCAATGGTGTTAAAGGGGCAGTTGCACGTTTTCAGGGGGAAATAATGTGATGTAAGGAAAATTAACATAATTTATTTCATTTGAAAGACAATGCATTTAAACTAAAGGAGCAGTAATAATTCAAATATATGATGGACAGTTTAGCCATGCGATTCCTTTTACTTACACAAAATGAATTAAAGATGTTCGCTAAAAATGGCCGCCTATAGATTTTAGGTGAATCTACATACTTTGTTCTCTGACTATGGATAATTGGTTTGTGTTTTTTGACACTATCAAAATAATACGTTTAGCATTTACGTACAATTATCAGTGAAAATTTTAATAAACTAATGTCCAAAAGAAAGTTCCCAGTGTATTTTTTTAACATAAGATAACAAACAATGCAGATATATGTGCAATTTTTTTGTGTTCTGAATAGAATATTCAGTTCCTCAGCATATGCAGACAATTACATTTGATACAAAGTCACAATTACCGTATGACTGTCAAAAAAAGACAGGTGGTATCAAAAACTGAATTTCAGCAAAAGTCAACAAGGCAATTCATTTGCAAAATGACAAGAAATGTTTATTTAATAACGGGTATGACGACCATGGGCGTTAATACAGGCAAACACGTCGACGCATTGAAGAAGTAAGGCGGCGTATGACCTCTGGTGTGATTTGCTGCCATTCTTGAATCAGAGCTTGTTCCAGTTGCTTAATCGTGATAGTGGGTGCGAGTCGTCTCCTGTTTTGTCGATCCAGGTGGTCCCATAGGTGCTTGATGGGATTCATGTCGGGAGAATATGCTGACCATGGCAAAACATCGATATTAGCGTTTGCTAGGAATGCATTTGTCAGTCTTGCCATGTGCGGGCTTGCATTGTGATGATGAAAAACAATTCCCTGTGGCTGTTGCTGAACGAAAGGAAGCACAACTGATCTCAACACCTCGTCTCTGTACCTGTGAGCAATTAAATTGCCATGCCTCGTTGTCAAATTGCTGTAGATCCCTCCCCATATCATAACGGACCCGCCTCCAAACCCAATTCTTGGCCGTGCGTTCACCAACGCGTCGATACACACTCGCTCTGCCGTCTTTTCTGAAGAGACAAAACCTGCGTTCACGGAAAAAAGCTCACGTCGCCAATTACGGAGCTGCCAACGTCGGACTTGCCTTGCCCATGCCAGTCTACGACGCTGGTTGTGAAGATTCAGATGGACCCTGCGGTAAGGACGACGTGCTCAGATGCCATGGATTCATAGTCGTTGGTACACCGTCTGTCGACTGATGACGCGTCTGAGTGCTGTCGACGCCATTGAGGTCGCCGGGACAAACCGATTGCACTGATGTATCGTGCGGATGTGACGGTCTTCAACGGGTGTTATCATGGGTGGACTACCACTTCTTGGCCTGTCTGACGTATTGTCTGTTTGCCTGAGTCGTTCCATCAGTCTGGTGATAGTTTTTCTGGTGCAGCCGAAGGTTCTGGCAATAATGGTGTTGTTGGGGCCCAGTTGCGCCATAATGACAGCTCTCTCTCTTTCCACCTGAGTTAAATGCAGCATACTGTTTGTGGTTTTGTTTCTGCTGTGGTCATACCGTGTAGTTTGAGCTGATTTATGCCGTCGATATGCACATGCATTTTATGCTACAGCAGGAAACATCATTTTAGGTGTTTTGCAGCAATGGGGCGATTTTTTCACTTGTTTTGTCATGCGTTTCCGATAAAAAGATGGGTTTGCACGTATGAAATATTATCCAATAAGTTTTTTGACAACATTTATATCCACAAAAAAATTGGTATAAAATTCATGGGTGGGTACTTTCTTTTGGACACTAGTTTATATAGAATTATGAAAAATCGTTCTACTGCCTCTTTAAGAGAGAGCTTTAATTTTGAAATTTCAAATTTCTTTCACCTTTCGATCATGGCTTCCAATTTCTCATTCAAGCCCCCTTTAGGAATTCATGAACGGTCCGAGGACCCAAATGAGAATCAGTTCCATTGGAAGCGCTTGTAAAATCTTTAAAGGAGGTAAGTCAGGGCGCTGTGCTAACGCTTAAATTGTTCATCAGGAGATGGAATTTTTTTTGCAATGTCCACTTACCTTAAATGCATAGATGATGGCCACGATAGCCATTGGCCAGCAGCAACAGCAGGATAAAATGGACACTATAAGATAATCTGGGGGACGATCGGATGCGCGCGCAGTCACTTGTTGAGGCTGCGCCACCTGGTGTAGAAAAAGGGAAACAGAAAGGGTAATGAATAAGCATCAAGGCTAAACCCAATTACACCAGAAGAAAGGTTTAAGGGGTGTCCAAAAGACATAAATGATACAAGAGCATTTTTTTGTTGTTCTTTTCTATTGTTCCCGAATGGTTACATAGTCCAAAGTATGAAATAGACTAAGCATACAAAGACAAGGTTACAGCAATCATATTGGTTGAATAATAGATGGAATGGCAACCATTTATTTTGAAATTTTTCAGTTTCATTATTTCTCATGAAAATAATTTTTTCAACATGATATATCTGTTTTAATTTTTTTTTATAATGATCAAATTTTGGAATCATCTTTTTGATATTATTTAAATGGAAATATGTTTTGGCGGAGATAATGATTTGGATCATTAACACATATTCATGTAGTGTAACGAACAAAATCAAGTATTTTGAGAAGTTAATATAATCTTCTGCGGGAAGTGGTTATAAACCCAAAGTTCAAGTTGAGAGCAATTATTTTACTCTTGCGTGAAGCACAGCGCCTTTGAAGGATTTTGATAAATAATTGTTTTAAGAAAAGCAACGAGACGACACAATATATAACGACATCGGTTTTTACCAGCTGAACAACAAGGAGACATAGTCAACAACATCCCCTGGCCAATTAGTTCTCATTAGAACTCCAAAATATTCTTAAATGTTCAATATCAAATTAAAAAACTGGACAAGGACAATATCTTTGGAAAAAGTGCATGCTTCTCATTTTCTCTTTATAGGTTTGGTCTCCTGCTTTGCATTCTCTCCCAACAGAGGCAGATCAAGTCATGTTGATTTAGCCTCTGTTCTATTACGCCGACTTTGCGAGATAGAATGGGAGATGCCTGATTGGAGGCAATCACAGTGAGTTGTGCAATCAGCGACGCTGTTGTTAAATCGTCGTTTTGACAACTGAATCAAGGCAAAAGCATTGTGATATGAACCACCCTTTCCATGTGAGAAGCGTTGTCATTTGATGAAGAAATTCAAGGTATCGCGGTGCAATTTTGTTCCGCAAGGGGAAACTGCCGGAACCCACGGATTTCGGCGTTTAAAGAGACACAGAGTATGTTGATAGGATCACATATGTCAAATTTTGAAATCGATGTTATTACATCGGGAACCACTAACTGTTACTGAAAATAACAAGTTAAAGGTCAATCAGTACATTAGAGCAAAAATACGGCTATTCAAAGTCGGAATTTTGATCGAAAACCGGACAATGTGGCTCGAGTGGCGCGCGCAAATTCGCCAAACGTAATTTTGAAACCTTGTCATAAGCTGACAGGAAGATATATTCGATTCGATAATGCTTATTAGGTATTGTAACTAATAGGTAGATTAATTGGTTGCATAATTTCGAATATTAAACGTATTTGAGATGTTTTCTTGATTTTTCCATAAAATCAAGCATTTTAGAGATATTATGCATAAATTGATATATTTGCAAGTCCAGTGATGAGATATGAACTTCAATCAGCATATTAAGTATTTTGTAGCTTATCAAAACCAAATAAAATTTTAAGAAAGATACTCTGTGGCACTTTAAGGTGGCTTTACACTTGCACGCATTTTGGATCCGCACTTCAAGACTTTAGTGCGTGCCAATAGACGAAGCAACATTTTTTTGAAAACAATTAAAACAATGCGTACACCCCCCATTTGCGCATTATTCAAGCACACTTCACGCATTTGCCGCAGAAAACTGCACGCAAGTGCTACGATTTTACCCGGCATTTCACGAACAATTGGCGCATAACCACGACAAAGCTGAGTTCTGTTCACGCATTTGTTGCGACTAAGTTGCGTTTTGGTACGCAGTAGGCGCAACTGCACGCACAGGTTCGACTAATTCACGCATGCTTGTCAAGATCGTGTCCTTTTTAGTCCCGCATGGTGTACGATACTGCCCGCATTGGAGGTATATAAAGGCAGTACCCTAAAATCAGTTCGTCCTCTACTGTCACAGAGTGAGCACCATGAATAACTTCCAAGATATCGCGCTTCTTGAAGAGAAGAGACGGTTGATGTACCTGAAATTGCATTGCTTGAAATGCCCAACCTTGTCTTATCTCTATCGTGACACACAAAATTATGCACTCATTTCACGACACTACAAGAATAAGTTACGAACAAGTTGAGACAAATTCACGAATACTTTGCGCACCTGGCACGCATTGGAGTGCGTGAAGAAATAACCAAACATTTGGTTAATTCTTCGCGCATTTGCACGCATCCATGAGCAGTTCACGAATTATTCACGATAACGATACGACAAAGATACGCATTGCCACGATTTAATGCGTGCCAATGCGGATTCGAGAGTCGTGCAAGTGTAAACCCAGCTATTAGAGCAGAGGCTAAATCAACATGACTTGATCTGCCTCTGTGGGGAGAGAATGCCTGCTTCGTTGACTGATCTTTTAAAGTTCTGAGAATAATTCTCCCCTATCAAGATGCACTTGAACAAGGGCCTTTACTTTGTAACTTAGTAATTGCACGGTTTTTATTTTCGAGCTCCATCAATGTATTGATACCCCGAAGACAAACACCAAATGTTGTTATCCCATCTTAAATAGACACAGAGTATGTTGATAGGATCACAAATGTCAAATTTTGAAATCGATGTTATTACATCGGGAACCACTAACTGTTACTGAAAATAAAAAGTTAAAGGTCAATCAGTAAATTAAAGCGAAAATACGGCCATTCAAAGTCGGGATAGTGATCGAAAACCGGACAATGTGGCTCTAGTGGCGCGCGCAAATTCGCCAAACGTAATTTTGAAACCTTGTCATAAGCTGACAGGAAGATATATTCGATTCGATAGTTTTTTTAGGTATTGTAACTAATAGGTAGATTAATTGGATGCCTAATTTCGAATAGTACACGTATTTGAGATGTTTTCTTGATTTAATCATCAAATCAAGCATTTTAGAGATAATATGCATAAATGGATATATTTGCAAGTCCAGTCATGAGATATGAACTTCAATCAGCATATAAGATATTTTGTAGCTTATCAAAACCAAATAAAAAAAATTAGAAAGATACTTTGTGTCACTTTAAGTAGTTTCTGAAAAAAGATGCCCCTTTCGAAGACAACTTTGAAAGTTCAAAAACACAAGGAGGATAACTAATCAATTGCATGCTTCTGGTTTTCGAACTCCATCAAGTTAAAGTTAACCTGAAGACACACACAAAAATTTTGTTGATCCCATCCTAACAAGTTTCTGAGAAGAGTTTTCCAATCAGGATAAATGGACGCACATGTACAGACGGACACTGACAGTTCAAACCTATATTCCCATTTATATAAAAACCTTACTTCTACTTTCCTTCCAAATAATACTCAGTAGAACCATTAATCCATTGTAGTTTTCTCTTATTAGTTCTGAGGTTAAAGTGTTACTGCTATGTCTGCATTTACCATTTTTTGACTAATAAACATCAACGTGGTTTTATTGTTCGTCTAGATTAATTTCATTTCAAATATGCTATTATTATTCGGAAAATAAATCTTTCGAAATAAGGATAAAAAATGTGCAATACTGATATCATTCTTTTTAGTTTTAATATAAATAAGTTATATAATGTTTTGATTAAAGTGATCATGTAAAAAGATAAGAGAGTCAAAATAATTAATAACTCTTTTGTTTTGAAATCACAAGATACATTGACAAAAACTACACTTACTACAACTTTAACATTCTCTTGGGGCCTGTAACTGCTTTGTGGCTGTCCATATCCAGACTGAGGCTGCCCATATCCAGATTGAGGCTGTCCATATCCAGACTGAGGCTGCCCGTATCCAGGTTGAGGCTGGCCGTACCCAGACTGAGGTTGACCGTAACCGGATTGAGGTTGACCAGATCCGGATTGAGGTTGACCATATCCGGATTGAGGTTGTCCATATCCGGATTGAGGTTGTCCATATCCGGCCTGCGGTTGTCCGTAACCAGTTTGAGGTTTAACGTAACCGGATTGCGATTGAACGTAACCGGATTGATATCCAGAATGTACCTGGTCATAAGCCGGTGGAGCAGAACCTTGACTCTGTGGTAGGTCGTCTGTTGGAAACGGGGGCGTTTTGTCTGGAATCCAAAAGTAAATTAATAAAATGTATTTGAAATGTTCAAATGGTAGGTAACTTTGACGGATGTTCGAAAATTTAAATACGTGTCAGTCTAAGCTAGTAAACCTAGCCTCAATAATACTCACTTCACTTGATATTTGGACTGAAGCGAGTATTATTGAGGCTAGGTTTTAGACTGAATACGTGGGTACTCAGGTAGATTCTTAAAGCGCCAGTCCCATCGACTTCCGGTTCGCAAATATGTGTAAAAATATCGATATCAACTGCTATTCAATTCTGACTGACAAACAATGCACAAAATACCAACACATCAACAAATGGAATCTCGAATTGCAATGCAACATTCCTGTCCAGACATGGCGCAAATATAACATGATACCCTTTAGATGCACTACCAATACAAATATACAATGGTTCCAATATAATATCCTTCACCATATCCTTCCAACAAATACACTATTATACAAAATGGGTTTTACTTATTCAGATCTATGTGATTTATGCTCCCGAAAAAAAGAGACAATGTACCATCTATTCTGGGATTGTGACTTTGTAAGAGCATTGTGGCCAAAACTGGAAGATTGGCTCACAGAAAAAGCTCAAGTTAAAATACATCTCGATAAAAAGAAAATACTCCTCGGCTTCCCTGACAGAAATAATGATTCACTAAATGCCTTTATCCTCATCTTCAAAAAAAAAAAATTTCGATTTTAAACAAAAAAAGCCGCCAACCTTCCAAACACTAGTCTATAAAGTCTATTATTATTATAATGTTACCAAATGTGCAGCTGAAATGTCAAATAGAATTGATACTTTCTTCAAATTCTGGTCATCCTGTCATTTATTGTTTATGTAAACATGTTTGTGTGATTGATACCTATGTATTTCTGAAATAAAAATATAAATAAATAAAAATTAAAAAAATGCTATTGTTTGATCGTTTTTACTTTTTATTTAAGATATCTCAATTTATTGAGAAATATCCTCATATTAACAAACGAGTTATGAAAAACCTTTAAAAGCCTTCAAATGCTGCAGATAGGCTTGAATTTCTTTATTTCTCAATGTTTTGTTTTTTTTGATCGGGTGTGTGCGCTCTTCATTAGGTCGGGTTGTCATATATAAATCAATAAAAAAGCTACTCCAGTGTTATTCCTGAGTTGAGTGCTAATAGCATCATAACCCGTAAACTGACATTTCCCTTGAATTTGGTTTCCATAATAACACCCCGATAGGAATGTCCCTTTACCATTATCAGCCCATCGTTTTTCGATGAGAGGAGACAACAGGGGGAAAAGTAAAAAGAAAAGAGATTTGAATTATACGTGGTTTATTTTTATTTTTTTAGAGATGCATATTCTCGGTGTAAAAGTGCAACAGTATTTATTACTGTTTCGTTGTATTTTCAGCAAATATTTGCAACCAATCAAACACATTTGCTGGGTCCAGCAAAGGATTTTGGAGTTAACAACCAAAACAGCCTTTTTACGTGCTTGGCTTTAAAGGGACAGAAGCACGTTTTTTTTAAATTTTATATCTTAAAATTTTCACTGATAATTGTACGTTAATGCTAAATGTATTATTTTGATAGTGTCAAAAATTTCACAACACAAATCAATCAGCCATAGTCAGAGGACAAGGTATAAAGATTCACATAAAATCCATTGACGGCCATTTTGTGTGAACACCTTTAATTCATTTTGTGTAAGAAACGGGAATCGCATAGCTAAATTTTCCATTAAATATTTGAATTATTACTGCTATATTTAGTTGAAATACAACGCCTTTCATTGGGACCATTAAATTTCATTTTCCTGAAATCACCTTATATTACCCCTAAAACCGTGTTATTGTCCCTTTAACAAAAGTTTAAATTACAAACACAGCCGGAACGGAATCTTCCAATAAAACAGTTAAATGAAATATTAAACGGAAGTAACAAGAGACACATACATTGTGAGTAACAAGGAAGTATGAGAACATCCAAATACACGTCAAATAACGGTGACGTCACTGATTGTGGGTTTGTTGTTTGACTTATGCAGAGGGAGATGTTGTTCAAAATTAAAATTAAGCACTTAGATCATAAAATATGTTCATGGTGACAAAATATTTGTCAATGACTTTCTACCCGAAATATAACGTTGGATACGCAATATGAGATAAGACCTGCACATGAATTGAAGCAACACTAATGATGCATATTCAAGATCTTTATTAAGTTTACTGTCGGTACTATGTGGGTGATTTTAACAGCTCTTGATTATTCATAAACCTACAAAGTCAACGAAACAGTCATTGAAAAAGAAACTCCACATACACATATTACGATGACGTCACTGATTGTGGGTTCCTTATTTGACTTAAGCAGGTTATTGTGGGTGTTTTTGTTCAAAATTGAATTAAGGTGCTTTGTCGTTGATAATAAAATCTGTTTATGATGAAAAAATATTTTTGGATGACTTTCTTCCCAAAATATACAGTTCGATACGCAATATTTGATAGGATATGAATTGAAGCAACACTGATGATGCATATTTAAGATCTTTATTTAGTTAAACAGTTGCTGGAGCTTACGGTCGGTACTATGTGGGTGGTTTTAACAGCTGTTGATTATTAATAAACCTACAAAGTCAACGAAACATTTCAATTTTAGGAATCGTGAATATAGAAGAGCCTTGAAAAAACCCATTGCGGATTGAAAACATGAACCTTCTTACTCTATGTAACGTTCATTTTCAACATTGCGTTTATGTTATATTCCTTCAGAATACTGCTGTCAATCTTGAATGCAGCTCATATACACAACGTTCATCGAAAACAAACAAAAACGATAAAATCTACGCTGCAACATCAGCTCAGCAACACCGAGCTTCCGTCCGCTGTGACCTCTTGAAGAGGAGTGCCAAAATGGTACATACTTACAAGAATCAGAGAAAATTCTTACCTGTACTCATTGTGGATGCAATCACTCAAATTCCTTGAAATATCCTGACGATTATAGACGGCGAAAGTCAGAAAAAGTCCAAAGTCACATATTTCCACAGGTACGTCAAAACTAGCTGGGAAGTTGAAGGTTTTGAAACCTGATACCCCACTCTGCGGCTCTTGCAGGTGTATTTATAGAACTGGACCGAGAACCAAGGAAGGAATGCCGACCGACTACTCCTCGCAGCGTTGTATCGCTCATATCTACGTTGTTTAGCCTGCGTTAGCACCGTTGAGGAGTTAACAATATTTTGAGCACTGAACATTGAAGGTCCATAGCTCTATAGCCCAGGATGTTTGTAAATTTCATCACAGTATTTCTTCATCACATTTTACTCAACGTGATGAATCACATGTCCTTTGATTATTAGAACATCATGCAAGACTCAATAGGGAGTATCCCAGCGGATGTGTAGAAGGGTCATCTAGCTGTTACTGCTCTTAAAGTCAAGAATGTTTTTTAAAAAATTACAGAGTTTTCCTACATCGTATTTTCTCAACATAATATTATTTACAATTTGCTAGGCTAACATTTAGTCCCTGAAAAATGAGTTCTTTATTAATTTTATTATTTTGATTTTTTATTTAAAATGAAAGAAAAAGGAGCCCTGAACAACACTTAATTTCAGGCTAAAGCAGCCTAAAGCTGAGGCTGCAAGACTTGCCACTATTTTCTAGACTTAAGAAGGATCCTTTTTTTTAGGGTCTGAATAACAGACTAACACTTTTCTTCCTAGTTCAAGATTTTGAGTCAACTGACAATACAATAAAATATAATCACTTGTCCTTTGATTAATAAAAACATTAACGTTATATCACATTTCCTTTGATAAATAAATACATGAACTTTATAAAAGAATCGTTTAGAATAAAGCAAGGACCATGTATCAACAACTTTGTAAAGTCTAGAACAGTTGTAAGTCAACATTAAACTAACTAAGTTGTGAACACCTTCACTCACATTACAACGTTGTAAAGTCTAGAACAGTTGCAAGTCAACATTTAACTCACTAAGATGTGAACACCTTCACTCACAGTACAACTTTGTAAAGTCTAGAACAGTTGCAAGTCTACATTTAACTAACTAAGCTCTAAACACCTTCACTCACATTACAACTTTGTAAAGTCTAGAACAGTTACAAGTCTACATTTAACTCACTAAGCTGTGAACACCTTCACTCACATTACAACACTGTTCAGTCTAGAACAGTTACAAGTCAACAGTTAACTAACTAAGCTCTGAACACCTTCACTCACATTACAACTTTGTAAAGTCTAGAACAGTTGTAAGTCTACATTTAACTAACTAAGCTGTGAACACATTCACTCACATTACAACTATGTAAAGTCTAGATCAGTTACAAGTCTACATTTAACTCACTAAGCTGTGAACACCTTCACTCTCATTACAACTTTGTAAAGTCTAGATCAGTTACAATTTTATAAACTGAATTTACTAATCTCATAAACCTCTAAAGGGGCAGTAGCACGTTTTAGGGGGAATATAAGGCGATGTGAGGAAAATGAAAAATTAATGGTTCCAATTGAAAGACAATGCATTTAAACTAAATGGACCAGTAATAATTCAAATATATAATATAAAATTTAGCCATGCGATTCCTTTTTCTTACACAAAATGAATTAAAGGTGTTCACACAAATTGGCCGCCAATGGATTTTATGTGAATCTTCATACTTTCTCCTCTGACTATGGATAATTGGTTTGTGTTATGAAATTTTCGACACTATTACAATAATACATTTAGCATTAACATACAATTATCAGTGAAAAAATTAAACTATAAAATTATCAAAAAACGTGCTACTGCCCCTTTAATTTTAGAACATTGTGTCAAGTCAAAAAATAGTTTACCAAGGTGTTCTACTTTTTGGTTTATAAAACGTTATCAAGTATAGAAAATGCTGTAATGTTTATGGCTTTACTTTTATAACACAGTTTCAACCTAGAACACCTTGTAAGTCTATATGTGGTTTACATGTACAGCAGCTGCTTCTATCGTCAACCTCACTGTGCATCACCTTGTAAGTCTGTATGTGGTTTACAGCAGCTGCTTCTATCGTCAACCTCACTGTGCATCACCTTGTAAGTCTGTATGTGGTTTACAGCAGCTGCTTCTACCGTCAATATCACAACACCTTGTGAATTCGAATTTGCTAGTCATTGTTAGTGTAACAACTATGTCATGGTAGATGTTGACAATTTATGACCTAGCGTTATACGTAAAGAACCAATTCAGTAATGTGAGTAGTTCTGTCTTTGAAGGCTTCGTATCGACTTAAAGAGCAACTTAGTGAGTTGTCACATATAACAAAATTAATCAATAGAGTTATCTGATCTAGAAGTATTGAATGCTGCAAGGAAGAATCAGTTCATAGCTAATCGACGATGTATATTGACAATAGGAAGGTGTGATCGTGATCGAAAACCGGTAATGACGCGCTTCAATGACTCAAAAGTAATTTCGAAACATATTGAAAGGTTTGCGAACGACAATTACTAGTTTATACTGTTTAGTTGACGTGTGAATTTGCCTTCTACGAACATATATTACTATTTTGGTTTTTCATTGAAAATAACATTTTATCGTAAAAGTTGAGATGAATTTGATGGTTTGAAGTCGTGATTGTGATCGAAAACCGGACAATGACGCACTTCAATGACTCAAAAGTAATTTCGACACATATTGAAAGCATTCTGAATGACACTTACTAGTTTATACTGTTCAATAGGTTAATGATTAGTATCTATGTAAAGTTGACGTGAGAATTTAAGTTTTTCCATGAAAGTAACATTTTATCGTATATTTGCGAAATGGAGATGATTTTTTAATGTTTATAATGAATTATGCCATTAACGTTAGTTTTAAAGTAAATCACCGGAGTGGCTTTATATTCGACCTCGTAACGCAAAACGTGATTTTCAGCGATGTTCGTGGTCTTCTTCCGATCAATTGTCAGTAATAAGTCAAAATAAAAAGATAAAAAAATGCTTATGCCACTAAGAAGTATCTGTCTTAACTATTTGGTATTTGGAGACATAAACAACCACTAAAAAGCCATTCTTCTCTAGGTTATGAAGGAAATTAGTCTCTATTATTATCAATCTCTACTATTCAAACTCCGGCCTATTGTTATAATAGAATAGAAAATTCTGCGAAGTTCTATATTACATCCAAGTTTCTTTAGAAACTCATTCTCTCCCCACAGAGGTAGATCAAGTCATGAAATGTTGAAACAGCCTCTGTTATATCACGCCGAAATCCCTGGGTTCCGACAGTTTCCCCTCGTCTCCAATTCTATCCCACAAACTCGGCGTAATAGAACAGAGGCTGTATCATCATTTCTTGACTTGATCTGCCTCTGTGGGGAGAGAATGTTATAAACTTAGTGTCAGTCTAGAATACGCCAGGTCCATGCATATATTTAAACACAAAGGATAAATGGCAAACATCAATTGCGTTGGAAACAGATGGCAGTGTACATTCATCGCGTAAGCCGTATTTTGCAATCGAGAGAGACCTTGATCTAGACAATTTCTTTGAAATTAAAAACCAAATATGAAATAAACTGAGAAAAAAAACAATACCATAAATATTTATGACACATGGCGACCTAAGAAAAAATAATGTTAGTGATTAAGCCCTACAGTAGGTTACGTAAGCCGTCTTTTTTAACCTAGTGAGGTCTACATCCATTAAAGACTTTCGGAAGCGAGTATGCCATTACAAAAGCAAGGGTTCAATACTTTAAGACAGATGGCGATAGGTAATATAGTAAGAAATCGATATTCACACGTTTTGCACATAGTAAATGTTGAGCCACTATGAACATACTAGAGCTACTTACACTAAAAGTTAAAAACCCAAACATTAAATACACTGAGAAAATAAGGACGTAAACAATGACCATGAATATCTATAAATATGTCGACATAACACCAAAAAAATAGTGGTGAGACGAACAGTGGGTCACGTAAGCCGTCTTTTTTAACCAAGTGAGGTCTACATGTACATCCACTGAAGACTTTCGCAAGCGAGTATGCCATTACAACAGCAACTGTTCAATACTTTAAGACATACTTCAGCTACTTACACTTTACATATTAGTACTGAGGGTATGGGCTGTGGAAGTACAAAGCATTTCTCATTGTTCTAAAGATGCTCCGTGTGATGTAACTGATGATGAACTACTCTATGAAGAGCCATTTCTTGCAAGGCGAGACCCAGGGGAAGTAAGTTAAGATTATTGCTCAGCATTATGTATTAAATAATTACGCTGCACCGAGGGGCAATGGCAAATAAACTCGCAAGGGCGTAGCCCGAGCTGCGTTGATTGCCATACACCAACACCATCGGGTTATTATTCACTACATAATTTATTTCCTTCCCAACCTCTCAACCACTTGCCGCTACAACAAGCGTTATGTTAAGACGTAAGGAATTATATGACTGCTTAAACCAACTTTATATTGCTCTAATAAGGCTCTGTTATATATATATAATGCGCCTTCAGCCATTTAAATGTTTCTGGGTTTCGCACAGGCCACTGTTGGCCGGACGGCATGCTATATTTGCCGTATATGATAACTTGTCTCAAGCTTGTACGCTGTGTGCCAATTAAATGAAATATTTTTCTTCACTTCTTCTCTACTATAATTTGGCTTTAATTTCTTGTTTGGTGAAAATTCACAATTTTATAAGTCTTTGCGTGCAAACTGCCACATCCCTTCCTATTGTTTTAAGACATTGGTGACAATGGTGACCACATCAATTCCAAATAGAATTTCGATATGTATTTTTTTTTAAATTATACGAATATATGAATAAATAAATACAATTCCTCTCTCCTTTCCTTCCTTAAAGGTACACTTCATGTGCATGGCTCTGGTGAAATACATCGCATGTCTGAACTTAACATTATATATTTGATTTATTACTGCTTCATATTGTTCAAATTCATTGTCTTTCATTTGGAACCAATAATTTTCATTTTCTTGACATCACATTATATTTCCCCTGTTAATGAAAATAACCCGCCATACCAATAAAGTAAAGTTATAAAGAGTCATCGGTGACGAGTGTCTGACAACAACAATGTCGTGACGTCATCGAACAAAGCTATGACGTAACAACCAACGCGTGACGCCACGTTGTTGCTGAGGCAAAAGATATTTTCCCTAAAAAAATGTGTTATGAGAAAATATTCGTCTAATAATAGGCTGATTGATTACATTTGAAGTAGTTTCTTTCCGAACAGTCTGAAACAAAGATCTCAACATATATTCCTTATTTACGTTGTTTCAAAACTAATTTCAAAAGATAATACTGATTGACATTGTTCAGTGTAAATTGGTATTGCTATTAGAGTTGTGAAGGATACCATTTTCCGTTTTTAAGGTAAAGATGATTTTCATTAGCGAGTAATATTTAATTAAAAAAATCGCCACTTCACTCACAGCCAATTTCTTGCTTCTACCTCGAAAAACTGTTAACGAGGTCAAGGTCGTATGTAAATGAGGGTCAATAGTGCCTTTATGTGGTACTATGGCCCTAGAACTATTTTAGCCTACGACTGAGAAAAAAAATTTCTCTAAAGTGCAAGTTATATTTTCATAACTTAATTTGTATGTTGTTTTCAGGTTGGAGATGTTGCAGTACAATTTTTATTTTATTTATCGCCTCAGATATATAATAAAATCTAAAGTGCAAGTTATTTTTTCATAACTTGATTTGTAGGTTGTTTTCAGTTTAGAGATTTTACAATACAATTGGTAAGTTTTTGATTTATCGCCTCAGATATAAAATAAATTCTAAAGTGCAAGTAATATTTTCATGAATTTCTTGACTTGAATGTTGTTTTCAGGTTGGAGATTTTACAATACAATTGGTTAGTTTTAGATTTATCGCCTCAGATATAAAATACATTTATAAAGTGCAAGTAATATTTTCATGACT
This sequence comes from Steromphala cineraria, assembly GCA_916613615.1. Lineage (NCBI taxonomy): Eukaryota > Metazoa > Mollusca > Gastropoda > Trochida > Trochidae > Steromphala > Steromphala cineraria. The sequence goes on along the minus strand of OU744723.1, from coordinate 21,687,029 downwards.
TTCTTGACCTGAATGTTGTTTTCAGGTTGGAGATTTTACAATACAATTGGTTAGTTTTAGATTTATCGCCTCAGATATAAAATACATTTATAAAGTGCAAGTAATATTTTCATAAATTTCTTGACTCGAATGTTGTTTCAGGTTGGAGATTTTACAATACAATTGGCTAGTTTTAGATTTATCGCCTCAGATATAAAATAAATTTATAAAGTGCAAGTAATATTTTTATGACTTTCTTGACTTGAATGTTGCCTTTAGGTTGGAGATGTTGCAGAGGAAGACATAGGGAATGGATCGACTCAAACCGTCATAACAAGATCGGTCGACCCGCCAATATTTGGTGAGTAATACTGAAGTTCATAGTTCATAATACTAAAAGTCAAAGCCTCAGTTTTGCAAGTCAATGTCCATGAACCGTATGCAAGTATTTCAGCACTCACATAAATCTTACATGTTGTTAACCTTCCTCTGACGTTTGAAATACTTTAAACTACATTGTAGGTATCGTAACATTATATGATATTTAATAAGAAGCTTTATAATATGTAAAAAGATTTTGAGTATCTTACAAAAAATGAAAACTCGAAATTTCTAGAAATTTCTAGATACGCACTAGAAAATTTCTAGATACGTGCTAGAAAATTTCTAGATACGTTCTAGAAAATTTCTAGATATGTTTTAAAATATTTCTAGAAATTTCTAGAAGGGAGGTACTTTCTTTCTGGTGTAACTGTATGTTTGCCAGTTGTAAAGCTTGTCAATCCGATTGACAATTTTCTATTGCCCAATATTCGTTATCTGGCCGCCTGAAGGTCATCAACGCCTTGCGAAATTTGAATTTCAAATCAAACTTAAACAATTACTGAAAGCTAACACGCGACCGTTTCAATCTGAAAATTTTGATTTCACTGTTGTATTAATCAAAATTAATTAAGTACAACGCAAACCAGTTGTCGATTTTGGGGAACAGTAATGTATTTTATACGATCTTATTGATTTTACCTATTAAGAAAGTTACATTTTATAAATTGTATGTATTCAGAATTATATATAATTTCTTATATTTCTAGTGACAGTGCTTTGCTAAATTTATTACACCCTTTTTGTATGTAGAACAGGTTGTGAACCAGGTTAAACATACAATTATATTGTAGTTTCTTCAGATTTACAGCTGCGTACCTTAAGTCAGTTAACTCACCTGCATATGCTAGTGCAAATATCAAGCATTATACAATAATTTGATAAAGCTGTACAAAGCATATGATATCTTATACAAGTAATTATAGCATTATAAGCATTATACAATAATTTGATGAAGCTGTACAAAGCATATGATATCTTATAAACTCACGGGCAAAAGAAACGCTGGTAACATAAATGTCAGGATATTTTATTCCATGTAAGATAAATGTGAATGAAGCAGAGTGGCAAAGTTTCCTTAAAATCAACTCAACTATGTTTGCCTTGTTTGAATCATTTTGTGTTGATGTTTTGGCATGGCGCCTTAGAAAACGCGTGTAAAAAAATCATCAATTTGCTATCTCCTTAAATAAGCGAGATTGGAGAGCCAAATTGGTCTTTTTTTGCATATTTATAGACGTTACAACGCGAAGACATATCAATGCATAAAAGTCAGGGTGGATGTTTTTCATTAACAGTATCTCAAATAAACTTCTGATATACATTTCCGAAATTCAAACTTAATTTCAAATAATTATTAACAAAAAATAGAGCCATTGGCTCTGTAGCTCATCAGGCTTCATCATCAATTATGCTGTAGAGTGTGGCCAATGTGATTCCCCCTTTGTAGAGGCCACAGGGTCACCAATCATAAAATTAAGTATATAGGCGACAAGTTTCAGTTTTCTAGGCCTTATACTTCAGGAGAAGAAGATGAAAATAGATTTGAAGGAAGTTCCTGTTGCCTTTATTAGGGGCAACATGGTCACCAAAGCTACAATTCATAATCCTCACTAGCCAAGGAGTCTGTACACAAAGTTTCAGCTTTCTAGGCCCTATGGTTCTGGAGAAGAAGCCAAATTCCACAAAGTTTACGGACGGACGGACGGATGGCCGGACGGATGGACGGATGGACGGACGGACGCCGGACAACATGCCATGCCATAAGCCCATCGGGCCTTACAGGCCAGATGAGCTAAAAAGTACCTGAAAACAGCAATGTTAGCACCCAAACAGTGTTTAGACAACCACAGTACAAAACGCTCCATGCCATCATGGTTAAAATTATGAACAATAATTCTCCAAATACTTTTTTTTATCAAACACATTCGAAATCGAATTTACATGGCATACATAATTTGTTTATCCTTCGTTTGAAAATACCCAGAGTTTCTTTTGCACATGAGTTTACAGGTAATTATAGCATTATAAGCATTATACAATAATTTGATGAAGCTGTACAAAGCATATGATATCTTATACAAGTAATTATAACATTTTATTACCTACGAGGGCAGTCATACCGAGGTTCATATTTTTCATATGTTGCCCTAGGGCAAAATATCACTTTTCCATTGTGACGTCACGTAATAAACAATGATTTGACGTCACGGTTCACCTATGACGTCACAATCTATACGGGCCGCCGCCCGCTAGTCTGCCTATGCTGAGAAGTAGGTTTTGAGCATTTTCTTCAATTTTGGGACTACGGTAATAAACAGAATATTATATTCGTGCCCATGACATACTATGTTTACGACACTCGTGCCTAAATATCAGTATAACCCTCGCTCTCGCTCGGGAAATACTAATATTAAGGCACTCGTGTCGTAAACATAGTATGTCATGGACACTCATATAATATCCTCTATATACGCATTATACAATTATTTGATGAAGCTGTACAAACCATATGATATGTTACATAAATGATTTTAGCAAATATAAGAGCACACGTGTAATATGATTTCCAATTCCTTCTTTCCATTAAAACACTAATACAAAAAATAAATTCCCTAAAAAAATGTATTGATCTTGTATTCTCGCACACTCGCTCAATATGCATGATTATGAACAACGTGCCTTGTGAACATGTAGGTATATTGTAGGTAGGTAGGTAGGTAGGTGGAATTTTAGGGCGACGTTTGGGCCAACAAATGACCTATATACGCGCAGGATTAAAAAGTATTAAAAGATTAGAAAATAATTATACAAGAGGATAAAAAAATTCTTATGCAGTCATATTTGCCCGTATTGCGTACATAATCTAAAAGGGCTCTTTGAATGTCACCATGCAACAGGTTTTCTCAAAGAAAAGATGGATATTATGTCCCTCGCACTCAATTAAAAAATGAAAAACAGTTTCTGGACAATTGCCAGCACAATCCTGACACATAGGAGATTTATCCTGGTTTGTGAACATGTGCAATTTCCCTGGTTTGTTTCCCATTGATATTTATGTCTCCCCTGAAGGGTCTGATGACATTTTGGTTTTGGCTGAGTGTCCGCGTTGGCGTTGGCGTTGGCGTTCCCATTTCGTTTCCGGAGCATATCTCTGAAACTACTTGACCAATCTTCACCAAATTTGGAATACAGCCTCTCCATATCATGTAGATGTGCCTTTTGTGGGTTTCAACTTCTTTTAATTTTTTTATTTTTTGTTTTCATGGCAACAGTTTGGACTTGTCATTTTGAAGGTTGGGTTAGTTTCTAGAGCATAACTCTGAAACTATATGACAAATATTCACCAAATTTGGTATACGTTCTCTCCATCTCATGTAGATGTGCCTTTTGGAGGTTTCAACTTCTTTTTAATAACATATTTTTGGGTTTCTATGGTAACAGTTTGGACTTGTCATTTTGAAAGGGAGGGTTAGTTTACATGACAAACTGTGAAGATGTTGATTAATGATTCCCATAATAAAAATCAAATATAACCAAAACTTACAGTTTATGTTGTTTTATATAAAGAATATGGTTTTCATTTTTTTTTAAATTAAAGTATTTTCAAAAACAATATTTAGCTGAAATTGTGTATGGGGGAGACATCTGTTTTTACGAGTAAAAACACTTTCTAGTTCATCACTGATTCACAGTTGAGAATTAGAATATGGGTTCCTATAATCCTGAAACATATCACACTTGTATCACCATGATGAACTAAAACCATGTGGAATATGATTGGGTTATCTCCCTTTCATCACTACTTCACAGATGAAAATGCGTCATGGCTACATTTTACAATTCACTGATATAAATGGACACTGAGCAATAGAAAACTATGTGGTAGGTAGGTAGGTGAAATTAAGGGCGAAGTTTGGGCCTACATGCGCCCGGCACTTGGAGTGATTATTGAGAGTTAAAAACATTTAAAGGTTAAAATTGAGTATTAAATGTTATATGAGGTCATATTTGCCAGTGTTCTTGACACAATTTAAAACTGATCTTTGGACTTCACCAAACATCAAATTTTCACCAAGAATAGATCTTCGTGAGAAAATATTTGATTTGGACATAACAACCTCTCTGAGTTCTTCACGACGATGTTTATGCCCTTCACATTCAACAAGATAATGAATGACAGTCTCTGAACAATTATTAAAACAATGAACACGCGAAAGAGATGAATCATTGTCTAAAACGTGCTTGTAAGCATTTAGTCCACAATGGCCAAGTCTTAAACGAGTGAGGATCACTTCGTCTCTCCGGTTTTGTCGCCGAATCTTAGGGCATGAGCTATGCATATGTCTGGCAGTGTTGCCCCTATCCCAGTCGTTTTGCCACTGTTCATAGATTGATGTATTCACAGAAGCATAGATATCCTTTGGCACTGGATATATATATCCTCAAAATCCACGTAGGGTTTGGATAAGGATGATTTTGCAAGCTGGTCAGCTTTCTCGTTTCCATGGAGGCCTACATGTGCAGGAACCCATATTATGTCACAGCTTATATAAGTTTCATTCAAAACGGTACCAAGATGTAATATTTCATATAGAATGTCACTGCGTTGCCCGTTTGCACCTGAGTGAATTGCTTGAACCGCTGCTAAGGAATCTGTAAAAATGATTAATTCAAGATTATGATTTTTTACCCACACTAGAGCCATTAGAATAGCTGTTAATTCTGCTGCAAAAACTGACAAATGATCTTGTAATCTAAACAGTTCTTCTACCTCTAAAGATGGAATATAGAGCGCTGCGCCAACGTGTCCTGTAGCAGGATCTTTAGATGCATCTGTATAAATATGGTTAAATCCATTATAGCGTGTATTGATGAAATCAGATGCTACTGATTTTATGATAATAGGACTCATTTGTTTATGTATAACTGAGGCCAAATCAGTATTAAGTGATGGTTGGGTAAGACACCATGGGGCTGATTTGGGAAGCTTGAATGGGGCATTTAGTTGTAAATCTTGAATTTTGCAGTTGTGAGCGAGTTGTCGAGCCGCTAACCCAAAGGGTAGTTTGCCATGGCTCCAATCACACATGACATATTCCACGCACTCATTCAACACGTCTCTTGAAGAATTGTAATCAGAGGATGATGTCAAGGAGAGATACGTTTTAAGTGCGGATTTTTGACGGCAGTACGCGAGAGGAGGTTCCGAACACTCTACCTGCATAGCAGCTATGGGAGTAGTTGGAAATGCCCCTGTAGCTATTCTTGAAGCTTTTGATTGAACTCGGTCAAGTTTAGTTAAGTGACACTTTGCTGCATTCATAAAGACTTGGCTGCCATAATTCAATCTTGATAGAATTAGAGCCTTGTAGAGTAAAAGTAGTGATGATTTATCGGCACCCCATTTTGTACCCGATACGCATTTCAAGAGATTTAGTCCTTTTGAACACTTTCCCGATAAGTAGGTTATGTGACGAGACCAAGTAAGTTTACTATCAAAGTAAACTCCCAAAAATTTAAAATCAGGGACGAAGTTGATTCGATGTTCTCCAATAGTAAGAAAAAAATTATGAACAAGTTTGCGTTTTGTAAAATTCATGGCCACCGATTTTGAAATGGAGATTGTGAATCCCCATTGAGAACACCATTTGTATACTGAATCTAGTCCTGATTGAATGGAACGTAGAACAAAGTCAATATTTCCAAAACGTCTCCAAAAGGCTCCATCGTCAGCAAATTGAGAGGCATCAATATTCACAGGTAGTGAATCAAACAAATCATTGATCATGATATTAAAAAGAAGTGGACTTATAACACTGCCTTGGGGGGTTCCGTTCTGAATAACATGCATCCCTGATAGATCTTGGTCGTATTGTTCGGTGAGAGAGAAATGAACCGATCCATTTCAGCATTCGACCTTTGACTCCAAGGCTTTGTAGCGTAAATAGGAGTCATTGTCTCCAAAGCATATCATAGGCCTTCTCGATGTCAAGGAATACACAAATCATGTATTCCTGGTTGCTTATAGCCTTCTGCGCCGCCGTTTGTAGGCGAATGAGTTGGTCTGTACATTTTTCCTAAAACCAGATTGAATTCTGTTAAGAAGTTGATTGGATTCCATATGATAACTCAAGCGGTTGCTCACCAACCTTTCCATGATTTTACAGAGATTTGATGTCAAGGCTATCGGTCGATATGATGATGGTATTGAAGCATCTTTTCCGGGTTTTGGAATTGGAATCACTACAGCTTCAGTCCATACTTTTGGAATTTCACCACAAGGCCAACTTTGGTTGATCATATCTATGTGGAATATAATTTGGGTTATCTCCCTTTCATCAATGAATTCACTGATTTACAGATGATCATATGAAAACAGTTTCCAAAAATGCTGACAGACTGACAGAATTAACAGGTGATGTTGACACAAAAGCTGGCTAATAGTGTGAATACATTTTAATGAAGCATTTACCTTAGTTGCATATCTGCATGAGTTGCCTTTCAGACATACGTAAACCACCTCTTGAAATTAATTAAAGAATATCTCTATGAAATAATCGAATAACTTTATTTGTAATCACTATTCAGTGTGATTTACAAACATAACATTTCAAATTAAATTAAAAATCAAAATGATTAAATTAATTCAATATCTAAAAACCTTTTTGGTCTTTAACAAATCAAATCTATATAATTTGGTCAAACAAAATAATGTAGTTACATATAACTTTACCTTTAAGTCAGGCCTTCTTGGTAAGATTTTAAATTCACTATTTTTGTAACATGGATTTCTTAATTCTGATTCCAAAATATTGAGGTAACTATGTTGATCTTTACTTTGTGGTATCAAATCAATTGTCTTCTACTGCCTAGACTGTATTCAACATCACAAGATTCCAATTATCATACCATGATAATTTTCAAACGAGTTTTGTTTTTCAATAATTTGTAAATAAATAATTAAATTCACTACGACTGTAACTATCCGAAGCAAGGGTTATTTTTGGTGTGACCTGAATGATTTATAATTCATTTTGATGATTTATTTATTGTCAAACAAAACGTTTTCAGATATGTGTACCTGGAATTTGATTATTTCTTACCACCATCGCCAATATTCTCTCCCCAAAGAGGCAGATCAAGCCATGAAATGTTGATACAGCCTCTGTTCTATCACGCCGAAATCCGAGGGTTCAGGAACTTTCCCCTCGTGGAAAGAAACTTGCACCACAATCCATTTGAATTTCTATATATAATGACAACGCTTCTCACATGGAAAGGGTGGTTCATATCACAATGCCTTTGCCATGATTCAGTAGCCAAAATGATGATTTAAGAACAGCGTCGCTGATTGCACAACTAACTTTCACTGCCTCCTATCAGGCGTCTCCAATTCTATCCCACAAACTCGGCGTAATAGAACAGAGGTTGTATCAACATTTCATGACTTTATCTGCCTCTGTAGAAAGAGAAGTATTACGCTCTGATTATGTATTCTTAAGTTACCTTGTTTTCCATTTGCGAAGGTTTTATCCTGAAAACCATTATTATTTTCAGAGTTACCGAATTTTCTCTCGGATGAGGAATGTGATCATATTCGCCATGCAGCGAAGGATAAAATGAAAGATTCGCAAGTGATCATGAGGGGCGGGGTCCCCGTCAAAGATGATAAAATGAGGATTTCCAAAACAACTTTTTTGTCGGGTGTAAATGATAAGACTCTTAAGAACATCATTGACAGGTAATAGTCTCTCAAAGGAGAAATAAGATTTAAAGGGGCAGTAGCACGTTTTTAAGGGGAATATAAGGTGATGTCAAGAAAATGAAAATTAATGGCTCCATTAAAAGACAATATTTCAACTAAATGGAGCAGTAATAATTCAGATAAATAAGATAAAGTTTAGCAATGCGATACCTTTTTCTTACACAAAATCAATTAAAGGTGTTCACATAAAATGGCCGCAAATGGATTTTATGTGAATCGTCATACTATGCCCTCTGACTATGTATGATTGACTTGTGTGATCAGATATCTGACATTGTCAAAATAATACATTAACCATTTACTTACAATTACCAGTGAAAATAAAATAATATAAAATTATAAAAAAACGTGCAGTAGCATGTTTTTGGAAAATTTTATAGTTTTCATTTTTCACTGATGACTGTACGCTAATGCTAAATGTATTATTATGATAGTGTTAAATATATCATTACACAAATCAATTACCATAGTTAGAGAGCAAATTATAAAGATTCACTTAAAGTCCACAGGCGGCCATTTGTGTGAGAACACCTTTAAAGCATTTTGTGTAAGAAAAAGGAATCACATGTCTGAACTTTACATTATATATTTGTATTACTGCTTCTTTTAGTTTAAATACATTGTCTTTCAATTGAACGTATTTTCCTTCTATTCCCCCTAAAAACCTGCTACTGTCTACATTTTGAAATAATAATTATATATTATTTAACATTATCTCCACTAAATGTTAGTTAATGCAATATGTTTTAATAAAGTGTTATATTCAGGCAACGTTGTTCAATATAAAGTTTTGTAATATTCTCAAAATATGTCTTTTGCAGAATTAAAGGCACTTAGACAAGTTTTAAATTTCGAATTTCTAACATTTTCTTCACTTAATATTACTTTTTTGTAACATTTTTCAATAAGTTATATTATATTTACGCGACGTTGATAATCATTACTTTATAAAATACAATGAAATTATATCAGCTGTACAAATAAAGACATTGTAGCATAATTCTAAATTTTATATTGATGACATTTTCTCCACTTAATATTGTATATACAATATGTTTGGATAGAACAAGACCTAGAAAGCTGAAATCCTGATAGAGACTCCTACTAATGAGGATTTACAGTTTTGGTGAACCTCTCGCCCCTAAAATGGTCTTGGCAAACCTTCAGGGTTTTACGGGATGCAACTTTCCTGAGTATTTGATGCAGAAAATGTCAGGAGGACCCCCAAAAACTATTCATGTGGGTCCTCTGTGACTCAGTATAATTCTGATACGAATATCTAATTTTTCAATGAAAACACATTTCAGTATGATTTTCATGTCAAGATGGTATTAAAACATCCACCAATAACCATCCCATTAAAGGCAATCTTTATCAACCTTTCCATTAAGTATGAAACTTCTATAATGTTTTTAAGGACTCCTGAAATAGAAAAAGGACTCCTAAAAATATATGCTCTGAGTCCCCAGAACTCTCGGTTTTGATTGACTATGTAAAACCCTGACCTTTAGATCATATGCCATAAACTATCAATTCAGTATTTGAGCAATTACCATTTCTGCACTGATTGATTACCGGTTTCTGAAATCACATCTCACATATTTATATTTATGTCGCCACAAGGTTTAATTCAGTGACCTATTTAAGGGTTCATTAGAAATAATCGTGTATTGTTTATCTCTTATTCAACGTGTTAATTGAAGTTTCGGGCTTTTCAATGGTGTCGGTGGGGTTCAAGTTGTGCGAGGGATTAAAGTGACACAGAGTATTTTTCTTCAAATTTTATTTGGTTTTGATAAGCTACAAAATATATAATATGCTGACTGAAGTTCATATCTCATCACTGGACTTGCAAATATATCCATTTATGCATAAGATCTCTAAAATGCTTGATTTTATGGAAAAATCAAGAAAACATCTCAAATACGTTTAATATTCGAAATTATGCATCCAATTAATCTACCCATTAGTGATACCTAATAAACACTATCAAATCGAATATATCTTCCTGTCAGCTTATGACAATGTTTCAAAATTACGTTTGGCGAATTTTCGCGCGCCACTCGAGCCACAATGTCCGGTTTTCGATCAAAATCCCGACTTTGAATGGCGTATTTTCGCTCCAATGTACTGATTGACCTTTAACTTGTTATTTTCAGTAACAGTTAGTGGTTCCCGATGTAATAACATCGATTTCAAAAATTGACATATGTGATCCTATCAACATACTCTGTGTCTCTTTAAATATTTTTTCTTGAAATATCTGAATAACCAAGTTAGATATACCATTGCTTACAGGGCGAGTATTCTGACTCGACTATCCAGGACTCTTGTGCATGATACCAACGCCTTTCAGGTAAACGTTTACATGATTCGAATTTATATCTTGCTATCATGAAAGCATATTTTTGCTACCGTGTTCCATGATTATTCGTAATTCGGGAGTTATAATGTTTTCATTTTCGTCCGTAATTCCTTCATTCCGTAATTCCGTGGTTCCGAAATCCTTTCGTTTCCGGGCCATATCTCAAAAACCCTTCAATATTCGTAATTCATTAATCCATTTAATGCGGGGGTAAATAGTCGTTGGCTTCGTCTGTCTGTCCGTCCGTCTGTCCGTCTGTCTGTCTATCTGTCTGTGATCACATTGTTTCCGAAGCAGAATTTGAAAACCGTTACAGCTAGCTCAATAAAACTTGGTATATCGATTAATCATCGCTTGTAGTTGTGCCTTTTGGGGTATTCAACTTTCTGGAATTTTTTATGTTTGCAGTTTCAATGGAAACGCAACTTTTAAATGTTGCCGGGGCAGAACTCGAAAACTGTTTGGCCTAACTTGACGAAATTTAGTATATTGACCAATCATGACATGTAGTTGTGCCTTTTGGGGTTTTCAACTTTCTGGAATTTTTATTTTTCCAATTTCCATGGAAACGCAACTTAGAAATGTGTTTCCAGAGCAGAACTTGAAAACCATTAGGGCTAGCCCAATGAAACCGTGTAGAAATATGCCATTTGGTGTTTTCAATTTGCAGGGAGTTTTTGACTCAATGGCATTCTTCATTCAAACATTACCATTAATTTCTAAACGGTGTCTCACCAAGGACTGAATATATTTTGTTGATGGTTGTTTTGCTCTCTCTTCACATTAACATGAGGAACTTGACGATGGTATAACATAAGCATTTACTAATTACAAAGATCTAAGTGTGGTTCATCATAGTCTAGTTTATTAAAGTCAAACATAATAAGCTTAATTATTCCGTGGTTCCGAAATGCTTTTGTACGAAACAATATTTTTGTACGAAATTTGGTATGAGGTTAGATCTAGTGGTGGACTTGTGCCTTTTTGCTTTTTCGCTACTCTGAATTTTTATTTTTCCATGGAAACACTTTGAACTTAGTGCATATAGGGGGTAGGGTCTGGTTCCGGGCCATATCTCAAAAAAACAAATTTTTTCGAAACTTGTTTTGTTTTGGTGTCGTCGTCGGGATCGTTGTTAATAATTATGTTTATAAGTATTATTATAGTTTTTGTTCTATTTGTTATAATGTTTTATTTTAATATTCATGATTGAACTTTTGTAACTTTAAGGTTGGATATTACGGTGTGGGTGGATTTTACAATTTCCACACCGAAAGCACGAAAACCCATGAAGCTACCCGTTTTGAACGACCATGCTGCAACAAATATACCAAAACCGTTTCAACCTCAACATGTTCAATTTGTAGGTAAGGCTCAGTGTAAGCTTATCTTTGTAGAACCAGTAAGAACGCACGACTCGTACATTGGTGAGATTCTTAACTGAGTACTAATCTCATGTAAAGTGACTAAGAGGTTGTTTCACGAACAGACTTCAAGTGAGTGAGTGAGTGGGTGAGTGAGTGAGTGAGTGGGTGAGTGGGTGAGTGAGTGAGTGGGTGAATGGGTCAATCAGTCAAACGTAATTTTAATACTTATCGAAAGAATGCAGAAGATGAGTTACGAATTGATACTGTTAGATAGGTTGAATAACTTTATCATTGTATGTGTAACGTGTGAATTTGCCTTCTGCGAACATAAATGAAAAAAGCTTCCGAGCCACTGTTATTTCTAAGAAGAAGAAATTATAAAGTGTACAGGTGAAAAGTCCTTTCGGCCATCTTAGTGTGTCAAATTTTAACCATATGCGTTAAGAAGATGGAATCACGTTTCTTAACCTAACCGTACGTTCGTTATTGTTTTTTTATTGCTTAAAATTGGTAACATTTGTTGCTCTTTACGTTATTATGCCCCAAAAACCGTACTACCGAGCCTTAAAGATCCATATTCAAAATGTAGTGGATTTTTTAAAAGCATTTGTTCTGTATTCGTTGTATTTTAGCAATATTTTGCGACCAACCTTGAGTATCGGACCAAAATTCAGTAGATAGAAAACGATTTACCAAAGTGACCAAAACGGCATCTGATAATTCCTAGTTGTCGATATGTAGGCGAGTCAATCAGGGTTGTCATCTCAAAATTGCGTTCCCAAATGTACGCTTGAAAGACGTCTTTGTCAAGGTTTTCTTTTCATTTTCTTCAAATCAGGTACCCGTATCCGTCAAAGTTGATATACATCGAACGCAATACGGTAACATACACGTGTGGTAAAATGTACACACCTAATGACGACGTCACTGAAAGCGGTTTCGTTTAGTGCTTCGGCAAATTTGCAGAAGGTACTGCACTTCTGATGTAGAAATTTCATAGTTGATTAAAGGATGTAAATATGATGTCAAACTTTCGACAAACGATTTTTCTACCGAGTAATGTGTTTCTTTGCTCAATAGCTAAATTTTATCACGAATCGTAGGCAAATATGACGTCTCATCTTTAAAAATAAAATCACTTTTTGAACAGATACGTAACCATACTGATGTATCTTAACGACGTAGAAGAAGGAGGGGAAACAGCCTTTCCTCTCGCAGATTCTACTGGACATAGCATTCCGGTGAGTAAATCAATATTAAAATAATGATAATGAATATAATGATAATAAAACCTTTTTTATACGGCGTATATATCAATAGCATGTTAAATCTCCATGTGTTCGTACCTACGATCGCCACTACGAGGAGCGCCGTAAAGAGCTGTCGCCTCAGTGAACATAACTGTTCCGAGATCAATAAACCATTGGATTCACCTCAACTGAAGTCAATAATTGTATAGTGAGAGGCAAGCTTGCTAACCACTACACTAAAACCACTATAACATATTGAACAAAAGTCTAAATCCTGCCACCTCAGCTTATTTGCATCCACGTACGGTGAACTTCTACAAATCATTTCTCTTTTAAATTCTATCACTACATTTACGTCTCGTTTCGTCAAAGCCGCTCGAGTCTGTAAAAACATCCCACTCATTCACAGCATTTCATTCATTCGTGTCACAGCATGTTATATTTGTTCATCCAATGAAATGTCGTTGTGCAACGAGTTTTCGTTCTGTGCTTATAATGAATGTTTCGACAATGATATTCTACCGCAATGGTTTTACAGTGATTTTATTAGATGTACCAGATAATACTTAATATGAATTAAAAAGATGATTTGCAGTGTATATTCTGTCTATATTTTCAGGACAAATATGAGTTCTTTGACATGTTATGTGAAAGTGCTCCTGTTGTTGTTTCTCCTGCCAAAGGAAATGCTGTTATGTGGTACAACAACATAGTAGACCCTGAGGTGGGTGCCGGTTCGAATAATAATAATAATAATAATAATAATAATAATAATAATTATAATAATAATAATAATAATAATAATAATAATAATAATAATAATAAACAAAATATAAAAAATGGTTGGTGCCGGTTCGAATCTCGAAATAATAGTAAGTTCTTTGTAATGATACGCGCTATTATCGGTATATTGCAATACAAAAAAATAGTGGATATTATTTGAGTGTCCATGACTAAATATGTTTACGACACTAGTCCCTAAACATTAGTATTACCTGAGCGAGAGCGAGGGATGTGCTGATATTTAAGCACGAGTGACGTAAACATAGTATGTCATGTGCAAGAATATATTAATCTGTTTATACCGTAGTCCCAGATTGTAGAAGCTATTCAAAATCTGCTTCTTAGCTTAGGCCGTTACCATACATTCTGGCCAAAAAGCATATGGAAAAAGCAGTTTTAGGAACCCAAGTGACTTTGAACAGTTATAACAATAAAAGTATCATACTCTGATGAATGGAATTTTGATGACTTCTTCACAACTTATTAGCCTATCGCGGGGGCTCATTATCACATTTAATTCGCCCTCTTGAAAAGTTGGTATCGTTTCTTTTGCCCCTGAGTGTATTGTTGATCTACAGGTAAATTGCATTGAGGTTAAGAATTTGTGTCGTTCCTCATTTTGTATTGCAATATATTTCTATATAGAATAATGTACTGCGATTCGTATTGCAATATACTGATAATTTCATTTTTAAGATTTTGCATGCTTTTTCAACTTTCTCAACTTACTAACAGTGATTCAACTGCATTGTTCCTCAGATCAGTGGGCTGTCCTTCTTTTTAGAAAGCGAAATTTAAATAACTGGCTGCTGATGACATTATACATATTTTGTATTATTTGTGCTATTTCTACAACACGAGCTTATACTCTATACTATATATTGCACGCAGTATTTCCCCCATTTTAACACGACTGTTTAATATTTCACTTAAAAAAATGACATTTCCGGCCTCGTGGAAAGAGGCAAGCGTTATACCAATTCATAAAAAGGGTAGTGTCAATGACTGTTCAAACTACCGACCAGTTGCTCTTACAAGCTGCGTAGCTAAAATATTTGAGCGATGTATCTTTAAACATGTTTTTAATTATCTGAGAGATAAAGATATCTTATCCAACTTACAATCTGGGTTTATACCTGGTGATTCTTGTGTTAATCAATTGACTTATTTATATAATTTCATTGCGAAGGCAATGGACGAAGGTAAGGAAATACGTGCTGTATTCTGCGATATCAGCAAAGCCTTTGATCGAGTGTGGCACAAAGGTCTCTTGCATAAATTAGATTCTTGCGGAATTAATGGCCCATTATTACAATGGTTTAAAAGTTACTTAGAAAATAGATCCCAGCGTGTAGTTATAAATGGCTATAGCTCGAATGTCAAGTCAGTAATGGCGGGCGTCCCGCAGGGCTCTGTTTTAGGACCACTTTTGTTTTTGGTTTACATAAATGATATTGTTGAAGGCATCGATAGCAACATAAGATTATTTGCCGATGATACTTCCATCTATGTAATAATTGATGATCCTGACGCAGCAGCATTTTGTCTTAATGACGACTTGATAAAAATAGCAAACTGGGCAAAAACATGGAAAGTTGATTTTAACTCTACCAAAACGAAATCAATTTTATTTAGCAGAAAATCTAATCCAAATCCACATCCAGGCTTGTTCCTTAATGACGTTGGAATAGAGGAAACCTCAAGTCATAAACATTTAGGTATAACTCTTCAAAATAACTGCTCATGGGATAACCATATAGACGATATCGTTAAAAAGGTAAGCCCTATGATCAACTGTTTAAGAAGTTTTAAATATAGGTTAACTAGAAACACCTTACATCGTATGTATACGTCATTTATTCTTCCAATATTCGACTATTGCAGCCATATATATCACAATTGCTCAAAAATGCAGGCAAATATTTTAGAAAAACTGCAATTAGACGCTTTGCGGACGATATGCGGGGCTGTCCGCGGCACCAGTCATACTAAACTCTACAACGAAACCTCTACTGTCTCGCTTTCCGAAAGAAGAAGAATCGCAAAACTAGTTACTTTCTTTAAAATGTATAATAACAGGTTACCCGTTTATTTAAACGAACTCATCCCCCCTTCTGTCTCTCAAGCTAGCAGTTACCCATTAAGAAATGCATCACATTTGCAAAATATACAATGCCGTACGGTTTTATATAAAAACTCATTCTTACCAGACTCTGTAATTCTCTGGAATGCTTTACCCGAACATGTTAATCCCTTACTGACGTCAATGCTTTCAAAACTGCATTAATTTCAAGAAATAAGAATATTCACTTTGATCTAAATTTAGGCTCAAGGCGTTGTCAAATCCTTCACTGTCGTCTACGATTGGGGTGTAGCGATCTCAATGCTGATAAATTTAACAGACACATATCTGACAAAGCAGATTGCTCTTGCGGCCATGCCACTGAGGACGCACTTCATTACTTTTTCGTCTGTTCAAGATTCGATTCAGTTAGATCCAGCAAATTCTATTATACAAATGGCTTTTCATTAGAAACAATTTTATATGGCCACCCATCTTTGAACACTGTTACTCAATCTGAAATTCTAAAATCAGTACATCTATTTATAATCGAAACTAAACGTTTTGACTGAACACGTATGATTCTGACTGCGGATATCAAAAATGTATTCAGCCATCATCTCCAATCTATAATGAACTTATTTTCAGTTTTACTACCTGTATTATAATTCTTAGACACCATGTTTACTATATGTCGCTCTTGTCATGATCATGTTCATATATTTTGTTGTTGGAGCGGTCTTCACATAAGCTCACACGAGCTTGTTGACCAATCCAGTTCATGTATCTTTTCATGGAATAAATACGTTTAAACCACTCTATACAGCTGCGTATCTTAAGTTTGTTCACCTACCTACGTATTCTAGTGCAAATATCATATGACTTTGTGTCTTAAAGGCATCTTAGCATTGCGAAAATGAAACGGATAATGTTGAAATTTCACAAAAGTTAAGATTCAACTAGCGGTGACATATTCGTATGTCATACCTAACAGATAACCGTAACAAATTTGGCAGGACATTGATGTGACCAGAGGTCAAAATTTCGAAAACGCAATTTTTTATTTTTCTCTATAAGTATTCCTTCATAAATCCTTAATAACTTGAGATCCCACTCATATTTGTTCTTTTGCGCTAAGGCAATGCCATTGTGCTGGTGTTTATCTTACAACATCCATAAAGAATATTTTAATCGAAATTCAAGAAAATCGTAATTTCACAAAATTAATATGACCCTATCTATCTATTTAACAATGCCAAATATCGATATTTAGCACCAATGACGAAACGATCCCATAAAAAGGTTTGCAATAGGTTATTTTACACTTTGACATTTTGTGATTCTTTGTCATTTCCCCCGTAGTTATTTTATTGACTTCCAAACGAAACCCAAATTACAAGATAAATGCACAACACAAGCAAGTGAACAAACTTAAGGTACGCAGCTGTTCATGAGCTGTATACTCAGTTTTTGGCTGTTTTTCTGAAAATTTAAGTAGAAACTCTTAATTAATAAACAACATGTTCAGAAGTGTGTACCGATGTGTATCATATTGTTTCTGTGTTACAATATATCGATATATCGATAATATTGCGCATCCGTAATTATTGATATAGCCTATTATCATTAGTATTAAAAGGATTCTTACCAATGCCATCGTCGTCATGTACGTCATCATTTTCATCAACGTCATCAACGTCATTAACGTCGTCGTCGTCATCATAATCATCATCATAATCATCATCATCATCATCAACAACGTCGTCGTCGTCGTCGTCGTCATCATCATCATCATAATCGTCGTCGTTGTCGTCATCGTCATCATCATCATCATCAACGTCGCCATCATGAACATCTTCATCAATATCACCTATGTCATTATCATCATCAACATCATTTCATATTTATATTTAAAGCGTCATCGTCATCATGTACGTCATCATTATCATCATCATCATCGTCGTCATCTTCATCATCATCATGAATGTCATCATCATCAATATCATCATCACCGTCATCATCTTCATCATCATCATCAACGTCATCGTCATTATTATCATCATCGTCGTCGTCATCAATATCATCATCATTTCATGTTTTTATATGTTTACAGCACGGTTGGCTCGGAGTGGTTGATGCTAAATCTGTCCACGGTGGTTGTCCAGTAGTGAAGGGAGAGAAATGGGTTTCCAACTTGTGGATCGGTGCTCCCCCCTATAACGCTCTTCCAAAAAAGTCAAGCTTCCTTAAGAGTTGATGCTGAACAATTTATACTGTACAGATGTTTAACCTTTATTTTTTTCTGGAGATTTTACGGGCGCTTCCAGCGGGGCTCATTTCACACTTGACTGCTAAACTAGTTTTTCAGTCGTTAGCAATATTATTTTAAATTAATAAGTTAATGGTTAACATCTAGACTATATATATAAGAAGAGACATTTCTGACATCGGATATCTGAAGTCGTCAAAATTTCAAAATTTGATAAGTGGGTGAACATAACTTCTTGACACATTCAAGGTCATTGACATTTCTTACATGGGGTGATTATGATAAATGACTCATATTTCCTTCAGAAAAACGATTTAACAATTAACGGAAACTTTTTGACAATGAAGTTGCTATTGTTAAACTGTATGATATATATAAGACGTTTTTCAACAATACTATTCTGAAATAAAAATTCAAATGAAAATGAACAAATAATAACATTTCAGTTATTGATGTCAACATGAGTTTTCTTCCATTGTTCAGCAGCGTTAATGCTCTCTTAACTAAACAATACAAGAAAATATATGCTTGCCTAGAGGGTCGTTAAGTATTCTGTTATTTGTCATCAAGCAATATTGTCGAAACTATCCTGAAACCGAGGATGCAATTACATTTGTAACATTGTCAATGCTAAGCCAAAATGCTGGTTTTTCATTGCCGGATACACTGAGGTACAAAAGAAACTATACACTACTGTTTGTTTGTGGGTTTTTAAAATAATTATAGGTATTTGATGATCGCATGATCAATATAACACATATTTGTAGTTATTTAGATACAGTTATTTTTCTGGTTTATTAAAATATCTTTGTTTTATTTAGGAATGGGGGGTTTTCAAAATGTTCACCAATGTACCTCTCCCTTGTTCAAAATGTCGTTAATGGTAGAAGAATAAGGCTCATTTATTGATTCTAACGTAGAAATTGTCTTTTATGTCTATTAAAAGGAGTCTTTGACAAAATATTTATTTGAGAAAATTTAAGAAATTCGTTTCCATAGCGGAAAGGAACAAATATGACTTAGATTTCAAGCTGTCGATCACTTATTAAGGATTTTTTAGAGAGCATAATAAAAAGAGTTTTCGAAATTTTGACCCCTGGTCACTTCAATGCCCTGCAAAATTGGTTACAGTTATCTATTAGATATGACAAAGTTATCTTTTCTCAAAATTGCAGGATGATATGGGGAAGAGAAATTGGGCTTCAGAGGTTAGAGAAATACTTTTTGTGTCAGGATTTTCTCATGTTTGGATCTCCCAAGAAGTTGGAAATGACAATATATTTATATCAGTTTTTAAGCAACGTCTTCAAGATATATCTGTACAAGAATGGTCTATGTCCATACAGAATTCTAAATGTCTTAATTACTATTCAACGCATAAAACTTTACTGGTGCCAGAGTTTTATATTTTGTATTTGGAAGACAAGGCATTAATTCGGTCACTGTGTAAATTTCGAATTGGTTTCCATGACTTTAAAGTTAACGCTTTACGTAGAAATAAGGACGTGCTTAGTGATCTCTGTGAATATATATGTAAAAATTGTAATTCTGGTAACATTGAAGACGAATTTCATGTGTTGTTTGAATGCACAAAATATTCTCATCTTCGCAATAGATACTTAGCATTTGTATCTTTACCTGTAAGAGATAAACAAATATTGTCCAGTCTTTTAAATTCCAAAAATATTGATGTTATTAAAGCAATAGCTGTGTACTTAAAACATGTCTTCTATTGTCGAAATGTTGTTATCACGTGATATAAAATATTATCTGCCTCTGTACTTGTACTATAGGCCCAATGGCCCGAAATTCTGAATAAACTGAATCTGAATCTGAATCTAGATATGACATACGAATATGTATAGGCCTACGCAAACTGAATCTTAACTTGTGTAGTGAAATTTCAACATTATCTGTTGGTTTTTTTGCGATGCTGGTATGTTTCAGACATTCCATATGACATTATATTTGCACTAGAATACGCAGGTAAGTGTACAAACTTACGGTTCGCATCTGTACATTTGATAAAACCAACTAAGGTGTAAAGTTTCTTTGTTGCCTCAGTGTAGTCATAACACCTTACACAACTGAGAGAATAAATTCCTTTGGTAAAGTCGTCGAAGATGATATGCCGTAACCACCATCTATTGAGGTATATATATGTTTTTCATAACCACCTTCGTCGGATATGAGATCGTCAACAAAGGCAGACACAAGGATTTGTTAAGTTTGGAATTTTTATCAAATGATCAATAAATAATGGGGTTTCGAACCCGGAATCTTTGGGTTGTCAACAGAGCATTTATCACCTTGTTACCCGGATCAAGCTGAAGTGCATTTTGTTGTGGCATGTCTGTAATGACAATTGCCCCTTGGAAATATATCTTTATCAAATGAAATAGTAATGTCTGCTTTTGATGAAATAAATCAAGATTTTAGTTTTATAACTTCAATCAAAAGTTTATAAATGTTATCATCCCGAGATTTTTTTTCCGGCCAGGACACACTTAACCCACAGAGTGAATCAGAATAATGATTTATTGTACTAAAAAAATTAGATTTAGGATATTGAATACTGTTCCGTGGATCTGCAAGGCAAACAATAACCCAATTGCTTTACGTTATGTCAATTAAACACTGCTTGGGCTACGCCCTTGTGAGTTTTTTTTTCTATAACCGCTCGGCATTTTCCAACTGGCAAGAACGGTAATAATTTGTATTGCATTATTCTGTTTATGTCAAATTAAAAGATTTTTATCGTTTCACCTTTGGGGAGGTTAGCGCATTTTGTGTGAACTTTATTTCCGCAAGTAAATTCCCAGAAATATTTGTTTATGCCTTGTAAAATGTAAAGTCTTCAGGAGTCGAAAATCACACAATTGAATGTCATAGAATATATCATCAAGAATCAAGCGAGTACTGTTTGCTGCCATTTTGACATTAATTACATATTTCAGTTTCAATTTTTCTTAAACAACTGGTACTTTCTGCGAGATGCCATTTTAATCATAGGGAACGTGAGATTTCCCTGTAAGACAATAAGAGTTAAAGAGATTGACTTCATCTTGTGTTTTGTACAAGGTTCATAAGGATTTTAGTTTGTACAATGGTTTAACCGATTTAGTTGTACAATGTTTAATCGATTTTGGTTTGTACAATGGTATAACCGATTTTAGTTTGTACACTGTCTTAACCGATTTTGGTTCGTACAATGGTTTAACCGATTATAGATTGTAAAATGTTTTAACGATTTTTTGTTTGTGCAATGGTTTAACCGATTATAGATTGTACAATGTTTTAACGGATTTTTGTTTGTGCAATGGTTTAACAGATTATAGATTGTACAATGTTTTAACGGATTTTTGTTTGTGCAATGGTTTAAAGGATTTTTGTTTGTGCAATGATTTAACACATTCAGTGTAACATTGATTTCACTGATTATAGTTTGTACAATGATTTAACCGATTTAAGTTTGTACAATGGTTTAACCGATTTAATATTTGTAAAATGCTTCAACCGATTTGGGTTTTATACAATCTTTTAACCGATTTAAGATTGTACAATGTTTAAACTGATTTTAGTTTGTATAATGCTTTAACCGATTTTACTGAGTAAAAGCAATTCTTTCGTGAAGTCCCTTTTCAAAAAGGATTACTGCCTAAAATTCCTGTTTTAATAATGTATGTCTGCCATGGCTTAATTGATGTTTGTTGATTGAAAGTGAAACATGAGACCATAATACCAACAGTAAGGGTATATCGTTAGTAACGACTGACTATGGATTTACTCTGATAATTGACCGATCCATTAGGCCCCGCCCCTTAAATCTTTCGACCAATCCACACGCCGTATTTCTGACCTGCTGCTCCGCAATCGTTTCCACGGACATCAACAAGTAACATGGCGGGCTGTCTGCTTGACGGTAGGAATGTCTTCGATACACTATTCAAACGAAACGGGTTCTTCTAAGTATGATATATTCTATGACAATATAACCAACTTGAATAACGGGTCATACTTTTCTGCAATCTACATAAACACCGGTATATGGGATTTTTTCGGAGATGTATACACAGATTTTCGAGAGGTGAGGGCCTGATTCTAAGTTTGTTTACATTTAAGAAGATGTCCACCTATTATCGTTTATTTATTAGTCTGATTTTATTCAAAGAAATTGTTTTCATTCAAGGAACAGTTGACAAATTTAGTTTCATGGTAGGTTTACAACAGAGAGATGTTTAAAAAGGGATATAATAAATATTTTAAAACTGATTTCTAGTTGAAATTTTAAATTAAGTATTTAATTCAAGCTTAAATGCCACATTCAGGTTTGAACAAGGCACTATAAATAAATAACTAGATTTATTAATTATATTATGAACAACATAATTAGTATAATGATTAAAACTTTTATCAAGTTCATGAAATTATATCTAATATCCATATTAATTATATTATCCTTAGGTAAGGATAGGGAATTATCACCCACTTATATCACCAGAGTTATCTCCCTTCATTGTTATTGGCTCGTATCAACGCGAGATATTACGTGATTTCTCATAGCGAGGCTCACGGCGGAATGGTCAATGAGGCCGCACAGTGTCATAATGCTCAGCGCTATTAAACCTAATGGCTATCAATCGGTCGAGACATTGCCACAAATGTGGGCAGAAATGTACTTCACACAAACAGGGATTGTGCCCTGCGAAATTTGAAGATTTTGTTACAGAGGAGATGGATGAACAGTGCACACCAACAGGTCGAGCGTCGGGTGACCGACAGAATATTGAAGATGGCGCGTCAGCACGACCGAAACAGACGGGACACATGTTTGTGGCGGAATTAGAACATAGAGTGGCAGCATTAGAACTTGAAAATGAATTGCTGAAACGAAAGAATAAGAAGAGCACGCCGGAGGCACCAAATATTCAGACGCTTAGAAGTGATGCCAATTTGACTCAGCATGGCGACGACATACTGGATTCGTTGGCATTTCCGGTCGGGGGCCCACGTGGTGTCGATAGAAGTTCAGATAGAAGACTTCATTCAAGAAACGAACGCTTACCGGTTTGGGAAACAGAGACACAGGAGGGAACCGGACTTGAGAATCCTCTGGATAGGGGTAAGACATTGAAGTCCGGTTATGAACTTAAAAATCAACAAAGCATTGTTAAACCTGCCATGTGGCCGCATGCTTTTGTATCGGACGTGTGCAACATTACAGACACTAATCCAGATAGGATTTCTTTGGAGGCTTTCATGTTAGGATATACTCGTATTCTAGCGTGCCCCGAGGTGTCGTCTAATGAAAAACAGTGCAGGTTGTCTCACGTGCAGAATTTATTGAAATTCGCCTTATTACATGGATTTGGGAAGGCGCGGGAGTACCATTATTCAGTGTTGAGGGCGATTGAATTGGGAAACTTAACATGGGCAGATAAGGCAGGCATTGAGGGGATGGCATGGGCAGCCCTGCAATTTCAGGGCTCGAAAACACCGGAGGCAAGGAAGGACAATGTCACTCTTACAAGAGGAAACACCACTCGCACCACAGAAGGAAAGGCTGAAAACATGGTGTGCTGGAGTTTCAATAATGAAAAACTTGACAATGGAGATTGTCGTTTCTCACGAGGTGATGCCGTGTGCAAAAAGTTGCATGCTTGTGCGAAGTGTGCTAATAGCGGGTTCTTTCACAAGCATAAGGCCAAGTTTGACTGTGGTCGTTCACGACAAGACATGTGACAACCTCTCCAACATGTGTCATGTGATATCATGCCTGTTCACTCAAACATAGATACTTTTTCACATTGTTTGCGATTACATTTTTTGGTTAAGCAATCTGGATGTTATAATCATCAAAAGCTTAGGATTTCACTTTCCACACCCTTGCATATACACAGGTGGAGATCTTTGTTGGCAGATTATGTGGATGTTGATGTTTGTGATTATTTACAGTTTGGTTGGCCTATTAATTATCATAGTCATTCAAACCCGGTATCTGTCTTCCAAAATCATGCTTCAGCATTGTCTTTTTCTCAACATGTGGATTATTATTTAGAGAAAGAGATAAATCTCGGTTCCATTATGGGTCCTTTTACACATGATCCTTTTTCTGGTGTGTAATGATAAATGCCTGTGTCAACAGAGGTTCACTATATATATATAATCATACAACAACAGTTGTCCCTTAATAGTATATAACCTTAATCTAGGTTAGGAGTCAAGAGTGCTCCCCCTTGTTCTATGTATCAAACATGGCTACCATGCTAAACACATGGTCATAATAAAGGACCTCTTAAAACGAAGTTCTTGTTATTCCAGAAGATAACAAAACCACTACATGGTGAAATAGTGATCTCACCTCTGCAGACTGTACCAAAGAAGGGCAGTGGTTCTGTTAGAAGAGTAGTCATGGATTTGAGTTATCCCTCTCATTGTTCAGTTAATGATGGTATTGATAAGGATGTTTACCTTGGTCAGGATTCTAAACTTATTTACCCTACTATTGACTTGTTTGGTGAGATGGTGGCCAGTAAGGGCACAGGTGCTCTCATGTATAAAAGGGATTTAAGTAGAGCTTACAGGCAACTCCCAGTTGATCCTTATGATTATAACATGTTAGGTTTATTCTGGAAGGACCAGTTTTATTTTAATGTTGCTATGCCTTTTGGATTGAGGAGCGCTGCACTTGTTTGTCAGAGGACTACTTCAGCTATTGCCTATATTATGCACAAAGAATCCTTCACACTTCTCAATTATGTTGATGATTTTGGCGGAGTGGAGTTTCCAGATACAGCCTTTATTGCTTTTCACAGGTTAAAAAATCTTTTCCTGGAATTGGGTATTGTTGAGTCACCTGACAAGGCCTTGGCACCTAGTACTCGCATGGTATTTCTTGGTATTACGGTAGACAGTGTGAAAGGCACTCTCGAAATAGGTACTGATAAGTTGGCTGAAATAAGGCAGGAACTACAAGTTTGGTTAGGCAAGAAGAAAGCCACTAAACGGGAGTTACAATCATTATTGGGCAAGCTTAATTTCTTGGCAAAGTGTGTTAAGCCGGGTAGATTATTTATGTCAAGAATATTGTCAACTTTGAAGTCTTTGAAGAAAAATCATCACAGAGCACATTTGAATTCTGAGTTAAGACAGGATATTTTATGGTGGTATAAGTTTGTACCTCTCTTTAATGGTGTTACTTTAATAAAAAGTCCTGTTCCATCTCATATACATTTCAGTACAGATGCTTGCTTACTTGGAGCAGGGGGAATTTGTGGAAATCAGGCTTATTCAGTTAACTTTCCAGAGCATATTCTTACTCAGGAATGGCATATTTCTGCGTTGGAATTTCTTTCTATAGTGATAGGAGTGAAATTGTGGGCACCTATGTGGACAGGCTTGAATATTCAGGCAATATGTGACAATCAAGCTTGTGTATCTGTCATTAACACAGGTAGATCTCAAGACAATTACATGCAAGCATGTGCACGGGAGTTATTGTTCGTCGCTGCCCAGCATGATTTCAATATCACAGCAGTACATTGTCCAGGCAAACATAATGTGATTGCGGATTGCCTGAGTAGGATGCCATTTGACAGTAATTTTGTGCATAAATTCAGAGATATTACTATTGACATGGATGTGAAATTACTTAACGTTAAACCAGATATGTTTCAATTTGTGTCAGACTGGTGAATTACATTATTTTGTTTCAGACAAGATTGCTCAATTGCATGAACTGGAACAAGACGTGCGAAGGACACAACAAGATGCTTATTCTTATGGACACACAGCCAATGTGAAGTCTCATTGGCGTTCTTACTTTTTGTTTTGTTTATATTTTCAATTCATACCTTTGCCGGCCACAGCAAAGGTGGTGGTTTTGTTTTTACAGTTCATGAGTAGAACTGTCTCATCTTTCAAGTACTTGCAGAATATGCTATCAAGTCTCAGACAATTGCACAGATGGACTGGTATGCAGTTCTTATGTGACAATCAACCTGTTTTTACGTTACAAATGCAAGGATTAAGGAAGAACCTTGGACAATTTGTTGCTCAAAAACTACCATTGACAGTGGATATTTTATTGGGAATCTTTTTGCAAATGGATTTTCATGATACCTTACATGTTTGCTTGTGGGCTGCTTACACTGCTGCCTTCTTTTCATTTTTGCGCAAGTCTAACCTAATTTGGAAGCATTCTCACATCAAGCACCACTTACTGCGACAGGATATTATTTTAATGCAGGATTTTATGTTGTTCAGCATTAAATCCTCAAAGACAATTCAATTCCAGGAACGCACTTTGTTTATTCCTATTGCAGCTATTCATTCATCTAGACTTTGTCCAGTTTCAGCTTATAAAAAATTGTTGGCTACCTTACACATCCCTAATCATAAACCTGCATTTTCTTACCTTTCTTCTGGTAAATTAACTCCCTTAACTTGTGTGGTTTTTGAACTTAATTTAAAGCTTTTCCTCAGAGGCATGGGAGTAAATCCAGATTTATATTCTGGTCACAGTTTCAGACGTGGAGGAGCGTCTTTCGCCTTTTCTTCAGGGGTGGATGTAGAATTAATAAAGGCTCAAGGAGACTGGGCTTCCAATGCTTATCAAAGATATTTAAAATTTAGTATTTTTGAACGTTTGCAAACTACAACAATTATGGGGGATCACTTGTCACTTTAAGTGTTCCGCATTCAAAATTTGTAAATGCTTGCAGGTTTCAATCTATTTTTCTTTTCACTTATACTATAGTGCATCTCTAATTTTTTTCCCTTATTCTTTTTTTTTTTTTACTTCGAGTGATCTCAACTTTGCTAATTTTATTTACATCATTTAATTTAATTGGAATTGGGGGTTTGGAGTGTTATAGGAGACTATATTTTAGATATCATTGTGCTTCAATTGTGTTGTGCCTTTGGAAATTTAGTGCCATAAATGGATTATTGTATCTTGCATTGACAATGCTACTGACTGCATGTAAGCAGTAATAAAAGTCTCCTATCTTCCCCCAATTCAATATTTGTTGTTTTTTTATATGAAAGAGATAATTCATGAAGTGTTAATATTATTTATGATATGTTATCATGGTTTGAAATTAAGTCGGAGCTAGGTTTTTTAATCAAAATAAAGACCTTGCAATATTGACATATATTCAAATATCTCATCTCTTTTCTTAATATAAATAAATATTTTTTAAAGGGAAAAGCAAATATCTAATCCAAAAACGTTGATGAGATACAAACTTTCTTATTTGTAGATAAAATATTAGAAAATAGTCATCCAACACCTTAAGCATTTTGAAAAGTATTTTTATAACATAAACATTGATATGTGTAAAAAGAAATATAGTTAACATTGTAGTGTCAGATCTACAATTGTCAATGGTTGTGATTAGGTAAGAATATTACTAGACATCTAAGTCAAATTAATCTGAAAACACTATTCAAGTTCAAAAACTTTAAATATGTAAATGATTTCTTTAGATACCATGAACAGTTTGGGTCTTGGTTGTTGTGCATTATCATAAATTCATATATAATTTATTCATGAAAATGTGCAGACTATTTTTGGGTTTATATTTACATTTGGAAGAGTAGATTAATGAATGCTCTCCTGATAAATAGTTGTTTTTGTTCAGGCTGAAAGAACAAGGGGTTTAAAGGGGCAGTAACACGTTTTTAGGGGGAATATAAGGTGATGTGAGGAAAATGAAAATAAATGGTTCCAATCTAAAGACAATGTATTTAAACTAAATGAATCATCAATAAATCAGATATATAATGTAAAGTTAAGCCATGAGATTTCTTTTCTTGCGTAAAAGAAATTAAAGGTGTTCACACAAAAATGGCTGGCAGTGGATTTTATGTGAATCTTGATAATTTGATCTCTGACTATGGATGATTGGTTTGTGTAATTAGATTTTTGACACAATCAAAGGAATACATTTACAATTAACTTACAATTATCAGTGAAAAATTGAAAATATAAAATTGTCGAAAAACCTGCTACTGCCCCTTTAAGTGAATTAGGAAACCATTTACAGAACTTGCATAAATATCAGGTGTAAATAAAACTGGCTCTGGATAAAAAAGCACCAAGGCATATGAACTTGTTTTTCAAAAATTGAAAAAAGTAATTTTACCCTAATGTGAATCAGTGTTTACATTTATATTTAAATGAATCACTTTTTAAAATAGTTTCAAAGTTTATCTGAATTGTTTTAGCATATATAGAGGATACTAAACGACCTTCCAAATTAATATTATTTTTATTAAACGAGTTAATGATTGTGTATAAAACGAGCAAAAGCGAGTTTGATACCAAATCATTCATGAGTTTATTAAACATGGCATTAAATGGAAGAGAGTTTAGTAGTATGTTTATAACTTGCCCTCAAAATCAAGCAAAGCAGGCGACAGTTTGCTGAAACAAACATTTCCGCAACTCGGCAGCCATTGTGACGGCGCTTCCACAGTGACGTCACAACCACACACTACTGTGACGTCATACTTCAATTGCGTTATTTCACTAGTTTAATATTGCCTTATAAATATTACACTGCGATATCTTACACGGGAGAGTTTTAAATAAGTAAACTGATACCATGCATTCGCATGAAAATGTATATTTTTCAACCCTGTTTGCTAATAATTTTAATCATCTAGGTTATTCTTACTGTTTATATATCTAAGAGGTTTTAATAACTTATGCAATTAATTTTTTTATATTATTATTCCATCAAATTATATTATATTGATATATACATTCCCAAAACAACTAAAACAAATAACATGTATACAGCTGCGTATCTTAAGTTTGTTCACTTGCTTGTGAATCTTAGTGCAATTATCATGTAATTTGGGTTTCGTTTTGACGTCCATGAAGTAATTACAGGCCCACTTACAAAGGATCATCAATTGGCCATGTGTGAAATAACCATTTCCAAACCATATTTCAGGATCGTCTTGTCACTGCTGCTGAATGCCGATATTTGGCATGGTTAAATAGACTGATGGGGTCATATTTGTAAAATTCGGATTTTCTTAAATTTCGATTGGAATAATCCATGTAAATTTTGTATGAAAAAACTCAGTTACATTGTCCTAATGCAAAGGAACAAATATGAATAAAGCTGTTGATTGCTAATGAAGGGTTTTGTAGAGAAAAATAGAAAACAGTATTTTCGAATCTTCGACCCCTGGTCACTTTACTGACCTGCCAAATTTGTTGCGGTTATGTTAATATGCAAATATGTTAATGCAAACCGAATCTTATCTTTGGAGTGAAATTTCAACAATATTGGGTTCGTTTTGGCAATGCTAAGATGTCTCAAAGACATTCCAAGCTACATGATATTTGCACTAGAATACGTAGGTAGGTGAACAAACTTAAAGGGACAGTAGCACGTTTTTTGATAATTTTATATTTTTTGTGAACACCTTTAATTCATTTTGTGTAAGAAAAAGGAATCGCATAGCTAAACTTTACGTTATATATTTGAATTATTACTGCTTCATCTAGTTTAAATACATTGTCTCTCAATTGGAACCATAAATTTTCATTTTCCTGACATCGCCTTGTATTCCCCCTAAAAACGTGCTACTGCCCCTTTAACATACGCAGTTGTAGTCTCAATAATTATTAATAACTGAAAGTTTAACACGTAGATGAGTATCTCTGGTGCTGTACAGCAACATAAGGAATACTTTTATCTTGCATTTAAAAATTAGTTTGTGTTTTGCGTTTGGGGCTACGTTTTTATATAAATCTGTAGTTAAATCCTAGACGCTGTTGATGTTAACTAACTTAATGTCATGCCTTCTTAAACATATTTCAGTTGATAAGAACAGAAATAGTAGGCATTAAAGATTGATAACCACATGATTTAATGATTGATAAGATTTTGAATTTGTTCTTGAACTTGCTTAAACTTTTGTTTAATGGCACTGAAGCAAATTTTTGGAAATTTCTATTTCTTTAATTCCCCGATTTGTGTAGTTTATCTGATGTTTTAATGACAGATATAAACGTTAAATAAATCATTCCTATATCCGTAGTCGTTGAACAAGGTTTAAAGGGGCAGTAGCACGTTTTTTGATAATTTTATATTTTAAAATTTTCACTGATAATTGTACGATAATGCTAAATGTATTATTGTGATAGCGTTAAAAATCTCATTACACAAGCCAATCATCCATAGTCAGAGGACAAAGTATGAAGATGTACCTAAAATCAATGGGCGGCCAATTTGTGTGAACACCTTTAATTCATTTTGTGTAAGAAAAAGGAATCGCATGGCTAAACTTTACATTATATACTTGAATTATTACTGCTCCATTTAGTTTAAATGCATTGTCTTTCAATTGGAACTATTAATTTTCATTTTCCTGACATTACCTTTTATCCCCCCTAAAAACGTGCTACTGCCCCTTTAACACATCAAGCGAAATTTAAACTAAATTCTTATTGGACACGTTTTAATCATTCAAGTACCATCGTTAAAGTACTGTTCCTTCTTTTTATATAGAAATAGGCAAATTTTTGTTGCCTTTTCTTGAGATCCTCGTAATTAACCTAAGAAAACAAGTATCTGAAGTGTAAAGAAAAATAGATCTCTGAACAGAAAAGAAATGTAACCAAATTTCACACGATTAAAGGGGTTCACACTTAAATCGCCACCAGCATTTTTCAGTTGATCCCGCTTGATATTTCGCTTGATATGTTTGACCGTTTGGGAGTTACTTTATATTGCATACAGTGATATTTATATATAAGATAGCCACGGCTTTAGAACAATGGCGGACAATGGGACCGACGATGTGCTTTATTTGACGATACAACCATGCGCGAGATCAATGACGTCATTTCAGTTATTAGAATGTTACTAATCAAATGACGTCATAATTGTCAAGTCCATTGATCAAACTTGAGGGGGCATCTATTGTCCACCATGGTTGACTCGGCGTCTGTCGATTCGAAACCAATTACATGTCATTCAGAATAGGTTTTTGCGCGAATATTTAATTATTCATGTTCAATAGATAAGCAGGCATTGATTGTTAAATTCATTTGATTTTGTGATTATTTGAGCGCCCACCCCTATACATAATGATGGACTAGTACTAGTCAAATGCTACTGAATATGTTCTACGGAGTGAGACATCATTATTTTCAAAATGTATTTTTTTTAAATTACTATAATTTTCAACTGATTTGAAATAAAAAAGCGAATAATTGTTAAGGATATCTCATATAAGAAATAGAAAACTCGTTGTTGTGCTTCTATCGTTGAATAAAACATAGCAGGAAGCATAAAACACTCAAGGCTGCGCCCTTCGTGTTTTATGCTCCCTGCTATGTTTTATTCAACGATAGATGCACACCAACTCGTCTTCTATTTCTTAAATAAAATGTCCAAAATCTGTACTATAACACTCAGGATGATCTACAGTGATAAATATTTGGGAAGACTTTGAGAAATAAAATGTCCAAAATCTGTACTATAACACTTAGCATGGTCTACAGTGATAAATATTTGGGAAGATTTTTTTAAAAAAATGTCCAAAATCAGTACTATAACAATCAGCAACCTCTTTCTTAACAGCAAGATGATTGTAGTGTGGACGACACTTTGCTTAGCTTTCCCGGTGACATCCCTGATTCCAAGGCAGCCAGGCATTTATCAGTGTTTATCGTCATGCCGTGGAAGATGCATTTCTGAAACAACATTCAAGAAGGAAGAGACACAGAATATATCAAGTTGTTTCTCTGCAAAGTGTGGATATCCTTATAGTATTTTCAAATGTTCTGGGAAATCTACTAAGAACAATGACGTTCTGAAAGAAAAAGTTTCCAATAAAAACGGTAAGTGCAAATTGGAATTTTGTCGTATCAACATTTTGATACGCAACATATTTAAAACTTCGATTCACAACTTCATTATTTACTAAGCATGTATCTTGTTAGCACAATTTAAAATGAAATCAACCTTTCTGCCAGAATATCATGTATAAATGCATAGAGAAGATGAGAGCGGGGAAATATATTATTTTCTGACACTTGTGTTAACATGCATATTTTTTATATGCATAACATCGAATTTATGCTATGGCTTATGCCAAACCATTTTTATGGTAAACTCATGATCAATAAGAAAAGAAGTAAGTATGTTGCCTTTGGGAAAAGCATGTGGGTATCACACTTTACTCTTAAATACGATCAAGCTTATGCTTTATCTATTTCAAAACCAGCAAACTATTTATAAGAACATGAATGTAAGTTTGACTGACAATGCCAAACAAAGTCATCACAGAAGCGACCATAATATATTACACCGCCCTAACTTAAACAATTGTTGGGTCTAACATAACAGCGCCATCAGCTCGGTCGCTCTGACACAGTGGTTAAAGTGGAGGGATCTCTGTTTTAAAGGGTTCAACAGTGCATGTGCCAAAACTTTGCAGATTTGAGAACATATTATTTAAATTTTCGTCACTGACAGTAAACACTTTGATTTCAACACAAATTCCATCGATGAAACGCAGAATGTAAATAGGAATCTTTGGTCATAATCTATTTCCGGGCTGGCGTATTATTTTTATAATAATATGCGGCCTTTGTAAGCTTAATTGTTACTGAATACAAACATTAAAAGACTAAACATGAAAGGTGTTATTTTTTATCATTACTTACGACGGAGGCATTATCAGGGTTAATATTTTTCATATGTTGTCCTAGAGCAAAATATCACTTTTTCATTGTGACGTCATGTTATCAAAATGCTTTGTTCGTCTATGACGTTGCGTTCTAAAAGGGCCGGGTTGGAGGAGGGTTTTGAGTATATTCTTTAAGTTTGCGACTACTGTAATAAACAGAAGATTATATTCATGCCAACGACATACTATGTTTACGACACTCTCATTCTCGCTCCATAAATACCAATATTTAGATACTCGTGTCGTGAACATAGAATGTCATTGGACACTCATATAATATCCTACGTAATACAAGCAAACTTTTGGCACAGCGTTTAGAGCTTGTTTTGCGCTTACTTACAAAGGCGTTATCGTTACCATTCACATCTGTCCATCACAAACTGTTATACACTCAGTGGCAAAAGAAACGATACAATATAAAATGCAAGATTGGTTAAGCTACGATTTATAATTACGACGAAAACAGGGTTACTTCATGCGTACAACAGCAACCTGAACTAAGTTATGATTTTGAAAGGAATATCTGTTCATGTTTTTGAAAAATACGCCTTTGAAAACTTTGGTTTTAATATCTCCATAACTAGACGAGATAAGATGCATGGTGAAAGCTGGCTTTTTGGCTTGCTTTCCATCGTCATTCGGTTAATATGCGTAAACACATTGATTTCCATGAAGGAAATTTAAATCAATAAAATCTTTCTTTTTTATAATTTCTAAATTTCATAACATTTGAAGTAAGTTAACATACATTCTGACCAAAATGCATATTTAAAGAGTTGTTTAATTATGACTCAATGTGACTTTGAACAGTCATAACAATTAATGAACTGAGATACAAAAGAAACTTTACACCCTATTGTTTCACTCATTCAGTAGAAATAACAAAACAAATTGATATGATTAAACCGGGATATCATTAAATGTTCAATGTCGACTAATTCGGCGAACAAACATTCTCGTTTTTTTATTCAAACATGCATAGTTACAGTCGCTGAAGAAGTTTTAACAGTCCACAGTTTGATGAACATGTCATTTGTGATTTCCATAATGAATGTTTCTGTCAGTTCAAGAGCACTCATTGTCACATCAATATCTTGTGTGACCTCCATTGGCGTTGATACACGCCATAACTTGCCGTTTCATGGATAATGTTAGGCGTCGGATGACGTCAGCTGGAATCTGTTTACGCTCGTCATGAAGTGCCTGTTCCAGTTGCTGTCTGGTCTGTGGCTGCGGCTGTCGATGTCTCAGCTGTCGTCCAAGATGATCCCAAAGATGTTCTTTAGGTGACAAGTCCGCGGAACGATGGCTATGGTAAAACGTTGACGTTGTTCTTGGCAAGGAAATCTCTGGTCAATGCGCAGAAGATTTAGCTGATGTTGATGGGTCAATGGCATCCCACGTAGAGGTCGTCAGGCGCGGATATCTGCAGCACGTAATCGTCTCATGACAGTGTTCCTTATGATGTGGTGTCCAAGTACAGTTGCTGTCGTTGCCGATATTGTCAGGAACCTGTTGTGAAGGTGAAGAACTCGGATGTAGCGGTCTTCCCGGGTCTTTATAACTCCTGGTCTGCCACTCCTGGGACGATCACCGGTCTGGCAAGTCTGTTGGAGTCGCCTGAACAAGTTAATGATGGTTTGTCGGCTGTATCCAAGAGTTTTTGCAATATGGCTATCACCTGGGACATACCGACGGCTCGTTCTCGTTGCTCTAGTGTTAATCTTGGCCTTTTGATGTGCTTTTCGTTGCAATAGTGACAGTTCATCATGCGTGTCACCTTTTATACTGTTTGTGCAAAAATTCCACGTGCAGTCACCAAAAATCATGAATTTTAAGAAACAACTAAGCAGGAATTTAATTAGTTGGTGTGTTTGGTCGAATAATTCACGTGTCATGTGTTTGGTATATCATACTGACCAAGGATTTCAATTTTACTCTGTATATTTACAAAATATTTACGGGTGTAAAGTTTCTTTTGTACCTCAGTTTATATCATACTCT
Source organism: Steromphala cineraria (assembly GCA_916613615.1). Lineage (NCBI taxonomy): Eukaryota > Metazoa > Mollusca > Gastropoda > Trochida > Trochidae > Steromphala > Steromphala cineraria. Next base: position 21,652,080 of record OU744723.1, on the reverse strand, counting down.
GATGAAGGAAATTGTGAGTACTTATTCACAACTCATAAGCATAACGCAGAGGCTTGTTTCACTAGTCACAGGATTTTGTAATTCACCCTCTTGAAAAGTTGGTATCGTTTCTTTTGCCCCTGGTTGTAGATACAAGTACAGGAACAACGACACGGTCACAAGAGAACAGGAGAAAACCCAAATTTCAACCCCATGTACAAACAAAAACACAACACACAACTACTGATGCAGTGAAAGGTGGGTTTCCTAACTGAATATACGTTAACATAAGATCTCGTTAGTGGGGTGGGGAACATGTTCCAATGCAAAACCTAAAACGCCAGTTTCCGAACTGTCAATTATATCCCTTGCTGCAAAACCTTGAGTTTTCTCCGCAGATATCAGCGCCCCTACAGGCGATTGTTGGCAACCTCCAGTTACCTTCTGATTGGATTAGTGTTTCCTCTCTTTGTAAGCTAGAGAGCAAGCACTGAAAAGTCAAGGGTTGACAGCAAGGCATAAAACTGACAGTTTAATCTTTGCGTAGCGAAATGGTTGAAGTTTTTTTATGCGTTTTCTTCTTTTTTGAATCAACTGTATTAAGCTTTGATATTTTATGTGCTCTACAACTTTTGTGAAGTGGCGTGGTTAGCCCTGTCTTCTAAAAGGATTGGATATGGAATTTCAATATTGAGCGCTGCAGTGCACGAAAAAAAATTAACATTGCGTTTAATGTTAATGATAAACGATTGCCAAAGTTCCGAGGTAAAAAGGTTTTAACATATTAACTCGAACTTGTTATTTCCATAGCGGTCCGACCGAAGCCCCAAAGGTCACATGATTTTAGCTCAGCTAACCAATCACAAGCCGCCATCATCAGATTTTGAATATTTCAATAAGACTGTCAAATCTATAAAATGCATAAATATTTGCCAATCAAAGATGAGTCTATCAACTAAAATTTGTTTCAGGGGACAAGTTACAAGCAGATGTCTTTATCGTGCAAGGTCACGAGGGAGAAATATCCACTGCCTCACTGACTAAAAATGAATTTGCTGCGGTAGACACATTGAACCTAGGAAGTAAATGCATCGATACTTCACCGGTTGATGTCAGTCAAGGCGTCTTTTACTGGCTTTGTGGTACAGGCAAGATGAAGCATCTACACTATGGCACTTACAGAGACCTTGCCATTGGGGTCTTTTTTAAGTACAAGTCTGTGAAAGGTTGTAATAATTGGATACATTATCAATATCTTTTCATAACTAATCCATTTTTTATACTAGATTATATTGAAAATCATATTCCACGTGTGTTATTATATTTGCTATGATAACTTGTATAGCATTCCATGTGGTTTTAACAGCTTCACCAAATTATTGTTTAAAACTTGTACCATGGGCCGAAGGTTTCAAATACAGAAATAAAAAATTGAACAATTGAAAAACACGGTAAAAAAAGTAGTTTACCCAAATTAATCTAGAGTTTGATTTAGATCCTTGAACGAAAAAAAATCAGTTAAAAATGGAAATTGAATTAAAGCTCTTCATATTTTCCCATAAGAAAGGTCCTTATAAATGAGTCAACCATAATAAAAACTGAATATTCAGTTTGAAATTGAAAGGACATTTAAAGAGGCAGAAGCACGTTTTTTGGTGGAATATAATGGGGATGTCAGAAAAATGAAAATAAATAGTTCCAATTGAAAAACCCTATATTTAAAAAAAGGAGCAGTAATAAATCAAATAAATCGCAAAGTTCAGCCATGCGATCCCTTACAAAAAAGGAATTAATGGACTTTTTGTTAATCTTTATAATTTTTCTCTGATTATTGATGATTGGTTTGTGTAATGAGATTTTTGACACCATGAAACTAATGCATTTGGCATTAAGGTACACTTATCAGTGAAGAATTTAAAATATAGAGTACTGCTACTGTCCCTTTAATTAGGTAAGTAGCAGTCACATACTTATGACACGAGTTTAGAGGCTTGTGGTCTCTGCCTTGGCAATTGATTTTATTTAAAACGTTGCACGGTCCACCCAGCAGTGCCTTGGGTACCTGGCTTGGAATTTAGGAAATTTGATTTATGAGTTACCATAACATTTCCTAAATTGGCAGCTCTGTTGCATACTCGACTGCTGTGTTTGTCCTTACATCAAAGTCAAAATTATTGATGATTATTTTATTCGAATATTTTAACATCATTTATATCTGTAATAGATGGTTGTATTGGTGTTTGTTTTATTAGACATTTTTTTTTCATTGTAGTTGGCCACGTTATTGGATTACAGGCGGATACCAAGGCAAATTATATTTTCACGAGGGGAAAGGAAACTTTGACTCGTTTTAGTTTGAGAGGAAAAAGAAAATTGAAACCTAAAGTAATTTTCGATGAACTTGAAATCAAACTATGCAGTTTACAGATTTTTGAACAGAAAAGGTAAGACATATTACCTAATGACCTCTGTATATAATTTACGTTTATGGCAGTTACCATTCCTCACAGCTTGAAAAATACAAAATGTCTCAGTTCACCAAGCATTACTTTTAGGTACCTGGTTACTATATGGCTTATTCGATGTTCATGTGTTTAGCAATAACTTTAGATCTGTTCGCCATGTCTGATTAAAATCGACCTTGGTCCGTTGAATACATTTTTTTCAAAGTTTTGACTTTATCGGGAATTGAAATAAATCCAAACAGGAAATCTTCTCCGTAATGGACCGAACCCACCTTTGTTGCATGTTTATGACGTAAACTCACCTAGCCAATCGCAAGGCAAAAAACTTTCCGTATCAGGTAGGGGCAGGTAACTCCAGTGTACCATTCGCTATACATGGTCACCGCTAAACGTTATTTATGAACGACAATATGATTGGATCGCTGGTTGTTGTAAGGTGTTTATAATATAAGCAATTTTGTTGTTATTGTAGTTGACCTCCAAGGCAAATTATAGTTTCGCCAAACAATGTCACCCTTATTAAAAAATTCTGTGTTACAACACAGGGTGAGAAGATGGGCTACTTTCATACCTGGTCAAGGAGGAGTTCTCAGATAGAACACGTTCGATTCTCGGAAGCGTCAATGTTTTAAAACTTTTATTCCCTGGAACATGGTCGATTTTATATACAGAGCCTATCAATATTCTCATTGTAATCATCATTAACATCGACGCTCTTCGTTCGGTTTCGATTATTATCCCAATTTCAAACCTTCAAACGTTGATTGACTCTAAAATATTCGCATTGTTATCATCCGTATCAGTGACGCTCTTCGTCCGCTTTTTTATCATTATCCCAACTTCAAACCTTCCTAATGTTTATGAATAATGTTGATTGACTCTTAAATGACACTTTCTTGCAACAGTAGAACCTTCTGGATCAATGACACTATTGCTAGAGTGTGCTATATGTAGATACCAACTATTTGGTATCTGTGAACCTCACTCACGGATGGCTTTTTTGAGTCATGACATAACAATTGTTGATAAAAAGCAAGCTTTCAATGCAAGGGGTGTTTTGATTGGCTTATATAACACTTTAATTGATCAAAGATTATTGTTTGTATAACATCTACATTGTATGTTTCAGGGTCATATTTGTTTATGTTCGCCCCAACAGTGCCCTGTTTCAACTCGATTATTCTGGGAAAGAACTACAAAACTGCATCCACGAAAATTGAATCAGGGTTTTAGTTTATACGTGCAAAGTAAGATATACTATATGTTATATGAAAGTCTTGGCCCATTCATTTACAAAAGAGGCAGATCAAATCATGAAATGTTGATACAGGCGCTGTTCTAAGATGCCGAAATCCGTGGGTCTCCGCAGTTTCCCCTGGCGGAAAAAAGCACCACAATCCATTGGAATTTCTTTCTCTCATGAGAACACTTTTGCCTTGAGTCAGTAACCAAAATGATGTTTTTAGAACAGCGTCGCTGATTGCACAACCATCTTTGTCTCCAATTAGAAACCCTCCATTCTATTCCACAACGTTGGCGTAATAGAACATAGGCTCGATCAACAATTCAAAATTTGATCTGCCTCTGTAGGAAGAAAATGGTCCTGGCCATGGTTTAAATCTGACCTGAATCTTGCGATATCCCCCTTCCCTTCAAAAGATATTTATCCCAAATAGCGAGGTGTAGTATTGTAGCCTACCGTGCACGTTGTTAAGCAAACCCCCCTCTCTGTCTGTATGAAACTCCCACCTCAACGAAAAATTTGTAAATTTAAGTGTCCTTACGCACCTATTATAAGTACTGGATAAGAGTGAACATATTTCATTGTTGCAGATGAGCAGTTTTGGATCTACATATGCAGACATGGCAAGATCATAACGAAACAAGTAGCTTGGGAAAAAGAGAAGGTGCTTTATGAAGGAACGTTGCAATGTAAGGTCATCTGGAACTATGGAAACTATGTGTTGGTCTCCGTCAAATACAAAATGTAAGTATGATTTTCCTAGGTATGTAAACAAGACATAAGAAGACCAAGGATGATATTCTTCAAACCTAGAAAAAATAGCTCAACATGTTCTTATATTAACTCGACAATATTAACAAATATGAACGATCTAAATTATTTCTTTAAAATGATTTGCCTATGAACATGTATGTGAAACAAGAGATAAGATGAAGAATAACAAAATTGGACCTTCTTTAAAACGTAAGATTTGAGTCAATACCAGTAAAGGGGACTTTCGCAGGTAGCCTGGTGAGAATAAGACCCAAAAGACCTTAGTGAGAGACACAGAGATTATTCATTAATGCCTTTGACCCATTTTACATCAGATTGTACATATATTGTTAACATACATGAGCACCATGGTACTTAAAAAATCACTGTAAGTTGGTAGTGGTTGCACAGTTGAGAAATATATTTCTTTGTTTGAAGGTAAAAATATAAATTTTGCATGGGAATTTATAACAAACGTATTCTGTTATTCATTTGACTGCTCAGATAGTAAAGTTCAGCATCATCGAAAGTGGCTTGCATGTGATCAGGTGACCCTTATAGTACTCTATAAATTGGTATTTTGAAGGGGGTTCTCTACCCTGAACTTGAACCGATATTTCATCAATCATACTTATGTATAATTTACTGGATGTGAACTGATTATTTTTTTATTTTTTTTTGTCTTTAAAGCAAATTCGAATTACTGAGTATAATCGCTTTGATATTGAATGGAAATTATAAACTTAAATGAAATAAAATATAAATTTAGTTAGTAACCGATAGCTTTAACTCAGTACTTCACCATTCGTTGAAAGGCAACATTATTTGATGAATAAACATACATAATGATATGCATTATTGTATCCTAGTTATTATGCAGACAAATCCCATCATATTATTTTGACAGATTTATCATTTACAAACATTTTATTTCTGAATTCGATGTTCTTTACCAGCGGTCTGTGGGTCTTGAAGAATGGAGATCTGAAGAGGGTCTTGAAGGATCTTGTCACGGAGAAACAGTTGAATATTCTTCCATTCAGAGACGACTAGTGGTGTTGTTTCTCCAAATACCAGTGTAACAGGCTCAAAAGACTCAATCGCCTCAAATCAATCCGTGAAGTTAAAATTCCCACATGTGTCCAAGGAAACGCCAAGTCTCAAATGACTCTATCCAGGCTAAAATGACGCTACCAAAGTAATCTATGAAGTTGAATTGTCTCAATGCTTTTTTTTTTTCATATCATTGATAATTTTGCATTTTTTCATGCACTGGGTTCAAATTTTAAAAAGTCATACTGTAAATCTGTGTTAGGAGACTAGGGTGGATAGTTGCCCCAAATACCCGGATGTAGCTCAATTGGTAGAGCGTCCGATCATTTCCGGGTCGCCGGGGTTCTCGACCTCAGCAATGTTATAATGAAGTGCACAAAGATAGAACTAATGCAATTTAGGCGTTAGAATCTGTTTCAACTATATATGTAGATTTTAAGGTGCAGACAGAAACTGCCTAGCCCCATTTGACTCTATAGTCACACGAGCCAAGAGAAACACCAAGTTATAAATGACCCTTTTTTGTATACAAGGAATCATTCTCTCCCCACAGAGGCAGATGAAGACTCGTGAAATATTGATACAGCCTCTGTTATACTACGCCGAAATCCGTGGGTTCCGGTGTATCAGCCTCAAATAACTCTAGGCAAAAGATGACTCTAGAGTTATTTCAGGCTGGCCTCAGATAACTCAAGAGTCATCTGAGCCTAGTCCGAATTAACTCTAGAGTGCTCTGGGCCTAGTCTCAAATAACTCTAGAGTCATATGGGCCCAGGGAAACGCCCAGTCTCAAATGACTCTATCCAGGCTCAAATGACTCTACCTCAAATTCAATATTTTCCAAACTTTATCGACGAAACTAAGATAGAGTCATTTCGGGCTAGGCTCAGATAACTCTAGAGTCATCTGAGCCTAGCCCGAAATAACTCTAGAGTGCTCTGGGCCTAGTCCCAACTAACTCTAGAGTCATATGGGCCCAGGGAAACGCCCAGTCTCAAATGACTCTATCCAGGCTCAGATGACTCTAGCAAATAATCAATCTGTGAAATCAAATTCTCACATGAGTCAACATTTGCTCAACATTTTCCAAACTTTATGGATGAAACTAAGATAAAGTCATTTCGGGCTAGCCTCAGATAACTTTAGGAGATTAATCAATTGATGACCGAATGTTAAATTTATTATACCATTAACTTGTATTTTGTTGACGACTTCAGATATCCTATTAAATTGTATGTTTCTTTCAATTTTCCATTTTATTATTGTTGTTGAGAATGCGGTAGTATGTATCAAAACCCCACTTTATCCTCTGCTTATAGATCTGCTTATTATTATTGTGAAGCTAAACACATCAGTCTTCCGGTACACTAAGCCATTTTTATCCGAATAGAGGTTTTAAAAGTAACCACATGACCAGTGGTCTTTTGAATGAATCATTTATTCAAGACGTCAATTTTACCGCTATATATAAGCCAAATTTGTGAGAGAAAACATACATGTATTATCAATATATTCTAAATTTAAAAAATGAGGGTAATCAACTTATCAAAATCTTATTGGCAAACCGATAGACAATAGAGAAAGTTTTGGAGATAACAAGCTTTGGAAAACACTACATGAAGGCAGACATCTGTTACTTGAGACATCCTCAAACTTCTATCTAAGAACATTTTCTAATTGTTACTCCAGTGATCTGTATAATTCATCGACTTTACTTTAATGGATGATTGCGCGTATATTCCTTGTATACTTGTAGAACACTATTTTCACAACACTTAATCAAGTTTAAAAAAAATTATTTTGTCAAAATTACGTGAACGCATTCTCTGGTGGGAATAAAAATAATTTATAAGTCCGAGTTGTTGTCAATGATGAGAGTTTATCAAAAGTTCTTTGTGATCTTATGGCATAAACATTGATAATTGCAAAACAACTGAAACGCCCAACGTATAATTATTTCCATACTTTATATCCAACTCTTTTCACTTTGATCTTGATGTTATGTTGCTGAGTTATATATATTTCCCTTTTAATTTTAGAAAATGCATTTCCATCCAACTATGATGTACGATCTGTTTCCAAGAGTTCAATAGGTCTTTATATAGATAAAGAGTAACGTGAATTGATTTAAAAACTATGAGTATTTTCGTATTTTTCGTTTATACATGCGTGCGTGCGTGCGTGTGTGTGTATGAATGTGTGTATGTGTGTGTGTATATCTGTATGTCTGAATGTATGTACGTGTATGTATGTATCACGTATGTATTATGACTTCTATTGTTTCATGTATGTATTATGAATGTGCCTGACTACAATGTCTCATAGGCAAAATATGGCCCATATGTTATACTTTTAAATATGTCAACTTTCATGTGAATTTCTGTCTAAAACTTTAAAAGAAAACAATTCTCTCCATTTCACGCATATTTTCGACCTTCCTACCTACACACTATACAGCATTGCTATTGAGATAAAGCCCACTTTCAAAAGTCTATCATATGTCTACAGGTCTAGAGGTTAAAAACTTAATCCTGTAGTTGGTGGGTTGCGACAGCAATCCCTGCGACAGGCACATGAGCTTTGACGAAGTACTCGCAATTACATTCTTCAGAATATGAAAGTATTATTTTATGTGACTGTTCAATTACACTTGGGATCCCAAAACAGATTCTCCAATATGTCTTTTTTTTGCTTGGAAGTTGGGAATAAGAATCATGAAAGTTAGAATATAATGAAAATAAATTGTTATGTTAACCAAAAATTTTGAGAGGCATTTTAGAAGTTGGAATGACAATGAGGAATAGATGGATGACAACTTCTTTATTCATGTTAGGTGACGTTTTGACACAACTGCTTGTGTCGTTGTCAAGTTCAAGATGTGTCGAAACGTGGCTTAAGATTACAAATACAAAACAAACACCTTTGATTGATTTTGTTTTGTTTCGCAAATTTATTGAAGGACGCTAGACCCACAAGCCAGTTTTCACTATCCTATCTCCGCAAGCCAAAAAGATTTTAAAACGACATAATTTGTAAGGCGTATTATGAAAACTTAAACAGATATTGTTTAAGGATGCATAACGTAGTTCAGTTAAGTTTGTTATACAAAATATCAACAAACAGTTCTCTTATTATCACATGCATCATACTTGGCAGTGATTATTACTCAATTGATAACGTTTTACCTTCACTAAACTTGCAAACAATTATGCGACCTACGCGGCTGCGGTCAGACCTAATGGAAAGGTCCTTGTATCTCTTAAAAGAGTTCATTCCACAAGCGTCCCATCTTTCTGTTTCATATCCGATGAGTGGCTTATTTACTTTACGAAAATATTGAAACCGTTTAGAATGTTGTCAAATTCTAGTTTGTGAAGTCATGCATTGATTACGATACAGATATACAGAATGTATAACAGTCGAAGGTCTGTCATATAACTTTTACTCTAGCAAGTCTGTATTTTAACATTCGCTATCGCTCATGTCCCGAAAATAAATATCCATTCTTGTTGCGTAAAAGTCGTATGAAACATGTCCTTTGAGATCTATCCTTCTAAATTCCTCGTCGTAGTTTTTTGCACTTACATTGTCAAGTAAATTGGAAAAGATGAATATATCAGAAATCACTGAATGGAGACTGCATTCGTCTAAAAAAGATGAAGTCTGATACTGAATTAGGATAGATTTATTCAACCGATTATTCGGTAACATAATTGGCTAAAACGTAGAACATAAAATAATTTAATAATTAAACAGGTAGCCTGACAGTATGGGGAACTGCCATTCAGATACTTAAATTGATCTACAAATTAAATGACTGCAATGTAGGTAAACTATGTTAATCATTCGATTAACAAATATAAATAATATTATGGAAAAAAATTGTAATGAAGTGAAATGGTATACATAGAGTGAGCCTTTTAAAGACCAGCGCTTTCCATGTTCCTTTTTACAAAACTTTAAATTTGTTAACAAACGTGTCATGGTGGTTACAGGTAAAAAAAGATACATAAACATGTGATGTCTAAGGATAAAATTCATAAAACAGTTGGTTAAGATGATACGTATGACGACAATTTAAACTAAACTCTGCTAAAAAAAACTCTTCATTTGTAAAATAAGTATAGACGTATGATATGAATAACTTGTAATATTATTGATAATAAAATGGATTTGGTGTATAATTTTGAATTAAAATCATTCATTATCAAAATGTTGTAACACTGTCACCTATATAATCTTCCATCTATTGTCCTTTATATCAATTGTTCATGGAAAATTGCCGAAATACTTCTTGAAAATCTTGCCATACCATACTGCAGGACACAAGATGTATATATTTTTGTAAAAGATGATATCTCAAAACCTTGACAAATATGATTTGTTCTTGGCGCTTATTATAACAGTTCCCTCAAATTACTGACATGTAACGAAAATTGAACTTGAACGTGATTAAATTTTTTGAAAGAAAAGTGATTTTTTTAAAAAACGCATCAATAATAAATCCATAAGCCATGGATATAAAAACTGATTTAAATGATACAACCATTAACCAAATATGCTTTCATAAAATTGCTTAGTATCCATCTTAGTAGAATCAACTGATAGAATAACGTGAAATTAAAACACAAAATCATTAAAATGATACGTCCTCGGGTCTAAAATTGTCATAGAAAAAGCTCGAACATTATGGCTTCAAATAGATATATGATGTATATATCCCTATTAAATCTACTATATATAATTTTTATCTTAGAATAAACTTATAGAATAACTTGTAGCAATAACCGCCATCATAACAAGACTATATACTTAAGCCTAGAACATTCATGAAATTGGTCGAATATGACTGTTTCAATAAATGTTTAAACTTGGCAAGATCAGTTTGATATTCCAACGATTTGTTATCAAATATGTTACCTTTTCCTTTTTGTGTTTTCTAATCAAGTGGCCAAGGCACCTTTGAAATAAGTCACTTTGCGTAATAGGATGACGATTATCATGATGATTACAACAAATGAATCTTGCTTAGATCATTTAAAAGAACATGTATGCATCCAGGAGCAAATGAAAACAACACGAGTGGATAAATACTGGTATATCCCGAGCGAGAGTGAATGTTCCCTCATTAGTAATAAATAATTTTGAATACCTGCAAGCGCAGTCATATCGAGGTTAATATTTTTCATTTGTTATATGCTATGCGGTGAGAGTTTTCTCAGTTCTAAGAATATGTTCTCGCCACTGAGTGTGATATCACTTTTTCAAGTCAGTGAAAATATCACGGCATGTGTACAATGGTTTAACGTCGCTAAGTTACGATCAACAATGGTATGACGTCGCCAGAAAACTCTCGATTCAAGACCTTTTCAAGACCATAAATTTTCAACCACAGAGGCATAAAATAAACAGAATATCTTTTGTTTTGAGTGATATCACACTAAAAACAAAAGATATCCTCCATATGTTCCCCTGGGGCTAAATATCACCTTGTGACGTCACATCATTAACAATGCTTTGACGTTACGGTTCACCTATGACGTCACAATCTATAAAGGCCACCGCTTGCTAGTCCGCTTATGCTGAGAGGTAAGTTTTGAGTTTTTTCTTTAATTATAGGTTTTGAGTATTTTCTTTTATTATGAGTGGCTAATATTATATCCTTCGCTCTTGCTCGGGATATACTTATATTAAGCCACTCTTGTCGTAAGCATTGTATGGCACGGACACTCATATAATATCCTCAAAAACGACAACATACGGATTCAACGCTTCATAGTGATGATATGTGTAAATATTGTTACAATTTCAGTCAAGAAATATAGTTTAAACTCATCAGTGACGTCAAGTAATAAATGTAGCAACATGAAAACAAACATTGAAGCTTCCATATAGATAATACGCAGTTTTCATTAAAATGAACAACAAACATGAAAAAGTATTCTCTTCTCGAAACGCAGATTAAAAGTATGATTTTTGATAATTTGGGGCGGATGTAAATCCAGTGCATGAAAACATTAATTAGAATTATCAATGGTTTAAAATAAACATTGAGACAATTCAATTTCACAGATTACTTTGGTAGAGTCATTTGAGCCTGGATAGAGTCATTTGAGACTGGGCGTTTCCTTGGACTCATGTGAGAATTTGATTTCACAGATTGATTATTTGCTAGAGTCATTTGAGCCTGGATAGAGTCATTTGAGACTGGGCGTGTCCTTGGGCCCATATGACTCTAGAGTCTTTTGAGGCTAGGCCGATTTGACTCTAGAGTTATTTGAGGCGGTAGAGTTTTTTGAGCCTGTTACACCGGCAGTTTCCTCTGGCGGACAAAAATTGCTCCACAATTCATTTGAATTTCTTTAGCAAATGAAAACGCTTTTTGCATGGAAAGGCTGATTCATATCATAATGCTTTTGCCATGATATAAAAGCCAAAATGATGATTTTGTCTGCCTTCATGCAGTGTTTTTTGTAAGCTTGTTATATCTCCAAAACATGTCTCTATTATTTTATCGGGTTGCCAATAAGACTACGAAACAATGAAACATTTATACTAACGTTTTTCACTATTATCAGAGGTGAATCATCAATTGTGCTAGACCTTTTGTCGCTTTAGGTATGTTTCTGTTCCTCAGTACCGATATCATGATTTAAGTTGTTCAGGGTTGTTTTTTTTTTTAAGAATAAATGCTTAAACTATATCATTGCAAACGTAACTGACAACATTCAAATTATAAAGTATTAAAGTTTAAATGTGAAACAAAATGGTAAAGTTGGTTCAAAAGTCAGTTTAGTGTTGTCATCAATGCTCCGGCAATATTCACATCATAAGTGGTGCAAGGTTTCTGCTTATTGAAAAGAATACATGTTATTGATGAGGTGACTTCTCTCATATTTCTAATTTAGAAAATGTTGATAATATGTTTTATCTCACAATTTGGCTTATATTAGCGGTAAAATTGATCTGAAGTAATCAATGTTTCATTCAAACCACCGTTTGTCCTTGTCCGTTGTTGCTTTTAAAACCTTGATCGGGATTAAAATGGCTCATTGTACCAAAAGACTGCTGGATTTAGCTTTAAAATTATATTGAGCAAGTAGAGGATAAAGTGGTGTTTTGACTTCACAGTACCGCCTTCTCAACAACAAAAATAAAATTTTGAAAGAAATATACAATTAAAAAGATTATCTGAAGTTGTCAAAAAATACAATTTATTGCTATAAGATCTGAAAAAGACGTTTTTTTCTTATTTCAAAATTTGATTAATAGGTGAACATAACTTCTTGACTTGCTGTGACATTGACATTTCTGACATAGGTGATAAATGATAAATGACTCAAATTTTCTTTAAAAAATCAATCAAGCAAATTTGACAATGAAGTTGATATTGTTAAACTGTTTGATATATGTGACGTTATTCAACAAAACAATTCTGAAATAAAAGTCAAAGGAAAATGAACAAATAATCAGTTATTTATGTAATCATGATTTTTCTTCCATTGTAAATTCTCTCTTAACTAAACAATACTAGATAAAATAAATGCTTGCCTAGAGGGTCGTTTAGTATTCTGTTGTTACTTGCGAATAGTCGTCAAGCAAAATTGCCGAAACTATCCTGAAACTGAGGATGCCATTACATTGGTAACATTGTCAATGCTAAGGCAAAATGCCGGTATGGAATCAAAATTTTTACCAATGTAACCTCCCCTTTGTTCAAAACGTCATTAATGTTAATAAGGCTCATTTATTGATTTTAACGTACAAATTGTCTTAAATGTCTATAAAAAGTAGTATTTAAACAAAATCAAATTTCGAAAAATTCAGAAGTATTATTTGACTGATAATTAATCTTTTGTAAAGTTTTTGAGTACGACGACGTCAAAAAATGTGTGTATCTGTATTCAAAAAACTTACAGCAGCATGCATCATATTTTCACTAGAATACGCAGGGAAGTGAACAAACTGCTGGAATCTTTATGTTGTCAACATGTGGCATGTGTGTGATGATAATTACCTCTTTGAAAATATATCTCTATCAAATAAAATAGTAATGTCTGCTATTGGTGAAAGGAATCAAGTTTTTAGTTTTCAAATTTCAAACAGGCGTGTATAAATGTTGATATCCCTAGAGTGAATCAGAAAACTTATAAAGATTAATTGTACTTAATAATTTAGTTTTAGGATATTGAATAGTGTTCCGTGGGTTTGCAAGCTAAATACTAAACCGATTGCAATGAAACAATGCTTGGGCTACATCCTTGCGAGTTTATGTGCCATAACACTTGGCATTTTAAAGCATATGCTACAAGAACTATAATTATTTGTATTGCATTATTCTTTAAATTGTAAAATATTTTTCTATTTAGGAGACGGTAACACGTTTTGTGGTAATTTTATTTCCACAAGTATTCCCAAAAATATTTGTTAATGCCTTGTAAAATGTCACTTCATGGTTTATTGTATTCATGTACATTGGTTTAACCAATTATAGTTTGTACAAAGGTTTAACTTATTTTAGCTCGTACAATGATTTAACCGATTTTTTTGTACAATGCTTTAACAGATCAAAGTGTGTATGATGGTTTAACCGATTTTTGTTTCTACAATGGTTTAACAGATTTAAGTTTGTAAAATGTTTTAACCGATTTTAGTTTGTACAATGCTTTAACCTATTTTAGTTTGTATAATGGTATAAACAATTTTAGTTTGTACAATGGTTAACAATTCAAGTTTGTACAGTAGATTAACCGATTTTCGTTCACACAATTTTAAAATCTATTTTATTTTGTACAATGCTTTAACCTATTTTTGTTTGTATAATGGTATGAAAGACTTTAGTTTGTAGAATGGTATAACCGATTTTAGTTTATACAATGGTATAACCAATTTTATTTTGTACAATGGTTTAACTAATTAAAGTTTGTACAGTAGATTAATCAATTTTAATCTGTACAATGGTTAATACGATTTTAGTTTGTACAATGCTGTTAATGATTTAAGTTTGTACAATGATTTAGCCGAGTTATTCATACAATGATTTAACCGATGTTAGTGAATATAGACCAATATTCCATGAGATCCCTTTTGCAAAAAGATTGTTTCCTAAAAGCCAGATTTTTAACAATTTTGTTTTGTACAATGGTTAACCAATTCAAGTTTGTACAGTACGATTTTAATTTATACAATGTTTACATGTTAATCTATTTTATTTTGCACAATGCTGTAAAGGGGCAGTATTACGTTTTAGGAGGAATATAAGGTGATGTCAGGAAAATGAAAATAAATGGTTCCAGTTGAAATACTATTTATTTAAACTAGATTGAGCAGTTATATTTCAACCATATGACATAAACTTTAGCCACGCGATTCATTTTTCTTACACAAAATGAATTAAACCTGTTCACCAAAAAATGGCCGCTATTGGATTTTATGTGAATCTTCATACTTTGTCCTCTGACTATGGATGATTTGCTTGTGTAATGAGATTGTTGACACTGTCAATATAATACATTTAGCATTAACTCACAATTATCAGTTAAATATTTGAAATATAAAATAATCATTAACGTGCTACTGCCCCTTTAACCAATTTTAGTTTGTATAATGGTATGAACGGTTTTAGTTTGTAGAATGGTATAACTGATTTTAGTTTAAACAATGATATAACCAATTTTGTTTTGTATAATGGTTTAACTAATTAAAGTTTGTACAGTAACCGATTTGGATTTGTACAATGGGTTTACCGATTTTAATTTGTACAATGATTTAACCGATTTTAGTTTATACAATGATTTAACCGATGTTGGTGAATATAAACCACTATTCCATGAGATCCCTTTTCCAAAAAGATTGTCTCCTAAAAGCCGAGTTTTTATCTTCTTTTTTTTTCAAAATTCGTTAATTTGATTATATTTCTGCTGAAAACTTTATTTACCCTGTTTCTGTTCAGTTGTATTTTTCATAGGTTAATTAGTTATCTCGCATTTAGCATATTGCTTCTTCTTCTCTTAGGTGTGATAAACCAGACCATTCACTTAATATTTATTGTCCAAACTACAGCAAAATTCCTGTTTTAATTATGTATGTTTGCCATGGCTTAATTGATGTTTGTTGATTGAAAGTGAAACATGAGACCATAATACCAGCAGTAAGGGTATATCGTTAGTAACGACTGACTATATATAAAAATGTGGATTTACTGCTATAATTGTAGGTATAAGTTTTTACTAAAAGTTTTACTTAAGATTAACCTCACAACATAAGTAACAATATAACAACATCAAATGGTGTTTTTATTCAAATTCAATGTGTCATATCTAAGATTGAAAGGGGGAAAATGCGAATTCTACAAATAAATATTATTAAGTTAAAGCAGTAAATAAAAAAGGGTTTTATGTACATATCTTCCAAAATATACTAAAAATGATTATTGGTTATTATTTTGAAGAAGGCACGTGAAAAGTATTCAGGCTTGTCATTTGATTGTTTTATGCGTTTATTGGTAATTATTGGTTTTGTGAGAAGGTGAGTGAGGTTTGATAATATTTCGGCTCTTGAACACGTTGATAAGATACCACAAGACTCTATTACCCTGGAGGAAATTCTTTTTATCATCACAAATAATATAAAAAGATGATAACATACAAGAAAGAGTTGATAATGGGAGAGAGAAGGGATCAATGGTAAGGGTGAGTGAGTAGGGGCTAATAATTTGTCAGCAATGTATCTGCAGTCAAAAACGTGGTTACTGCCATCCATTAGGGAGTAATCACATCAGGAAGGAATAAAGAATTTAGATATTACAGATAGTAAGTATATAGTTCTTAACGAAATTTAACGGAAGTGGCAAAACTAAAAAAATCATAAATTTTGAATATCATAGGATGAATCTGTGTCCAAATGTTTTAAGGATGTGGCAAAACTAAACAAATCATGAAAAATGAATATCATAAGATGAATCTGTGTCCAATTGGTTAAAGGATGTTTAATCAATTCGTTTCCGTTTCCGCAAATCACAGAGGTTAATCTGTCACGGTTAAAATTTAAAAAGTCCTACCCTTTGATTTCATTGATTTTGGGGAGATTTGGCGAGTGATATGAATCTATGTTTTGCCTAAGACCAGAATTAGAATTGCGGAAATATGGTACTGGTACGTTTGCTTTCATGTGAACTTGGAGTTTTGACATTGTGAAAAAGTGATGCGTAAGTTATATTCGTATTTTAAACTTAAATATTTTAAAGCTCATTGAAGCTGAATTCTGTAGCACATACATATATGGTGAGTGATTTTTATTCCTTAATGGAATTTGTATACCTCTAAACGCCATTAAACTTAAAAGATCTTCTTTTATGTGATCTTGTGTGATTTGTAGCATTAAATCAAACTGATATCTATGCCTCAATGTTGCTCTTGAAGTTGGGGAACAGAGAATCTTTTTGTCTGGTTTGTGCGTTTTGAGTTACGTTTTTATATAACTCTGTAGTTAAATCCTAGATGTTAGCGATGCTAACTAATTAAATGTTTTATGCCTTCTTAAACATATTTCAGATGATAAAAAATGAAATCGTATTTATTAAAGATTTAATAAAAAAATTGATTTAATGATAGATAAGATTTTTTAATTTGATCTTTTTAACTTGCTTGAACTTGAAATAACTTAAAATGAATAACACTAAAGCTATTTTTTTGGAATTTTTTATTTCTTTTAATTTCCTAGATTTTTGTAGTTTATTTGATGTTTTAATGTGTGGATTAAACATTAGATTAATCATTCCGATACCGGTAGTCGTTGAACAAGGTTTAACACATAAAGTGAAAAGTACATGCGACCCATGTTAGACAACCTTAAAGGGGCATCAGCACGTACATAGGAGGAATATAAGGTGATATCAAAAAATGAAAATAAATGACGAAGTATTTAAACTAAATGAAGCAGTAATAAATCAAAGATATAATGTTGAGTTCAGCCATGCAATTCATTTTTATTACACACAATTAATTAACGGTGTCTTCAAATGGCCTCCAATGGACTTTCAGTGAATAATTTGTTCTCTAATTATGGATGATTGGTTTATGTAATTAGATAATTGACAAGTAATACATGTAGCATTCACGTACAATTATCAATGAAATTGAGAATATTAAATTTTTAAAAAGACGTGCTACTGCCCCTTTATAAAATATTATAACTATTCGAGTACCATACTTTAAGTACTGTTCCTTCGTTTGATATACAATAAAAATGCAAATTGTCATGTGTCCTTTTCGTGATATTATCGTAATTGACCTGAGAAAACATGTTCCTTAAGTGTGAAGGAAATGGATCTCATGAAAAGAAAAGAAGGTGTTCACACTAAAATCGCAACCAGCAGTTTTCGCTTGATATTTCATAGTGTCATCGTTGACTATTAGTAATCGAGTTTAATATATTTGGCCATTTTGGAGATACTTCATTTTGCAAACAGCGATAATTTTTGCGGACGATTCTGAGAAATGAACACTTATCTTTCTCTTTTGACAGCAAGATGTTTGTAGTGTGGGTGACACTTTGCGTAGCTTTCCCGGTGACGTCCCTGATTCCAAGGCAGCCAGGCATTTATCAGTGTATATCGTCGTGCCGTGGAAGATGCATTTCTGAGACAACATTCAAGAAGGAAGAGACACAGAATATATCAAGTTGTTTCACTGCAAAGTGTGGACACCCTTACAGTATTTTCAGATGTTCCAGGAAATCATCTGTTATAAACAATGACATCCTGAAAAAAGAAGTTTCCATTAAAAACGGTAAGTGCACATTTGGAGTTTTATCGTATCAACATTTATGTCTTAGAACGTGGGATCGTGCAATGCTTATGTGATCGCTATACGTTCAGCAAGTATAAAGCATGGAGAGGGTGAGAGCGAGGAAATACATGCATATTTTGTATATGCATAACATCGAACTTTATGCTATAGCTTATTCCAAACCATTTTGATGGTAAAATCTTGATCAATAAGAAAAATGCCTTTGGGGAAAGCATGTGAGACTGTCACACTTTACTCTTGAATACGGTCAAGCTTATGCCTTATCTATTTCATAAATGGCAAACTATTTATAAGACCATGAATGTAACTTTGACTGACAATGCCAAACAAAGTCATCACAGAAGCGACCATAATATATTACATGCTTAAACTTTGTTGGGCCTTACATAACAGCGCAATCAGCTCGGTCGCTCTGACACAGTGGTAAAAGCGGTGGGATATCCGTTTTAGAGTGTGAACTATACCCGTTCTACAGTGCATGAGCCAATACTTGCAGATATGAAAACATATTATTTGATTTTTTTCGTCACTGACTTTAAACACTTTGAAACACTAATCCTATCGGTTAAAAACGCAGGTTGTTCCACGCAGGCCTTTGCTTTTTTTTTTATTATATGTGGCCTCTGTAAGCTTAATCGTTACTGAACAGATTTAAAGATTAAACATGAAACGTGTTATTTTTAATCCTTACTAACAACGGAAATAAAATCGGTCTTCATATTTTTCATATGTTGTGCTAGAGGGAAATATCACTTTTTCATTGTGATGTTATGTATTACATTTTTTGTTAATAAACAGAAGATAATATTCGTGCCAATGACATATCTTGTTTACGACACTCGATGTCGCTCAGGAAATACCAATATTTTGATATGTGTGTCGTAAACAAAGCATGTCATGGACTCTCATATAATCTCCTCTTAAAGGGACCGACGGTGGCCAGGCCGCCTATGCTAAGAAGTAGATTTTCGGTATTTCTTTAGTCTCTCGACTACAGTAATAAACAGAATATTATATTCGTGCCAATGACATACTATGTTTACGACGCTCTACTTCTCGCTCGGGGAATAGCAATATTTTGTCACTCTTGTCGTGAACTTTCAATGTTATTGGACACTCATATAATATCCTCTTTATATTCCTTAGACTCAATAAAAGCAAACTTTTGGCACAGCGTTTAGAGTTTGTTTCGTGGTTACTTACAAAGGCGTAATCGTCACCGTGCACAGCTGTTCATCACAAACTATTATACACCCAGGGGCAAAAGAAACGATACCTTATAATATGCAAGATTGGTTAAGCCACGATTGATAATTACCACGGAAACAGGGCTACTTCAAGTGTTCAACAAGCAACCTGAACTAAGTTATGAATTTGAAAGGAATATCTGGTCAAATTTGCTTTTTGGCTTGCTTTCCATCATAATTCAGTTAATACGCGGAAACGAATTGATTTCCATGAAGGTAATTTATATCAATAACTTCTTATATTTTTTTTAATCCGTTACCATACATTTTGGTCAAAATGCATATTTAAGTGCTGTTTTAGGACACCACGTGACTTTGAACAGTCAAACAATGGGGTATCATACTCTGATGAATGAAATTTTGACTCGTTAGCCTAAGGCTTGTTGTCGCATTTCAAAGGATTTTGTAATTCGCCCTCTTGAAAAGTTGGTATCGTTTCTTTTGCCCCTGAATGTAGATACAAGTACAGGAACAACGACACGGTCACAAGAGAACAGGAGAAAAACCAGACCTCAACCCCAAGTACAAACTAAAACACACCACAAGACTACTGATGCAGTTAAAGGTAAGTTTCTTAACTTGATAACGTTATTTAAAGATCAGGCCCGGAGCACAAATCTCGTGATTATAGTAATAAACAGGATATTATATTTGTGCCCATGGCATACTATGTTTAGGACACTGGTGCCTATTTACCACTTTCGCTTGGGAAATACCAGTTATTAGACACTCGTGTCGTGAACGTAGAATGTCATGGGCACTCAAATAATATCTTCTTTATATTTCATAGACTCAATGAAAGCAAAATTTTAGAACAGCGTTTAGAGTTTGTTTGGTGATTAACTTAGGTTAAAGTGGTCTTCCTACGCAAAGCCTAAAACGCCAGTTTCCGAACTGTCAGGTTTGTGCCTTGCTGCCGACCCTTGACCATTCTTTCGATTTTTAGCCTATCTGGCCTTATGGCATGGCATGGTGTCCGGCGTCCTTCCGTCCGTCCGTCCATCTGTCCGTCCATCCGTCCGTAAACTTTGTGGAATTTCGACTTCCTCTCCAGAACCATAAGGCCTAGAAAGCTGAAACTTTATGTACAGACTTCTTGGCTAGTGAGGATTATAAATTGTAGCTTTCGGCGCCCTGTGACCCCTAATAAGGGCCACAGGGGCCGCGCCCTATAAACCTATTTTCATCTTCTTCTCCAGAACCATGAGGCCTAGAAAGCTGAAACTTTGTGTACAGACTCCTTGACTACTGGAGATAATAAATTGTAGCTTTGATGGCCCTGTGATCCCTAATAAGGGCCACATATGCCACACCCTAAAAAACTATTTTCATCTTCGTTTCCAGAACCATGAGGCCTTGAAAGCTAAAAGTTTGTGTACAGACTCCTTAGCTATTGAGGATTATAAATTGTAGTTTTAATTTTGGTGGCCCTGTGACCCCTAATAAGGGCCACATATGCCACGCCCTAAAAATCTATTTTCATCTTCTTCTCCAGAACCATGAGGCCTAGAAAGCTGAAACTTTGTGTACAGACTCCTTGACAAGTGAAGATTATAAATTGTAGCATTGGTTGCCCTGTGACCCCTAATAAAGGCCACATGGGCCACACCCTAAAAACCTATTTTCATCTTCTTCTCCAGAAGCATAAGGCCTAGAAAGCTGAAAAACTTTGTGTACAGACTCCTTGACTAGTGAGGATGATGAATTGTAGCTTTATAATAATAATAAAGGCAACAGGAACGTCCTTCAAATCTATTTTCATCTTCTCCTGAAGTATAAGGCCTAGAAAACTGAAACTTGTCGCCTATATACAGTGATTAAAATATTGCCCGTCGGCAAGTCCTTGAACTGGCTACTTTTTGCCAGGACTGGTTACTTTTTGGTCAGAACTGGTAACTTTTTGGTCAGGACTGGTAATTTTTAAAAAAAATTCTTAAATTTCCCGAAGTGACCAATGAATTTTCAGGACAGGCTAGATTTCGAATCTATTTTATACACTGCTATATACTTAATTTTATGATTGGTGACCCTGTGGCCTCTACAAAGGGGGAATCACATTGGCCACACTCTACATCATAGTTGATGATGAAGCCTGATGAGCTACAGAGCTAATGGCTCTATTTTTAGTAACTTCCAGTTGCTTTCTGATTGGACTATCGCTTTCTCTCGGGAAAACGAAAAAAAAATTACCAATTGGAAGACAGTTTTATCAAAAGTGGCAGCCCTGAAATCTACGTTTTTTTCTGCTTTTTAGAAATCATTTTAATCGTCTTAAACTGTGATATTTTATGTGCTCTAAAACTTTTGTGAAGTGGCGTGGTTAGCCCTGTCTTTCAAAAGGTTTGGATATGGAACTTCAAAACATTTAGTAAAGGACTTTTCGCATTTCACAGGATTAAGTAATTCGCCCTCTTGAAAAGTTGGTATCGTTTCTTTTGCCCCTGAATGTAGATACAAGTACAGGAACAACGACACGGTCACAAGAGAACAGGAGAAAAACCAGACCTCAACCCCCAGTACAAACTAAAACACACCACAAGACTACTAATGCAGTTAAAGGTATGTTTCTTAACTGAACAACATTAATTGGAGATCAGGCCCGTAGCACAAATCTCTTGACTATAGTAATAAACAGAATACAGTAGAATACGGGTAAAACGAACCCCAAGGGACCAAAGAATTTAGTTCGCTATATCCGGTGTTCGCTATACACATATAATTTTAATGATATTATATAGGGACGGGACTTTGTTCACTATATCCGATTGTTCGCTATATCCGTGTTCTACTGTATTATATTTGTGCCAATGGCATACTATGTTTAGGACACTGGTGCCTAATTACCACTTTTTCAAAACATTTAGGAACTTTTAATTTAAAGAAAACGATTGCAAAATATATCTTATTAAAATCTACCTAGTTCTGAAGAATAAAAGTTTTAAAGGAGCAGTAGCACGTTTTTACGGGGAATATAAGGTGATGTCAGGAATATGAAAATTGATGATTCCAATTGAAAGACAATGTACTTAAACTAAATGGAGCAGTAATAATTCAAATATATAATGTAAAATTTAGCCATGCGACTCCTTTTCTGAGAAAAAACTGAATTAAAGGTGTTCACATAAAATGGTCGCCAATGGATTTTAAGTGAATCATTATACTTTGTCTTCTGACATGATTGATTTGTGTTATGAGATTTTAGACACTGTCAAAATAATACATTTAGCATTAACTTAGAATTATCAGTGAAAATTTTAAAATATTTCAAATATATAATGTAGAATTGAGAATCGAACCGCATCCCCATAGGTCGCATGTTCTGACATAAACTCAGTTAAATTTCAACGATAGCTTTGCCGAACCACACGAGAATAGCCGAGCTTTTGCGAATGACCACTTTTGAAACGGCGTCGCTGATTGCACAGCTAACTTCGATTGCCTCCAATCAGATTTCTATCTTTCTGTCCCATGTATTAGCCGTAATAGAACATAGGCTAACTCGGGTATGACTGAGCTGCCTCTGTGGGGAGAGAATGGGGGCAAATTACTTCTGTTGACCATGCTTTGAACTTGATCACTGTTCGCGGTCTTATTGGTCAGATTTGATTGCGTCAGCGGTGGTGCGGTCAGACCTAGTGTAGAGGATTTCAAATCTAGGAAGAGGTCATATTTTGAATATTTTAATCAGATTTTAATATGCATAAATATTTGCCAATCAAAACTGAGTCTATCAGCTAAAATTTGTTTCAGGGGACAAGTTCAAAGCAGATGTAGTTATAGTGCAAGGTAATGAGGGAGACATATTCACTGCCTCACTGGCTAAAAATGAATTTGCTACGGTAGCCACAACGAAGCTAGGAAGTAAATGTGTCCATACTTCACTGGTTGATGTCAGTCAAGGCGTTTTCTACTGGCTGTGTGGTACAGGCAAGATGAAGCATCTACATTATGGCACTTACAGTGGCTCTTGGGTCGTTTTCAAGTACAAGTCCGTAAAAGGTTGTAATAATTGGATACATTATCAATATCTTTTCATAACTAATCCATTTTTTATACTAGACGATATTGCAAATCATATTCCACGTGTGTTATTGTATTTGATATGATCACTTGTATAGCATACCACGTGCTTTGTACAGCTTCAACAAATTATTAATTTATGCTTGTACCATGGGCCTAAGGTTTCAAATATAGAAATAAAGAATTGAACAATTGAAAAACAAGGTAAAAATAAATAGCATTTTCTGATATTTCCCAAATTAATTAAGAATTTGATTTACATCCTTGGAAGAAATAGAATCAGCTAAATATTTGAAATTGAATTTCTATATATTTTCCCATAAGAAAGGTCCTTATAAATGGGTCAACCATAATCAAAACTGAATATTCAGTTTGACAGTGAAAGGGCATTTAGTTATTTAAGTAGTTGTCACATACTGACGCGAGATTAGAGTCTTGTGGTGTTTTCCTTGGCAATTGACTTTTTTTTCAACATGTCCCCAAGTCCACCCTGCAGTGTCTAAGTCTTGGGTACCTGTTTTGAAAGTCAGGCAATTTGATTTACAAATTACCATAACAGCACCTAAATTGGCATATTTATACGTGCGCTTTGTTTGTGCTCACATCAAAGCCAAAATTAGTGATGATTATTTTATTAGAATATTTTAACATCATTTATATCTGTAATAGATGGTTGTATTGGTGTTTGTTTTATTAGACATTTTTTTTATTATAGTTGGCCATGTACGTGGACTTCAGGCGGATACAAAGGCAAATTATATTTTCACGAGACAAAAGAACACTTTGACTCGTTTTAGTTTGAAAGGAAAAGGACCATTGAAAGCTGAAGTAATTTTCGATGAACTTGAAATCGAACTGTGCAGTTTACAGATTTTTGAACAGAAAAGGTAAGACCTAATGACCTCATTATATAATTAACGTTCCTGTCTGTTACCTTTGCTACAGCATGGAGAGTATAAAATATCCCATTTCAGCAAGCAGTATTTTTGGGTACCTGGCTACAATATTTCGCAATCAATGTTCATAGTGTTTTTGCTCACAGCATTATTTCTATTCTGTCTTACCGTGTTCCAATGAATAAAATTGAAAAAATATTGTCTCTATCGGGGTTCTAACTCAATCAAGCCGGGAAATCCTCTCCGTCACGGTCTGACCTCATCCACCTTTGTCGCATGTTTCTGAGGTAAGCTCACCTAGCCAACAAGCTTTCGGTATCAGATATGGGCAGATAACTCCAGTGTACCATTCGTTATACATGATCACCGCTTAACCAACGACAATGTGATTGGATTGCGGATGACTTGGTTTGTCTGCGCTAAATTGTTTCAGTAACATGCGGGTAGATGGGCTGTATTTAGACCTTGTGGAGGGATCCTTATGTAATATGTTCGACTGCCTATAACCTCAATATTAAGATTGTATTCCCCGGAACAGTTGAACCTTCTGGATCAATGACTCTATTGATAGAGTGTGTTGTTTGTAGACTCCAACAACTCACTTCATCCACTTTGCACTCAGTTCACCAACTCACGGAGTGGCTCTTTGAGTCATGGCATAACAAGCAAGCTTTTAAAGGGACAGTAGCATATTTTTTTTCAATTTTTATATTTAAAATATTTCACTGATTATTGTACGTTAATGGTAAATGTATTATGTTGATAGTGTCAAAAATCTCATAACACAAATCAATCATCCATAGTCAGAGGACAGGTATAGATTTACAACTCTTTCGTGACCCTGATAATAAAACTCTGGAAGTTAAATATTCGGGTTGCAGACCCCCTTTAAATAAACGCTCTAAGAGAACTTGTATGTTTTTCTTTTTTAAATAAAATTTTATTTTAATATTTTATTCCAAACTTATTTTCATATAACAAAAACCGTACATCAGCAAGAAAAACATATTCAATGTGAAAATCAGTAAATGTGCCTATTTGTTTGACAATCTCTTAAACAAGGAAGGTGTTTATTTAAGTTTTCTGCTTTTTCTTAGTCATATTCATAAAAGGTCTTAGACTTAAGTTTTCCTATGTTTTGACTTAAATTCTAAGCCTGCAAACGGGTAGATTTAACTTTTTGTCCCTGACTTAAGTTACTTCAAAATTGCTATTTTTCACTTTAAATTGAATTTTTCCAACAAATATTTTTCATTTTTAATAAATTTTGCATCTAAAACAATAAATCAAAACAATACATTGTAATCATTCTTCAGCAGGTAGGTTAAGTTTTTGTTGTTTTTCTTAACTTTTACCTCATTCGACTATGTGTAAGGAATTCCCACATCTAAAAATAATTTTCTAGCCTCTCACCTAAAAGAGTTCCAATTGAGGTCACTGTTGCTAGGATTTCCCCCTTAGCAACATTGCAGACACCTAACAACCATTGACTTAAGTTTTTGTTATTGACTAAGCCAAGTTCTTGACTAAGTCGCTTTGTGAATAGATACTTAAGTTTCAGACCTAACTAAGTCAAAAGTGAAAAAACTTAAGTCAAACTTAAGAAAGATCTTAGATTTTTATAGAATACCGCCCAACAATCATTTTATTCAAACTACTGCAAATATGTGTTGTTATTAACGTTTTTAACCTAATATTTCATATGTCTCATATATATTAAGTACTTTTTTATTTTTTATTCATTTGTTCCTCCATTTACATGTCAACAATACATCATATTATTATGATATTAAGTAAATGTACACAAACTGCGGTGTGTACATTTTTTTTGCCCGGTGGTTTACATAATACACTTTCCATATCAAACTTTAATTGATCAAAAATTTATGTTTACACTCAGGGGCAAAAGAAACGATACCAACTTTTCAAAGAGTACAAAACAAAATTCTGTTGTAAATGAAATGCGACTACGAGCCCTTGTGATAGGCACATCAGCTGTGAAGAATTACTCACAATTTCAAACATCAAAGTATAATACTTATAATTGTATGACTGACTGTTCAAATACACGAGGGGTCAAAAACAGCTTTTTCGATGTTATTTTTGGTCATAATCTTTGGAATTGGAATAAAATAATTATGAAATTTAAAAATCTATAAAATCTCAGATGTTATCAATATAAATAACCCTTGTAGAAGTTAATTTGTTCACGCATTTTGCCTGTATTTTGGTTTAAAAACAAGAAAGGGGGCTATTTTCACTTTCGTATCTCGTCTAGTTTTTTTAACAGCGTTTTTTGAAAGGCTTGTATTTCAAAAGCGTTAACAGATATAGCTCTGATATTGAAATCTTAGTTCAGTTAGTTCTTGAATACATGAATTAACCCTGTTTCAGCCGTAACTATCAATCGTAGATTAACCTATCATGCATTTTATATGGTATCGTTTCTTTTGGCCCTGAGTGTATATTATATCTATGTTTCAGGGTCATATTTGTTTACGATGACCCCAATGATTCCCTGTATCAACTCGATTATTCTGGGAAACAACTAAAGAACGGCATCTACGAAAAAATGGATCTTGGTTTTAGTTTATACGTGAAAAGTGAGTTACTTTTTTGTTATTTTCTAGTCCTGGCCTTGGTTTGTCGCATCTAGAATTCTGACATGTACATGAACATGTGCTCACGGCTGTTATTACACGTTTGATTTCCATAATACACCTCTCTCACATAAACATAAACTTGAGAAAATAGTCAATTATTTTTATTCGCTATAAAGGCCAAAGGCTCTTATGGTGACAGATGTATATCATATCCAACTTTTCTAAAAAATAATGCTTCTCTTGTGAACCTACTAAATCATCAAAATAGTTTTCTTAGTACATGCTAAAAGTGTATACTTCATATTCGGTGAAATACAATAATACTTGACAGTAAATTTTCTCGTGTCGTAAATTGTCACAACTTACAATTTAATGGAAACAGTCAAAAAATAATAATACAAAGAAGTTGAAAACCCCAAAAGGCACATCTCCACACAACAGTTGATCCATATACCAAGTTCCGTTGAGTAAGGTCTTGCAAGTTTTGAGATTTGCTCCGGAAACAAAATTCTAAGATACGTTTCCATGGAAACAGCCATAAACGATAATCCCAAAAAGTTGTGAAACCCAAGCAAAAGGCACATCTATACATAATGACTGATCCATATACCAAGTTTAGTTGAGCTTGGTCTTGCAGTTTTTGAGAGTTGCTCCGGAAGCGATATCTGGATGGATGGACGGACGGACGGACGGACGGACAAACGAACGGACGGACGAGTTTAATTTCAATACCACCATCCTACTGCGTGAGGCGGGTGATAATTAGAATATTTCATGGTTGCAGATGAGAAGTTTTGGATCTATAAATGCAGTCGTGGGAAGATCATAACGAAACAAGTAGGTGGAACAAGGAAGCGAGTCATTTATGGTGGAACGTTGCAGTGTAAGGTCATCTGGAACGTCGGAAACCATGTCCTGGTCTCGGTCAAACACGGAATGTGAGTGAGATTGTATGAAACCCGATATAAGAGGGAGTAGAGGAATAAAGTTTGATATCCTTCAATCTAAATAAATTAAAATAAACAGTGTTTTGTTTTAAGTCGACAATATTAACAAATATGGAACTGTCGATCTTGATTTATTTAAATTGGATATTCTTTAATGGAGCAGTAGCACGTTTTAAGGGGAAATATGAGGTGATGTCAGAATATTTAAATAAATGGTTCAAATTTAAAGACAATGTATTGTCACTGAAAAATATATAATTTTCAAAAAACATGCTACTGCCCCTTTAAAATATAAGAATTGAATCAAGGTATTACCTATATGAAGCCTGGTGAGAACATATCCAAAAACCGTGGATTGCTCATGTGTACTCTTAACCATAATAAGTGAAGTTCAGCAAAATTGGAAATGGCTTGCAAATGGTTGGGTGACCTGACAAAAGTACTCTATATAGGTGTATTTTGAAGTGGGTTTCTCTACCCTTACCGTTAACTATTATTTAGATGTGTAGGTATCTAATCATACCAGGGCATACGTTACCAGTCTAAGTAAACCTAGCCTAAATAATAATCGCTTCACTTCCGATATTGAGTCTAGCAAGATGTAGTAGCAGGTCGCGTCAGCCGACCTTTCACCGACCTATGACCCATCGTCGACTATTGCGGCTTGGTAAGACGATCCCTGATTGATCAATTCGATAGATCGACTGACGCGCCCTGCTACTATATCTTGCTCGACTCAATATCGGGAGTGAAGCGATTATTATTGAGGCTAGATTTAGGCCGATAATTTAATGAACTGAGTACGTTGAACAGCCGCTTTTAAAGGGGCAGTAGCACGTTTTTAGAGGGAATATAAGGTAATGTCATTAAAATAAAAACCAATGATTCCAATTGAAAGACAATGTATTTAAACTAAAAGAAGCAGTAATAAATAAAAAATAGAGCCATTGGCTCTGTAGCTCATCAGGCATCATATCAAGTTTGCTTTATACAGGGAAGATGAGCTAAAAATGAAACTGATGTTACCTATTGCAAGAAAACCTATAAAAAAATTACAAAACAAATGTATTATTATTCAACACTTTCTAGATCGCCAATATCAGACAGTGAAAGAAGTCCAAGGAAATATCCAAGGAGAAATAAATTTGCCATAGACTGTCATCTAATGGAGAAAAATAGGTTTTTAAGATTGTGACCCCTGTGACCCTATTTGGGGTCATAGGGTCACAAAACCTACAGTTTAGAATCCCAATTGGCCAAGGAGTCTACATGCAGTCTTTCAGCTCAATAGACCTTTAGGAGCTAAAGATGATGATGAAAATAAGTTTTTAAGGTTGTGACCCCTGTGACCCTATTTGGGGTCATGGGGTCACGAAATCTACAATTTAGAACCCCCATTGGCCAAGGAGTCTGCACATATAATTTCAGCTCTCTAGACCTTTTGGAACTTGAGAAGAAGATGAAAATAGTTTTTTAAGGTTGTGACCCCTGTGACCCTATTTGGGGTCACAGGGTCAACAAAGTTACAAATTAAAATCCCCGTTGTCCAAGGAGTCTGCACATATCAATATTAACTCTCTAGACCTTTTCGGACTGGAGAAGAAGATGAGAACTTGTTTTTAAGTTTGTGACCCCTGTGACCCTATTTGGGGTCATGGGGTCACGAAATCTACAATTAAGAATCCTGATTGCCACAGGAGTCTCCACATATCATTTTCAACTTTATTATTTTTTTTTTTTTTTTTTTTTTTTTTTTTATTCCTGATATCATTGTACATATACATATATGATAAGAAGTCTTGAACATGTTATTTTCAACTTTATAGTCCTTTTAGTACTGGAGAAGAAGATGAAAATAGGTTTTTAAGGTTGTGACCCCTGTGACCCTATTTGGGGTCACAGGTTCACCAAAGATACAAATTAGAATCCCCATTGTCCAAGGAATCTGCACATATCACTTTCAACTCTCTAATCCTTTTAGAACTGGAGAAGAAGATGAAAATAGGTTTTTAAGGTTGTGACCCCTGTGACCCTATTTGGGGTCACAGGGTCACCAAAGTTACAAATTAGAATCTCCATTGTCCAAGGAGTCTTCACATATAATTTTTAACTCTCTACTCCTTTTGGAACTGGAGAAGAAGATGAAAATAGGTATTTAAGGTTGTGACCCCTGTGACCCTATTTGGGGTCACAGGGTCAACAAAATTACAATTTAGAATCCCCATTGGCCAAGGAGACTGCACATATCGTTTTTAACTCTCTAGTCCTTTTAGAACTGGAGAAGAAGATGAAAATAGGTTTTTAATGTTGTGACCCCTGTGACCCTATTTGGGGTCACAGGGTCACCAAAGTTACAAATTAGAATCCCCATTAGCCAAGGAGTCTGCACATATCATGTTTAACTCTCTACTCCTTCTGGAACTGGAGAAGAAGATGAAAATAGGTTTTTAAAGTTGTGACCCCTGTGACCCTATTTTGGGTCACAGGGTCACCAAAGTTACAAATTGGAATCTCCATATGCTAAGGTACTTGTACACAAAATTTCAGCTCTCTAACGTGTATGGTTCATGAGGAGAAGTCGAAAGTGTCAAAAGTTTACGGACGGACGACGGACGACGGACGGACGGACGCCGGACGACGGGCCATGCCATAAGCCCATCTGGACTTTCAGTCCTGATGAGCTAAAAATATAATGTAAAGTTTAGCCATGCGATTCCTTTTTCTAACACAAAGGGAATTTAAGGTGATCACACATAAATGGCTGCCAATGGACTTTATGTGATTCTTTATAATTTGTTCTCTGATTATGGATGATTAGTTTGGGTAATGAAATTTTTGACGCTCTCAAAATAATACATTTAGCATAAAGGTACAATTATCAGTGAAAAAATGTAAAAATAAAATTGTCAAAAAATGTGCTACTGCCCCTTTAATATCTATTTGCCTTTCAACAATGTCGATGAACTGTAAATGGCTATTACATCGAATATAAATTTAAAATTTTAATGAAATTGAAGATAAACAGTTGCGTTTGTAAAATCTCCGGGATTCATTGTTAGCAAATTTAATTAATATCCGACGGCGCTAGCTCAGTACTTTGACTTTGATTAAAGGCAAAGTTATATAATGGTATCAAATATCATATACATTTTTATTTCAAATTTTCCCATCTTTTCACTGATAATTTTACATTAATGCAAAAACTAATACTTTGATAGTGTCAAAATCTCATTACACAAAGCATTCATCCATTGTCAGAGAACCAGTTATGAAGATTCACATTAAGTCCATTGGCGGCCATTTTTGTGTGATTTTAGTTCATTTTAGGCAAGAAAAAAAGAATTTCATGGTTGAACTTTACATGATGTATTTCATTTGATATACTACTGCTTTATTTAGTTTAAATACATTGTCTTTCAATTGGAGCATTTTATTTTCATTTTCATCACCTTATCGTCGTCCCCCTAAAAACTTGCTACTGTCACTTTAATGTATCCTAGTAATTCTGTAGACGAATTTCCTTTACATTGATTTGCCTCATTTATCATATAAACTTATTTTTATTTTGAATTTTCCCAGCGGTCTGTGGGTCTTGAAGAATGGAGATCTGAAGAGGGTCTTGAAGGATCTTATCACCGAGAAACAGCTGAATATTCTTCCACTCAAAGACGACTAGTAGTGTTGTTTCTCCAAATACCGGGATGTAAATAGTTCAAATGATAGAGCGTCCGATCAATCCCGGAACGCCAGGGTTCTATTCCCGACCGTGTCATACTATAAGATGTTTTAGACATTGCTGAGAGTTATGTTGTTCATTTCTATCTACAATGTAAATCGATTTTTTATTTTACTCAGGGTCAATATTTTCGTCAGTTTCGTATTGTGTAACTGCAAATTCAGGGGAATAGACATCTTCCTACGCAGAGCCTAAAAGGCCAGTTTCAAACTGTCATTTTATGCCTTGCTGCAGAGACTTTACTTTTCTGTGCTGCTATAGTGCCCCTACAGAGTAGAGAGCAAGCACAGAAAACTCAAGGCTATGCAGCAAGGCATAAAATGACAGTTTGGAAACTGGCCTTTTAGACTCTGCGTAGGAAGATGGGGAATAGAGTGTTGCGGGGTTATTGTCACATGCATTGTTGAGAGTAAGCTAAAGCATGTTTCGAAATGTATTGAAAATATGCACTTTTAAGGCAAGAACATGGCAACGTAAAGTATATTTTTGCAATGATTTCATAAGGCTTAATTGGGAAAAACTTAGTTATTTGAAAATCTGTTAGAACTACTTACATAAGTCGAGTAATAAAGAAATAAACGCCAAAAACCATTTTATTTATATTTCCGTGAGTTCTTTAGATTATGAAACGTTGTTGACTAATTCACTCTTGAGATGTTCGGTTGGACACGCGTATGAAAACTGATCAGCTTGTTGGTGTCACTTACTACAGCATTACTACGATTTCTCAATGCATGTTTCATTACAAATGGGTAATTTACATGTATGGTATGAAGCGGCCCTCGTCAAAATAATGTTCAGTCCCTCGCCAAGGCTCGTGGCCATGAACATTATTTCGACTTGGGCAGATATCCCGTAATAACTCCTACCTCGTTGGTTATTCTCTAATTATTCTACACATAAATAAATATTCGTTTATTAATCATTTACTGTTACCACAATTAGATAGCAAGGTCAGCTTAAAGTTGAAATTAGATCGACTCAAAAGGTAAGAAAAAATTTTGACAAATACTTTTCTAAAAAAAAAAATTATTCAGGTTGCATTAAATAAATGTTTATATGAATCTTCATGTGTATATTTTGTACATATCAAGCAATTATGAAATGGTTTTAAATAAGTCCCTTTTAAAGTTTTATTTTGTTGAAACTTGTACTGGTTTCGATTTGTCTGCGTTACAGGTCATACAAATTAAGTCTTATTATAGATAAAAAAAATATTAAAATGTTTAAAGATCTTTCGTCATATTTGCATGTGGTTGGTGATGAAATTTAGCTATTGAGAAAAGAAAAAATTGGTAGAAAAATCATTTGTCTAAACTCTGATATTATATTTTCAAGTTTTAAATATCAATAAAATACATCTATCGACGTCAGAAGTGCAGTACCCTCTGCACATGTTGAAGCATTAAACAAACCAACTCTCAGTGATGTCACCATTATGTATGTACGATTTACACCGCGTCTCAGTTACCGCAATTGCGTCCGATGGGTATCAATGAGTACCTGATTCGGAAAAAAAGATAAAAATCTAGTCGTGAGCGACAAGAACGGCTTTATTAAGTATATTTAGGAAACGCAATTGTAAGATGGAAACACTTGATTTGCTTTGTTGGTGACCAACCTGGTTCCCGGGCCCTCTTCCGCCTACCTTAGCGCACGCGGAAGAGGGCCCGGGAACCAGGTTGTGTTGATGACATGCCGAGGCTGCCGTTTCGGTAATTTTAGTAAATTGTTTTTGGTTCGATTTTCTTTAGGTTGGTCGCACAATTTTGCAAACATACAATGAATACAGTAAAAAAAATACACTACATTGTGAATATGGATCTTTAATCTAAATCAATGTAGATCGACAGTTCCATAAACGTTAACACTGTTGATCTAGGATTGACCTGATTAAGAGGTCATCCCATTGACCCTTTGTGTGCGAATAAGGAGGTGAGGTGATATAGGGTTTATCGCCGCTTTCGAGAGTTATATCGCGGCTGCTAGTATTATTGCAGGGAGAAAGCCCGCAACACTATAATGGCTATGTGTTGCGGTGAAACCTGCGAACTAGCGAACCATTAGTGCTACTGTGCTGAAATGCAGTGTAGCTTTGCACCCAAACCTGACTGCGTGTAGAACAGTTCTCTACTGCAGACAGACAGACGGCGTCACAAACAGATTCGACTATGCATAATAATTGTGTGGCCTGACGGAAGTTACGGAAACTCAGATCCTGTTCTCCATTGTCGACCGAAACACAATTAACCAAAATCTTGTTTTTGTAATAATACAAAAAAATATATTCAAGTTTGATATATTGATATTGGTTATACGAAAATATTTTTTTACTCCATTGTTTCTTATTTTCTCACTTGACATTCATCATACTGTAACTTTGTGGTTATAATTCGCAACATGGCCGTCCTTTCAATATGCAGTCAATTTATGCAACTACACGATACCATTATAGAATCTATCGGAGCATTCAGACTATTCATCGACATAATTGCTCGGCATCTTCTGAATGAAGCTAGTCTCCATACAGCATCAATTGGCAAAACAAAGTTTAGATATCTTCTTGTATCAAGCGAGTAGGGCATCTTCTCTGATTGGTCTAGCGGAGAAATGTCAAAGTTCAGCGAGACGGCCTGCCCTGAATCAACAGTATGACCTAATAAAAAAATGATGAATAAAATATAGGCCTGTCGATCGAAATTTATCTAGAATGATGCTAACACATAACTTCACTGACAAATATGGTACATCGCTTACTAAAATCTATGCAAAACACGCCGGTTGATATTGTAGGCCATAGAGATTATTATATGTGTTTCCGTATCATTAATATCATATAATAGGAATAAAATGTGTATTATACGAGCCTTTGGCGAGCATAATACATATTTTTTTATACCTATTATATGATATTAATGATACGGAAACACACGAGGTTAATAATTTCTTTATCATATAATGTCATTTTGAAATAAAAGGATTTACACGAAAATATGATACCTTCTAAAAATATGTTTGACCTAGATTTCGCGGAGTAATTGCTTTCACAATAAACCAAGGTGAAGGTCATATTGTCAGCGATGTACAGTTGTGAACAGTCTAGAAATATTCCTTCATGAAATGATTTTTTTCACAGTGATAGAAACGTCTCCTTCAATCTATGAACATTTTCAGTCTGATTTCCAATGCACGAGTAAACATTGTCTTTTTTGATAACACAAAATGTGTAAGAACCAGTTGTCAACGTCACTACAACAGGGGAAGTAACTCTAACTGCATTATGAAAAGCTGCATTGTCATTGTTGTTACGCCAGTTCAGTTACGGTATCCTTAGACTAAACGTCGACTATTTGCGAAGGTGAGGTTGTTGCGTTTGTTACTCTGCTACTAGATAATCTGTACTATCACTAGAATATGATTTGTTTATGCTGATAAGTTGGTAATCGACACGACCAAAGCGATCTAGGCCTATGTTATGCACGAACATTGAAGCACCTATTTTTTCGATAGCCGATATTGTTAGCTGCATATCGCTTTATATTTAAACGCACAATTAAGCTATTTCTAAAATACGAATGCGTGATAAGTTTTGACAGATTTTGTTTACGATATTTTATTCGATAAAAAACCCACAAAACCTGAAAACTCCCGACGACGTTATCAATGTTTAGAGACCGGTTTAGGACTCGCATGACATGCATGGAGTTTTGAGAAAATAGTTCGGGTTTTGACCTCATTTGCATTGTTATCAGGGATCTGATAACATGATTACAAGATGGGTTTATTGCACGGATAACACTGCCCATTATATGATAATATATGAATACTGCATTACCGGTTAGTGCAGTTTTGTAATCAGCAACTTTCCCTAGAGAAATAATGAATTCCCAAGCAAAAGTATGAGATATAGTCGGTTATCTAATAAGCGAATAGATATGTAAGAAGGACTTGTTGAATAATTTAATATCATTTTCATATAAGAAAATGTCGTGCCACTAGCTCTATCCAATGACATTGTATATTCTCAAATGAAACGGTTTTGACTGCAGAGTTCCAGTAATTATCAGGTATTTCTGTTCTTGTCATACATTATTACTTTTACTCTCTTGAAGAAATAGTGTTTATTTCAAAAGAAATACTATTCTTGTAGCCAAGTAAGTTTTTAATTTAAAAGCATTCACTAAATTTTGATTAAGTTAGAATATGTATGTTGTGCTGTCACATTCTGAGCATTATCTCTCTGTCTCTATTTTCATAAGCCTAGTTTGTGGGCTAAAAACGTGGTTGGATGCAATCATAGTTAGTCGTGAAATCATTTTAAAAGTAATTATTTAGTCTACTGAATCATTGCAAAGGAATTGTGATGGGGACAATTCTTTCCACGCGAGAAGTGTTTTTTAAGCTGAAACTGTTCAAACGAGCAGTGTTGAAAATTATGATCCTGCTCGAAACATGGCGACTAACGATTAGAGGATGGAACAAGATGACTTGAACTATCCCTGCCGGGAGGAATTACATATATAGAGATTTTTACCCGAGGAAGTGTGTCATGTGACTTTTACGAAACGGGTGTGGATTTTTGTATTACCCGAGCGAGAGCGAGTGTTATATACAAATTTGCACAAGTTCCGAAGTACACTTTTCTGTATCGCAATGCATTACAATATTGAAATCAGGAACGATATCCATCCTTAAAATTGGCCTCGGAAAAAGTATTGCCTTCCTATTAATCGATGGGAGAGCAATGTGATTTAGGGAGCATCAAGGAATAAACCAACACTTTTCAATTTTAATTGGTCAATATAGGAACCGTAGGGCCTCCTAGGCCATTGGTCGAGGAGAACATCAGAATTCGTGTCAACAAGAGGACTATTGACCACTACACCGTGGAAGTTTGGGTACATGTCCTGATTTCTTGATTATTTTCTAACCTGGCACTGAACTGAACCTTTATGAGATATATATGGACGTTTTGTACCTAGAGCAAGTTTACAATATGTTATCAGGTGCATAAGTCAGCAAAACACTCGACTGGTGCATAGTTATTATGTCGACATCGCAATGGATGAATATTTCATTATCAAAACTTCTAAACTGTTCAAATATCCATTACTATTCGTTAAGCTTGGAACAAGAACACAATTTGTTTTCCGGTATATAAGTCAGAAAAACACTCGGCTGGTGTATTAGTAGGCATGTATACATGTCAATTAATAATAAATCATAATCAATAATTCTGAAATTTCTCGAACTATTTGTTAAGTAAAGAAGCATGTGGATGCAAGCTTGTAGCATCGTTTGGACACTGCTGACCCTGTGTGAAGAAGTGAGAGGGGACACGTGTAGGATACGATGCGAGAACAGGGACTGCACGACGTACAAGATGAGCGTCGGAGAACTCACCTGTATCGTAGAGCAAGGGATAGCTGGCCCAATCAAATCGAAGGTAAATACAAATAGTAAACGAAGCAGCAAGGGACAGCTGGCCCAATCAAATCGAAGGTAAGTTTAAGTGGAGTTCGATTGGCCCGGAATTGATAACAATTAGTATTGATTTAAATTTTTGCCCATGCGTGAAAGATGGCTATATGGTAGAACTATCAGTGGTATGCCATCGAGTATAAGAAAGGTCGTGTGTTGCACAAAGTAAGATAACCAATCATGTTGTTAGACTATTAATCTGTGGCCTCTTGGAACATATTCAGGCAATGATCCTATAATTTAACTTTCATCTGACTTGCTAGATAACAATCGTTAACAATTGGAAATGATTCAAAGCTTTCGAACTCAGCCTTTACGAAGTCTGCACGAAGAACTCGGTGGCAGCACGACGTCGTAACGGGAGTATGCGATGCCGGAAACGAGGTGGTGGTAAACATCACGTGACCTCTGTAAGTTAGCTGGAAAGAGCATCATGGCTGCACAATTCGATTGTATTAAACGACCTTACGACTATTTATCATCTGGATATTTGTTTTATTCTTCCTGGGCATCACATGAACTTTAAATAAAAGTACCGAGGGTACAGAAGCTCACCTTAAAATGAATGATGTGGTAAAATGGTTTAATTATACATGTAACCATCTTTTATATCATTGATTATGGCTGCCATCATGATTTTTTTATCTTTTAAAATACTAGTCTTCTTTTGGAAACGACTAGAGCTTGAACAAACATTAATACACGAATGATATAATCATGATAAGTTAACAAGCAGTAGGTTTTTGTATAGCTTTTTTGTATATCTATGGCTGAATTGGTGACCATCTTGTACTTTTTAATCTTCAAAATGCTACTTTTATGTGGGCATCCGTATTAATTTCATTATGATATCTTGATTGGTTTAGGTGTATCCATTTAAATGTCATTCATTACTTACAGGATGGTGGCCACTTACATTTGTTTTGTAGTGAATCATTAATATGATTTCAAGATTATTTCACTGATGGTTATGCTGCATGGGATATTGAGAATCCCAAAAGTACAGATTTTTCAAGGAAAATGAATGACTGATTGAGAGGAAAGTCATAAACACACATAATATTTACATGTCAAGTGACCATGAGATGTCTTTCATTAAAGTATCAATTTATTTAACACTCATACAGTACTATAATGGTAAACATTTTTGCATGGTCAAATCAACAGAGAGATATGACAAATCAAATTTCCTTCCTTTTCTTACTAAACCCATTTCGATTTTCATCTTCATATTTATTCCACATCAACTTATCATGAAGATTGCTAAACACAAAGCTTATTGTAGACAAGTTTTGTGTAAGTTGTTATTCTTAGAAAGAACATATCACTGTCATGAGAATACAAGTCCATAACTTTTATTGCATACACATGGGCCATGGCCATATAGCATAATGCTCTACCATATCAATTGGGTCAGGTTGATTATGCAACAAACTAGCAGCTGACACTGTGATGCTAGCAGCCTGCCTTGGGATGTGTATTAGGCATAGTGGAATATCTGAACTCTGGTTGACCCCTTATGTGTGGTATTTAAAAGAATTAAGGGGGATGCCATTGTTTAAAAATTAACATGTTTAATGTGATTTGGTTTTTGCAGCTAGTTGCCATAAAGATTTTAAACAAATTAATCAATTATGTTTGTCTTTCATCTTAATTTTTTTTTAAAACACTTAAAAATATAGAACAACTTGCACGACAATCTTAAATATTCCATATTTAAGATAATATTATGATTAGTAAGTTCAAATTAGAGAATTTATATTTTGCCAGTGATCACTTGATGAAAGATTAAAATTTAATAAAAATGATGTGTCATCTGCAGCTGAAAAGTCAATATGGCTGCTATTGCGGCCATCTTGGATTCTCAAAACTGAAACGTCTACCTTTCTGTGTGGAATCACTATAGGTATAACATACTACAATATAAAAATGATATCTAGATTGGTTTAGGAGAAATAGTCTTTGTCATGAAATCTAATTGAAAATTCAATATGGCTGCCATGGCGGCCATATTGGATTCTCAAAACTGAAACGTCTACCTTTCTGTGCGGAATCACCATAGGTATAACATACTACAATTTCAGAATGATATCTGTATTCGTTTAGAAGGAGTAGTCTTTTTCATGAAATCTAATTGAAAATTCAATATGGCTGTCATGGTGGCCATCTTGGATTCTCAAAACTGAAACGTCTACCTTTCTGTGAGGAATCACCATGGGTATAACATAATACAATTTCAGAATGATATCTGTATTCGTTTAGAAGGAGTAGTCTTTTTCATGAAATCTAATTGAAAATTCAATATGGCTGTCATGGTGGCGATCTTGGATTCTCAAAACTGAAACGTCTACCTTTCTGTGAGGAATCACCATGGGTATAACATAATACAATTTCAGAATGATATCTGTATTCGTTTAGAAGGAGTAGTCTTTTTCATGAAATCTAATTGAAAATTCAATATGGCTGTCATGGCGGCCATCTTGGATTCTCAAAACTGAAACGTCTACCTTTCTGTGAGGAATCACCATGGGTATAACATAATACAATTTCAGAATGATATCTGTATTCGTTTAGAAGGAGTAGTCTTTTTCATGAAATCTTCGTGAAAATTCAATATGGCTGTCATGGCGGCCATCTTGGATTCTCAAAATTGAAATGTCTACCTTTCTGTGAGGAATCACCATGGGTATAACATACTACAATTTCAGAATGATATCTGAATTCGTTTAGGAGGAGTAGTCTTTTTCGTGAAAGTTTACGGACGGACAGACGGACAGACGGACGGACGGACGGACAGACAGACGGACGACGGACGAAGCGCCATGACATAAGCTCACATTTACTGTGTAAAGGTGAGCTAAAAATGATATCTAGATTGGTTTAGGAGAAATAGTCTTTTTCATTAAATCTAATTGAAAATTCAATATGGCTGCCATGGCGGCCATATTGGATTCTCAAAACTTTAACGTCTACCTTTCTGTGCGGAATCACAATAGGTATAACATACTACAATTTCAGAATGATATCTGTATTCGTTTAGAAGGAGTAGTCTTTTTCATGAAATCTAGTTGAAAATTCAATATGGCTGTCATGGCGGCCATCTTGGATTCTCAAAACTGAAACGTCTACCTTTCTGTGAGGAATCACCATGGGTATAACATACTACAATTTCAGAATGATATCTGTATTCGTTTAGAAGGAGTAGTCTTTTTCATGAAATCTAGTTGAAAATTCAATATGGCTGTCATGGCGGCCATCTTGGATTCTCAAAACTGAAACGTCTACCTTTCTGTGGGGAATCACCATGGGTATAACATACTACAATTTCAGAATGATATCTGAATTTGTTTAGGAGGAGTAGTCTTTTTCGTGAAAGTTTACGGACGGACGGACAGACGGACGGACGGACGGACAGACAGACGGACGACGGACGAAGCGCCATGACATAAGCTCACATTTACTTTGTAAAGGTGAGCTAAAAATCAACTTTGTTAAAGATGCTGTATCATACTTGCAAGCGGTTCAGGATGAAACTTAGCTATTGAGAAATGAAATACATCACTTTGTAGAAAAATCTTTCGTCGAAATTTTGATATCATATTTAGATTGTGTAATCAACAATAACATACTTATTTCGACGCGCAAAGCACAGTACCCTCGTAGAAAGGGCATGCCTTTTTACGAACCCGCTTTCGGTGACGTAATCATTATGCTTGTAGGATTTACACCGTGTCTCAACTACCGTAATTGCGTTCGATGGGTATCAACTTTGACAGCAACAAATACCTAATTTGGAGAAAAAGAATATAAAATCTAGTTGAGCGCGACAAAGACGGTTTTCAAGCGTACATTTAGAAACCGGAAGTTGTGAAATGGCCACACTTGATTCGCCCTTATGTCGACTGCCGTTTCGGTATTATTTGGTAAATTATCTCCTATTTGATGAATTTTGGTCCGATTTTCTCAAGGTTGGTCGCTAAATTTTTCTAAAAATACAACGTATACATTAAAAATACTTAAAAAATTATTGCACTATGATATAGCATCTTTAACCGGCGCCGTGTGCATCGAGAGTGAATCGCAAAGTTACCGGGACTATCGTGAAAACATCTAAATGCTTCATATTACAGTCGGTAGAGTTGTCAGGGACATTTCTTGGTATGTCAAAACTATCCTGATAATCTATGCGAAAATACAATTTCTGCATTTGCAATCGTGTCTCCATCTTGCCGTTCGTACGACAATAGCTATCGTGATCACATGTTCAATAGGCGAGTTTTAAATGTAAATAAAATCGAATGACATCATCGGACTGATCGATAGATGATGGCAATACGAACACAGCATGAATTCACACGACGGTACCTCGATAGCCATGCGAAGGGGAAGATGGAGACACGGATGCAACACGACATTGTTGAAAATGTTGCCACCGGACAGAAAAACTCTTGCGGCGGCCAAAAGATGACTAAAGATGCGTTTACGAATGAACCGAATGCTTACGATCCTTTGCAAATTTGCAAATTTTCCAATTCGTGTTTCAATCTTTGGTCAAACTCGGCTAAGCGCCCTTTACGACAGGATTTTGTTTTGTACTCTTTGAAAAGTTGGTGTCGTTTCTTTTGCCCCTGAGCGTAGGTCGTAGGCCTGTGGGTATTAAATAAAGCTTGATTGACTCTTCAAAACTTGTTGGCAGGTCCTTCAAATGAAACAGTATCATGACCGAAGCAAAACGGTGACTTGTGGAACACGTGAGTGGCTATCTACATATTGCTAGCGATTTATACATGTTCAGTGGGATAAGGGTTGTGTCTTGAAGACAAGAATTTGTTTTGCTAAAAACAGTCTAAGTACACCTAGCCTCAATAATACTCGCTTCACTCCTAATATCGGGCGAATATTATAGAGGCTAGGTTTACTTAGACTGAAATTTGTGTGTTTTAAGATTTTTAATAGTTTATTTTACACATCATTACATATCGTTTATCTATTGTATTTTATGAATCTCCGTTGGGTCAGGAAAACAATGGAGGTTGGTTAAATGGGGTAGGGGGGATCAATTGAGATCAACAGTGTTTTTTCATGTCATACCGTTGATCAATCGATAGTATCAATAAATATGGAGC
Organism: Steromphala cineraria; assembly: GCA_916613615.1. Taxonomy (NCBI): domain Eukaryota; kingdom Metazoa; phylum Mollusca; class Gastropoda; order Trochida; family Trochidae; genus Steromphala; species Steromphala cineraria. The sequence continues at coordinate 21,609,722 of OU744723.1, read as the reverse complement.
AGTCGATTTTTATCATCAAGATTGCGAAAACTCGTTACAATACATTTTCTTATATATCAATGTTTAAAATATAGGTTGTCCGCCAGTCCTCAAACTGGCTACTTTTTGCAAGGACTGGTTACTTTTTGGTCAGGATTGGTAACTTTTCAAAAAATGTATTTATTTTCCCATAAGGAATTGACCAAATAATTTTCAGGACAGGCTACGTTTCCAATCAATCACACACTGTGTGTATCTTCTTTTTTCTCTTAGGTCAAGATTCAGTTCAATAATACATTCCAAAGATGTCTGCCAATACGCACTATGTGAAATGATTATGCGGTCTTAAACTAATGTTTTAAATAACCCTTTTACCTTAAGTTTCAGAATCAGGGAAACGAATTTTCATCCTTTCGGCAACCAATCACATGATCTACCAATGGAATATTGATTCACAGGAAATGAGACTTTTCTCCAAACTTAGTAAAACGAAGTCTGCATTTGATCTTGTCTATGTGAAATCGACAAATCGGCTACTTGTTGCATACCGGAACCAAGTGCAATCCTACCCGATGGTGGGGAGGGTCTCAAAAGTCTTCATGCTAAATATCAGTACTTCTGCAATGGCGGTAGATGATCGGATGAAATTGATATTCATGGCGAAACGTGAATCTCCCGAAATTGTCGTTGCAAATGAAAATGGACGCTATGTCAGAAATATGATTATATTAAGAACATTTGTATCAGATTTGACGCTTGATACCAAAATGAAATTGATTTATTTAGGAAGAGTTGGAAGCAAATTACTAATCGTCAATTACAACGGACAGGTTATTGAATTCGTAAATGATTATGTTATTACTTGTTTACATTACAATGTCGAAAAAAATATCCTCTATTTCACACATGGTGTACATGTTTTGGCAAAAAGTGGAAAATCGGTTGTAAGGTTAACAGAAACGCGACCAGAACAAATAAAAGGAGTCCTAAGTTACCAAAATCTGATTTATGTTACACACAGTCATCGTTTTGGCGCTGTCAAAGATAAAACATATAAGCGTTTAACTTCAATTCGAATTGGAAGAAAGAAACATGGCGATGGTCGAATGTGCCTTTTTCACTAAGAAATCTTTTGATTATATTTTGTAATTGATTGATTTAGTATCAGTTTTTTACCGAACACCTATATCAGAGGTGTGTCTTTAATTGACATAAAAAAATTGGTACATTGTGTCTATTTTCAATTCTAATAAGCGTAATTTCTCTATTAATTCGACCCTTGAATTTCAGAAAAGGTCTTTGGTTGAACTATTCACTTTTGGTGGTTTATTTGGCTCTATGGTCGAAATATTAGATAAATACAAGATGTGTTTGTGAAACACGAATGCCCCCGGATGCATATGTCAAGTATCAAAGACCTAGCTCTGACCAATCAAAAGTTATGACCAAGGTTAAAGTTTTTGTGGAAAAACGGACAGACGGACGGACGGACAGACGGACAGGTGAAAAACAATATACCCCCGGAATCTCCGATTCGGGGGCATAATAAAGTACGTGTGTTATACATTTTATATGACTACTATAGATGCGCGGTATTATCGATATATTGGTATATTACAATACAGGAACAAGGTGATACGAATCAGTACGCACTTTTGAAATTATCCAATATATTGAACGTTTTAATACGAGCTATATCCATCTAAAATTACTAACAAACACAAACAAATGTAACAAGATTTTCGTTAAGTTCGTTTCGAAATGTGTAAAGTTGTGTTGTGAATATAGCTCAAATATGAATACAGATCATAAACAGTGATTGAAAAAATATCCATTCCAAAACGGCCGATGGCTGAGCAATGATGATCGTTCTCAACGCTCATATGTATACAAGATAGCATGGACATTTTTGAATTAAAGAAGAATCAATATATTGCAATACGCTTTTCTGTATCACAATATATTGCAATACAGAGAGGAGGAACGATACCAATCCTTAATGACTACATAATGATGCTAATGTTATCATAATCAAGATATTTTAATAAATTACTGCAGAAGAACTGATTTGAAGTTGTCGCCTCAGAAAAATATTATGTGGTCGTATTCATTTGGATGTTGATTTATGTTAAATCAGTAATTAAACGGAATGGGTATGTGTTACTAATTAAGTTTTCAAATTAAACAAGTTTGCCTTGATTGGTCATTTTACACTGACTTAATTTGGCTGATTAAACATTTCAGTAGCACACAAAAATTGGGTCGGTTTGTTAAGCCTAAGTTGAGTAAAATTTTGCACCTGTTGATAAATAGAGCTTTAAAGGGGCAGTAGCACGTTTTTTAGGGGGAATAAAAATGTCAGGAAAATGAAAATTAATGGTTCCAATTGAAAGACGATGTATTTAAACTAAATTTTCCCCTAAGGAATTGACCGATTAATTTTCAGGTTTCCAATCTATTTTATACACTCGAGAACTCGATTCAAATCTTTTTTACCCATTGACGCCAATGTATTGTATGTTATAAAGGGGCAGTGACACGTTTTTAGGGGGAATAAAAGGTGATGTCAGAAAAATGAAAATAAATGGTTCCAATTGAAAGACAATGCATTTAAACAAAATGGAGCAATACTAATTCAAATATATAACGTAAAGTTTAGCCATGCTATTGATTTTTTGTACACAAAATGAATTAAAGGTGTTCACACAAAATGGCTGCCAATGGATTTTATGTGAATCTACTTTGTCATCTGACTATGGATGATTGGCTTGAATAATGAGATTTTGACAATAACAAAATAATAAATTGAGTATTAACTTACAATTATCATTGAAAAATTTAGAATATAACATTATCAAAAAACGTGCTACTGCCCTTTTAAGATAAACTTGAAATGCATTTGGGTTCATAGATATCAGAGTAATCAAGTTACTCAATCTTACACATAGATTGTAAATTAATAACAATTTGATTTAACAAAAACCTGCACAGAGCGATCTGTAGAGAACTATAGTCTTATCCCTTAAAGGGACAGTCCTATCGGAGAATTTTTGTGGAAACAAAATTCAAAAGTACTTCCCCTGTTTTTACTTATAAATTTATTACATGATTATTACATGATTATTTCATTATTATTTTCATATATGTTAGTGAGGGTAACATTCTAGTTGTTCTAGTTTTAGAAAAATTGCAAAGAGTAGAATGCAAAAAAAAGAATAGAAAACTGTACTTTCTTGAATTTCAAAATTACCTATACAGGAATGTCCGTTTAAGGGTTGGAAATAATTGCTGGTGACCTTATGCAGAGGTTAAATTGCCAATACTCTGAGTTTCCTTTCTTATATATATAATTAACTAACCTTTTGTGAGATTTGTAATTTTTCAGAGACTAAATATAAGTCTATGATGTAACTGAGTTTGTACACATCTGTAGTAGCAAGATGTTTAGTATTTTTATTTCCGCCAAAAATACCCTGATGGGACTTTCTCTATAATTGTAATCTTAGACTCCTTTTCAATATAATTAATTTTGTTTAAGTTTTTGATTTATTGGACAAATTTTCATTGAACAGAGTCTAGACTACAGAATGTTCTTGACAAGATGCTACAATATTTTGAGTCAATATTTACAATGACAATGTGTTGTTTGTCTCAATTCTATTGTTTGAATAAAACAAACAAAAATGTTATATTCATTTCTTTTATTTCTATGTCTTGTTAGTTTCTAGTTGAGTATATTTGATATACGAACTAGTACACTACAATTGACATTGAGCTCAGTCAGACTTCAATGGACTGTGCTCCAAAGAATGAAAAAGTAAAGATTTTCTCTATCAGGGTTTAGCCAGATTATCCTTCCTCCATGGTCTGAGAGCACCCACCTATGTCACATGTTGCTCTACCAGAAGGCCCAAAACCCAGTTATAAGCTATCCAATCACATAGTGTTTTACAGCGATGACTTGTAACATATAAGTTACCTGCCCCTAACATCGAAAGCATTAGCTTGGCCCTTGTGATTGGTTAGACTAGCTTTCGTCAAAAACATGCGACAAAGGTGTTTGCATTCAGACCATGGTCAAGAGGAGCACGATCGATTTTAATCAGACTGCTTGGGCTTCACAGGTACAAAAATAGAGGAGAACATTTCAATATAAAAACATCTGTACAAAAATCAATATACAATTTTCTCTTGGCAGTATAAGGAAAGCAGAACTTTCTTTATGAGTATTCAAACTTAAATGTCCTTATGTACAAAGTGCTTTGAATGCAAGATCTGTTGTGATTATTATCGACATAATTCTTATGATGATTTTTGTTAAAAAATCAATAGCACTGTTATGAAATCTAAGTTTAATAAATGTTATATCTAAAATTTGTCATGCATTATAGGGGAAAATCAACTTACAGGAATATTCTAAAAAATAAGATTAAATTAAAACACTGATAATTTGTTTCTTTAAGGGTACAATATATCAAAAATAATCATAAACATGCATGATGAAAATACAAGAAGAAACATGATGTGGTTTTAAAAACGACATTAGCACGTTTTAGGGGAATACAAAAATTCATATGATTATTAATAATCAGTTGTTTTTTCATGAAAATGAGTGAAAACAGAATGACTGCTAAATGCCTTGATATTCATGAAATATTCAGGCAGTCAGAAATGATGGCAAAATAGTTCCTTCAGAATAATTGATCAATAATCTTTTAGGATATATATACAATTTCAATAGAGTCAGAAAAACTATATATTGACCCAAAATGAAGGCACTTTCTAGATGCCAATTATCTGCACCATATAAAACATAATGCCAGGTTCAAGTTAAAATCACAGCTTGCAGGCACCAAAGACATAAGACTTCCATTATTCTCATTCAGTAAGAATCTGTGCTTTCTTCTCAACAGTGCGCTTTGAGCAAACACTTAGTGTCTGGAGTATTTAAGGCTCAACAAATATACTCATTATTATTATTACAACAGGAAGATATTGTTCACATGAAAATTCAAATTAGAATGGTCAACACTTACTGTACACACTGTTCATGTAGATCCACAGTTTTCATACAGACAGAACCAGTTATTTGGACACAATTCCTAATAGAATCAATTTTCAAAATTTCTGAATTCTTTCAAAGACAAGGTAATACTGTAACATGCACAAGGTTAGGTACAAGTCAAATTTGATTTACCTCTTGAAGAATCCCTCGTATGACAGTGATGAGTGGTATCACTGTTATGTTATTTGCACTAGATGAAGATATTGTTCTTATATGCAAGGTACATGTACGAGTCATAATTTGATTGACCGCAATTAAAGAGATCCTTTAAATGACAGGTTCACATTAGAATCACTGTTATCTCCATTAGTTGAAGATATTGTTCACATGCAAGGTCCAAGTTAGAATTTCATTTTCTTCAACTAAAGACCTCCTCAAAATGACAGGTCCATGTTAGAATCACTGTTATCTGCACCAAACGTAGATATTGTTCATTCTCTAGGTCCAAGTTAGAATTTCATTTTCCACAACATAAGATAGCCTTCTAGTGACAGTTTCCATACAGCCACTTCACATTCACAAGAACTGAAGAATCGTTTAAATGACATTATACAAACAGTCAAAATTAACTTTCATTTGCACAAGATGATTATTTTGTCAGGTTCAACTTAGAATCTCATTTTTCTCAACAAAACACATCTAAATCAGACAGCATCAATTCAGTCAATCTGCGGCAAAACAGATTAGTTCTCATATGCAAGGTACAATTCAGAATCTCATTTTCCTTTACACAAGACATCTCTAAATGACAGTATACATGCAATCAGAATCACTGCACCATATGAAGATTGTTTATATACAAAGGTCAAAGTTAAAGTGATTTACCTCAACATATGACATCCTCAAAATGACAGTATCCAAACTGTCAAAATCACTGTTATCTGCACCAGATGAGGCTATTGTTCATTAGACAAGTGACAATCATCAGAAGACATTCTTTGGGTGACAGATTTAGAACAGAGTCACTACACATCAACCACTCATGAAGATTCCTCTGAAGGACAGTTTCCATGCAGTAAGAATCCCTGTTGTTTGAACCAGATGAAGATATTGTTCATTAGACAGTTCAAGTGAAAATAAGACTGCCAACTTAACATCCTTTGAATGACAATATACAAACGGTAAGAATGGTATCTGCACCAGATGAAGATATTGTATATAAGCAAAGGTCCAAGTTAGAATCAGACTGTCTTCATCACAAGACATTCTTTGGGTGACAGATTTCATACAGTCACTTCACATCATCCACTCCTGAAGATTCCTCTGAAGGACAGTGTCCATGCAGTAAGAATCCCTGTTGTTTGCACCAGATGAAACTATTGTTCATTAGACAGGTCCAAATGACAATCAGACTGTCCTCAACTGAACATCCTTTGAATGACAATATACAAACAGTAAGAATCACTGTCATCTGCACAAGATGAGGCTATTGGTTATTAAACAGGACCAAGTGAGAATCAAATGGTCCTTCACAAGACCTTCTTTGGGTGACAGATTTCATACAGTCACTTCACATCATCCACTCCTCCAGAATCCTCTAAATGAGTTTCCATGCGGTCAGAATCATTGCTAACTGCTCCATATGCCCGTGGGACCTTCCTAGTTAGAAATCTCACTTTCGTCAACAAAAGACATTCTCTAAGTATCAGTGACCATACAGTCAGTCTGCCCTAGATGGAGATATTGTTCATATATCAGGTCCAAGTGACAATCTCATTTTCCTAAACATAAGACATTCTCTAAACAACAGTTTCCATATAGTCAGAATCACTGTTATTTGCACCAGATGAAGATATTGTTCTTATATCAGGTCAAAGTGAGAATCTGATTTACCTCAACCCAAGACATCCTTTAAAGTCACTTCACAACAACCACATCTGACAAGCCTTTAAACGACAGTCCACTGCTATCTGCAACAGATGAAGATATTGTTCTTGTATGCAAGGTATGAGAATGTGAATTTCCACTTTACATCAACCACTCCTGAAGAATCCTCTAAATGACAGTTTCCATGCAGTCAGAATCGCTGCTATCTCCTCCCCCTACAGCCCCAGGGACCTCCCTAGTTTGGGGGATCATGTGGTCAGGTTGGGGGTGAACTCTCTCTGCCTGGTCAAAGTTTTCATAGTCTTGTCTTCTGTAGTTCTGATTGCTTGGCCGTACAGGAACTGCCTTCTGTTTACCTGGGTACCCATTGGAAAGTGAATTCTGTTTGCCTGGGTACCCGGTATTGAGTAAATTTTGATTCTGCACATCATTTGGAACAGAATTCTTTTTCTGAAGATGATGACTTGGGCCTGAATTCTGCAAATATCCATTCTGATGTGATTTTGGAACCGAACCGTTCCTATGAACAGGTTTGGAAGACTTTTGCAACTGCTGAGGTGGTGGTCCACTATATGGAATACTTTCGGGTCTTGTCGAGCTGTCTGCCCAAATTTGGGTGAGAATTGGATTTTGTGGGCACTGCTGTTTGGATGGTTGAGTTACTTGAGCTGGTTCTTGTGGATGAGATGCTTGAGGTCTCCTGATCTGTTGGTAGAAGTCCACATCATCTGATGTTGAAGTACTGCTGGTCAGAGAGTGAAGGGAACTGTCCCTCGAGTGGGTCATCACATCTGTGTAGGAGGGGGGAGGGGAGTACGGTGGAGGGGGGAAGAAGGCCGAAACATTTGACACGTGGTTTGACTGACCTTGAATCTCCAGGTTAACGTCTGATTCAATTGGCCTTGTAGATACTTGGAGTCTGTCTGGTTCAGATGGGATACTCCATTGTTCTTGTTTCGTGTTCTTGCTTCTTGGAACTGCATGGAAAGCAGACCTGCCCTCGTGTTGCCCAGGCAACGATGGCCGTTGTTGACTTGCCTGCCATGTTGGAGTCAGGGTACGAGCAGGTTTTGGAGGAGGCTGTTTTGACTTCACAGGCATAGCATAGATATCATTTTCAGACTCAAGCTGAATGGTCTGAGGCGGCCTGGTCTGAATGGTCTGAGGTTGCCTGTTCTGAATGGTTTCAGGTTGTCTGGTCTGAATGTGATCTTCTGCTCTACTGTTGTTTGCCTGGTCACGCCGGTTGAGCTGAGGGGAGTCAGATGGATCAACTGCATTGAGGTAACTCTTAGGTCGAGTTGGAGTCTGACTTCTGTCAAAGAGATGGCGAGGAATTGATGGATAGAGCGCAGGCAATATATTTGTGACATCACGCTGTCCGGCAGAGCCGTTGCACACGACATGGCCTGGCACTTGACCTTCACCTTTGACCTTTCTGCGTCGATGAATCGGACGGGCCTCTGATTGGTTTTCATATATCTGATCTGAAGCACTGCTATCATCTAGACAATCGGCCATGTCATCTATCTCTTCATAATAATTCAATCTTGTTGGAGTCTTGTTTCCTTTGCGTGCTTGAGGTATAGGAATGGTCTGTGATCCGTACCCTTGTTTTGGAGTCTTAGGTCGAGATTGAGCCGTAGCTTGAGGGCAAAGCTCTCTCTCAGCTGGAACTTTGGTCACATTTTGGGACTTCTCCTGCTTCATTTGACGAACGAATTCTGAAGGATCGAACATGTTCTCGTAATTAGGTACAGTGTTGTCCAAGAGGGAAGCTCTGTTCTTAAAATGGTATGGCTGTGGAGTATGAGAACGAACCTGCCGAATATCCTGATTTTGCCGATCTTGACTTGGCTGGGGTGTCAAGGCTCTCCTCAGTTGCTGACTTAACTGATGAGCATTCAGCGTCGTCTGAGATTTGGCATCTTCATTTTCCTGAAGGTACCTCATTTGAAGGCTCAGAATAACCATCAGCTGGTGGGTGTCAAGGTTATGCAGAGTTACGGCCCTTCTATCACGGCGGCGATGGTCCTTCAGCTTCCCTGCTTGTTCTGGTGGCTCTGTGGCTGATGACACCGTTATTTTCGGGACAGGTTTGTCTTGTGTGGGTGGCTCACTCATGGTAGGGAACTTGGGCTGGCTGAAGCTACGACTCCTGCTAATTATTCGAGACTCGGGGATGCGAACATCGTCTCCTGTGTGGAGCATCTGTTGGTGTTCATTGTCGGTGTCTGACGTCACCGGGGTTCCACTGCTGTTGCTCACGGTGAAGATTTCCTCATAGGTGTCATCCTGGAAATAGAAGAAATAGAATATTAAAGGACAGATATTTTATTGTACTTTCAAAATACTTCCTCACATCTGCAGATACATAATATATGAATGTACAACTTTAGGTATTAACAGACTTCACAATTGTAAATTTGAAGCAGAGACATAAATAGATGATGTTGTTCTTAACCAAATTAGTGATTTTGCTCTAGGTTACTGAGAATGACTTGCCTCTGTTATATTAGGAATTGACATTGGAAATTGAACTTAAAAATTGTACTAGTACAGTTTAAAATTCAGAAATCCAACTTTCACTACTGTTAAATAATTTACAGAACGCTGTAGTAAAGATAAGATCACTGCATATTAAAGGGGCAGTAACACATTTTGAGGGGGGATATAAGGTCAATTCAGGAATATGAAAATGAATGGTTCCAATTGAAACATAATGTATCTAAACTTAATGGAGCAGTAATAATTCAAATAAATCACGTAAAGTTTAGCCATGCGATTGCTTTTTCTTACACAAAATGAATTAAAGGTGTTCACACAAAATGGCCGCCCATGGATTTTAAGTGAATCTTCATACTTTGTCCTCTGACTATGGAAAATTGGTTTATGTTATGAGATTGTTGACACTATCAAAATAATACATTTAGCATAAACGTACAATTATCAGTGAAAAATTTAAAATATAAAATGATCAAAAAACGTATTACTGCCCCTTTAATGTCACCCACCTCATACATCCCCATGCGTATCTTCTCCATGCGCAGAACCAGAAGAGACAAGATGGCTGCCCCCACGGTGAGAAGGAAGCTGAGAGCATATGTTCCGATGAGTGCATACAGAAGATGTAACAAAACCTCCTCAATATTTTCACAGCTCTCTGCCTCTCGGAATATGATGTTGCTTGGGTCTGAAATACATGGAGTATATTTTCTTGATCACTTGCCTGTGTACAATGCCGGGATATATATATATAATATTTATACAGCAATATCAAACTATTGTAATATCAACAATGCAAGTACGACCTCACAGTAGTTTGTGGTTGTGACATCACAGTTTTAGCGCGCCATCACAATGGCTGGTTAGATAGTAGCTGAGTGAACTTAGCTTGATTACGTTTTCTCTATTGTTTCCACTGCATGTATCTTAGCTAGGTATATAGAGGATACTTAACGACCTCCCATTTAATAGTACTTTTATGAATGATTTGGTATAAATTTTGCTTTCTTTTGTATTATACAAAATTGTTAACTCGTTTGATATAAATAGTAACAAATGGGAGGTCATTTATTATCCTCTATTTATTATTCATTCAAAACTAGGGGTTGGACAAGTTATTTTATTTTATCTATTGATTTATGAATAGGTCAATAGAGGTTAAAACATGGGAACCATCACATAATATATTTTGGATGAAATTTCTGTCATGAAACAATTATTTTTCAAAGTATTTCTATAGCAACACTAATGTTAACATATCTACTTAAGATAAGGCTTTCTTTCTATTTTTTATTAGGGCACCATTCAACTTACACTTCATGAACCATTTCTGGCTACTGTACAAGATTTATATGGGTAAGTAGGAAATGTGTTAACAGTTTTGGGCCAATCTCTATTATGAAACTGTTATTGGTAGAATATCATTGAATGCTTGAAGTATGATTAAAAGTTGTAAGAAGCATTCATATAATACTTCCTAAGTGCCATCAACAATGGTATGATCCAGATTAAAAAGAACTTTGCCTAGTTATTCGTAATTCAAAAGCCTATGGTTATGACGAATGTGATATATTTTTAATAGATATTGACACACAAAATATATCGAAATTGATGGTTGCCAAAACTTCCAACTTTCAGCAAAGTTTACTTGTATAGGGACGTTTGTAAAAGTTATAGCACCAATGCAATGGTAGGAGAAAACTAATTTCCATCTCAATTTCTTGTGAAATACACATGTGAAAAATCAATTTCAAGCATGCTCCTCTTGTACAGGGAGTTTAAATGAGACCATAGCTTCATTAGTGTAAAAAGCTTTAAGCATATTCCTAAGTCATGTAATGGCACCATTAAAACTACAGATAACTGAAATGATCAACTCCCTGAGGACCCTGGCAGAAATCCACTTCCAGCATATACCTCTTGGAGTAAAGTAATGGCACTATTAAAACTAGAGATAACTGAAATGATCAACTCCCTGAGGAAAATACATATTATGTGGCAGAAATCCACTTCCAGCATATACCTCTTGGAGTAAAGTAATGGCACCATTAAAACTAGAGATAACTGAAATGATCAACTCCCTGAGGAATATACATACCATTAGGTGAGAACTCTCCTTCAAGCATATTCCTCATTGAGTAATCTAATGGCACCATTAAAACTAGAGATAACTGAAATGATCTCAACTCCCTGAGAAATATACATAACAAGAACCCAAATTCTAGGAAAACCTGCTTGTATTTCATGTACCAGTAAATGTTATTCCATGGCGCTGTTTTCCCATAAAAGATCTCAACTCCCTGAGAAATATACATACCATTAGGTGAGAACTCCACTTCAAGCATATTCCTCGTTGAGTAATGTAATGGTACCAATACAACTAGAGATACCTAAAATGATCTCGCTTCCCTGAGGAATATAAATACCATGTGGCAGAAATACACATCCAGCATATTCCTCTTGGAGTAAGGTAATGGCACCATTAAAACTAGAGATAACTGAAATGATTTCAACTCCCTGAGGAATATACATACCATGTGATGAGAACTCCAAATCTAGTACAATAAATACCAGTATATGTTACTTAAGGGCCCTGTTTTCCAATAAATGATTTCAACTCCCTAAGTAATATACATACCGTGTGGTGAGAACTCCACTTCCAGCATATTCCTCTTGTAGGGTGAGTTGCAGTGACACTCTCTCATCGACATGAAGTAGAAGCACTGGGTGAAGTGAAGGATGGGTCTCACCACGTGGGTCCCCGTCAATATGGCCGTCACTCCGCAGAGGAACGCTGTGATGGTGCACGTGATCACGCACAGAAACACCTGAAACAAAGACATTTTGAGTTTCTTTATTGAGACATGTATACTTGCCATAAACAACTCATGTTATAATTTTTATAGTGCTAATAACGCACAGAAACACCTTGAACAAAGACATTTTGAGTTTCTGACATGGGTATGCTAACTATCTACAACAGAGTACATGTTATAAATTTTTGAAGTCATTTAATAGGGTCATTTTATCAAGCAGTATTAACTTATGGTAGCCTTTCAGTGCTAATTACGCACAGAAACGTCTAAAACAAAGAAAAGTACATTTTGAGTTTCTGATATAGGTATGCTATCTATCTACAACAGAGTACGTGTTATAAACTGTTGAAATCATTTAATATTGTCATTTTATGTTCACATCATTAATGCCAAATTTTAAGAAAAGTGTAATTTTATCAAGCAGTACAGACCTATGCTAAATGATAGCCTTTCAGTGATTTAGTAAAATAAAAATATTATCCAATAACTAGGGGATTCCTTTCGAAAACTAGAAAATGAGTCAAATGTATTTTTGCTATTATCATGTTAAGATTATACAGGTATATTTAATAGTTTTTGTCTTGTAATCCAACTGTCATAAATAATATTTAAACATTAACAAAACCTCTTGAAAAGCAAGTCTAGATCTGTAGAGAACTACTGAAATAGCCAATTCTCAGAGCTTCCTTTCTTTTATTCAATAAAATAATCATTAATGAAAATTAATTTTTTTCAGAGACTGAATGAAAAATTGATTGATATACATGTGTATCTAAACTGTCAATCTGAGCACACAACTATGGGTGGATTATATGAATTTATTGTTTTGTTCCTGTATAAATATATGTTACCTTCCATTTGTAATCATACTTGATAAGACCCACATAATGATCGAAATGAATTCATCGTATTAAAGAAGATTGATCCAATCTGAACCATCTGATGTTTACTCTTTACCCATATACAACCTTTCTTCACGTGAGAAACCAACTCTCCTTATTTAAAATTTATAAGGTATGTATATGCAGCAAGTTATTAAATAAAATAATCATTTATGAGAATTATTATTTTTCAGAGACTAAATGAAAGTCTGATAGTATATACATGTGTATATTTATAAGGTATGTATATGCAGCAAGTTATTCAATAAAATAATCATTTATGAGAATTATTATTTTTCAGAGACTTAATGAAAGTCTGATAGTATATACATGTGTATATTTATAAGGTATGTATATGACGCAAGTACAGGATGTACCTACTGAAAAGTTTGTTTAAAATTAATTTTATTTTATCATCGTCTCTTTTATATATGTATTATGTATATATAATAGTGATCATGTAAATCACATGTATCGATTCATACATGTTAGAGAGTTGTTAGATTTTAATTATAAAAATACGATTTGTCATATAATTAGCAATTGTGGATGAATATGTAACAGGTTTTCGATGATTATCATCATAATTTGTGTGGAATGCCATGAAAATCAAGAAATTTCCCTTTGTACATTTCAAAAGGCATATAAGGAAAATAAAGTTAAATAAAAAATTATGAACACAAACCATCAAAAACTTGCAAACAAAATATATTTAAGCCAGTAAGCTGAAGGCAAAAAATACTCCTGAAATAATATAAAGAAGAGTTCCTAAAAAACATTGAACAAACTCAAGAAAGATGTTATTATTAACATCACGTGTGAGAATTCTTTCTTAATACAATAATTCCAGGAAACCAATAACCCCACAAAAATCATTATGGCAGTCACATGTTACAATCCTAAAGCCATAAAAACAACAACTGTAGCAAAGAAAAACAACACAAGAAATGTTTATGAAGCAAATAGCCAACAGTCCTTTAGGCACTGGAGTCAGTTCCCATGAAAAGCCAATCATTGCTAGTGGTGAAACAATTAGTTGGAGACCTTTCTATCATGATTGCCTGAAATATATATTTTTTGTTGCAAAATCTGAACTGCATATTCATATTTTGAATCATAATTTCCATAATATTTCAATTTGATAAGTAAGTATAATTTTTTTCAAAATCTAAAGCATGTATTATTATTGAATTATTTAATCGCCCTAAAAAGAGAATTTTTTTCTTTCAAAAAAAAACTTTGAAACCAATTTTAAATATTTTATGATAATATGATGCATCACATGGATGATCAATAATCCTTTATGTCAACATGACGAAGTTGAATTATTTCATTATCAGCTATTTCAAATAAATAATTAGATATCAATCCATTATGATGTTTCATTTCTATTTATCTCTTTATCATCATCATCACCATCACCATTCTGAAAATATATTAAATCCTTAAAATATTTTCACAACTTTGCACTCAGAAAAGCCATATCTTGGCTAGCTTTAACTGGTTCCCATGAGAGGCTGTAGAAACAATTAGTTGAGGCGAGCTTTCAGGGTATATTTGCTGGAAGAACAGCTCCCTAGGGACTTCCAAAACAGAGAAAGCATACTCCCATAAACCCTGGGGTGAATGGCAACTAGACTGTTTTCTGTCACTTATTTGCCACATAATATTTGGGCAATCTAGATACTGACAAAACAAGAAAATTTTATATATATGAATTTTATAATTGTATTTTTATCATGTAACAAATAACCTAGAAAGTATTATTACTATTAACCTGGATTGATACTAGACATGTTTTTAGTCACTTGATTGCCACAAAAAAGTTGTTTGACAATATATGGACTCCCATATACAATAAGTTTATTCCACCGAATAAAAGGTAACAAGATCTTTTCAGTCATAACATTGTCTCAAAACAATCTTTTGATGGACTACCATGCAAAGAAAGTATATTCCTATAAACCCTTAAACTAAAGTGAGGGGGAACTAGAATGGTTTTCAGTTATTGTATTATCACAAAATAGTCTTTTATCAATCTAGGGACAATCATACCACAGAATGCATGTTCACATAAACCTTGGATGAAGAGTAACTAGACTGCTTTTCAGTCACTGAATTGTACAAAAATAGAGCCATGGGCGTTGTAACTGATCATATTTCCATCATGTTTATACATCTTAGCTCTAAGATCTATCATGGTCGGTGCGATCTCTCTACATTCAAGGGAAAGAGGAATTGGGGATATAATAAATTCTGTAAATGATGCCAAATCCTGAGGTTTGATGGCTGAAATGGCATTTTGAATTATTTGGCTTTTACTGATGATAATATAATGACTATTAATGAGGATACCACAAAGGGGTGTTCTCAAAGCCCTACATTTTCATACTCTCGTGTAAAAAAGAATTAACTCATTTTCATTCTTACTCAACTTTTGATTTGAGTTTGATTTGGTCCTCTTTTGCCATGTAAAGTTGGTTATGTAATCGGTAAAAAGGCTCTAAGCTTTCCAAAGCTTTGAAACATGGAGAAACGTTCTTGAGGGCTCTCTTGGTGCCAATGTGAGCCGGCATGCTTTACAGATCTACCAGATAAAACCCTAATCACAATCTTCTTTTCAATAGGCAACCAGCTACCAGTTGAATTGGGTCATTTGCTGAAAATGCAATGTTCAAAATCCACTAGCAATGTTAGAATGTGGACTAGTAAAGTCCTCTGAGACAGTTATCAGTGAACACATGGGATGGCATGTTCATAACCAACAAGCAAAGTTGGACTAAAAGTTTTCTGAGACAGTTATCAGTGAACACATAGCATGCTTGTTCAACAAATCTACAAGTTATCATCGTCATAATCTACTGGTACACAGACTATTACAATATTCAACCTTTATTGATCAGTTCAGAACAGAAATTTACTGAAACTCAATTTTGAGCTAATTTCAGGGGTTTTTTCTAAGACCATTATCAGTGCATGTTCGACAAATCTTCAGGTTATTATTTCTATAATCCACCTGTAGACAGAGTATTTCAATATACAACTTTTATAGAGCAGTTTAAACGAAACTCCATGTTCTAAAACAAATTTGGAGTTGTTGAGCTAAATTTCATTTTTTTTCTGAGATTATCAACACACATTCTCAGACTCTGCCCTGAAAACAGCTGTTTAGGTAATAGGCAGCCTTGTGCCAAGATCTCAGACCCTTAACAAGATAACACTGATACCGGCATAATTAACATGAAGTTGAAAAGCTTCTGGAAGAAAATACTTGTGGTAATCAGCGAACTCTAAATTGAACCAGAAATGTTTTTGTAAATAGATATTGCTTAAAACCATGTTTCAAAAAAATATGCTGGTTCCTGGTCTATTTAGAGATATGGATTTTTTTTTAAATGAAATCATTTAAGATTAGTCATGTGACATGACTGTGTATTCAAAGATCTTTCATCAAGCTTCAATGATCCTCAACCTTAATGTTATGACATTCATATCCCAAAACATAAAACCATAATTTCCAAAATGTATTTATCATCTCATAATTTACTAGCAATAAGGATTTAAAGTCTTAGAGACCTTATGTCAGTCTATCAAGTGGCATCATAAACCCTGTCTGCAGCAAGTGTATCTGCATGCTGAGGTGACTCATAGGTAATTTGGAGAGCTGTAGAGCAGAGGGATAAAGGGATGAGAGAAATGGAGGGTGGGTGTGGATGGGGAATGGGGGGAGGGGTATTTTGAAGGGCCATTTAGGAATTATTGCACACAAAAAAGACATGGACTTCATGGAAATTGTATCATTTACCAAATTTACCCAACAACAATTCTGTTAGGAAAGACATGACCAAACTGAAATGGAGTTATTACTTATCCAGGTTTTCTTTTTTATCTAGTCGCACCTGATTCATCTACATTAAAATAGCTAGAGGACTGCAAATCTCAGGCTTTGGGAAGAGGCTCTGACAATAACATGTCTGGTTAATTCAACCCTGTTATGCGTAATAAAAGTTTCAAAATATGTATTGACACAACCAGGAAACAATGTTCTATCAGGGAGTTTCCTCTCCACATGGTCTGAACATAGCCCACCTACTATCATGTTCTGTAGCCAGCTTGCAGTATCATATGACAAAGTGGGGTGCAGTCAGACCATCAGAGAGGAAACCAGCCTGGATTGAGTTTGAACCTTGATAGAATCATACAATTTTTTCCTAAGAACACAGTCAAATTTGATAAGACATCATTCATCCAAAATCTCTCATGTTCTGTATCAAGCTTAGAGAAACATACAACAAGGTAGGGTGTGGTCAGACCTATAGAGACGAAACCAGCCTGGATTGTGTTTGAACCTTGATAGATTCAATTCTTATCCAATTTCTTCCCAAGAACACAGTCAATATTGATAAGACTGCGTCAATCAACGAGCTAGTTATTTATCCTAATTGGGATGTCATTTGTCCTCAAATCCAGAATTTGTCCTGTGGTGGGATTTACCCTTTAAGAATCTATTGAACTAGATTGATGAACCATATATGAGTATCAAAAACACAGATTCTGATCTTCACAGCTGACCAACTTAGAGACACTGAGAGAGACTAGCCAATCAGATTTTGTAAGATGAGTTCTGATTGGTCAATTTAAAACATGGGCTGACGCGACCCTCTTCTAGGCCTTTCTAGACTCAGCATAGGAGTGAAACGTATAATATTGAGGCTAGGTTTACTTAGACAACTTGAAGAATCTAAATCTACTGGACTAGATTGATGAACCATATATGAGAATCAAAGACCGAGATTCTGATCGTAACAGCTGACCAACTTAGAGAGAGACTAGCCGATCCGATTTAACCTTTAAGAATGTAAATCAACTGAACTAGATTGATGAACTGAAGAGTATCAAAAACACAGATTCTGATCTTAACAGCTGACCAAGTTATAGACACTAAGAGAGACCAGCCATGCGTTTGACAAAGGGATGAAAAGATCTCCATATTGTTAACACTGGCTAGGAGCTATCCCTCACCTGTAATGGAACACCTGACAGGTATATACAGGTAATGTATATCATCAGAGTGGTCAGGTAGACTGCCTGTTATTAGAGTTCTATAGGAATATGTTGGTGGCCTCTATATAAGTGATGGGATGGGTTACAAACTTCGGCCTTGTTGCAATACCTTGCTTTGATACCACCCTTTGAAAGAGATTTAAGCATGTATTTTATAGATGGAGGATTTTATATGAGTGTCCATGACATACTATATTTATGACACGAGGCCCTAAATATTAGTATTTCCAGAGCAAGAGCGAGTGTCGTAAACATAGTATGTCATGGGCACGAATATGATATTCTGTTTATTACTGTATTTGCAAAATTAAAGAAAATACTTCACAGCATGGGCAGACTAGTCGCCACCGGTTCCTAGAAATTGCATTGTCATAGGCGAACGGTGACATTTGTTTAACGTGACATCACAAGGAAAAAGTGATATGTTGCCCTATAGGCATCATATAAAGAATATGAATCTCAATATGACTGCCCTTGTAGATAATAAACAAAAAATGTAAATTATTGTCAAAGATCAATATAAGGGTATTCATATTCAGAGGGTAAAAGATCTCATAACTGCACCTGATTATAGAAAAGAATGTCACACATTAAGAGAAAACTGCATGCACCATTTTAGTGTGAACTGCCTTCTATCCTTTTCTAGAGATCAAAATAGAGTAGAAGTTTATAACTTTATCTCAAACTTATCTTGCTCTTGTTGGCCCATGTTAAATAACAGTTCTAATTGACAAAAAGTTTCTCTCCCTCTGCCTGAGAAATCCAAATAAAAGACCAGTAAAAACATATCAAAATCATCTAAAAACTTTATCTTCTATTTCTTTGTTTTCACCACAACATATTCCCCTGACATCATAAAATCAGTCAACACTTTTACAGGCAACCAGTCCTATTTGACAATAAGATTTCAACCCCTTTGCTTGAAAAATCCAAATAAAAGAAATTTATTAAAATCATTTTTATCTGAAAACAAACCCCCTTTTTCTACACAACAGTTTTAACTGACATCATAAATCAGTCAATAGTTATCCCATTTAACATAACAGTTCAAATTGAGAATAGAGCTCTCAACCCCTGTAGCTTTGTGAAGATCCTTCATCCCTCATCCGTGACCCCATTATTCCGCCAAGGCATGGACAAAAGGTTCTTCAAACTTGAATGGAACAAAGTGAACTATGGGGTTGGGTTTGGCAAATAGCGGGTATAAAACTGGCTGTGACCCCTATTCTACCCTAACTACCAGGCAGCCTATTGAAAGTATTTAACACGTCAACTTTTGTAAACATCACAGTAGCACCTGTAGAACATTTACATAAATTCCATCATGCAGTTTGAAAGGAGACTGATTTACAGGCACATTGTGAATTGGGTAGGGTCCTTTCAAACAAAATTGGATCTTCCGTCAATTGTCTGCTATCTATTGGGAAGTTCTTTTTAAAGGTACTCTGATTTGATTTAAAGGCATATAAAATCTGTAGGGTCATTCCAAAACAAAATTGCATCTTCTGTCAACTGTCTGCTATCTACCGGGAACTTCTTTTTAAAGATACTCTGAATGATTTAACGAAAAAGCATATTAAAAATTGTAGGGTTATACCAAAACAAAATTGGATCTTCTGTAATTGTCTGCTATCTATTGGGAAGTTCTTTTTAAAGGTACTCTGATTTGATTTAAAGGCATATAAAATCTGTAGGGTCATTCCAAAACAAAATTGCATCTTCTGTCAACTGTCTGCTATCTACCGGGAACTTCTTTTTAAAGATACTCTGAATGATTTAACGAAAAAGCATATTAAAAATTGTAGGGTTATACCAAAACAAAATTGGATCTTCTGTAATTGTCTGCTATCTATTGGGAAGTTCTTTTTAAAGGTACTCTGATTGATTTAAAGGCATATTAAAATCTGTAGGGTAATTTCAAAACAACATTGGATCTTCTATCTATGTGGAACTTCTTGTTTAAGGTACTCTTATTTAATCAAAAAGTATATTAAAAACTGTAGGGTCTTTAGAAACAAAATTGCATCTTCTTGCAGCTGTCAAATGTCTGCTTTGTATGTGGAACCTTTTTTTAAAGGTACTCTGATTTGATTAAAAGGCTTACACAACGCGGGAGATTATTTCCTTTGTCTTTACAGGTTGCTATTTGACATAACGACCTAGGTGCGTTATGTGGATTACTTCAGCCTGAAAAATACTGTTTTTTCCTTATTATTTTAAAATCATTTTTAACAAAATAGAAAAATAATTTCTAAAATGATGTCCCATGTTGTGTAAGACGGTTATATACTCCTTTTCGGTTGATATGGGATATAAAGCCCTCGGCTTTGCCTCGGGCTGTATATCCCATATCAACCTCAAAGGAGTATATAACCTTTACATATCAAAATCCATAGGGTCGTTCAAAACAAAAATTGCATCTTCTGTCAGCTGTCTCTTTGGCATACCAAAATTGATATTGTTGCAAACAAAACTGAGTTTTCTGTCAATCTGTGAGTTCCTTTATTAAAGGAACCCTGATGTGATATACATATTCATTGATGTTCCCAATATTTTCCTTAATGTGAGACCAAAATCACTGAAAAAGGGCAACAACACTGTAAAATGATTGCATGCTTCTGATTTTGCACTCCATATTGACACCCTGGTCACACAGCCATTTTGGTTATTCTATTAAACTTAAACTCAGACCCAGAGAAAGGACTGAAGGCTGGTTGGAGGGATAGACATGCGGATGCACAGATGGAGACCAAACTTAAATCGCCTTCCTGGCGAGGGATGATAATTAAATACTCACCAGACATGTCAACCTCTTCCAGAACAACAGAGCAACAGTGAGAGAAGAACAGAGCACCTGAAACACACATAAAATCAGTGTCTTAGAAGATGTAAATCTCTGTTGTCTACATGTTGATGGTAAAAGAGGTCCTGAAACACATACAATTTCTTTCTTAGAAGATGTATATCTCTGTTGTCTACATGTTGACAAAAAAGAGTCCCTGAAACACACATAAGATCACTATCTTAGAAGATGCATATCTCTGTTTTCACCATGCTATTAAGAACAGAGTATATGAAACACATATAAAATCACTATCTTAGAAGATGTATATCTCTGTTGTCTAAATGTTGATAATAAAAGCCCCTGAAGCACACATAAGATCACTATTTTCAATTATAACAAAATATATATGTTAATATATCTGTTGTCTCAAGGTTGATAATAAAGCCCCTGAAGCACACATAAAATCACTTTGATTATAACAAAATATATATGTAAATATATCTGTTGTCTCCATGATGATAATAAAGCTCCTGAAACATGCATAAAATCACTCTGTTACAAGTTGAATGTCTCTGCTGTCTCCATTTTAATATAAACAGATCAAATGAAACACACATAAAATCCCTATCGTAGAAGATGTATATCTCAGTTGTCTACATGCTAATAAGAACAGAGCAAATGAAGCAAACATAAAATCCCTATCTTAGAAGATGTATGTGGCGTAACCATATTGATAACAAAGGAGCAACTAAAACACACATAAAATCACTATCATAGAAGATGTATATCTCTGTTGCCCCCATGTCAATAAACGAGCATATGAAACACACATAAAATCACTCTGTTACAAGATGTTAATATCGTAAGCTTCATCTGAGAATTAGATAAAATGATTTTACCATTAGCAATACACACATAGAAACACTATCATGACTCTCATTGATATCCTTAGAATAGATGTGTTAAGAATGATTCTGAAACAATAAATCTGAAACACACATCAAAGCACTGTTTGCAGATTTACAGAACTCTTCTTTCCAATCTAAAAGGTGTGTTACTAAATTTTTGTAAATAAACTGAAAATCACTATTCATTAGGACTAAAATGCACTTAATAAACATTTTAGTTTCAGAAAATATAAATTCTTTTGCTTGATTTATGATAAACATGAAAATGTCAAATATAGCCTTCAGAGAGTACTTGTAGGAAAAAGCAACTTATCTTAACTAAACACTAACAACATGAGATAAGAAATATAAATGTTAAGTAAGTTTTAACATTCCTGGAGTTATCAGTGTTTTGACAGTTTGCCAAAAATACCTCCAAATATCTAATGAAAATATTTGTGTTCACTATTTTAGAAGTAAATTTATCTGATTTGATCTTTTTTAGTAAATAATTGAACTATTCATTTCATGGTTGTTTGATATATTTTAAAATGAAATGTAAAAACATTTTGGTAACTTATTGAAATAACAACTTTAACAACTTTGTAAGAAACTAGATATGCATTTGCGGGACACAGCAAAAGCAGAGCAGTCGAGAAACTATTGGTTCCGCCTTTTTACAACATATATATTTGTTATTTTCAATATTCACGACAATACAAGTCTATCCCCATGCACTCCTGAATTATACATGAATACCACAGGTTTGAATCATCCTAGGAAATATCAAATGTCAGAGACAAAATGGCTTCCGTTTAAGCTGATCCATAACATATTGTGACCTTTTTTCATATTGGTAGCTTCATGAATTTGATCTCTCTATCCCTTGAGAGGGAAAAGATTTGATATTTTTCATTTTGATATCATCGGAAATATCATCATTTCAAATTTGTCCCATGCGAGAGAAATCATTTAATATTTAACATAATTTACAAGATTTTTTTATTTAATGCGTTTTTGTCTTAGATTAATAAAGTTGATAAGATATTGTTCAATATCATAATTTTTTTGTTTAAACTCATCAAGATGGTTAAAAACAAGTTTTACGACAAATTGTTTTCTTAGAATGAAGAAAACTTGGCAGTAAAAACACTTTTCTAATTTAATTTAATTATAAAATTAATAACAAATAATTGGGTTTTTTTTAATTATAAAGCATGCATGTAAATTAACCTAGATTCTCTTGATACATTTTCAATTAGTCTGGCCAAACCAAATATATCAAACAGATAATGAAATTCCACCCAAACCACCAGATATAAAATGTCACCATCTTAACAACATCACAGCAGCTGCATGTGAGAGTATCCAAAGCAATTTGTGTTCAGATAGGCTTGATGAAATGCAGACTTTAGTGGGAATCTTCAAAATGATACATGTGAGAATTTTTGTGTTAGTAAATTAATGAAGAGCAAAATAATACAATGATCAACTATGTCAGTCCATGTTTAACCAACTTTAGAATGCAAACTTAGTTGTTTACGAATAGTTCAAAGATACAATTTGTAATTCATCCATTTTTAAATTTAAAATACAGGTCAAGCCAAGCTTATCTCTAAACAAACTTGTTTTATCTAATTTGCATATTCAGATATATCAGCTTCAAGTATTCATTTGAATTAAATTTTAAAAAATTAATTAAATCAAACTTATTTAATAAATTTAGATTGATCAAAAGTTAATTCCACAATTAAATTGATTCATAAATGACTTAACCCTTACGATGCGGGGCGCGTGATATTTACGGGCCAAATATAAAATGACACGTAAGCCCTCTTGGCGAAATCCGTAACTTTCAGGATAAGGCTATAATTGACTGCAAGCAGTCTTGGCTGCTCCCGGATATAAAATATCAAACCTTTTCTCAAAAATGATTGAGGGTACCCACCTTGCGGCATTCATATCTCACGAACCATTAGAGATAATTCTATAATTTTTACATCATCGTGTAGAAGAAAGAATTGTCTTTATTTCCATGTATCATATGTATATGCGCGCACAAAAACACAGAAACGGCAAGCGTTGCGACAAGTGCCGCAAATTTTATTTTTTACCTCAAAATGATTGAGGGTACCCACCTTGCGGCATTTATATCTCACGAACCATTGGAGATAATTTTATAATTTTTACATCATCGTATAGAGAAGAGAATTGTCTTTATTTCCATGTATCATATGTATATCCGCGCACAAAAATAAAGAAGCGGCCAATCAGGATATAAGGGTGGCTGGCACCGGACAAAACAATTCCGCCACACGGGCTTGTAGAGCAAAAATATATACCCGCATCGTAAGGGTTAATATACAATGAAACAAATATTACATTTATCATATTCTTTAAAAAATTAATTGTTTCTATCAATTATAAAAACTTATTTCATAATTATTCAGAATACAATTCCTAACATCTCCAATACTAAAACCTTCTTTTAATTCCTTGTGCACATATCAAAAACTGCAATCTTCTATAATATCATTAACAAATCCCTCAAAGCACATCAGTAATTAGATTTTCTAGTCAATAATTAATGGTTTCCAACAATGGATGTCACTGTAAGATCAGCTTTCATTGAAACCCACTGGAGAGCATAATTACAGCTTAAAGTATCAATATTTAACCAAAGGGATAATTAGGGGCCTCTTCAACGAATGCCTCTTTCAGCTGACAAAACACCTAGACTTGCTACTGGCCCCAATATCATTTTCTTTATATTGATCTAACCCTTATCAATACCAATGAACCATTTTTACCAAAAACTTTAGCTGGATAGGTATTCCTGGTGACATAAAATGAATTTCAAATAAGTAGGGTGACATATCTTAAAAAATAAATAAAATAGAGATATCTTCATGCTTACAAGCATTTTGGAGTCAGGTCATAGCCAATAAAGAACTAATCTGTTGTCAAACACAATCCTATTTTAAATGTTTCTGTCAGGATATAGATTATAGATTTACCAAATTAAAATCAAACACTTGAAATAAAGATATTTCTTGGCAGTCACAAATCTGTTGTCAAACACAATCCTTTTATAAATTTTTATGTCAGGATCTGGATTATCGAAATACCAAATTAAAACCTTTATTATCAAACACTTGAAATGAAGATATTTCATGCTAACAGCTTTTTTAAGTCAGGTCATAGTCTCCTGGTAGGCACAAATCTGTTGTCAGACATAAACCTATTATAAGTTTTACTGTCAGGACTCTCTGTAACCCAACACACAATTGTTTAACTGTAAAGGCTTGGTTACCCATCCATGCCTAACAAAGGGACTGAAGAGGGGAGAGAAACCAAATCCCGGATCAAAGCAGAATAAATAGGGAGAGAGAGAATAACCCTGCCACCTGCCTCACACAACAAGGATGAATGACTATGTTCTTGGTTGTGAATCACTCTAAAGCCTGTTGTTGACGAACACAACCCTACTGGAAATATAAGGTTAACTGTCAGCTAAAAATATTAGAACTAATAATTTAAACCAATATAAAAAAAACACATAAAATAAAGATGTTTTTAGAGTTAACATGCAGAATAAATATGGGGAAAGAGAATAACCCTGCCACATGCCTCACACAACAAGGATGAATGACTATCTTCTTGGTTGTGAATCACTCTCAAGCTTGTACAAGGTTGTTGTCGAACACTAACCCATCGGAATTATAAGTCAGCTAACAATATAAGAACTAATAATTTAAGACCAATATAAAAAAAACACATAAAATAAAGATGTTTTTAGAGTTAACATGCATAATAAATATGGGGAAAGAGAATAACCCTGCCACATGCCTCACACTATCTTTGTGAATCACTTTCAAGCTTGTACACAGTATTCATAATATGTTGGCATTATTTCTGGACAATAGTAGTTTTTTCCAAAAATGTTTTTGAAGAAATTAATCATCAATAAATGATTTAAAAGAATTGAAATTGAAAAACGAAAAGTAAAACAGTTTGTACATGGTATACACATTCTGAAAGAATTATATCTATACAACATTTTGGAAAAATAATATGATATTATACGATAGTTATGAAGCAAAGAATTTATTTTTTACTTTTGTATCCTCCTCAGCAAGAGGTAGGGTTTCTACACAATCAAACCAATTACACACAATTAAGCAATGTAACAGTATCATAGTTCTTCTATTAAATGGTTTTTGTAAAGAGGAATTTTTTAATGATGTCAGAATTTTCTATGCTAATGTCAAATAAAAAACCTAAAGGCTCTTCTCTCATTTATCTTCAAGGTGTTCTTTTGAATCTTAATTGTCTTTAATGTTTATGATCTAAGCAAATGTTTCATTCTGTCAACAAAATCCAGATAAAAATTTACAATCTTTAGAATAAGTGCAAGTATTCATTCACATCTCATATTTCAATGGATTTAATTTCTTTCATAGAAGGTACAATATGAACTCTCATTGTATACTGGTTTTATTTCTATTGCTGAATTCTTATTTTTACAATCGTTTGAAAAAGATCTGACTCATTCACATTTAATTCTCTCAATATTTGATTACCAAGCAAAACATGACCATATTTTTTAACCCAAATATAAAATGTCTTAATGACACTTTACCCTCTATACAAGTACTTGTAAATAAAATTCAAGAAATGTCCATTCACTAACTCAGTCTTTAAACTTCCTCTTATATTTCTTTTTTTAACACTCAAGTTCAAAAGCAAACTGCACCATACTTTCCTACACAATTACAAGATAGCGGACCGACAACTACTTGTCTCTTTATGCGAATGATAAACCCACTTTCACCTCCTAAGCCTCATTATATGAATTATCTGACGCATTCAATGGGTTGACATTTATATCAACCGGATATCACATACAATGCACATGCACAAATGTTGTATTCATACCATATGTTGGTTTTTGAGTACAACTTTCTATGAGGTCAAAGCCTCTTTTTAAATTTGATGGCTATAGGATTACCTTAAAGGTTTTATTCTTAAGTATTCTGTCTCCTATGGGGTTACTGAACACGATTCTCTCAAAAGAAATGGGTTAAATAACCTATTTTGGAAGTGAAAGCAATGTCATGGAAATAAGACTTAAAGTATCACTTTTTTCTCTCTGGTTTCTCTGGAGTAAAGGCTAGCCTTTAAAGGGGTAGTAGCAAGTTATATTTTCAATTTTTCACTGATAATTGTACATTAATGCTAAATGTATCATTTTGATAGTGTCAAAACTCCTACTACCAAAACCAATCATCCATAGTCAAAGAACAATTTATAAAGATTCACATAAATACCATTAACAGCCATTTTCGTGTGAACACCTTTAATTCATTTTGTGTAAGAAAAAGGAATCGCATGGCTGAACTTTACATTCTATATTTGATTTATTACTGCTTAATTTAGTTTAAGTACATTGTCTTTCAAACTGAACCTTTGATTTTCATTTTCCCATTGCCCCTTGAAATACAAAGAACGACACAAATCTTTATTTTTTATTTGTAGTACACCTAGATCATTGCTGTTTTGAAATGAAAATGAACAGCTTCAGTTGGCTATTTTTATTCCTGAATAGTTAATAAAGATATATTTTCATTTCAGAGACTATAGTATTGTCTAGCTTTTAACCGAATCTATTAGGGCACAGAAAAGTTGCCCATTTCTTATACAAACCAATCAAATATCATCTCAAAACCCCTCAAATCATTTCTTTTACATTATCTTAAAGTTTTTCAGGGATAATCATAAACTTGTATATCTGCTAATGATTCCTTATCTTAACTTATTTTTAAACACCACAAACAAATCCTAAATGATTGTATTTTCTTTTGCCATTTCTTGATTGCAAAAGTCTTTTTTGCCAATTTTCCCACAAATAAAACTGTCATCTATCAAAAGCTTTGGACTATTACAATAGCTAACAGCCCCCATGCAGGTAAATGGGCAGCAAATCACTCACCTGACGGCTACCTGTAATTAATGCTGTCATGATTGGATTTACAGGTGAACCTGAGGTATAGACTTACTCTGTCTCCTCAATCAGTATTTTCTACGGATAGATTTCTAACATGTCTTTTGAGGCAGTTTTGCCCATTGTTCCTTTTTATCATTTCGCAGTTTCTATTTTGTAAATTGAGGTATAGACTAACACTAAGTTCTCTCAATCATTATTTTTTAACCAAGAGTCATAAGATGATGACATAGCCCATGGGCTCTCCTGTATAATGAGGAATTCATTAAAATTTCAAAATTTAGTGATTCTAAGATGTTAAAATCCAAAAATGCACATCTACAAGTTGTTTAATTGATCTAGGTGCAAAGGTTTTTGAAATCTGCTCCAAATAAGTTTCATTGAACTTGATCTCCCCTTTTTTTAGTTCTATAATTGAAACAAATGATTACTGTTACAGGCAATAACAATAGCCCAAAGTATTACCGGTACATGCTGATGGAATAATAATTGATTAATGATTGACATACAGGTTTTTTGTTAACAAATCATGCAGCATGCAGTTTTCTATTTTGAAAAAAAACTGAATGTGTTCACTTCTGTACATATATATATATATATTCTATCAATCCTTTCCTATCCCTTATATTTACTTGTTTTGAGAGTGGATTATGAAAAATATTCATATCTGACATAGGTGTGATGATACAGATTTTTCACGATACGATATGTATCACGATATCTCATGGCGATACGATTCAATAAGATACACATCACGATACGCTATTTCAAGGTTTTTTTACAATATAGACTTTTAATCTTTTATGAATCATCTGATTTTCAGGGAAAATAAGCCATGTAATAGTCAACGATACGTATCACGAAACAGAGAATGTATCACGATATGTGTATCGTCAGATTGAGTATCGCGATTCACGAATACCACGATATATCGTCACACCTCTAATATCTGAGATAAAGTGTCAGTTTATGTCACTAAGTCCCTGAGTATTTTGAAAATGGTGTACACCTACCCTACATATGAAGTATGATTTGAAAAATATTCATATCTGAGATTTAGTGTCAGTCTACCCCACTAAATGAGGTCCTCAATGAGAACCATACCCTAGGGCTTGACCCTTGTTAGATTCCACTGACTAGTGTCCTGTAGGGCTCAATAAAGGGGATTATAGATGAGGAGGAATAATTTAGGGGTCAGTCAAGTGGACAATGGTCAGTGTCGAGAGGATAATAGACTGTTTGTTCCTGTCTGGAGGTGTCTGTACTGTAACTGGGTGTCCATTCATGATTTAGTTGGAATGTTAGATTGGTGTTGGGTTGTCATTGATGGTCTGGTGGGAACTGCAGAGGGGTCTTTGGATGGTTTTGTGGGCTGCAAAGTCAAATTTGAAATTTAGTTGGAACTCTAGATTTGTGTTTCTTCCTGTCTGGAGGTGTCTGTACTATAACTGGGTGTCTATTTATGATTTAGTTGGAATGTAAGAAGGGTGTTGGGTTGTCATTGTTGGTCTGGTGTTTGGATGGTTTTGTAGGATGCAAGGTCATGTTTGAAAATCAGTTGGAACTCGAGATTTGTGTTTGTTTCTGTTTGGAGGTGTCTGTACTGTAACCAGGTGTCCATTCATGATTTAGTGGGAATGTTAGATTGGTGTTTGGTTGTCATTGATGGTCTGGTGGGAACTGCAGAGGGGTCTTTGGATGGTTTTGTGGGCTGCAAGGTTATATTTGAAATTTAGTTAGAACTCTTGATTTGTGTTTGTTCTTCCTTATATTTTCAGGGCTTAGATTTTCAAGCTCTCTTAGTGCTAAGATAGTCGTAAGTCATTGTGAGTAAGATGGCTTGGAAATTCTAGGTCCTGTACTGTAAAATTTTCAAAGGTCTTAGTGCTCAGATGGTCATAAGTACCAGATATCTACATTGGTTAACGATTGACTTTTTGCTTTTCAACATCATCTTTTGAAATTTCAAAATAGACAAGTATAAATTTATGAAAGAAGATAAAAAGAACCTAATATGTAAAAACTGAGATATATGTTGGAGATATTACAATTGAATAAGATCACATCACCTAATACATAAATTCAAGCATAAACATAAGCAGGGAAAAATCCTAATTAAATGGATATGGGGTAAGGGACTTATCTTAGCAGCAAACTACAACCCCAATTAAATATGACAATTTTAGTATGCCTGGATTCTCTCAGCTTTCCATGTTAAAGCAGTTACTGGCTGCATTAATTCAGTGACTCATAGTCTTTCTAATAATAATTTGTTTACCCTAGCCTGTACATGATATCCTCTGAAAAGCATGTTTCAAATCATCCTTTCTTTGAGGCTTCTTTCCAATTTCATTAACAAAATAGTCATTATTTTTAAAGGAAATTATAAATTGTTCAGAAGCTTTAATCAAGGAATATACTATCTTACCTGTTAAGACATGTTGTCTTTGTAGACATGTTTAGTACATGAAAAATGAAGCTCCAAAACTTCATATAAAAATCTTTTTAAACAGTAAAGTACATAAAAAAATAATTTTAAAAGAAATATCTAAGAAAATAATTCAATGATCAATTGATCATAACTCTTTTCAGCATCATATGATCAGCAAAGATTGAAATTTCTGAAGATTGAGAAATTATTGTATCATAAGCTTAGTATTTTTGTGATTTGATAATTTTGGTAAAATTATCCAAAATATTATATACATGTATATATATAAATATATATTAAAAAGAAGAAGATAAAGTTGAATTAAATTTGGCAAACGTTTTCAGCAGGTACATCCTGTACCTGCTTCATCAGGCCATTTAATGCAGTAACTGACACACAGTACATAGTATTATGACGTCACACAGGAACCTATGACCACAGGCACCCGTAGCAGATAGGTGTGTGTATATATATAGAATATTCTATATATAAACACACCTATCTGCTACGGATGCTTGTGCCTATGACGTCACAATAAGCATGACAACAAGTGATCATAATGTAAACAATATCATGTTTTGCCATTCAATTTTGGCGCATATTTATGAATAAAATATGATTCTTTCAAAAGTAAATCATTGTCATTATGATAATTAAGTTTATATATCGGGAAAACTTTGAACTTGCCCTTTCCACATTTATCTAAATGCTCACTAAGAGGAATAGTTCGATTTAGGGGTTGGTTTATGTGAGATCGATGGAGATTCATTCTTCTCTTTAATTTTTGTTCCGTTTTTCCGATATATTTCTCATTACATCCAGAACATGTGATTACATAAATAACATTTTTAGTATCACAATTCATGTTTTGCTTAACAACAAATGTTTGATTTGGTAAAATGTCAATAGAGCACCCTTCACTTATACTTTTACAAGTGTGACATCTTAAATCTCCACATTTTGAGACTATGGGAATAACATCAACTGAGTCAAACCTTGAATTAGTTAAGATTTTGCATAAGTTTTTGGGTTGCTTACGGCTGTTAATGGAATTATATTTATTGACAATCTTTATATATATATATATATAATTGCAATGAAAACTCACTATACTAGTATTTCATTAGACTACACATAAGGTAGGTAAATATCAAAGATTCCGGCAATGTACTAATGTTTACAAACAAGTAGGTCTGGTATGTGATATGAACTATAATGTACCGTCTGGAATGAAAACAGAACATTTTGTTTATATTGCAGTACATATAGAATTCCAACCGTGTTTGATTTACACTTGCTTATTAATCACTAACGATACATATGAACTACAATCTTTACAATATGCCCCTTTAATTCAAAACAACTGTAAAAGAATATAGTCGACAGCTGCGAAAATATTAAAACCGCATGTTAATTATGTACCCTCACGAAACAATGGTTCATAGAGAATAAGCTGTGTAGCATTTTCAATGAAATGCCTTATCGCCCCAAGGCGTTGAAAGAACACTTACTTCCTTCAAAGCATGATTTGCGCGTGATTTCTTTGCATAACGGTTAGCCGGCCTGACAAAATTTAACGTACATTTCACACATAAAAAATAAAAAAGTTGCTAAAAAGTTTGGGATTTCGATAGACAAAGAAGGTCATATGCAAAATCACAAATTCCTTATATGAGTATTTGTAATCACCAAATGGCAACTGTCTAAACTTACAAAGTGTTATCACGAGAACCTTACCAAAATATTACTCATAACACGTGCACGCTGAGAGGAGCATGTAAATTTCTGCACGAGATTTTCATGTCCATCTGTTATCAACGACAGGTGTCGAAGTCAAGCAAGATCATTGCTTATTGAGACATAGACTTGACAAAAGTCTTCTAATCATTGTTTCGTCTTTTTCACAATAATACAATTTTCAAAAGATAAAACGATGTTGTCATTTTGAAGTTTATTATAAAGATTAAATTGACATAATATGGACCATGTACGCATCTTAGCTCTTTGAGCTTTTTGTATTGATGAGCAAAATCAGTCAATAGATTATAGATATGATGAGTAAAATCAGTGACGTCAAAAGCTAAAACGATGACCTCCTCAAAATGTGTTTGACTAAAATTCATATAAACTTACATATTTATGAAAACGAATGAGTCGGATGACAAAACCAATGTATTCCATAAAACATAACAACGTATATAAACCCCAACAATAAGCAAGTAAAAAATTTAAAATCAGGAAAAATATGACCTCCTTAAAGCTAAACAATTTTCTTGGTAAAACAACTAACCTATACTCAAAGTTTAAGAAAACATGATTCGGACAAATCTCTAACGAAATACGAGAAGTTCCCAGTTTCCAAGGCAAGGGCCGGGTTTGAACGGTATTTAATGAAGACGAGTAGCACATCTGGCCATCTTGCACGTGAAAAGCAAGACTTGTCAATTTCTTCACCGTTCCCACGCTCTTCATAGCTCCCTGGCCCTCGAACTCATATCGCGGGGGGAGGGGATGAGGGGAGGGGGAGTGAAGGGGGAGGGGGTGGCGAAATGGGAACCGTATGTTCTGTCTTATCTAGCTTGTAGACAAAGTATCCCAAGAACTCGAGAAGAGAGAAATGGGTCATCTTTGTTGCTGTATGTTTGAACTCTGATTTGCTTGAAGATTTGTTTTGCGTTCCTTGCTTCGTTTCTGAAATTATTTTGTAATGTTTGCTGGTGATGCTTGTTATGTTGATGATAATGAAATTTCGATTATTATCCATATCAAAGACGATTACAAATCAACTCCCTTTTATATACGTGATCGGAGAAACATATATTTGTTGAATTCGTTGAATAAATTTTCAAGCTCAAATAAAAACATTTTCATAATAAACATATTAGTATTGAAAAGCGTTCCGTGACATGTTATCTTTTGTCGTGCCAAAAAAAGCCACAAATTCGTTCTAATGTTTCACCTACACAAAGGGGCGGTTTAATGCTTGCGATCGATGAAAAATGTCACGTAACACTAATATCAAATAATTACTATAAAACCACGACATCGTTAGATTGTCCACATTTCCGTGTTTGTTTGTCCAGTCTGTCAAATGTTTGTTCTAGCTCGGCTATCAAGACGAGGAAGATATTCTCACGAGTAAAACTATTAGAAATCCCCCACACGGTTTTTACTGAATAAAAGATCGTAAGTTAAAACTAAAAAATCGACAAACTCCAGACTAAACACAGAGGTACGTTTTGTTTAGATTTCATGTTCGATTGACCTACCTAAAGAAAGAGTTAAAGATAGAAAGAGAAAAAGAGGACACATAACAAGAAACAAAGAAAACTCATACGAAGAAACGGGTTGAGGGAGAAACAAAGTTTGACTGCCACAAGAAACAGAGAAATAGGAACATGTCAACGGTTTAGAAGGAAAGGTTACATAAAGCGCTGTAGGTGATCTTTAAATTGATTATCAGATTTCAATTTAAATAAGAATTATTATTTATGTAAACTATCAAAAACAATTGTGGGGACGAACCCGCCGAGATTTGGGGGAACGAGTTCGTTTTGGATATGAATTCACAGCATCCCACATTAGGAAATATGAAAACAGTTTGACAGATAAAATAACAGAAACAGGGCCCTACTTCCAGAAATCATCCCTTACTGAGGTTGACCAATTGTGCTAAGGTTATCATAAGGATCTACGATCACCTTAGAGCTTTGTAAAAGGAAACACCATGAGAGAAACAGACAAATTTAGAAACGTGTCGAAATGTTGGAGAACAGAGAAATAGAGAATACAGTTCGACAGGAAGATAAAGAAAGAAATAGAAACACAATAGCAGGGAAACAGGAATCGCAAATCAGAGTGGACAGAGAAATGGGCAGAAGTTTGAGCAAGTTGACATCAACATTTGGAATTGTAGAAACGTTGACATAGAACTTGACAGGAAAGGGGAAGCCAGTGACAAAGCAATGGGAAAATATAGACGTTGACATAATATATTTTAGCTAAAAGAGAAAGAGGAAAGTGACAGTGCATGGACTTATGTAGACTAAAATTTAGTCTATGAAATATATTATTTTTGAAATAATTACATGCTTTTCAACATTTTTATTTCTTTCTTGGAATTGCTGTAGCCTAGACTTGCTGAAGGAGAACCTAGACTGTATTAAAGGCTACTTTTTATTTACAGTCCTGAAGCTGGACTAGAACTTATGAAATAGGATGTTTACAAGACGCTGACAGAACGCAGGAAAAAAACAGAAGTTGGCAGATGGGAAAGCCGGCTGAGAAACAGATGCTGTCATTTAGACCCTAGAGTAAAAATATTCAATTGACGACCAACCCAGTCTAGAAAAGTATAGCAAGTCTAGACGGCTAAGCTCTGAAGTTAACAATCTAAATAAATTTAGATCAACAGGTTATATATACCAGTATGACCAAATATAAAACCTGTTGATCTAAATTTATTTAGATTGTGAAGTTAAATAATTTTCTGGCCTACCTTTGGCTATAATACATGAAATGGTTATTGTCAATATTGAACAAATACTTCTGAGACAAAATGTTAGGCTGAGAAACAGATGCTGACATAAAAAGTGTGTCATCCAGGCCCTAGATCAAAATATTCAATTGACGACCAGCTACATGGCTCAGCTCTGAAGTTAAAGAATGTGCTGGTCTACCTTTGGTTGTAATACATGAAATGGTTTAATATATTGTCAATATTGAAAAAATAATTCTGAGGCAAAATGTCGACGTCAGTCTGAGAAACAGATGCAGAAACACACAGATCATGAGAAACATTTACAAAACATAGACCAAGACAGTCAAACGTGACTAAAACACGAACTTTGATTTAAAAGTACCCCCCAGGGTATCAATTAACGCTAGAATCACTTATGCATCTAAGCAATATTCATTAGTTATCCTGACATAGACTCGCCTAAGGCATGACTGGAGACAGCCTAATCAATCAAGGATCTTATCATTACGGATGTAGAACAGTAGAAAAACATCATAATTTTTTGTCATCTGCTCATGAAGTTTAGTAATCACGTTGTAATAGGTTACGTAATATGTATGTTGGACGTTTAATTAATGTGCAAATTCTTTTTGATCTATGTTTAAAATGTGCCATTGTGTCTATGTTAATTCATCGTATGTTTACTCTTTCTTATATATCAGACGTATTATTTATGCATTTTAATAATGACATCTTCTTAATGCACAACACGACTTCTAAAACTGTACACAGGGATCGCTTTGGACAGGGATTTTGGATATTTACCTATTGATGTACCAAGATATCCATTATCAATACTAATGAGGGGATAAAGTCTCATTGCAAAACTATTATTTTGCTTATCAAACATCCCATTGCTTTCTCTGAAAATCCAATTATATTAGGCCAAGGGAAGATTTTTCTCTCTTTCATAGGGTGATCCCTGTGTACATAAACAGTTGGTTATGTTGTCTGACTAACTGCTTCTGTTACAACAAATCTGGAGACACAACAGTGACAACACACGTCTACGTTGTTGCAAAATGTCCGTATCACTGCTGTTTCAGAAAATGAACAGCTTCGATGGACTCCTTTCTCTTTTATACTACATAGTTTCACTCAGATATATTTTCATTTCAGAGACTAGATTTAGTCTATTAGTACTGCTTTGTGCCTGTGTCTTAATTAAGAGCCTTGCACAGTCTAAATCATTGTTTAGCAAGTCTAGAATTGACTAACTAGAAGGATAATATAACTAGAAGGATTAATCTGCTTAATCGGTGTTTGTTATTCATTTCGAAGTTTTGAACAATTTCATACGAATCCAATTACCGGTATTCCCCTTTGTCATCTAATGAAATGTAACTCTTTATGTGTTGTAATTAAATATGCAAGTTATTCTCGATAAACATTATGTTTGTGTAATAGAAAACACAGTCTTTTACATCATTCAGTAAGTCTAGATTTTCCTAGAGAATTTGAAAGTGACATAACGGATATAAAAGATTTTTAAAACATTGTATTTATTTTAACATAAAATATGATCAATCAAAGTTGAATTCATAAGAAAATAGTAAATCCTAGTCTATAATTCAGTCATCAGCATCCATATAAAGGTATTTGTATATAAAGCATGCCGTATTCAAATCGAAAGACGAACGGTATGCTTAGGTCACGTAAGTCGGCCTACCTGAACGAAATTATTCAAGCCACGTGCGTGATGGTTATATATTCATGTCTAACGCTACAGGTAAACTGGCGGGGATAGTTCAGGAGTCAGATTTAACAGTAAACTTATAAATAGATATGATGCTACGATGTATTATTTTACCTAGGGTTTGGTTCATGAAATGATCAGTTATCAATGAACCCTTCGAAAGCATAAATTGTCTTGAATTCAAGTTTTGCTTTCCCACATATATTTTATGACACTGATGAGAGTTGAAATTCAAAATAAGAAAAGTAAGAAAGCATAACAGAAATTAAAAGGGTTGGGATCCTAAACTTGCTGAGATCTTTCTTCATATTTCTGATGATGCATTGAGTTATACGTATGTCCGTAATGACATCATAAGACGAAATGTTCAGTCAATTCATAGTCCACATTGAAACATTCGTTGACAAAGTTAAACGGTTAAAGGGCAATTTAACTCTTCACTAAAACAGTAAATAGCTAAGTTAAAACTTTAAACAATGGATAATATAGCCTGAACCCATTACTGTTACATTTATATGATCACCATGACATTTAAAAGGATCAAAAGGCCTTTCACATCTGCTGGACTGATACACATATAATTCTTTCAGATAATAAATTTGAATAAGTATATAATATTTTTTATTTAAATGGACATTTTAAGTAATATACATACCGCTATGGCACTGACATACGTCGGGGTAACTTCGGTAAATTCCGTAGACTCCGTTAATGTTCGGATATTGAAGTAAAGACCTCCAATGACGATACCAAGCACCAAGATAAAAGCACCAAGTACCAGAAATATCCACAGACGTCCGTCACATTTTGATTTTGATCTTCTACATATTCGTCTTCGGTCATTTGTTCCTTCCCCGCTCTCCGTATCAGAAGAGGTTTCGCTAGGGGGACGTTTTTCCTCCATCTTCATTTATCAAATCCCGTTATGTCGTTATATACAACTTTATAAACGGCATATGTAGGCAATTATTCGTCAAAGATGAAGATTGTTGAAGAAGTGAAATGACCCCATTGGTAACTGACAATATGTTCAAGTCAGAAAATCAAAATATTACTGGTATCCAAATTTTTGCAATCATAAATGCTGAAGTTGAAGAAAATCTCGAAATTTACAAACTTTATACACCAGTATCTAGTTTCTGATACAAATTCTTACGATTATCAATAACTCACTAACTCTACAGCTCAAATTCTCTGACATTCAAATGCGTTCAATTTGTCAAGAATATCCGTTCAGCATTCACAGTAGAGTCGAGAACTTTGTTAGTTGGGCACTGACTCTCAAATTCTCACTTCCACAAAACACAAGAAAATCTGTGCTCTTCACAAACGCCGATCACCAACCCAATCTCGCAAGGTCCACAGCGTTGGTAGTTATCCCTTCACTTTCTCAGTTCACTATCCAGAATCTATTCCCATCCAACTTATTTGCCGCCTGTCAGCAGCAACAGAATCCTCGAGCAGTAGGAAGACCACGATATAGAGATTTGAGGCTTTGTGTACAGCGAACCTCACCATGTGGCGAAAAATAACAGGTTCTCCACTTTCCCCTTAGAGAACTCACTGACAAAGGGCTGCACTTGTCGTTAGGGCATCTCAACGGTACATCCAAGCCGAGCAGACGACACTTTAAACTCAGAGCAACGACTGTAAGCAATTATGTATCTTACACAATCACAAGAGATACAATGAAGATAGGGAATGCATCGATTCGACTAACTTTCCCAAACTTTCTGGTCCGGTCAGGCAGCCGGCTGACCCCTAAACTTCGGTCACGGCTATCAACTCTCAACCCCGCGTTCAGTGATCAGTCAACCACGAAGTCTCGCGACCAGCGCAAGTTTAGTCGTCTGCCCGACCTCAGCACGCTTCAACCCGAGGCGCACGTGGCTGTTTATGTCTCGTCACGCGCTCGTGAATTCGCGAGATGTGGAAAGACGAGCCCGAGCAAAAGTTTTCCATCTATCTATCACTTCGCCCGGAGATTTCTTTGTTTACAGTAAACCAAGGCTTTCAACGCGAGTTTACATTTCACATGTATCCCCGGCATTGTTTGTCGGTTGCATTTAGATGTAGGGCGAAATTGCTTGAAGACGCTTTGCGAGTCAATATGGTGATGTACTAATACTTCCACCCTTTGACTTTGTGTGTTACTGTTAGATTGTTTCTTGAGTTTGAAACTGACAGAGTACTTTATTGATAGCAACGCCGTTAAACCTTTCAATCTGTGAAATTGGAAGGGCCAACGAAAACGTAAAAACAAGACTTCCCAGCAATTCACTTTTCTCTTACTCTTTCATCGACCCATTTCCCTTTCCCTCTCATGCCCTCCCCACCTCACTTCACCCCTCCCTTTACGACCCCCAAGCTTCCCTTCCATCCTTCCACTCCCGACAAATCTCTCACCCTCCCCTCAGCGTCTTTATTTACACCCAAATCTCTGTAACGCTATATGCATCTTTAGTGCGACCTTTCTACGACCTTCGTGTTACAAAGGCCCACTTCTGTCTTTCTCATTCCTTATCTGCCCTAGCTCAGTGTCCTATAAATTATTTGTCGTTTGTCCCCGTTCAAATAGTATTCGGTACGTCTCTCTTTCCTCGTGTCCCTCTCAATAAATGACCGCTGGTGATGTCTTTTCTTTCCTCGTCACCTTCTGTCCCTGTCTCTCTGACTCCTAGTGATGTCTACTCTATCCTCGTCCCCTTCTGTCTCTGTCTCTCTGACCCCAAGTTATGTCTACTCTATCCATGTCCCATTCTGCCCCTGTCTCTCTGATTCCTAGTAATGTCTACTCTATCCGTCCCCGTCTGTCTCTCTGACCCAAAGCTGATGTCTACTCTATCTTTGTCTCATGTCCCTGCCTCTCTGACCCCCCTAGTGATGTCTACTCTATCCTTGTCCTCTTCTGTCTCTGTCTTTCTGACCCCTAGTGATGTCTACTCTATCCTCGTCTCCTTCTGTCCCTGTCTCTCTGATTCCTAGTAATGTCTACTCTATCCGTCCCCGTCTGTCTCTCTGACCCAAAGCTGATGTCTACTCTATCTTTGTCTCATGTCCCTGTCTCTCTGACCCCCCTAGTGATGTCTACTCTATCCTTGTCCCCTTCTGTCCCTGTCTCTCTGACTCCTAGTGATGTCTACTCTATCCTCGTCTCCTTCTGTCCTTGTCTTTCTGACTCCTAGTGATGTCTACTCTATCCTCATCTCGTTCTGTCCCTGTCTTTCTGACCCCTAGTGATGTCTACTCTATCCTTGTCCTCTTCTGTCCCTGTCTCTCTGACTCCCAGTGATGTCTACTCTATCCTCGTCTCGTTCTGTCCCTGTCTCTCTGACTCCTAGTGATGTCTACTCTATCCTTGTCCTCTTCTGTCCCTGTCTATCTGACTCCCAGTGATGTCTACTCTATCCTCGTCTCGTTCTGTCCCTGTCTCTCTGACTCCTAGTGATGTCTACTCTATCCTTGTCCTCTTCTGTCCCTGTCTCTCTGACTCCCAGTGATGTCTACTCTATCCTCGTCTCGTTCTGTTTTGTCTCTCTGACTCCTAGTGATGTCTACTCTATCCTCGTCTCCTTTTGTCCCTGTCTCTCTGACTCCTAGTGATGTCTACTCTATCCTTGTCCCCTTCTGTCCCTGTCTCTTTGACTCCTAGTGATGTCTACTCTATCCTTGTCCCCTTCTGTCCCTGTCTCTCTGACTCCTAGTGATGTCTACTCTATCCTCGTCTCATTCTGCCCCTGTCTCTCTTACTCCTAGTGATGTCTACTCTATCCTTGTCCTCTTCTGTCCCTGTCTCTCTGACTCCCAGTGATGTCTACTCTATCCTCGTCTCGTTCTGTTTTGTCTCTCTGACTCCTAGTGATGTCTACTCTATCCTTGTCCCCTTCTGTCTCTCTGACCCAAAGCTGATGTCTACTCTATCCTCGTCTCGTTCTGTCCCTGTCTCTCTGATTCCTAGTGATGTCTACTCTATCCTTGTCCCCTTCTGTCCCTGTCTCTCTGACTCCTAGTGATGTCTACTCTATCCTCGTCTCCTTCTGTCCCTGTCTCTCTGACTCCTAGTGATGTCTACTCTATCATTGTCCCCTTCTGTCCCTGTCTCTCTGACTCCTAGTGATGTCTACTCTATCCTCGTCTCCTTATGTCCCTGTCTCTCTGACTCCTAGTGATGTCTACTCTATCCTTGTCCCCTTCTGTCCCTGTCTCTCTGACTCCTAGTGATGTCTACTCTATCCTCGTCTCCTTCTGTCCCTGTCTCTCTGACTCCTAGTGATGTCTACTCTATCCTTGTCCCCTTCTGTCCCTGTCTCTCTGAGCCACTAGTGATGTCTACTCTATCATTGTCCCATCATGTCCCTGTCTCTCTGACCCCTAGCGATGTCTACTCTATCCTTGCCCTCTTCTGTCCCTGTCTCTCTGACTCCTAGTGATGTCTACTCTATCCTTGTCCCATTCTGCCCCTGTCTCCCTGACTCCTAGCGATGTCTACTCTATCCATGTCCCATCCTGTCCCTGTCTCTCTGACTCCTAGTGATGTCTACTCTATCCTCGTCTCATTCTGTCCCTGTCTCTCTGACTCCTAGTGATGTCTACTCTATCCATGTCCCATCCTGTCCCTGTCTTTCTGACTCCTAGTGATGTCTACTTTATCCTCGTCTCCTTCTGTCCCTGTCTCTCTGACTTCTAGTGATGTCTACTCTATCCTTGAGTATCCCCTTCTATTCCTATAGTTATCAACTCTATTCTTGCCCACTTGTGTCCCTGTCTGCTCTATCCCTGCATGCTTACTCTGTGTCCTTGTCTCTTTTGCTTTTCTCAGTTTTTATTGTGACAGATGTTTTCATCTCATGTAAGGTCCCTATACTTCTCTATCCCCTATTCTTAATTCTATCTCCCGACCTGTCCTAGTTGCCTGTCCATTGACCTACTCACTAAACCTAATCATTTGTCCGTCTCGTGTTTTTTCTTCTCTCTCTCTTCTATTCTGTTCTACCCTCTTCTTTCTTCTCTCTTCATCTCGGCTACAGTACACATGTTTTGTTCAATTTCCACAAACGAGGTAGGTCAGCGGAACAGTGGTTAGTTTTACAGTTATTTGACACCCGGGACTATTTTCGTCTCCACAGGCTTCTGTTGAAATGAACAAGCTGACAAGCTGAATGGGAAGATAAGAAAACGAGGATGTAGCCTTGGAATGTCATTAGAACAAGTAAATAACTTCGAATGTTTTCGTTCAAGTTAAAGCTTTGGTAAAATTAGTTCTCTGAAATAGGCCCTCGAAAGATCTTCGGGTTCTTTGTTTCAATTTTGCCTCTGAATTCAAGGATATATAACTATTTTCATGTTCATTTTTGACTGTTTTGGCTTTGAAATCAACGATTGCTAGTTGAAAAATTTGTGTCTGAGAAATACCTGTGAAAAAAATCTCCTCGGCCCTTATTTCGATTTTTTTTATTTCTTAAATTTCAAACATTTAAATGTCATTGAAATCTATGTTGAACTTTGATCGTATATCTGTGTCATGCAGACAAATCACTTCAAATAGAGACTGAACTAGTTTTCTGACAAAATATGTTCAATAAGTAAGCAAATTCAACATTGGCATTATCAAAATTCCCATTTCAAGACATGCAACAGTTACTGTGTATATGATAACTGGAAATGCCCTGGGTTAAGAACTAAATGGGGCAGTAGCACTTTTTAGGGGGACTATAAGAGGGGATGTCAGAAAACTTAAAATATTGGTTCCAATTGAAAGAAAATGTATTTAAAATAAATGAAGCAGTAATAAATCAAATCAATTTTTACAATTCAGCCATGCGATTCCTTATTCTTTCACAAAATGAATGTAAGGTGATCACACAAAAATGGCTGCCAATGGATCTTGTTTGAATCTTTATAATTTGTTCTCTGATTATGGATGATTGATTTGTGTAATGAGATTTCTGACACTAGCAATATTATACATTTACCATCAACGTACAATTATCGGTGAAATATATATAATATTCAAACAAACGTGCTACTTCCCCTTTAAGGATAATTAAAAGCAATAATTCGTGTTCAAGATTCACCCTAGACAATCATTTAACCAATGAACATCATTCAACAAATTAATACTAGCATTGTCGTTTTCCTTTTACCATTTTTTTACTTGCAAATTATGTCAATGCATGATAATGTGGCATGTCGTTAGAAATAATAGGTGAATAAGTTATAAGTAAATATGTTTTATTTTCATTTTTTTTCGAAAACGTCGTGATATTATGTTTGCTTTTATTTAGATGTCATATCATGTCAATCAATCAATCAATCAATCAATCAATCAAAGTTTATTTCTTAAAAAATCACCCACGGTGGTACAAGAGAATACAAATGAGTGGCATTTATACATAATAATCAGACAATTTTAAACAGGTTTTTAATCTCAGACGTTTGTGTACAGTGATCTCCTATTACAGAATAATATATTGTATAGAAAAAAATATTATATCTAATAGCATTTTCCCCCCCTGGCCGTTCTGGTTTACTCTCAGGTGTTTTGGTTTTAAGGCGTTTTGAACCCTTTTCCCTTACCCCTCTTGCCAGGGTAATTTTACGTGCGCTTCTATAAGGATTTTTGTTTTATCGAAAGCGCCCTGCGCCACGATTGATAGACTAACATTATTTTAGTCCCTGAAAAAAAAGAGTTCTTTACTAATTTTATCATTTTCATTTTTTATATATGAGGAAATAAAAAGGAGCCCTGAACAATACTTAATCTTAAAGCTGAGGCATCTAGACTT
Source organism: Steromphala cineraria (assembly GCA_916613615.1). Lineage (NCBI taxonomy): Eukaryota > Metazoa > Mollusca > Gastropoda > Trochida > Trochidae > Steromphala > Steromphala cineraria. The sequence goes on along the minus strand of OU744723.1, from coordinate 21,566,478 downwards.
GCCAATATTTTCTAGACTTAAAGGGGAAGTAGCACGTTTTTAGGGGGAACATAAGGTGATGTCAGGAAAATGAAAATTAATGGTTCCAGTTGAAAGACAATGTATTTAAACTAAATTGAGCAGTAATTATTCAAATATATAACGTAAAAGTTAGTCGTGCGATTTATTTTTCTTACGCAAAATGAATTAAAGGTGTTCACAAAAAATGGCCGCCAATGGATTTTATGTGAATCTTCATACTTTGTCCTCTGACTATGGATGATTGGCTTGTGTAATGAGATTTTTGACACTATCAGAGTAATACATTTAGCATTAACTAACAATTATCATTGAAACATTGAAAATATAAAATTATCAAAAAACGTGCTACTGCCCCTTTAAGATCGAAGGCTCCTTAAAGTTTTGGGTCTGCTTTGTTTTTGCATTCTCTCCCCACAGAGGCAGCTCAGTCATACCTGAGCTCATACCTGAGCTGCCTCTGTGGGGAGAGAATGTCTTTTTGGGACTGGATAACAGACTACACGATAGCCTATGGACGACGAAATTAACATTTAGAAGTGTGATACATAAGGATTTCTTATTATTTCATGCACAAAATATAACTAGAGTCTCAAGGTACAAACCAGGTTTCCTTGACGTGGATGCTAGATATATTCTGAAATTATTAAAAAGCTTTTGCCATTTAAAAAAATGACATACGCAAGCATGGCTTCATTCTCTCCCAACTGAGGCAACTCAGTCATACCCCAGTTAGCTAATTCAGGTATGACTGAGTTGCCTCTGTGGGGAGAGAATGGCATGGCTTGTGCAATCTAATTTTACCTGCTGCAAATAATGAATTTGCATCGATGTTTGACAAAAGGATATTAGCGTCTCCATCGTTCATTGTAAGCCATGGTTCTGTGGTAATTACAGCGGCGCAAAACATGAAATTAATCTTGTGCATGTCAATTATCAAGGCAATAAAGGTGTCACTCATGTGTGACATCGCTGACCACCCGTGATTGTCAAGAATTGGCGTAATACAGTTTGTTGTGATTAAACTAACATTTTATGGCTAATTAAAGCGAAGTGTCACAATCATGTAATGAATAATATTATCGTATAGCAGTATATATAAAATTATATGGTTTATAGTATATGCTGCATGTAATATTGAATGTATGATTCTGAACTGTTTAATTTATTGCGAGGTTATAATGATTATATGGGTAATAAAAAAATTTAAATAGTTCTTGGCACAAGAACCTGATATCGTAAATAAAATGTAGGTAAAACGTAGATAAGAAAGACTTACCCCCTCCTGTGGTTCTTGGCTTATTTCAGATTCAATTTATAGTTTATTTTATATATATAATATATATTTATATTTGTAAGCTATCTGTTCAAAATGTGTTTAATATGATAATATCTACTTTAAATTTGTTTTTAATTAAATTGCCAAAATTCTCCGCGGCATTCAACAATCGAGTTTTTTCATGAATTATTGAATTAAAATGTTCTTGCCTTTGAATTGAGTAAGCAAATCAATCTACTGCAATGATTGTACATTAGAACCTGTCAACCTTTTGAAAGAAATACAAAGGCTTTCTTGTAGTCATGAAATAAGTATTGAAATTATAATGTAATTGAAAATTTAAGGGCAAATAATTTCGAATTATGCTATTCCTTTTGGGAAACTCCATTTTTTTCTTCTCTTAAATTGTATGTGATCTATAACCAATAAAAACCCAGCGTTTTCTTTAATGTTTAATCTGTTACAACAGACAAATTGAGATTGCTCGTGAAGTTCGGAAAACTCGTGCAGTCAAACGTTATCCGTTTTGCCTATTTCAGTATTTGCCCTATATTGTTTAACATCTGGGTTTTATCAAAGAAAAAGATTCGTGTTTTTTTTTTTCATCGATTGAGTTTAAATTCTCAACAAAATTGTGAAAATTTGCACTTTCGTCAAAACATTAGCCTACTATTTAAAAATATCGATCAACACTCTAGCATGCATGAACTGGACGAAGAAAACGTTTTGAATTAGGCCTACACAAAACAAAAATCAATTAATTTTGTGTGGATAAGTTTGTAAAAGATACTATGCTCCATTGAAGTGCATTCATAAAAATCCTGCAAAAAAAAATTTTCTTCGATGTCAGTTCAAATAATATATGAATTGTTAGGATTTATCAAAGAAAGGATGCATTCTTTCTTCCATTTACACGACTTAATTTTTTAAATGCATTTACTTGTTCATTTTGTTTTCAGAAATGGCACTTTTCTTCACACAAAAAAGCATGACTCCATTATGAGACAACCCCCTTAGAAAGTCTGTTTTGGCGGGAAATTTCATCTCGCCATGTGACCGGAAGTTGAGTTGTCGTCTGCTTGAAGCACACAGCGAGCAAGATGGATATTCCAGTGAGTTAGATATTTTTATCAATTTTGCAATGTTATTGAATTTTGACAGTTTCTTACTTGGGCAATGATATTCCTATTACGCAAATTGTTTACTCTAGGTTTATGTCAAGTCAGTATTTTGAAAAGTGTTTAAGAATAAATTATTTGAAGGAAAATGTCTTGCACTAGGGAAACCCTCAGTTATCATATCAACTTGCAAATGTTGGCCCCAGTTGACGAAATTATTAATGACGAATAAACACCAGAAATGTGATAAGAAGTGGTGGTGGTTCTTGTGTAAGTTATTGATGTGAATGTTAAATAACTTAGTAAGATGCAAGAAACAAGAATTCACTTCATCGCCCATTGAGTTCAACTCCTGGGATGCAAGGGCCATTTTGCATATTGGATGAAAAAATGTTGCTTTTAAATTTTGAAGTTTACTAGTAACTTTGAGATAATGGCAAAGGTCCATTTGAAATTCAGGGTGTTTTTTTAGGTGCCTAAGTCGGTCACTACTAAGTTAGTCTAGTGACTCGAGCATTTTACTAGTGGCTAAGCCCAGCATCATTTTCCTTTAAAAATTATACATCAGTGTTTGTTCCTAGGTGATCAGCTAAGGGGGTCATTTTGGCAATATTTTAGCAGACGGACCCCTTTGCAATGGTAAAAGTATCCTACATCTAATAATCTTAAGGGACACCAAGCCAAAAGGGTGGGCAAATGTCCCCAGGACCCCCTCTAGGAACAACACTGTACATTATGATTAAGATCAAAGTTAAACTAAAATGGGAATTTGAAACTAGTCCGTTAATGACAGTTATCATAATCAAGTACAAGTCAACTCAACACAATTTAAAGAGGCTGATATTTCTCTAAAACATGATACCATTTCTTGCAGAAACTACCAGCGTTGAAAGAATCAGAGGGACTTCCTACCAACTTCAAGGAGATGGAGAAGGGAATATCGGATGATATCGACAAATTCTTCACCAAAGATGAGTTGACTGCAATGTCAGATTATGAAAAGCTTCGGTTGAGGAATATGAGAAAGAACTATGAAATGATGGCTGCTTTAGGTATGAAATGATCCAAGACTGATAACATTATTCAGAAATCAGAAAATATGATTGTGTGTTCACTAGAGGTGGGACGATATATATATCGTGGTATTCGTGAATCGCGATATTAAATCTGACGATACACGTATCGTGATACAGGGATTGGGAAAGACAACTTTGACGATGGGCCATTTTCATGATTTCTGCTAATTTTCTGAATTTCAAATGGGCCATTGCCCATTACATCAATAGTAAACTTCAAAATTTTAATGGGCCATTTATCCATCCAATGTGCAAAACGGCCCATGGCCCTTGCCTTTCCTAATCACTGTGATACATTCTCTGTATCGTGATACTTATTGTTGACTATTAAATGGCTTATTTGCCCTAAAAATCAGATGAGTCATAAAAAAATAAAGGTTTACGCTATAAAAATAGTGATGTGAATCGTATCGCCATGATTGATATATCGTGATACGTATCGCATTGTGAAAATCTGTATCGTCACACCTTTACGAACACATTTATGAACATTATAGTCCAATTCAAGGTCAATAGCCAATCATTGAATGGCTAGTAAAAGATATTTTTTTCCTGAGAAAAAATAAATGATTGGTAGTCTAGGAATGGGAAAGACATATTAGACAATGAGCCATTTTCATGGATTTTGCCAAATAGGCCATCATCCAATGACATCCATCATATCTTTAATAAACTTCAAAATTTCAGGGTAACTTTCAGAGGATCAATTGGATTCAGCTGTTTTGAGATTGTCCTGACAGTAGTTTTATTCATAAATGACCATCCAAGAACAAATTTCCATGCATTTCAGTTGTTTTTCAAAATCAGCATTGTTATCCGTGAAATTTTAATGGACCATGTTTTCATTCAATGTGAAAATTGGCCCATGCCTTTCCAAATCACTGAGTACCTGTAGTCTGAGGTTCTAGTCTACAAGGGTAGAAATTATAAAACATGCAGAAACGATAAACATACAGGCCCAAAGCCTTTGGATTCTTACTAGCAACACACTAGCTGAAGCTAATAAAATCTTCTTTGCAGTCTGAGGCAGTGTTTCAGATCGTCACGGGTCTGAGGTCTATGACCAGCACAACTCCTAATTGACCTATCATTTTGATATCTTTGTGATCAATCTACAGATATGACTCTCTGAGTCAAGGGACTCGCTACATAAGTCTTGAGAACCCAACTGATTTAAATGAGTCCTTTTATAGCTTAGCACATAGTAACAGAAACACTATGCATCCCAGGACTCACCGCTTAACTTTCTTTGAGTTCTTTTTGCACATTGGATGGAAAAAGGGCCCAAGGCCCCATTACAATTTTTTAAGTTTACTATTCATAATTGAGATAATGGGCAATGGCCCATTTAAAATTTGAAAATATACTAAAACCCTGAAAATGGCACATTGTCCAAAATATCTTTCCCTATTCCTGTAAGTAGGATACTTGATTCATTGATTGGCATATTTTTGTTTTTAACTCTTGTTAGTATTTAGATTAAAGATCAGTGAAATGGTATCTCTGCAATAATTTCATATTCAATCACTGTATCGCAATACAATCGGTGTTGAATCCTCCTGACAAATTTGAGGCTCACAAAACCAAATTGAAAATGACGGAACAATTCTTAGTTACCTTAGTAAAAAGTCTAAGATGCAGATTATTCAATGACAAACAATTCTACTTTTTCTCATTTCAGGGCTCCCAGTGATAAGACCTGACTTCATGAAGGATCCTAGAAGCAAGAAGGCCAGAAAGAGAAAAGTGGAAGAGTCGGACAGTGATGAAGAATGGACGCCTTATTCACAGAGTCGCAAAAGTAGCAGAGGTAAGAAATTCATTTTATTTGGTCCAAACAGTAAACATTATCAGAAACGTGTGACTCCATAATTTGAAATTTGAGTAAAATAAGTTGTATTATCATATGATGGACGAGCGATCTGTTTTCTGATTGGCCGAGGCAGCTTGTCATCTACAGTGATCAAACCTTATGTTGACCGCGGGAAACGTCACGCGAGGTTAACATAACAATCCGATGACCTGGAGCTAAAAATAGATCGCCACTACGAGGAGCGCTGTAAAGAGTTGCTTCCAAAAAAAAACTTTAAATAATTTAATAGTTTTCAAAATAACTGTAACTTTCATAAATCATATAATAAAACAGTTGTTGACTTCCGAGGTCACTAAAACATTGGATTCACCTCAACTGAAGTCAATAATTGTATAACGTTAACCAAACATTTGATGATGTTAAGAATTACCTTATTGTTATTGTTTGATAATATGAAGATATTTCCACAAATATGAGTTTTGCTTATTATAGATTTTATGTCAGTCTAAAGAAGGTAGTGTTTGCTCAAGGCTAATAAATCTACAAGTCACCATTTGTAAGAAGGAATCATGGACATGTCAGGAAATAATGTTCATTACCTTCAAGAAATATTAACTGCATTTTTTTTTATGTCACTGTGATAATGACTTTTTATCTAAATAACAACAGGGATCACTTTGGACAGGGATTTTGGGATATTTACCCATTGATGTATCAAGATGTCCCATTATCAATACTTATGAGGGGAGAAAGTCTCATTGCAAAAATCAAAACTCTTTTTTTTTTTCTTAACATCCAATTACTTTCTCTGAAAATTCCATTAGGTTAGATTTTCTTCCTTTCATACTTTGAAACAGGGTGATCCCTGTTACAAAGACAAAACATACAAGTTAAGACAGATTAGTATGGAAGCGCATTGCTGCCAGCAGTGGGAAAAAATTTACTTAACGTCTAATTAGATGATAGTTTCATCTAATTAGACGATAGTTTCATCTAATTAGACGATAGTTTCATCTAATTAGACGATAGTTTCATCTAATTAGACGATAGTTTCATCTAATTAGACAATAGTTTTATCTAATTAGATGATAGTATCAACGTCTAATTAGATGAAAGTATGATCTAATTAGATGATAGTTTCGTCTAATTAGATGAAAGTATGATCTAATTAGATGATAGTTTCGTCTAATTAGATGATAGTTTCGTCTAATTAGATGATAGTTTCGTCTAATTAGATAATAGTTTCGTCTAATTAAATGATACTTTCATCTAATTAGCTGATACTTTCATCTAATTAGATGATACTTTCATCTAATTAGATGATACTTTCATCTAATTAGATGATACTTTCATCTAATTAGATGATACTTTCAAAGCGAGTGTATGACCCTTGTGCATTGATGACTTGATTGACCCTCCTCGACATGGCCCGTATCAGTTTCTGTTTGACTTGTATAGGAATGTGCTGTCATTCCTGATGCACTGCTGCATCCAACTCTGCCACGGTTTGAACAGGAGGGTCTTTTCTATATATATACGGCTATATACCAAGAATATCCCATAGATGTTCTACCGGGTTCAAGTCGGGACTGTAAGCAGGCCACGGTAGCATTGTTATGGCTTCCCATTGTAGAATCTGTGTTACCACTCTGACTCTGTGGGGTCTAGCATTGTCATCCATGTAAACTGGTCATGTACGAAGAGGGTTGTTGTTAAAATATAGAATTACCACAGGGAGAAGGATGTTATCTCGATATTTCATAGCATTGAGTTTACCTTTAACTGTAACAAGGTCGAGTTAACACAACCCTATATCATCACAAAGTCATCACCACTCTGATAGGTTGGTTGGACATATTCACATGTTTGAGGGGTCTACGTGCCCTATTAACCTGCCGTTTGAAGGCGATTTCTAACGGTTGATATGGAAATATGATGTAAATAAGTTGTTGTTTTTATCTTACAGATGTAAAACCTGTGGCACATTTTGCTGTTCCTTTAAAAGAGAAGGCATGCACACCTAAGGTGGTGAAAAGAAAGGATAAGGTAAGTCAGAAAGAATATGGTCTTATTGATAAAGAGGAATGATAAAGCCAGTTTCTAGTCTAGTTTATGAAAGACCTGTTGGTCCTGGGTAATCACATTAAGGGGTCATGTTAGATTAGAAGTACTGTGTAAGAATAAACATCTAGTGTTTCATGTTACTCAACTTTCCTGAATATTTGATGCAGATTACAGATCTTTGATGATGGGCCATTTGCAGGGTTTTTGGTAATTTTCTGAATTTTAAATGAGTCATCGCCCATTATATCAATAGTAAAACTAAACTTCAAAATTTCACTTGCACATTGGATGAAAAAATGGCCCATGGCCCCTGCATTTCCCAATCACTGAGATTATGAGATAATGTCCAAACAACCCCAAAAAGTAATGATATCGATCCTCAATGACTCATTTTTTTCTCCTATAGATATCTAATCTATTTATGAAAACCTATTTCAGTACTATAATTTTCGTGACAAGATGGTAAATATACCTCAAGATTTATTAAGCATCTTATATATAAGGTTTGTCTATTTCAACCTTTTATCCGGCGTGAAACATCAATAATTTTGTTATACCAATTCTTTAAATAATAAATGGATTCCAAAAAATATATGTACCGATAGTCTGATTGACTATGTAGACCTTTAGCCCCTAAGGAATCATAAAAGAAGGTGGATATGAACCGACGAATGTAATTTTTGTTCAAGGTTTTGAAGAAAAGTAAAGCTGAAGAACCACCCAAAGAAAGAAAGATCTACCCCTTGAGAGAACGCTCACTGACCAACTACATGAATATTGAAGTTCCAGATGATGACAACTTCCTCTGTAAGTTTCTAAATATTACAGTTTGTCACCATTACAAAAATGTGAACCTTGTGTTTGTTCATGAAGGCCTTAAGAGATCCTTTTCGCAGTGATATAGTGACTGAAATCAAAAAAACTTCTTCACATTTTCCTACAACAAAAATTGAAATAAAAGAAAAGAATCATATCACTTTTGTCTTTCTTCAAGACCAGACATATTGATTGGGGCCTAATGGTCCTTTTTAGCTCATCTGGCCTGTAAGGCCCGATGGGCTTATGGCATGGCATGGTGTCCGGCGTCCGTCCGTCCGTCCGTAAACTTTGTGGAATTTCGACTTCTTCTTCAGAACCATAAGGCCTAGAAAGCTGAAACTTTGTGTACAGACTCCTTGGCTAGTGAGGATTATAAATTGTAGCTTTAGTGGCCCTGTGACACCTAATAAGGGCCACAGGGGCCACGCCCTAAAAACGTATTTTCATCTTCTTCTCCACAACCATAAGGCCTAGAAAGCTGAAATTATGTGTACAGACTCCTTGGCTAGTGAGGATTATAAATTGTAGCTTTGGTGGCCCTGTGACCCCTAATAAGGGCCACAGGGGCCACGCCCTAAAAACTTTTTTCATCTTCTTCTCCAGAACCATAAGGCGTAGAAAGTTGAAACTTTGTGTACAGACTCCTTGGCTAGTGAGGATTATAAATTGTAGCTTGAGTGGCCCTGTGACCCCTAATAAGGGCCACAGGGGACACGCCCTAAAAACATATTTTATCTTCTTCTCCTGAACCATACGGCCTAGAAAGCTGAAACTTTGTGTACAGACTCCTTGGCTAGTGAGGATTATCAATTGTAGCTTTAGTGGCCCTGTGACCCCTAATAAGGGCCACAGGGGCCACACCCTAAAAACCTACTTTCATCTTCTCCAGAACCATAAGGCCTAGAAAGCTGAAACTTTGTGTACAGACTCCTTGACTATTGAGGATTATGAATTGTAGCTTTGGTGACCCTGTTGCCCCTAATAAAGGCGACAGGAACGTCCTTCAAATCTATTTTCATCTTCTTCTCCTGAAGTATAAGGCCTAGAAAACTGAAACTTGTCGCCTATATACTTAATTTTATGATTGGTGCCCCTGTGGCCTTTACAAAGGGGGAATCACATTGGTCACACTCTACAGCATAATTGATGATGTAGCCTGATGAGCTACAGAGCCAATGGCTCTATTTTTTAGCTCATCAGGTCTGAAAGATCCGATGGGCTTATGGCATGGCATGGCTTCCGGCGTCCGTCCGTAAACTTTTCACTTTTTCGACTTCTTCTCCAGAACCAATGACTCTAGAGAGCTGATATTTGATGTGGAGACTCCTTGGCCAATGGGGATTCTAAATTGTAGATTTCATGACCTCATGACCCCAAATGGGGTCACAGGGGTCAAAACCTTAAAAACCTATTTTCATCTTCTTCTCCAGTTCCAAAAGGTCTAGAGAGCTGAAAAGTTGTGTGTATCTAGACTCCTTGGCCAATGGGGATTCTAAATTTTAGATTTCATGACCTCATGACCCCAAATGGGGTCACGGGGGTCAAAACCTTAAAAACCTATTTTCATCTTCTTCTCCACTTCCAAAAGGTCTAGAGAGCTGAAAAGTTGTGTGTAGACTCCTTGGCCAATGGGGATTCTAAATTGTAGATTTCATGACCTTATGACCCCAAATGGGGTCACGGGGTCAAAGCCTTTAAAACCTATTGTCATCTTCTGCCCCAGTTCCAAAAGGTCTAGAGAGCTGAAAAGTTGTGTGTAGACTTCTTGGCCAATTGGGATTCTAAATTGTAGATTTCATGACCTCATGACCCCAAATGGGGTCACGGGTCAAAGCCTTTAAAACCTATTGTCATCTTCTGCTCCAGTTCCAAAAGGTCTAGAGAGCTGAAAAGTTGTGTGTAGACTCCTTGGCCAATGGGGATTCTAAATTGTAGATTTCATGACCTCATGACCCCAAATGGGGTCACGGGGGTCAAAGCCTTTAAAACCTATTGTCATCTTCTGCCCCAGTTCCAAAAGGTCTAGAGAGCTGAAAAGTTGTGTGTAGACTCCTTGGCCAATGGGGATTCTAAATTGTAGATTTCATGACCTTATGACCCCAAATGGAGTCACGGGGTCAAAGCCTTTAAAACCTATTGTCATCTTCTGCCCCAGTTCCAAAAGGTCTAGAGAGCTAAAAAGTTGTGTGTAGACTCCTTGGCCAATTGGGATTCTAAATTGTAGATTTCATGACCTTTTGACCCCAAATGGGGTCACAGGGGTCAAAGCCTTTAAAACCTATTGTCATCTTCTGCTCCAGTTCCAAAAGGTCTAGAGAGCTGAAACTTTGTGTACAGACTCCTTAGCTAGTGAGGATTATAAATTGTAGCTTTGGTTGCCCTGTGACCCCTAATAAGGGCCACAGATGCCATGCCTTAAAAACCTATTTTCATCTTCTTCTTCAGAACCATGAGGCCTAGAAAGCTGAAACTTTGTGTACAGACTCCTTGACTATTGAGGATTATGAATAGGGGTGCAACCACACAGGAGGGTCGCGATACGATATGTATCTAGATATTTGGGGTACGATACGATACGTATTACACAGGATAGTGAAACTGTAAACATTTACTTTATTTGTCTATAATAAACACTGTTGACACCGACAGGGTAAAAAATTAAAATTAAGAAATTTAATTCCACTTTAGGTCGTATCGTAGTGTATCGATTCAGAGGCAAAACGTATCGTGTATCTTATCGTCAGCCATATAATCGCGATGCACCAGTGTATCGGTGTATAGTTGCACCCTTAATTATGAATTGTAGCTTTGGTGACCCTGTTGCCCCTAATAAAGGCAACAGGAACGTCCTTCAAATCTATTTTCATCTTCTTCTCCTGAAGTATAAGGCCTAGAAAACTGAAACTTGTCCCCTATATACTTAATTTTATGATTGGTGCCCTTGTGGCCTTTACAAAGGGGGAATCACATTGGCCACACTCTACAGCATAATTGATGATGTAGCCTGATGAGCTACAGAGCCAATGGCTCTATTTTTTAGCTCATCAGGTCTGAAAGATCCGATGGGCTTATGGCATGGCATGGCGGCCGGCGTCCGTCCGTAAACTTTTCACATTTTCTACTTCTTCTCCAGAACCAATGACTCTAGAGAGCTGATATTTGATGTGGAGACGCCAATGGGGATTCTAAATTGTAAATTTGATTACCCCATGACCCTAAATGGGATCAAAACCTTTTTCAATCAAAAGTCTGATGAGCTACAGAGCCCATGGCTCTATTTTTACAAAATATAAAAAACTACCATAGCTTCTATTTAGCTTTTTATGTCTACTTGTCTAAAACATGAATTGAATTTAAACAGGGATGAAGTATTTAAATGACAATGCATTTGTGAATCAGGAAATCAATGTAATGAACTGTATCATTATGTATCATAATCAATCTGAGGAATGAAAAAACATAATGAAGTTAATCAAAACATTTTGGTTAAGTAAACCATTTATATAAATATCCTTTTTGTAAATGACTTTTCTTAGATTGTGAGGACTGCAACAAAGAGTATGAGGGAGATTGTCCAGTTCACGGCCCTCTGCTCATGGTTCCTGACACTGAGGTGAGTTGGGTCTTTGTTCAATGTGTCGTTGGTGTCTTGATTTTTCAGGGACCCTGATTCAAGAATTGATACTTAGCCTTGAACCAATTATTGTGGTTCTTGGACTTACCCACTGAAAATACCTTAAACTAGTTCTACTCTTATGATGTCGTCGAGGACGTAATTCACCGCAAATAGCATCTTCCTACGCAAAGTCTAAAAGGCCAGTTTCCAAACTGTCATTTTATGCCTTGCTGCAGATAATTTACTTTTCTGTGCTGCTATAGTGCCCCTACAGACTAGAGAGCAAGCACAGAAAATTCAAGGTTATGCAGCAAGGCATAAAATGACAGTTTGGAAATTGGCCTTTTAGGCTCTGCGTAAGAAGATGCGCAAATAGATACTATCTATACAACTAGAAGACTGAATCTGAGTGTTGTGATCGTATTAAAAAAATATGAAAGTACTGCAAATATTTCTTTTTTTACCATTTTCCCATAATCTTTCAATTCAGAGAGAAGTAAGATTACAGTGTGCTTCTTAGGATGTGAATTTGAATTTGAATCTTCAAACTCAACAAAAACGATGAATCTGGTCAATGCCTGTGGGGACAAATAAACACTAGTTGTCCCCCACAAAGCTTTATTTATTTATTTATTTCACATAATTTGAACTTGGCACATTTGGAGGAAAGGATCTGTTAACAGGCCATAACTCAAAAACTATTCAATGTTTTACAAAATGTTGTATGAGGTTACATCTAGTGGTGATGTTGTGCCTTTTGCTATTTTCGTTATTCTGAATTTTTATGCCCCCGAATCGGAGATTCCGGGGGTATATTGTTTTTCACCTGTCCGTTTGTCCACAAAAACTTTAACCTTGGTCATAACTTTTGATTGGTCAGAGCTAGGTCTTTGATACTTGACATATGGATCCCTTGTGATAAGACCTTTCAGATGACACCATGACATTGACCTTGTGACCTTGACCTTGACACAGCGAACAGGATGCATCCGGGGGCATTCGTGTTTCACAAACACATCTTGTTTATTTTTTGGTGGTTTCCATGGCAACAGTTTGAGCTTAGTTCATTTTGGAAAAAGGTCAATTTCTAAGTTGTAGCTCAAAAACTGTTAAATATTTTTTTACTTAATTTGATATGTATTAAGATCTAGAGCAGGGATGGTGCCTTTTGCTTTTGGTTTTCATGGAAACAATTTGAACTTACCGTAGTACGTATGGGGAGTTGGGTCATTTTCTGATTAAAAGTTAGGAAGGGGAACATCAAAGTGCATCACATGCACATATTTCTAATTTGTTTGTTTTCTGTATTTTCTTCTCTCAAAACATTGAAATGGGTTTATTTATGTGGCACTAGACATATTGACTTAGCATATGAACAAGGACATCACTAGAAAAAACAATAGTGCATGGATTCATTTGATTGGACTGGGTCTTTGCAGGTGACTTTTGTCAAAGGTGATCGAGCACAGAGAACTTTACCATTAGGACTCAAGATTCAGGAGTCTGGAATCCCAGGAGCTGGTATGGGGGTTTGGGCAACAAAGGACTTTCCAGTTAGGACATGCTTTGGTCCCTATGAAGGAGATATCATAAAGGATGAGGATAAAGCTCACAGCTCAGGATACTGTTGGCAGGTGTGTTACAAAACTAGCAAGTCCTTGAGTCAATTTTGTATTTATGTCACACCATAACAATTTCATTTCATTGAAAACTTTGGTAAAGTATATTATTAGGCTTAATTCAAATTATGATTAAGTCTTAATTTAAAAAGAGTAGATGATCTTGAAAAACACAGGCAGCTTAAGTTAAAGTGAAAAAGGAAACACCTATCAACATAGAATATCATAGGTTATAGATGGTAACTACCTAAAATTTTAAACAAAGATCAACCATTATCCCTAGTAGATGTACCCTTTTAATGTTAAAATCTATTAATAAATTTTGTTTTGTGTTTTCAGTGGTAACATGACTTGCACAATGATTTATCATTTAAACTGTATACTCATTACTCAACTATCATAAAACTTTACCTTATGTGTATCAATGTTACACAAAGTTGGAAGCGGGGGTATGTGAGTTCTGCTCGCTTCTTCACTTATTATAAAATTGTAGATTTTTTCTCTATACTGAACTTTAATAAATGAAGTCCTAGGTTAAGGCAACTTGGTATATCATAATATGGAAGCATCACTTGGCCCTTTATTTTTCTAGGTTATGTTAGTTAAACTGATCTAATATGCTACAGTTTCCCCCTGACGAGGGGTTGCTTCACCAGTTTCCTAAATTAGAATATCACCTACCTTACTGGAGATAGATCAAAAGCAATTTTATTTATTATGAATTACAGTCTTATGGAACTGCAGTGTTTGCCTTGTACTTTCCAGATTTATGCAGATGGTCTCCCTTCTCACTTTGTTGATGCCCACAACAGCAAGACTGCTAACTGGATGCGCTATGTGAACTGTGCTAGAACTGAAGATGAACAGAATCTGACGGCCTTCCAGTATCGAGGGGAAATCTACTACAGAGCTTATAAACAAATCAACTCTGGCTCAGAACTGCTGGTGTGGTATGGACATGAGTACGCAAAAGATCTGGGAATACGAAGACCAAACAAAGTACCAAAGTTTAGAATTGAAGGTATATTTTACGAAGAAATGTGCACAATTGTGACATTGCAAGTTCTGAAAATAATAATTCTGAAATTGACCTATTTCTTAATATCATTTCTAGAATAATTTTTTTTATCTTATAATTAAAAAATTCATTAACATACTTTTCAAGTTACAAAATGGTAAAATCAATGTACGGTGAATTAAAATGTGCTTTCAACTCTTGAGTTAAAAGAGCCCTAAGATTTTCTTTTGTTTTATAATACATATGGTTGGGATGTTTTTTCTGATATTAAGTTTTACCAATATGTAAGGCCACACAAATAACACTCATCCTTCATCACTTACCTGAAAACTAACGGTGAATGATGATTGTCAGTTTCAGACAAATCTGTAAAAAGGGCAATATGAAAATGTCAAGAAAAGTGAAGGCACTTTGTATGTACAAGTTTTAAACATTTCAGAAATCTACCCCTGTGACTGCTGCTCAAAGGCTTTCTCTACAGTTCTATACTTGTGGAGACATCTGAAACAAATGCATGGGAGGAGAGTGACAGCATTGCATCGGTTTATGGTTAACAGTGGAGGAAGTGACATGAAAGATTTCATCATAGAACTTGACAGGCAGATAATGGGGAGTGAAAGAAAAAGTAGAGTCTTGAAAGAAAATAACTGTTCTTACATGTGTGGTAAAGCATTTAATCAATCAGGTCACCTGGAGAGACACAAGAGAATTCACACAGGAGAGAAACCATACAAGTGTAGAGAGTGTGGTAAAGCATTTACAGTATCAGGTAACCTGGAGACACACAAGAGAATTCACACAGGAAAGAAACCATACAAGTGTAGTGAGTGTGGTAAAGCATTTACAATATCAGGTGGCCTGAAGAGACACAAGAGAATTCACACAGGAGAGAAACCATACAAGTGTAGTGAGTGTGGTAAAGCATTTACAGTATCAGGTGACCTGAAGAAACACAAGAGAATTCACACAGGAGAGAAACCATACAAGTGTAGTGAGTGTGGTAAAGCATTTAATCAATCACAACACCTGGAGACACACAAGAGAATTCACACAGGAGAGAAACCATACAAGTGTAGAGAGTGTGGTAAAGCATTTAATCAATCAAGTGACCTGGAGAAACACAAGAGAATTCACACAGGAGAGAAACCATACAAGTGTAGAGAGTGTGGTAAAGCATTTACAGTATCAGGTGACCTGGAGAGACACAAGAGAATTCACACAGGAGAGAAACCATACAAGTGTAGTGAGTGTGGTAAAGCATTTACACGATCACATCATATGAAAGGACATGCATGCATATGATACCAAATGGAAACATTTTATTTCAAGTTTTCTGTTATTGTTTACTCTTTTATTTTATTGAAATATTTTACATAACAATTTTACAGTGCATGCTTTTAAAGAATGAATTATGTGTAGTATTGTATACAATGTGACCATAGTAATTCATCATTGTTATTTTGTATCTCTCCTTTTAATACAGGAAGAATTGTTTCAAATGACAATAAATACACATGTCAAAACAAAGACAGTTTGTTATGTTCATCAATAACTTAATTACTTTAAGGTTAACCTCTTAGAGATGAGTTGATATGGAGTTTGAGGCTGCATTCAAGAGTATTTAACCTCTTAGATCGTTGTAAAATCTTTGTATGTGATACAAAGAGACATGTTTTTAGGAGTGATCGACCAAGCTGCAAAATATCAAACATGGTGTAAGACTTGAAAGTTGTAAAAGGGATACAGCTTCAAGATTGACATATTGACATGTTCATATCAGTTTTGTTTTGACAAGCCGTCATGAATTTTCACCAGTTGGATTCAACTTCAAGTTTAACAACCTCAGTTTTGGCAGTGAATATTCATGCACCTCATGAAAATACTTGCACCATTCTTTCACCATGGCGAAAACAATCATTAGAGAGCAATGTTCAAAAACTTCTTTGACATCCACTAAATCATGTTTTTGTCCTAGTTTTAAACTACAGTACAACTGAGTAGAACTTAAAGTGACACAGAGTATCTTTCTTAACATTTTATTAAGTTTTGATAAGCTACAAAATAACTTGTATGCTGATTGAAGTTCATATCTCATCACTGGACTTGCAAAATCTCCATTTAGGCATAATATCTCTAAAATGCTTGATTTTATGGGAAAATCAAGAAAACATCTCAAATACCTTTAATATTCGAAATTATGCATCCAATTAATCTACCTAATAGTTACAATAGCTAATAAACACTATCGAATCCAATATATCTTCCTGTCAGCTTATGACAAGGTTTTAAAATTACGTTTGGCGAATTTGCGTGCGCCACTCAAGCCACATTGTCTGGTTTTCGATCAAAATCCCGACTTGGAATGGCCGTATTTTCGCTCTAATGTACTGAATGACCTTTAACTTGTTATTTTCAGTAACAGTTTGTGGATCCCGATGTAATAACAACTATTTCAAAATTTGACATGTGATCCTATCAACATACTCTGTGTCTCTTTAAGTGGAATCAGCATTGCAGGTTCAAGATTTACTTTGCCAATACTAGGGCTTTAGTGGTCCATTATTATAAATTATAATATCTGTTAAAACATTAAGCTACAAAACAAAAATTGAGAAGCTAATTCTTTTGGCCTACCTTATCAGATTATCTTAATTATTAACATTAAAAAAAAAAAACAACCTAACATTAGATCCTGAAATGTAATTATGAAAATGGGGAAATAAACAGAAGGCCCAAAAAACTATAAAAGATGTTTTTGACCTTACAACTGTATCTGTATATGTATAAATCTGCTGGCCTACCGGTACTCACTAATGAGCATATCTTGCCAGGTGGGGGGTTGGTGTTTGCGCATGCGCTGCCCTTCCTGAGGGAGTGGACTCATGCGATGCTGCAGACATGTAGTTTATTTCAAAACAGATTGTCATTACGGTAAGGAATTTTTTTAAAAATCCAACATGAAACAAAACAAAAATTAAACAATATTTTACTCTATCGCTGTGAAAAAGCATATTTGAAAGCCTACACCTGGTTCATACGGGCCTTGAAAAGTACTTGAATTTTGTTTTGATACTGGGAAAGTACTTGAATATTCAATGCTTACTAAATGTCCTTAAAAAGTACTGAGATTTGCACGGTGCTTGAAATTTTCAAAAATGTACTTGAATTCCCCATGACATGGATCCCAATCAAAAACACGGAAGTATCGTCATTCTGCTAACTGGGCAAATTGATAAAGATTAGAATATGAAAGGAAACCAGTTTGTGAGCTTCATATCATTCCAACGAAATCGGTAATTTCTATTTCTCACGATCAATTTTTTTCAGGAAATTCTGATGTCGCAATACAGCACTTTGGAAAATAGCGGCATCGAAACTGAAAGTTTGTGAATATGTACTTGAAAAGTGGTAAAATGTCTTTTAAAAGTACTGGAATTTTATTCTGTTTTGGCTGTATGAACCATGCCTTCATGAACAAATACAGTTTGCATTTTAAAGTGCGTTTCTAGGGAAGAAGTTTCATTCTCTTTCCCTTGTCAACATCTAGGGTAAAAGGCTTGATCCATTGGTGTGAAACTGACGCAACGGCTAAAAATGTCAAATGATCATTTATATTTTGTAAGCTGTTTTATGTTTTTGACAGCCACTTGGGACTAAATTTAAAATGAACATTGGCTAGGGTGTCTTTAAAATATTTCAGTATGTAGGACCTTAATTAGCTTTTTATTGAGAAAAGTATCAAATAAGTTTAAATGTTGTGGAAATTTACATCTATTAAATACGTATAAATTCATAGTACCACCTTCAATAAATTTTTATGCCCCCGAATCGGAGATTCCGGGGGTATATTGTTTTTCACCTGTCCGTCTGTCCGTTTGTCAACAAAAACTTGAACCTTGGTCATAACTTTTGATTGGTCAGAGCTAGGTCTTTGATACTTGACATATGGATCCCTTGTGGTGAGACCTTTCAGATGACACCATGACATTTGACCTTGTGACCTTGACCTTGACACAGCGAGCAGGATGCATCCGGGGGCATTCGTGTTTCACAAACACATCTTGCTTTTTAGGTTTTAAGATAGCTAAAATACTGGTTTCTTAAAAAATCATCACCAATAATAATGTTCATAGTTATACTGCGCCTTTCCCACGCCCTAACACATGCTCAAAGCGCAACACTATTTCCCTGAAAGAGTGTACTTTCACAGCTGCTACTAAGCACTAATCAAGGCGGGGTAGTTCAGTATACGTACATCCCGTTTTCAGGTACCCATTTTAACAGCTGGATGGACTGAGTGCAACGTGGATGAAGTGCCTTGCCCAGGGACACAACACAGGATGAGACCTTTTCACAAATGTTTGGTGACTCCACCGGGTTTCGAACCCTGACGTCAGACACCAGCATGCTAACCACTACTACACCTCTTTGCTCCATTTATACCTTTTGCTTGAGTAGTTCTGGGGAAAAAAACACTTAAGGGTAGCATCTTGAAATATGCTACACCCATGTACAATTCAACACATGACATTTACTGCTTTAGTATACCCCATGAACCAAAGCTCTGTAAGGCATTTATATGAGTAGTTTAAACATTGTTTACACCAACCATTTACCAAACTGATCTCAACAAATGTCTATTGATGAACAAATATAAACAAACCTGGGGAGGCGTTCCAATGCCTATTTTCATGCTGGTCCGCTTTTAGCTTACTTTTTGAAAATCGTCAATCAAGTCCAAGCCTGAATCTGAAGCCTTTGACATGGTTGCTAAGGCACTAGTATTTTACTATTGCCTCATTTTAAAATTTGGAAGATAGCTTATTGATAACATTTAGTGCAATTTAAAAATATCTTAATTTAAATCCTAAGATCCCTTAATATGAAATGAACTTATAAAAACTGTTGTTCTACATTTATTATACCCCCGACCAACGGTCGAGGGTACATAGTAAAACCAACGATTCCGTCTGTCCGAGGACATTTTTGTCCGACCTATTTTGGAAAAAACTATTCATCCGATTGTCTCTAATTCTAGTCAGAGAAACTATTGTATGACAAATGCTTTTTAACTTACCATGCCTGCATAAAGAGATTTTAACGAAAAATTCAAAGGCGGTGCACTTTTCCCAAACAAACTGTCTTCTTAATTGTTAAGGGCTAAAACAATATATATAATTAATATCAAACTTATGTTAAAAAATAGCGTGTTACTTTTATTTTTGAATTTTATAAGGATCAATCAATATATAAATCAATGGTTTATTTATATCTCACTTGTGTACATAAAAGGTATTACTTTGGTAAGAGTACACAACCAATGGCCCAGCGATTTGTGAGAGACAGTGGCTTTGATAATCAAAACATTGTTTGGGGTATGAAGTATTTCGAAATCATTACTTATGGTTGTAAATACTTGTCAATCCAAGGTAATGTTCATTCCAGATTTTTATTGTTACACTACAATCAAAGTCATTCTCTCCCAACAGAGGCAGCTCAGTGATACCCGAGTTAGCTTCTGTTCTATTACGCCAAGATCCTGCGGTTCCGGCAGATTGCCCTAGCGGCAAACAGAGGTGCCTCTGTGAGGAGAGAATGAATCCACGTGTATATATGGCAAACAATCTTTAGAAGCATCCTTTCAAAAAACAAGTCATTATCAACAATTTTAACATGCATTTTCAACAGTTAAATTTTAGTTTCCATTTAAAATCAAGGAGTTCAACTCGATTT
The DNA here is from genome assembly GCA_916613615.1 of Steromphala cineraria. Taxonomy (NCBI): domain Eukaryota; kingdom Metazoa; phylum Mollusca; class Gastropoda; order Trochida; family Trochidae; genus Steromphala; species Steromphala cineraria. The sequence goes on along the minus strand of OU744723.1, from coordinate 21,546,305 downwards.
AACTACAATTTTGGAAAGAAGTTGGTCTTAAATCATCTTGAATAAGATACTTTTTGGCGTTCTACAACAATGGGGCCTTAACAAATTAAAAGAGGATTGTTTATTCAAAATTATTCTATTGACTTTCTTTATAGTTTGAAACTTCATTATGTTTTTAGTAGCAATTCGTAAACTTTTCAATAATGTACAAACGATTTTGCGCTGTGTTTTTAACACAAGCGAGTATTATCTTTTTAGGAATGGATATGAGTGCCGAAAATCCGCCGCTGAACTAGATCAGGAGTACAGAAAGTAATTGAATGTCTCGGGTACAAGACAAAAACAAAATCTCAGTTTACCATTTTATGATTTTATTTCAAATTTCATGAAAAGGCTGAGGTTATAGGGCAGAATGGTTTCATTCTAGCCTCTCACGCGTCAGAGAAAGGTTGAAATCAAGGCTAAGATACCAATCACTCGTGACCTGTGAAGTGAGCAAGGCATTTCATCCACATTGCATCCAGTCCACCAAGCTGTTAAAATAATGGTACCTGAAAACAGGATGTAAGGACCTACATGGTCGCTATAAGTACTTGTTAGCTTACAAGTACCCTAAGGGTAGCGCTGTAGGTGTTTAACCAAGTATTTGTATTAGTTAAGTACAATACTTTCAGGTTAACAATGTAGGTAGTGTTTCCTCAGGTATCACCCCGTGTGAACGTGTACGCCTCAGCCTGCTTGTAAGAGCGAAAATGTACGCTTGTCAATGGCAGACTGCTTTGTCAGAGGCCATGTGTTCAACACTTTTTTCTAATTTGCTATCTTCAATCTGAGAATTGGGTAATTATACTTTATTTAGTAAAAGAATAGGCCTTACTCGATGCACAGGCCAAGTTATGGAAATAAATGTGCTCTTATAGCTGAACAGTTCAGTGAAGATCGTTACTAGCGGTGATAGATATCACAAATCTGTTGAAAAATGTTTGTTTACATAAAAACTAGAAATAATTGCAAGTTCAAATTTTAGGACATGACTTCCTAATCCTTTAAGAAGGTAATTGCCAAATTTCATTCAATTTGGCCAAAGAGATTTACAGTTACAATGTATGAAAGTACATCAACATGAAAAGTTAAATTCCGCTTGTAAGAGCCAATGAATTTTGCTTACTTTACAAGCGTACACCAACAGCATGTGCGACAGAGCTAGTACTGATGACAATTGGCTAATTTCTCGTAGCCAACACGATGAAAGAAACTATAACTTTGACAATATATACATAAATGATTATAGTTTCCATTCATGTATATTGATTGTAATAAATCTTCGTTTTTTTTTAGAAAACAGTACATGCATACTGTATTGTCGGAAGAATTCTTTTTTCATCGTCTGTTTTTGAACACGGCTAACTTATTCATGACACTTCAAAGCCCATTTTTGGCTTACAGTTGACTTAACATATATTCTTTTACAGTATAGGACAGTTATTTCAAAATCTTCATATTTCTTGAGATATTTGGAAAAAAGCTACACTGAAAACGTAAACAAAACTCAGCTATGCCATTGACAAGCATACACTTCCGCTCTTACAAGCAGGCTTAGGCGTACACGTTCACACGGGGTGGGTATGAGTACAAGTAAATGTCACAGCATTGTTTTTATCAAGAGTCTCTCTTCTCAGCCCACAACACATTACCACCATCCAGTAAATGCAACGAAAACACACCAGGGTTTCACGTGAAGCTTTTCCCAAAGGAATTTCTTCTTCTCGACGTGCCAAAAACCCTTCCTGTAACAACAATGAATACAACATTATCAAACGTGCTCCTTCACGTTATCACTCAAGTTTACGTAACGGGGAATTATGTAAAGGAATATTATTTTAAGTACATCTAAATACAATATATCAGTTTTTTATCATTCGAGGGCCTGCAGTTTGCCCAAAAACGTTAATTCCGCTTCTAACCTGATGGAGAAAGCTACCGCTTATCTTAAATAACTGCCTGCTTTGAATAATCGGCAAGCATTGAATACAGACTGTTGAAAAAATCGTGACTTAATATAAGCATGGGGAGTGTGATTATTCAAGGTTTCCTGGTACTAAGTAGTCAAAAGATTACTGATCTGCAATCTGTCGTAACGCTGTCACTTAAAAACAGCCTGATTAAATGCAATCAACGTAAATTTCGGAATTATATTATTTAAAGGGGCAGTAGCACGTTTTTAGGGGGAGTATAATATTATGTCAGAAAAATGATTATAAATGGTTCCATTTGAAAGACATTGTATTTAAACTAAACGAATCAGTAATGAATCAAATATATCATGTAAATTTCAGCCATTCCCTTTTCTTCCAAAAATGAATTAAAGGTGTTCACACAAAAATGGACTTCGTGTGAATCTTATCAATTTGTTCTCTGACTATAGATGATTGGTTTGTGTAATGCGATGTTTGACGCTATCAAAATAATACTTTTAGCATTAACGTACAATTATCAGTGAAAAACATTCTCTCCTCACAGAAGCAGATAGTTCAAGTCATGAAATGTTGATACAGCCTCTGTTCTATTACGCCGACTATGTAGGATAGAATGGGAGATGCCTGATAGGAGGCAATCAAAGTTAGTTATGCAATCGGCGACGCTGTTCTAAAATCATCATGTTGGCTACTGAATCATTACAAAAGCACTGTGATATGAACCACCTCTCTCATGGGAGAAGCGTTGTAATTTGATAAAGAAATTCAAACTGGAATGTCCTCCTGAATTCGTTTCCACAAAAAGAACCCCGCATGAATGGTCCCTTTAATTTTTTTCGCAAAAGTTCCGGATACTACCGGGGTTTTCCGAAAGCAAGCCCTCTCGTTTAGAAGCCCATGGGCTACTATTTGGAAAATATTTCCATTTAGAAGCCCATGGGCTTCTAATATATTCCAAAGTGCGTCAAACGAAAGTGGTCTTCCCTTTCTACAACACCAATAGTTAATGTCATGATGGGCACTAATCATCGCTGGTATATTTTGCCATTATAAAAGATATGTTATATGACATTACAAATGGTATATGTTTGCTCTGTGGAAAGAGTTATCAGCGGTTTTACAGTACAGAGAACATTAAGATAGTTCGTTCATTGAGATCCAGGTGGTTTAAAGAGGGACTGAAATGCTATATGGCAACTTTCGGGATTCATAAAATAGTGATAACAATTTCACATGGACTCAACTTTAAATTTCTGAAATCGACCTAGAAACGGCTTAATTATGACTGTATAAAGAACACCGCCTAATTAGGCCGGCGAACAGAATAAAACGCACTGCCTCGTGACGTGTTAGTAGGCGATGTGATACCCCCTTGTGTGCCCTCGTTATGTAAAACAACACAGCTCGATGTTTAACCGTCGATTAAACACCCTAAACAACATCCACACATCTCAAACCTTCAATAAATCGGTAGTTTATTTATTCAACTGGCAATTTGTATTGATGAAAACGTAAGACCCTGATTAAAAACGAAGTTGTGCGCATAATGCTACAGCATGTAGGCCTAGATGGTCTCGCTTTGCGCAATGTTGTCATAAGACTGCACGTGAGAACCCGGATGTTTATGTAAACAATTGCTCCCGTGTGAACTGTTTTATCTTCGTGCACAGTTGTTGGTTGTTATTGAATATTACTTTAGTAGCACAGCAGAAAGGATGTAATTATACAATACTATTTTTTTTTACATTTAAACCTTTTTTTTAGAATTGCCTTTGACTTCATTTTGTAACAGGATAAAAAATATATACGTTTTTCTTAGTTATTTCATTTAGTGATGGACAATTTACAATTCTCAATGAAAGACATGTATTGAATGATCACTGATGTCTTGTTTAAAACATTATTTTAATAGGGTATTTCACTGAAAATCTTAATGTTTTCATTCTTGTACATAGAGGAGATATTTTCCACAACAATACCCGTTACATGGCCAAACAGAATGAAGATTTATTAAATGAACCTTATCCAAAATAATTATCAGATAGAGCAAAAACGGTATTCCTAATTTCAGGTTAATAGGTTATGATTTACCAATCGGAGAAAAAAGGGATGTTAAGGAATACAATTGCTATTTGATGTTACCTAATTAGCTGATGTCATAAAATAGCCAGGTGTTGATGATTGTGCATTATATAACCTACCTGCTATAGTCATCATTTGATATCATCTAATTAGGAAACAGACAGGAAATACGATAGACAGTAAAGTAATTGTGTAATAAGTGAGTATCTGATCTAAAGAGAGTAAGTAACACCTGCAGACCAATGTCATTGTTTATTCAACCTTTTTACAGAAGAAGAAGAAGAAGAAGAAGAAGAGTATTTTATTTATGTGTCACATGCTGTACATATATGGTTTAAACGTATTTATTCCATGAAAAGATACATGAACTGGATTGGTCAACAAGCTCGTGTGAGCTTTTGTGAAGACCGCTCCAACAACAAAATATATGAACATGATCATGACAAGAGCGACATATAGTAAACATGGTGTCTAAGAATTGTAATACAGGTAGTAAAACTGAAAATAAGTTCATTATAGATTGGAGATGATGGCTGAATACATTTTGATATCCGCAGTCAGTATCATACGCTGTACATATATATATCACAGTATAAAAAGCTGTTAAAGTCAGCACCCAGCCATAAGGCTTACGAGACACAAACATACAATTACAATTACAAATTCATAACAAATACAGACTCACACAGTACACATTCGCCCCTCTCTCCCACATACACACCCTTTCAATCAAACATAAACACAGACAGTACCCACACGACTCCCGACCCCCACACATGCGCACACAAACTCACCCCTCGCTTACTCATTCGCTCATTATGACCCAAAACTGATTCATACCAAATTTAAAACCAAAAACAACACACCCACTCTCAGTCTCACATACACTTACATATAATACAACACATGCTAATAAAACAATTCATGTTAAAAGTATTATAAAAAATGCCTTACATTTATGATATTATTTGTTGGAATGATTATTATGTTTACAACCTCCTCGAACGACGAAGTTGAAACATGCTGCTTACAGTAGCGGCTAAAGATTTAGATAGCTGAGGATTTTGCATTAAATATATTAATTTATCAGTAGTGCTGAACAAGAGAAAAATCACAATTCAAATCTGTAGCTTGCTTCCATAATCCTGAACGGATATCCTTATATAGATGGCATTCTCCAAGAAAATGGATTTCGTTTTCCACAACATTTGCATCACACAATAAACACAGACGATCATGTTACGGGGTAGGTGGGCGATTAAATCTTCCAACCTCAATTTCTAAAGGCAAACTTCCACATCTCAATTTAGCCAACAGGCTGCGATGTTGTCGATTTGTTACTTGAGTAAGATACGCTTCTGCATTTGGGCTAGATTTAAACATTCTATAAGTCCTCAACTTATTTCCGTTTAACAGACCTCTATCATTCCACATCTCGTGCCACCAATGTTCAGTGTCTAAACCAGCTAAACGATCTTTGATCAGCTGAAAATCCTGTAATGTTAGCGATTTAGCGTCCGTTATGTTCAAATGGAGGGATTGTAGCCACAGAAGGATGCTATTATACCAGGATTTACGGTACCCTTTTGACCAGGCTGTTACAGTACTCACGAGTCTATCGGCGTCTATAAGTGATAATCTTCTCCAAAACCGCATGACCTCTATACGTTGTAATGTTAATGGTGATAGCCAGCCCATTTCGCCTCTCACTGCTATGTTTGGTGTTTTACCTCCCACTCCAAGGAAAAATCTACACGCACGGTGTTGGACATTATTAATACACCTGAACTCCCTGAATCCCCACACAGCAGCGCCGTATGATAGAATTGGCTGAACTAAGGTACCGTAAAGCGTATTAAAAACTTCCAGTGACATACCTCCCACAGATTTAAATTTTCCAATAATTACTCCAAGGGCTCTACTTGCAGATTTCGCAAGTTCTTTAGCTGTAATATTAAGATCAAGATTTTCATGTAGCCAGAGTCCAAGATACTTATATGCATTGGAATATTCTATAGTATCCATCCCAATTTTAAAAACGTTATCACAACGGGGCATTTGGTTTGTACGGTAATGTACAACTTTCGTTTTGCCGATGTTGACTAACAGCCTCCATTTAGAACACCAAGTAGATACTGTATCGAGCATGCGCTGTAGACTACACTCATCTGGCGCAATGAGAGCGATGTCGTCAGCATAAAGAAGTAGACTTAATATATTCTCACCAATCTTTACTCCTACTTCTAGGCTGTTAATTTCACTTGCTAGGTCATTAATGAAAATGGAGAAAAGTGTGGGAGAAAGCACGCATCCCTGTCGAACACCGGTGTATAAATCAAATGGATCTGTGTAGTATCCGTTCACGTTAATTTTGCTTGAAGTATTATCATACATAGACTTGACAGCTTCATAAAACTTTCCTGAAATACCTAAACTTTGAAGTTTATACCATAGACAGTCTCTGTTAACCTTATCAAAGGCCTTCATGACATCGATATAGCATATGAACGTTGATTTTTTAGCACTTTTCCGATTTTGAATCACAGAATATAAGGAATATAGATGCTCTTGTGTGCTTCTTTTACGTCTAAATCCGTTCTGTTCTTCGCAGAGTATATTGTTATCTTCTAACCACGACGAAAGACGAAAGTTAAGGATATCGCTGTATATTTTACAAGGCACTGACAGAAGTGAAATTCCTCGGTATCCCATAGGGTCACGTAAATCCGAATTAGGTTTTATGATAGGATAGATGATATTTTGTTTCCATACATCTGGGCAGGTATTATGATTGAAACAAAAGGTAAAAAGTTTATGTAATAATTCAACAGCACGTCCATTTTTCAACGCCTCCGCAGGAATTAAATCTAGCCCACATGCCTTTCCACGTTTAGCCCTGTATACACAACGTTAAAATCTAAATGTGAGCATTGTATATTCGGATTATTACCATAAATCAGCCCAAAACTTTGTGCTATGTTTTATATTTTACTAATATCCCTTTTCTCTGCATGCCAAACGTTCATTCAGTGAAAATGCGAGCTCGAAGCAGAAAATCGGTGTAGTGATCGGAACACGTGAGTTCGATGTAGATTGTCACATTGCTCTTTTTGACCTAACACAGCGGGTCAATTTGGCGTGAAACCATCAATATGATGGGAATTTGTCTACGGAGACTTCATCAGGAGATATTCTAGGACAGTTGACAGCAACACAATGATATGACATACTGTTAATCGCTTTGAAAAGGCAGAACTGCGGATTTCGCCTATCATTTTCCATATAAGCAGACGAACGCTTCGCCTACTGCCACGTCACTTCCGGTATCCCCTGCCCGTGGCCTCTCAGCCTTGTTTTGGTTTGTCGCTGGACGGCGACAAGCAGACGCCTTGTTACGCAATGTTTACTTAGCTGTAGCTTCATTGAGAAACTGTGTATCGTTGCTGTTTTGGCCTAATATTTATGTTATATAGTTATTTGACCAATATCTTTTGAAAAATATATTTGAAAAAGGTTATGCAGCCCTTCTCCATTTTGTTCAAGATTGAGTTAGAGTGTTCTCAATATTTCAGAGGTTCAGGGGAAAAAATGCAAGCCATGATATAGCTTAGAAAGTGTTTTTATTTTTATTTTATGGATTCTATCTCCAACATATTCATAAAACGTTTTAGTCGCAAATTGTTCCATTTGTCTTTCCCAATCATTTGAGTCCATATGAACATGTGACATGGACACAGAACAGCGTGAAAGAATTTAATAACAATAAACAGCTTAAATTTCCATTTACAAGAAGAAGAGAAGAAGAAATGTTTATTTTTGTGTCACGCCACAATCCACATAAAATTACATTATAAAACATGATATGGTTAGGATTGAAGGCCCAGCCAATAAATGACTTATGAGACACATGTATACATATCAAGACAATATACAGAATAAAATATAAATATAAATAAATAGTTACATAGGTAGAAATATATATTACATCTTTGTACACAGGATACTTAATCAACACTAGAACAACATTACACTGTTAAGAAATATCACGTGTATAAAATCTATATAACACTTGCAATCTCGATCCCATTTTTAAAAATCATTGTCCAAAGTCTATTTAGTACTATTTTAAAAACTGAATTTTTAGACAAGATATAAGTTTTTACGTTTTTTTTAATACTTGATCGAACCATTTTTATACATGCATGCCAAATCTGTTTAAAAACAAAAGATGTTATAAACTAATAGGCCTACAACATATGAACTTTCGAACCCCTGTATCTCGAAACATAACTTTTTAAAGTTAAAACAACGTGGTTCTCATGGGACGAGTTCATTCATTCAATTCTTAATCGGTAAAGTTTTGCGTAAATTAAAAGATTTCCCATGCGCTACCTTTTCTTAACTCATTGCAATAGTCGTATTTCTGTTTAATATAAAAGTGATTCTATGCCATGTTTTTGTGAGTTTTATTCAGTTTGATTGTCAATCTTGAATTTAAAATATTCCGAATACAAGCCCATGTTTCCGAATATAAGCCCGGGCTTCTATTTAGCCCCAAAGTCCACTTGTCACAAACCCCAGTTTCCGTATAGAAGCCCTGGGCTTGCTTTCGGAAAACCCCGGTAGGGATTTGGTCTTTTTCGACCAGAGGTTGGATCGACATTTAATGCCTTGATCTACCTGCATGTATGGCGAGAGAATTAATACAAATGGACTACCATTGTTTATGGATATACGGTACTTACCTGTTATGACCAGTGACCAGCGTTCTCTCTCCTATGTGCCAGATCCCCTCACACTCCGCATAGATGGGCGGTGATGTTCCTATAGTTCTTCCTTTACTATCTCCCACCCTCCACTTAATTATCTTCTTCTTCTTGAATCCGTACATTGTTGGAACTGGTCCTTTAATAAGGAATTTGAGTAGCATTTTAGACAACCTGGTTCCCGGGCCCTGTTCCGCGTGCGCCACTGTAGCGCACGCATTCAGGTTAATGTCGACCTGAACTGCAAATGCTATAATCTGCGTATCGCAGTGCAGCAAAATTGTAATCTAGTTTTAATGAGATTGGTATTAGGGGATACATACTTTTTTCATATGAATACCTCCATGTATGTCACAGGAAATTTAAAATAACTGCATATGATAACATTTTTACGTATAGATAGACATTTTCTTCTGATTACTAAAAAAATTATATTTTCAATTTGCGTTTCATCCATTTTGCGAAGTTGGCACAGTGTAAAGTCTGCAAAAGCCAAAATTTCACAACGACCCCAATTGTCCCGAATCACTACGAATCATGACAGTCTGAAATTCGTGAATGTCCGTGAATGTTCGTGAACACTCTGCAACTTCGTGAACAGCCATTACACTTCTAAAGAACGTTTATGGAACCTCGTAGCTTTTTATACCGAAAAACAACGAACAATGTGCAAACTACCTATCTACCTTATGTTCGAATCATCTTTGAACTATCTACGAATCGTCTACGCATTATAATATATGATAATGTGGACTATTCGTAAACGATTCGTCGCTTCGAACAAAAGTTACTAACGACGAATTTCGCGAACTTGTTACGTATTATTACGATTTGTGATTACGAACTTGTTACAGACAATACGAACTATTTCAAATAATTTTCGAAACACCTAGGAAAGGTTTCGTAGATTATTCGTGGAAAAAGTTTAGGTAAACAAAAATGTCTTTACGAAGGCAATATATTTGAGGAATGTTGCGGAATCATAAACTTCGAGTTTCTAACAATATTTGAATAATAATTGACTACGAATGTTCACAAATCTCTTTCGCGAAGATGAGGGATAATTCGGATAGTAGAAAAAACGGGAATTAGTCAAATGTGATATTTAGAACCTTACAGTAGTATTACAAATGATTTTGTTTTGCATTTATTTGGAAATGATTTGACAACATTATTTACCTTGAAACTCCATGAAAAATGATTTCGCTTGAATTTTCTTGTATTGTTTATGTCTCTTTCCCTCGTAGTCAAGCCGAATGAGATGTTTATTCATCACGTAAATATGCCTGTAGGTAAAACATTTATTAAAAAGTTAAAATATAATTCCGATTTCCAGTTAATTATATATCAGTGCTTACTTTGTTGTAAGTACATAAAGGCATGAAATTAGTTATTTTTAGTAAATGAGAAGAAATGTTAATCATTCTAGATTTCTAGCGATTGAATAAGATAGTTACTTATCTTGAAAAACACCCTGTAATAGGACTAACACATATACATATACTAGAAATAACAAACATCTAAAGAGTCGTATGTACACAAAAACTGCAAACTACAAATTACTATTATTATTGTAAATGACTTAACTAGGAATGTCTAAAGCCTTTTTCAAAATATATATTCAACAATAACTTATGACCTTAAAATTCATTTTAAGCTATATCATACCTAACCTTTAAATTATACATGGCTGTTGGGGTGTTTTCAGAATGTATGGAAAACACAAATAAAGCCGATATCGTAGTTCATGCGTATTCATTACAATAGTATCTCTAAAGTTAAAATACCAAAAATTACCACAGCTGAATTAATTATTAGTAGTTGCAGCAGAAGTAGAAAAAGAAGTAGTATTTTGAGGAGCAGTATCAGAAGGATTTATAGTAGTTGTAGCAGAAGAAGAAGAGGAAGCATCAGTAACGGTACTAGTTGTTGTAGTAGTAAGAGCATTGTCGGTAGGAGAAGACGATAGTAGTGGAAGCATGCAAAGCAAAAGCGGCAGTGGTAGTAGTATTAGTAGAGATAGAAGTAGCAGCAACAGCAGCAGTAGTACTGAGAAGTAGCAGTAATTTTACAAGTAGTTATAGTAGTAGTAGTAGTAGTAGTAGTAGTAGAAGTAGTAGTAGTAGAAGTAGTAGAAGTGTGCTTAGCAGAAGTAGTAGTAGAAGCAGTAGTAGAAGCAGTAACAGTGGCAGAACAGCAGCAGTAGAATAAGTAGCAGCAGTATACATAGTAGAAGTAGTAGTAGTAGAGGTAGTAGTAGTAGTGGTGGTGGTAGTAGAAGTAATAGTTGTAGTAGAAGTAGTAGTAGTAGTGGTGGTGGTGGTAGTAGCTAGTAGTAGTAGCAACAGCAGCAGCAGCGGTACTAGTAGTAGTAGAAATAGAAGTAGCAGCAGTAGTAGAATTAGTGGTGGTTACGGAAGTATAACTAGTGGAAGAAGTAGCAGCAGCAGCAGCAGTATACATAGTAGTATACATAGTAGTATACATAGTAGTAGTAGTAGTAGTAGTAATAGAAGTAGTAGTCGTAGTGGTAGTAGTAGAAGTAGTAGTAGTAGTAGTAGTAGTAGTAGTAGTAGTAGTAGTTGTAGTAGTAGTAGTAGTGGTAGTAGTATAAGTAGTATAAGTAGTAGTAGAAGTAGTAGCATACATAGTAGTATACATAGTAGTAGTAGAAGTAGTAGTAGTAGTAGTAGTAGTAGTAGTAGTAGTAGTAGTAGTAGTATATACAATATACAATAACTGAAAAAATTAAAAAACATACTTCTTCCTCCTGTCCAGGAAGAACGGTTTTGATATACGAATTTTTAATTTCTTTTTCAATTTAAACTTTCCAGTTTCGATCTGATACTTGTTAGTGAAGTGTGAAGTTTCCCATTTTTGTGCAAAGAAGACGTTGTCATCAACTTCGAACCACCGAAATCTTTCTGAAAATATATAAAGAAAGGGGACTTAATGATTAACCATGAAATAACATGTATTATGGATCCAGAGTCTCTGTAATGAGCGAAATCAATCTTGATTGACTGAAGGCAGTCTGATTAAAACTAAACACTGTTTCGATAAATTCGACCAGGATACGAACTTATTCCAACTGTAGGTTTCCTCTCACTAAGTCTTTGTTTTGTTATCAGTTAAGAACGAGGCATTAGCGGGACAATCGCATAATCGCGTTCCAAAGAAAAACAGCAATCATTTTAAATATATGCTTCAGAAGATTTAGTTGCCCCTAGATACCGACACCGGAACAAGATAAGATAGCTGAGCGTCAGAACATGCGACTTATGGTGCTGTGGTTAGCCCAAGTAGAGAGGAAACATCTTAAAGTGAAATAGGTCATATCCCCATAAGGTTTAAAAGTTGCCCCATCGTAATATGTAAGCTTTTAATCAGACTGCATCTGTGGGGTAAAATACTTGAAAATATACTCTCAAGGGCAAAAGAAACGAAACTAAGTATATGTTGACACAAAGTTTTAATTGATTGCAAGTCACGTAAGCGTAGCAACCGGCGAAAAAGGCGATGGGTGGTAGGTATTTTACCCCACTTCCGGTCTCGTTGCTATGGTTTCCTTTGTTCTAACTGTAGGTATATTGACGGATACACCTCTCCTTTCTATGTTGTAACTGTAGGTTATCCACTGATACACCTCTACTTTTCTGATACACCAACACTTTATTGTTAATCTACACTTAGTTAGGAGAAGAGATCTTCAACGTTGGCAAATAAACGGACTTGTAAATTAGGATTTTAAATTTTGAGAATTATAATCAAAGATGGTGGGAATCGAAACAGGGACCTTTGTGTTGTTGAACAGCGACTCTATCGACTGAGCTAATGAGGATTGATACAAGCAGAGGTATTTTCTGTTGTTTTATGTATACATATATTCCATATATATAAACCTATGTATATAATTACTAGTATGTACCAATTTAAATGAAATGAAATTAGTTTATGGTTTTAAACGGCAATTTAAAAGAGTATTATTAATATTCTATTGATCTAGTTAGGTCAAGGGCTGTATACTTAAAGAATGATGTAATGTTCTTTTTTGTCCAATATGACTCGACCGGAGTGGGGTATAAGTCAGATATACCCACACTTCCCTCGGTGTATCGCTCAATAACCTCCTGTTTGAGTCGTGGTTCCTCGGCTCCGCTACGCTACGCCTCGGAGACCCAAGATTCAAACAGGAGGTTATTTAGCGATACACCTCGGGAAGTATGGGTATATCTCTAACGTGCTCGATTTCAGCTTCCAGCCTTGAAACCGAGGGGTTGTCTCAAAACTTTTGCTTGTTTATTGGCAGCGACAGGGGGCCTGTGTTTGAACCTTTCAAGATTATTTTCACTTATTTAATACTTATATATCCTTTCAATCCTTATTTCTAATTAGCAAATTATTTTAAATTATTACATATACATGTATAAAGATACTCACCCTCAGGAAAATTTAGAAATTTCTTAATCTTCATGACAGAATTTATCAACCTGCCAATGCCAAGTTTAATTCCATCGTCACAAAGCCAGTAAAAGTTGGGGTTGAAATAGCTAGTCCACCAAATATTACATTTTCGTCCTTTTTTCCATTGCAAGCGTTGAACATTTGTCCCGGTTACCCTGAATAGATGTTCATTAGAATCATCTACTATATAGTATACTGAAATATACAAATGTGATAAAGATTTCAAAACTACAAAAAAACTAAATATCTTAATCGATGGCCAAAGACTTTTTTACATGCACATGTTTACTCCTATAAGCATATTTACTTCCATCCTGCTAAACTCACGGGCAAAAGAAAGGTTTCACCTAAGTTGATTTCATCATATACATAATTTTCAATTACAAATATTTTCATTTGTAGACGTCGTACGCTAAAACAGAACAGTGCAATCCTTTTGTTATCAATCAAAGAATACTTCTAGACGTGTTTGATTTTTTTTTTGAAAAATTGAAATTTTAACATGGTAGGGGTCATGTTGGTGTAAATTTAATTTTTTACCCCGGTCTTCTTTAAACAATGATATCTTTAAAAAAAATGAATCCATCAACGATCAATTCATATGAAATATTGTAGATATGTTTAATGTTGATGATTCCATAATCAAATGCGTCATATATATTTCAAATCGTTGTAAAATCGAAACCAACTGAGGTGAAACCTTTCTTTTGCCCGTGAGTTTACATCAGCGTATATGTCTCCGCTAATGCTAGAACCTATCCCCTGATATCCTCCTATACTCTTCTATCGTATCGCAATATATAGCAAGCCAATCAAATGATGCCCTTTCAGCGATAGCGGCAAACTAGTTTCTTGGCTTCGTTCCGCGGGCTCACCTCCTGATTCAAATTAACCAATAGGAGTGCTATTAGATAATAAATATGATTCTCATTGCAGGCTCCCGCTAAGCTCCAAATCGCGCGCTCTTAGATTTCCACGTGCCACATCACTAGACAACAGTGCATGGAGTTCAAAATAGTTTGACTGAAAACAGACAGGCTATAAATAGCGCTGAGCAACCACCCGTCAGCGATACGACATAAGACTATAGGAGGATATCAGGGGATAGGTTGTAGCATTAGCGGAGACATATACGCTGATGTAGCAGGATGATTTACTTCTAGGAGAAAATATACTTACAGGGAGTAAACGTGCCATGTAAACATCCCAAAACTAATTTCCTTATAGGAGTATCTTTATCCTAGGAGTTACATACTCCACCCAAAGAGGTAAAGTAAATGTAAATTTACTTTTATTCCTGTAAGTAGTGTTATGTGCTACAGTATTGGCATAGTTGATTGAGTTTCAAAAAAATATTTTTTTTTATCATCAATAGCTTTCATTCAAGATGATTCTTTTTACCTTGTTGTGAGCAAATTTCTTAATAAGGGAAATTGGGCGTTTTGTGCTATTGAAGAGTTATTCACCAATACGTTTGTATATGAACCACCCTTTCCATGCGAGAAGCCTTGTCATTTGATAAAAAAATTCAAATGTATTGTGATAAAAGTTTTTTCCGCCAGGGGAAACTGCCGGAACCCACGGATTTCGGCGTAATAGAACAGAGGCTACATCAACATGACTTGATCTGCCTCTGTGGGGAGAGAATGCCTGTCTTGCTGCATAATACCAAACTTCCACGTACAGTATAACTTCCGCCAACCCTAATGACAGGCTAATTAAAAACGTGCAACTTTGCTGTGCCTTTAATCTCAAGAAGAGGGCACTGGCAACGGATTAAAGGGACAGTTCTATCGAAGTTTTTTTCGGTAGAAACGAAGTGATGCATTTTGTTTTATGTCAAATTGTTAAATCTTTAACAACTAAAACGTTACCCGCACTATCACTTATGAAATAAGTGTGAAATAATCATATAATAATAATATATAAGAATTAACAGGGAAGTACTCTTGAATTTTGTTCCCACAAAAAAAATACCCCGATAAGACTGTACCTGCAATAGGTTTAAAGGACACTTTATACGTTTTACTTAGAATGAAAAGTGAAGCAAAATGCCATGATAGCTGGAAATTTTAACTGTTGAAGTTTTTAGGTAATTAAGTACAAGATTGTATGGATATTTATTTTTTTAATTCACAGAATAGCGACGTTACGGGATAGATCATTAAAAAGCTTTCAAGCATAATGCTTATTGTAAACATTTTCCTACGTAAAGCCTAAAACGCCAGTTTCTGAACTGTCAGTGTAATGCCTTGCAGCTGACCCTTGAGTTTTCTGTGCTTGCTATCTAGGCCACTAAAAAGAGACGTGATACTACTAACCTTGTTTGCACCAAGGGGAATATTCCAGTTGGCCCTCACATCGGGAGATCTGTTTCAATAAAGTCATTAAATATTCATCATTTTCACATCATTGATGTATGATGTTTTTATCAATTAACAACTAATAAGTCTCCTTCTTTCATGTACATATATGAAATCGCATCCAAGAAGATGTTTCCTTCGTCCTGTTATAAATCCATTTTCTATCGTTTTCTTTTGAAGTAATTAACTTCACAATAACAATGACAAAGATCAACGCATGCTCATGTAAAACTCAAAATATAGGCAAATAAATAATTTTTTTAAAATAGGCAATGGGCAAATTGTTTTGATTTGCCATTCCATATATTGCAAGATATAAGTAGGAAGTAGTTGGTTGTATGTGAAAATGTTATTCATTTTGTGTAAGTATTGACTTTGAATGTAACAATATAAGTTATACCCATACACCCCGCCTCTGAATGGTATAACGAATTCATCTTACCGAATGTTTAAACAAAACGAATATAATATGAAGATAAAGAGTAAGAAACACGATAAGTGCTTATGTCATTTAACAATAGTTTGTTCAAATCTTATCGGTTGATCTAAAGTAACCAGCTGATCATGTGTTCGAGGTAACATACATTGTACGTTTCAAAACGCTCAATATGCACGTTTTTTTATGTCGGGGTATAAATGATTTATCATCCCACTGAAAGGGGGTGATATCAGTATTTATGCAGGGTCACGTGGAACAATCAGAGATGGAGATTCTTACATGAGGTACGATAATCACTTATTGCAGACACCTGCAGTAAATATTACAATGGAAAGTATTATCAGTCAACAGAAATCTTACAATACATCGTTTTGAAATAACTGGTAAAGATTATGCTTTTTCATGTCATTCATAACTAGAAAATGGAAAAGAAACATTACATTGTAACGTGGAAATCACAAATAGTATATGTAATAAATTAAAAGGTTATCGCTAACTCTTACATGTCAAATTTGACATGTTCTCTATTACAAGAAATGTTGTAGTAAACTAGTAAATTTTGCAATATTAAGTAAATTTACACTGTAATGTGTTACACATAACTGATAAATGATGCACTGTAAATTATTACATAAAACTAGTACATTTAACAATGTAATTCGTTTCACATTACTTATAGATTTTACAATGTAATTCGTTTCACATAACTTACAAATTTACAATGTTATTTGTTATACATAACTTGTAAATATTGCACTATAAAATGTTCTCCGTTACTAGTAAATTTTACATTGTAAAATGATATCCAGTAAATTTCATAATGTAATATGTTTTCTATATCTAGTAAATATTGCACTGTAAAATGTTTTCCATTACCATTAAATGTTAAAACTGTTATTCTATTGCTAGTAATTGTAAAAATGTAAAATGTTAACTAGTATGCTAGTCAACGTTACAATGTAAAATGTTATACATAACTAGTAAATGTTACAATGTAAAAAAGTGTTTCTTATTGCTAGTAAATGTTGTAATGTAACATTTTCTCCATTACCAGTGAACGTTACAATGCAAAATCTTATACATAAGTTGTAAATGCTAGATAATGTAATATTCTATACACAACTAAGTCTGTGGCAGTGCCACCTGTTAAAGGGACAGTAGCACGTTTTTAGGGGGAATATAAGGTGATGTCTGGAAAATGGAAATTAATTGTCTGAATTGAAAGACAACGTATTTTAACTAAATGGAGTAGTAATTATTCAAATGTAAAGTTTAGCCCTGCGATTTCTTTTTCTTACACAAAATAAATTAAAGGTGTTCGTAGTGGCCTCCAATGGATTTTATGTGAATCTTTATACTTTGTCCCCTGACTATGGATGATTGGCTAGTGTAATGAGATTTTTGACACTGTCAAAACAATACATTTAGCATTAACTTGCAATTATCATCGAAAATTTTTAAATATAAAATTATCAAAAAACGTGTTACTGCCCCTTTAATGTGGTTATCCATAACTAGTAAATTTTACAATTAATTGTGACCCCAAACTCGTTATGTTCCACTATACACTATTTGTTACATCTTTATCTTCTATTTGTAAATGTTCCAATGTTATTTATAACTAGATACTGTGAAATGTTATCTATGATTAGTAAAAGTAAATTGGTCTTACTAGTTAATCTAATCAAGTGTAGTTAAAAATGAATGTGACAATAGAATGTTTAAAGTCTTTAATAATTGTAACAACCTAATACCACACAAAATACTTGCCTTGCGATTATTAACGCTAATAAATCCCCATAATTACGAAGATGTGATGTCTTTATTGAATGATAATATAAAAAATACCACCTTTTCTAAGTGGCTGTGGTTTCGCTAGATAGTAGATAGAGACAGTGGGAATCTCATTAATCCGTTCATGCGCGTCACTAATTAGATGACGAGGCATTTGGCTACCTTAAGAGAGTCAATGATTGCCAAAGAAATTTATAAGATAAACAACAAGTCCACAGTGTGAATTGGAGATGGTCCTTGTATATATTAAGGAGCCTCAGAGAAACTAGATTTTCATGGCAAATTAAGTTACTGTCCAAACCTGGAGTAAATTAAACCAGGGTAAACCAAGAACCACAGTATGAATTGGAGATGGTCCTTGTATATATCTTATCAGTTACACAAGATTACCTTCAAATAGCATGTCGATGCGGATGAACTACGACAACCCTTCCAAGTCGTGGTACAAATTGAGTCAGGATTCATCAGAAAGGAATGACAATGGTTTTTTTGGAGACATTTTAGCCCACAAGTCAATTTTGATTTCAAGGTGAGGTGATTTTGGTTCTTGATAAGTCTAAATTTGGCTTGGATAAGATTTGCTGAGGTTGGAGTACAAGAAGATTGAAGAAGAATAAATCCCATGACATAAGTGCTTCTTATCAAATCTACATGTTTTCGAATGACTGTCATTGTTTGTAACTAGATTTCATCAGTATTGGATACCGAACGACCTTCCTTATATATATTTACTAATTACTTGAACATATCTCTTGTTTCATCAGGTATCCATCCCGAGGACTGTTTTAGTTACTGACTGTAATTAACGTAATTATTCATGCAGTATGTCTGCGCCCCTGGTTACACAGGGCTCAACGTTATGCTTCTTTCTAAAATTAGAAATGAAACCTTTACTCCTGCTCGGCTGTAAGCATGAAAATGTTTTTAAAAAGCCTTAATTGCAATCAGCTTTCCCCACCATTGAAACCATTGGATCCAAAAGGGGATTTGCGGGGATGCGGATGTTAGCACCCCACCAAGAGAGTTCCAAATTTAATGTTGAGGGATAATGTTGAGAGTTGTTTACATGTTAAACATTTTTACCATCTCAACCAAATCTGCAGCTAAATGTCCTGTTGATCCATACATGTAGAAGTTATTATGCGAGTGTGTTTTGGGATCATAAATATGCTGCATTAAGGTGGCTTTACACTTGCACGACTCTCGAATCCGCATTGGCACGCATTAAATCGTGGCAATGCGTATCTTTGTCGTATCGTTATCGTGAATAATTTGTGAACTGCTCATGGATGCGTGCAAATGCGCGAAGAATTAACCAAATGTTTGGTTATTTCTTCACGCACTCCAATGCGTGGCAGGTGCGCAAAGTATTCGTGAATTTGTCTCAACTTGTTCGTAACTTATTCTTGTAGTGTCGTGAAATGCGTGCATAATTTTGTGTGTCACGATAGAGATAAGACAAGGTTGGGCATTTCAAGCAATGCAATTTCAGGTACATCAACCGTCTCTTCTCTTCAAGAAGCGCGATATCTTGGAAGTTATTTATGGTGTTCACTCTGTGACAGTAGAGGACGAACTGATTTTAGGGTACTGCCTTTATATACCTCCAATGCGGGCAGTATCGTACACCATGCGGGACTTAAAAGGACACGATCTTGACAAGCATGCGTGAATTAGTCGAACCTGTGCGTGCAGTTGCGCCTACTGCGTACCGAAACGCAACTTAGTCGCAACAAAAGCGTGAACAGAACGCAGCTTTGTCGTGGTTATGCGCCAATTGTTCGTGAAATGCCGGGTAAAATCGCAACACTTGCGTGCAGTTTTCTGCGGCAAATGCGTGAAGTGTGCTTGAATAATGCGCAAATGGGGGGTGTACGCATTGTTTTAATTGTTTTCAAAACAATGTTGCTTCGTCTATTGGCACGCACTAAAGTCTTGAAGTGCTGATCCAAAATGCGTGCAAGTGTTGACGAGCGTGATAACTTCGTTATCATACAATGTTATTTTAAAATTCGAAAACAATGCCTTATAATATTATTTTAATAGTTGAAGTTTTTTTTTTAAATTCGCGCATTGATTTATGCAAATAAATAGACCAATGACTCTGACGGTGAATTGACAAAATATAATTCCTCCTTATATATGTCTTAATTATATTGCCGTTTGAGTTATTTTGTCACGACTCCAAAGTTTTGAAATTTTAAAAATTCATAAAATACGATGATTTTAAAAATTAGACACAATTTAAATGGTCTTCTGCGGGATCGATCTGGCGTTCTTTAAAAAAAAAAAGCCTTAACAGCTGGCAGTCCACTTATTCAAATTACTAGAATATTGAATCATTTGGTGTTTTATAAGAAAATCTCCCGTTAAATGCGGCAACAACATCGTTTTTCGGTGAAGTAAACATACAACTCACGATCTATTCTGCAAAGGGAGATAAATCTAACCGGGGGCAATTTGAGTGCTGTCAATGCAATCTAGATAAATTTAGATCAACAGGTTTTATACTGTTGGTGTCAATGTCTCTTTCACACAGGCAAAGCACCCCATATTATTGTTAGATATATGAGAATGTGTAGTTATGATATGATAACGTGCGAGAAACCGTCACAATGGCAGCAAAGGTGTCGGAACCTCAATTTTACCAAATTTTCTGCGTTGCGCTTGAGTTGAGTTAACGTGCTAAGGTAATAAACAGAAAAGTAATCACATTTTCATTCAATGCCATTTTTATCAAACTCGGGAAAGATTTAATATCAAACTCTCTTCTGATCGTTTTATTTTAAGTCATTATAACCTATTTACTCAACTCAATGAATCGCTAGTTCAAGCTGTGCTTGCAGTTTCACCGCAATGCATAGCCACAATAATCTCTAAAGCGGCACTAAAACCAAATTACCTCACCTCACCTAAGTCTATAACGACAAGGCTGTCATAATAGTTATTAATGTTTTCAAAGGAATAACAGAGATATCGTTAGAATTAGCTTCATATTGTATCAATTCATGAATGAATGAATTTGTTACATGAAAGTAATATGGTCCCTCAGAGTGAACCCTCCTCTTCTTCATCCCTCTTATAACTTTACTGATGATTCTTATAAGAAACTCAAATGTAGTGCTTGAATTACATGTCCAAGTGTTAAACTTCTAGAGCAGAGATAAACATGTGTATCATTACACTGTAATGACCCTACTGTGGAGAAGATTCGATGTTTAATATGAGACTTTGTGACTATGAAAACCATGTATATACGTTATTGATAATGAGAAGTAGTTTTAAGTCTTTTATCTGATATCATAGTTGGGCCAATCAGAAGAATTGAGGTTATGTTTTAACGCAACAAAATTACAAGCCATTCTTGGGGTCTTATGAAATATAATAATGTCAAATGTTCAAGACTTTGATCAATCACACATTTCCCTTCATTTAATATAAATTAAAAAATTGGATGCTTTTCAATGGCATTTTATTTACACATTTCAGTACAACAATTTTTAACATAACATATTCTAGTTCGTGTCATTTAACATCACATTAGTTGATTTGCTGTTTAAACAGAAGTGCTTTCGAAACTGTGTAAAATTGTCTTTTCCATGTAACATTCCATATTCAAATTGACAAGGAACTTGTCGGCACAACCAATGCATTCGGTCATATACACATCCATTAGTTTATATGAGACTAGAATACCAAAGCTTGCTTATGGTATGCTTTTGAATATTTCCTTATTATGGAATCTGTAATTCGTTGAGGGCTCCATAGCCGAATGGATAGGTGGTGTGGACAGTCACTGTTGTATTCGATGCGTATTCGAGGGTTTTGGTTTTATCCCACAGCCGATTTATCCAGAATATCAAAATTTTGGCACTGTAGCGTGTAGTATGGTCCCAATGTTAGTTTGATTGTAACGAGGAACGGCCAACATTGAAAAAGTATATGTACAACCAAAAGACGCTTTTCAAGATATAAACTATTCCAATTGTCGATATCAAAATGATATGTTTAAGTTATTAACACCATTTTTATATGTTCACAGTTCAATTTTGTTCCAATGTTAAGGAGGAATTGAGAACATTTTCGGGTTGTTTTTGTTTTTTGGAACACATTGAGGAAAGAAAGGCAACCAATCAATTCTGTATTTTATAGACAAAAGAGCACAAAGCCATTTTACTTCTAATTATTTGGATTCATTGAAAGGAAAACACAACATTGACCTTGACTTTATTTCATATATAGTCTTTGTCATTTTCGAAATTGAAGTTATTGACAATACAAAAATCAACATATCCTTTAAATACATTTTTTATCAAAGATAAAATCAAAACCATAGGAAACTAAATGAAACATGCCATCTGATATACCAAACTAAACGTTTTACATATTATACTGTTTTGAAGAAATGTCGATTGATAATACATAAGCGAAAGGGAAAGAGTTTGATCGCCAAATATTGAGTGGAAGATAGTTTAACGTCAGATTAGGTTCACTTAAAAACTTCTACAACTCAATTGATTTTTACTAACAAGCAACTACATGCTTTGCAACAAAATTATTATCATCTAGTGCAAGAGGAAATTGTTAATTTGTTTGTAAGACTAAATTGAATTAGTCTTGTTTTGTTTTCGATGATAAAAACTAAGTAAAAAAGAGTTTGCTTGTAAGGCTGCAATAAAACTGTAAAAAAAACAAATCATTTCCAATTGTCCGTTTTAACCCAAACCTATGAAACCTTTGTGATAAATTAAAAATAGAGCCATTGACTATGTTACTCATCAGATTTTTGATGAAAATAGGTACATGTATTTAATGTTTTGGGGTCAAGGGGTCACCAAACCTACAATTTAGAATATTCATTTACCAAGGAGTCTACACACAATTTTTCAGCTCTCTAGACCTTTCGGTACAGGAGAAGATAATAGACAAAGGTTTAGACCCCTGTGACCCTATTTGGGGTAATGGGGTCACAAAATCTACAATTTAGAATCCACAATGGCTAAGGAGTCTATACACAACTTTTCAGCTCTCTAGAGTCATTGGATCAGGAGAAGTCGAAAATGTGAAAAGTTTACGGATGGACAGACCGACAAATGGATGGACGAACGCCGGTTCCCATGCTATGCCATAAGCGCATCGGGTCTTTCAGATCTGATGAGCTAAAAAATCAGGCAATTATTTTAGGTATCAGAATATCTTTATTTCAATTAGTTGAAGGGAATGGTTCCATTTCATTCATGTTTCACATACACGTAAAATGATTATGAATGGCCAGACAGACTGACAAGGCGATGACAATATCCAGTACATATCACATACCAGTGGGATAATAAACAGTAATTTAGTGAATAAAAGTAAGCAGTGTTTATCAATTCCTCGACGAGGGTCACTAAGAGAGACTTAATATAACATAACATCTTTTATCTTCCGCAACAATGACGCAAAACTTCATTAGTCTAATCGACCTGCTGCATAATCTTAGTGCTTATCATATCAAAACTTAAACCGCAACAATTGGTTATATGGTTTGAATATTTCATTGTTACTTGTTGAATACAGTGAATATTTACATAAGTGACAAAGTGAACTTATACACTCTCAGCGAATATGTATGACATATTTGAAAATATCAAATAACTTTTAAACCAAAATAATGGAACAGATGCAACTTCTCATACTGACATAATTATTCGTCTTTTCAGTTATAAATAGAGAATATCTGACAGTATAACATGTTCACAAGGATATCATGACAAAGAACATGAAGAGATCCAAAATGTACATTTGAGGAAGGGGAGCAAGAACACAATAACCTAACGCATGGCAGCAGAGCTCAAGATTACATTTTAGAGCTATTGAATAGTCCCTCTGATGGTTACCATCGAGTGAAATGGAGTTTATTTAGAAACATAACACCTCAGATCTTTTTACAGCTGGGTATTTTTTTTATAAAAAGTGAGATTGTACATTGATGATTCCTCAAGATTCAATAATTTGTCCACTCATTTTTTAATTTTTTAATCTCATCAAATTTTATTTTCAACTATAAGTTAGAAAAATAATAAAAACAATAAGTTAAAAATTGAAAATACAAAAAAATATTTTTAAGAACGCAATTGTTCATTCTATTGAGTTTTTAAAGAAACAGTTTGTGTATCTGTAAGCCCATTTTTAATTAAATTACTATTTAAAAAAACAATCTTTTGTTTCAGTAGAAAGTCCTTTGGTCTCTGTTCAAAATCATCATATAAGATAAGTGACAGAATTATTTTCAAGAAAGAATCATCTGATTGCATAATGACGTGATAATGTTTGACGGCTTACTGGCCAACTTGATGACACTAGTTATGAGTGACAATTGTCACAAATATTGATAATTAAAAGTTTAGAGCGTTTACGGTGGACTTGAGTCATTCCCTCTTTTTTCAATGGCCCATCAATTGTGTGCACATGTCGAAAAAACATAAGATTTGTTTAAAGAATGATGCTGAAAAATGTATGTGTGCATATGGTAATTTCTAATGTGAAGGAGAATTCAGGTAGTTACTTTAAATGTAACATTTGTGAGATAAGCAATGATAAATTTATCTGCGAGTCCTGCTTCAAATACTCATAAAATTTAGAAAGGACTCGTAGATATTTAAGCTGAGAGTCCTGGGATGCATATTTTGTGTGTGTGATACTATGTGCTTACTTATTAAAGGACTCATTTAAATCAACTTGGACTCATAAGACTTTATGGTAGCGAGCGAGTCCCTTGACTCAGAGGGTCATATCTGTAGATTGATCACTGGATAAGTCATCAGAATAACAATAATGCATTATGCAGTATGTATTTGTAATTATCATTTCATCTCAGTTACCAGGAAAGTTGATCATATAACTTAATATTTATTTTTGGTCCCTACTAAATATAGTTAAACCCTAAGGCCCGTAAGTTCGAAGCTAGATTTAAGGTGGTTTAAGCTAGTCCGGGTTTAATTTTAGAGTTAAACCACGATCGGTAAGTTCAAAGCTGGTTTGCCCTGAACCTGGTCTAAAATAACCTAAACCACCTTGATTTCAGAGCAACATTTAAACTAGCTAGGGGGCTAGTTTAGTATGACTCTTCCCCCTTTTTGATGATGTTTTAACAAATATTATTTTGAATAGAATACGGATTATGCAAATTTATGTCTACATGAAAATATCTGCGTCATTCCACAACGTCTTCCCTTTAAATTCAAATATTTTGGAATTCTATCTGTGTTTCAAGAGCCATCAAAAGATCAGAATATTTATCTGTATATAACCCATGAAAAGACTGACAAAAAAACAGTTGTAAACAAGCAATAAGGTGAGCGTTGCTCACTAATACCCCCGACCATGCATCCCAGACCAACTACATTACTGCTTACTTCCCAAAAGTTAGACATCCCATTATCCAAACCATTAATAGACATCTTACACAGAATTTGACACCCACTAACAAAGAATTGACAAATATTTTATGAATTCTGCAATTGGTCAGACAAATTCTGATCTTGGAAAATGACTGAGTACAAAATATAGAAATAGGTTAAAAAATTAAAAAGTCACAAAATCGCTCGCTATATGGCACTGCAACCTACACGGTAGGGAAGAAGACATGTGCTAATTTTGAAAACAACCGGATGAATAGTTTTTCAGCAATTGGTCAGACAAAATCTGATTGAAAATGACCAAGTACATAAAAATAAAAGTTCTAAAAAAAATAAAAAAAATAAAAAGAATCACTTGTAAATTGGCACTGAAATGAATTAGATGAATAGTTTTTCTGCAATTGGTCAGACAAATTCTGATATTGGAAAAAGTCTAAGTGCAGAACATAGAAATTTGTAAAAAAAATATCTAAATTAAACGAATTTGTTTGTAATGTGGCACTACACCCCTATAAGTCGAGTAGAAGACTTGTGGAAAACAAAAAATTCCCTCGGACGGGCGGGAGGACGGACGGACGGAATCGTTGGTATGACTATATACCCTCGACCGTCGGGGGTATTATAACTAAAGATGAAAATTGGAATCAATCTTTCAACAAGTCTTTAATTGCTTTCATTTTTGTATTGAAAATTCTAATAAGTTATTGGAATGTATGAAAAGAATTATCCACAAGGCGTTTGGCTTCCACTGAACTGTCATGGTCATCGCTTTTGTATAGAATAGCCAAAACAAAGATTCCAAGAAGTTGAAAATCCCAAACGGTACATGTCAAATATAATTAAAGCGCAACTCCCGGGTGATTTTGCTCCAACTTCGTTCATATATCTTCGATTATGCGATTTTTGCCGATGGAATGTGTGACATCAACTGTGGAAAACACGGCTCGCAAAATGGCGTCTGTCGTATTATTAGCACTGACAGACAAATAAACACCGAGGGTTGTAGCGGCCATACCACTCGACAAATCCATGTAAAAACTTGCAAAATGTCTGTAAATAACTCTCTGAAGCAACGGTTGAAAGGAATAACCCCAACATTGACCATACAATTTGATAACTATCTATTAACCAACCCGGAAATGAATCCCTTCAATCAGAGACGTATATAACAGAGACCCGCAACTCGGCTTCAACTTATCACTAATTCTACTAATTGACCTAATTGACCTAGGACTCGTCATGGTCCAACGCACACGGGACTTGGTACAGTCCGAGCGCTTCAATTATCAGCGCACGGCTTCCGAGTAACCAGTGATATCATACCGAGTTTTAGCGACTTTAGCCGGCATCGTTCGCTAATCACCGTTAGCCCGGAAATTAAATGCTTTTGTTTATTCTTTTGTGATTATACCATCATATTACCATGCTAGTGTTCTAAACCTAAAAACTATTTACCAACAATCAATACTTTAAACAAAATTCTTTCAAACTATTAACTTGCTTCTCTGCATCCAAGTATTTATTTTTTTCCGTGCTTTTATTTTACATGCTTTTATTGAATATATTTTAGAGTTAGATGGGCTTCCCACACATCCCGATACAGTATCCAGACAAAGTGCCACATTGCAAATAATGTTTCTCTCTATTTATTATTATTTGCACTGTGGCACTATCTCTATAGACTTTCATGTTAGGGTCAGGGACAAAATATATGATGTATGTATTTCCCTGCTTCAATGTAGCTTATAGGTTTCATAGATTTAGCTTTGGTCATAACCTATTCGAATATTGCTCTTAGCTACAACCTCTTAGAAACAAGAACATTTTAAACATCATGCAGCCAGTAGTAATAATTGCTAAAACTTGGATCCTGGAGGACTTCTTTTATCTATATAAATCTGGACGTAAATATGATAGAATTAGTAAATACTTTTCAGCAACCTTTAATGGAAATATGTACTTCAAGCTGACTGATTTTCTTAAAACTGCGAAATTCAAACACATTTTTTTTTATGCCAGACTTATGATATTATAGATTGCAGACAAAATTGCAAATTTCCACTCTAGTTACAATCGCTCGTACATGTTGTAAAAAAAATTCTTACATTTTTTTACATGCTTCTCTACACCCATAATTCATTTTAATTGCATGTTATTAAAAAAGAGTGTTATGCTTTAAATAGAAAGTTTTTAGAGTTAAACTAACGGCATCCGGTCACATCTCGATATTATAGATTGCAGGCGAAATGGCTGACCCGGTAAATTTCAACTCCATTTACAATCGCTCGTACATGTTGTAAAATATTTTTTTACATTTTTTAACTTGCTTCTCTACACCCATAATTCATTTATCTTCAATTGCATGTTATTAAAAAAGAGTGTTATGCTTTAAATAAAAAGTTTTTAGAGTTAAACTAACGGCATCCGGTCACATCTCAATATTATAGATTGCAGGCAAAATGGCTGACCCGATAAATTTCAACTCAAGTTACAATCGCTCGTACATGTCGTAAAAAAAATTTCAAACACTTTAACTTGCTTATCTACACCCATAATTCATTTAACTTAATTTGTAGTCCATCGAAAATATTTTACATGCTAAAATTAAAAAGTTTTTAGAGTTAAACTAAAGACTTCAGGCCTGAAGCCAGTCTCGTCTCATTATTATGGCATACGATGATACGTGCAGGGCTCTTGTTCTTTTTAAAAAACTTTTATGTTACAAATAAGAATGAAAATTCACAATGGGCTTGTCATAACAAAATAGTCATTATCTAACTTACCTTTCACTTTTATTTCCCGTGCTGACACTAAATACAAACAACGTTTTTGTTTAATCAATCTCGCTCGGCATGGTCGAACTTCTCTGCTGCAATGATTTGTTTACAATGGTCACCTGGTTCTCAAATTGCTATACCAAGGCACTTATGCGCAATGACAGCGCCCAGTCGCCCTGTGCGTTGGACCATGACGTGCGGCACAAGTTAGATGATTAAGCCAAGATGCGGGTCCCTGTTATATACGTCTCTGCTTCAATGGAATCGTACAGCGAAACAATGCGATTTTCAGTTCAAATACATCTAGGAAAACATCGGGGTTTTTTCATAAATAATTTCTAATGTATGTGGGTTTGTTTATCAGTGAAATTGCGTCTTTTGTTTCTGTCTTTTTGTAGTTTGATTTTGCAAAATACAGCACGATACCAAAGTCCGGGTTAGAAGGACTACTTCCACAGAACACCGACAGGAAATACCAAATTATAAGAAATGTTTAGTTTTTTGTTACATTATACTATAAATAAAAAAAGTTATCAAAACAATATGTTATGAATTGCATTGCAATGTCGTAACAGGTGGACGTGAAATCGTCCAGAATATCCTTCAATAATTTTACAATTTCACTAAATATCTATAAATTTCATATTATTTACCGATCATGTTACGATATATGCGAAGTCTTTATCTAATATATATCAAAATAAAATTTGATTTTATATCTGCATTTTATAAGGTTTTTTTATCAGTAATTGATATTAAATATCCTCGATTTCAGTCAATAATAGTTCAGAGTTTTGAAATTAAAAATAGTCCTAAATTTTTCTCTATGTTAATAAGATGCTACTCTGCTGTTAGCTGGGCAATATAAAACAACAATTATTCAGATTTGTTTATTAAATGAATATCATATTTAATATCATTATAGAATAATTACAATATTAGAATTACATATTAATCTTCTTTTTTTTTATTTCCATTTGATTTTATTGCTGTTTTGTGGACTCTATTGAGCATTGCCTATAAAACTAATATTATAAATCGTTCTGGATTCTGAATTAATACATGCACAAACACTAGATATTGATAGAATAAAATTATTTCTAATATTCAATAAATATTTTGATAATTGTTTCAGACCTTCTGGTAAAAACACATATTTGTTAATAAATTAAATGTTTTTGAATTTCACATAAACAAGATAATTGACTGATGGAAGGAAGTTATTTTGTATATCAAATTAATACTTTTAATTTTAATCTTTTGGGGGGATATCAGAGTACAGAAATAAATAAATAAATGTTTTCGAGAAAAGCTACTCCAAATATTTATACCTGTCATTATTACTTTGAGTGATTGCTCAAGAAAATATGACATATTTTATTTTGACATAAAGAAAATAAATGTGCTGTTCATTCAAATAACAAACAACTTTTAATATGGAACATGAAATATTTTTAAAAGAAAACAGTTGAGAGAAAATACACATGCATTGATTTTTTTTAGTTTCAATTATATTTAACAAATGCCTCGTATTTGTTAATCATGGGAAAATTCATATGAACATAAATAAAACATAAATGATTATTGTCCCAGAACTCACTGGATAAATATACATTTTGTTCAGTCACATTTATTTCCAAATGAATATTTCCATTTTATGTTTTACATAAAACTATTCTTGAAGGATCGAACATTCTCTTCCAATAAACATATTATATGTATTTATAAAAATTAAAACTCTACTGCAAACACGGAGAGCCAAGTTTCGAAAGACGGCAGATTATATTTTTTTCAAGGCTAAATATTGAAATATTTTCACACATGCAAAAGGAATTTTAATACGAAGATGGTAAATGAAAGATTCCATACACAAACAATTGATAACAAATAAGGTTTTCCGAGTATGGCATTGTCAATATTAATTGTTTCCATAAAATTTGCCAAAATAATCATATAGCTTTTCCTTCACTTAGAATATCGTTTCATACAGCAGATATTAAAATGAAATCACTAAAACTTAGTTTGATGTGCCAATATAGACAAGAACATGATCACTGAAATAAAACGTGGTGTTGTTTACGTTAGTAATGGCGGCTACGTCACTCTTGTTTTCCACAGTTGACGTAACTTCCGGTAAAATCTACGGAACAACACGATCGAGGCAGGAAGCTTACTATTATTTTTAAAATCGCAATTAATCACTTTTATGATTAGTTTAAAAATATAATGACCTCACGTAAATTCATAATATGTACTATATATTATGAAAACACCATCATAAATGTACAGTTTGGCTTGGATAAATTAGTCTAAATTATCCGGGAGTTACGCTTTAAGGTTTTGTTTCAGTGCCCAGCAACAAATTAGTGGGCGCAGTCATTTTGTCAAAGGGAGATTACTCCAATGGCCAATTAACATTGCTTAAAAATAATTATGCCTGTTTCGTTACTCGTACATATAAACGAAGATACGTAATTGCAGTAATCAAATAATTTTCATTAACTCAAATTAATTTTATAACTTAGATAATAAATTTTTACAAATAGATTTCTCAGGGGGAAAATATGTTAAGTGACAAGGTAAGTTCATATCATTTCAACTGAACTTTTACTGCATCCAAAACATCTCTTCACTCGCTTCCCTGATTGTTGATGTTAATATGACGTTCCGCTTTATGTTGACGTGATATTCCGTTTGTGGAATCAGCTCTATTTTTTATGCAACCTGTAACCGGAAGTCAATAAAGCGTGCGTGATGGATTCCGCCATTTTTCCGAGACACGTGTTTTTTGTGCTCTTGAAGATATGAGTCAAACAACTTATATATTAACAGTTGAGTTAGTCCATTATAACAAGATTCTATACCAGTGATTAATCGCAAAAGTTATCTTTCGAATTGTTCATATGCCCATAGAGTATGACGTTTGTGAATTTCGTCAATAATGTGATTGGTTGCTGAAATGTCATATGCCTGCACTCTGGAGGATATTATATAATGTCGCGAGGAATGTGTTCACAAGTAATTGTCACAAAATTGAATTTAACAACAATGTATAGAAAAATCCTATCGACTATTATCTGCGTATCTACATGTAATTCATTGATCGGAAATAACTAAAACCCAAACTATGGTGGTTTCAGTTGTTAAATTAAAACCTGTATGAAACCCATTTTACAAGCAACCACAAAGCAAAATGTTGAAGAATATTTTAACATGCTAACAATGATTGACTCGATAAAACCGTATTTAAGAAAATTGGGATTAGGCTTCTCGATCAAATCCAAACTTGCATTTATTTAGTAGTACAAAGCTTTTGAATTTAGAATACTATTATTTCTATCGGTTTATTTTATCATGAATAAAATAAAACAAGCTCACCTTGAATACCTGGAAGAGAGATCAGTATACTGCATCTATATGCGGTGACGTCTAGAACATATCACAAGTTATAAAGTAGCAAAAGATTAATACCCTCACGTGGTTTGCACATTAGCAAATCAACCACTCCCCACAATTCCCTTATATGGCGATTGTTATCTGGTAAGACTTGATCTACATACGTAGTTCCTGATATATACACAAAGAACTTAATTAAGCACCCCCCACTTTTTCAAACAGAAAAACATTGCTGATAATAAACAAAACAAATGTACAATCAAACAATTAGGATTTTTAAATAGAACGATCATCCAGCATTGTGGAAACATAAACTTCATTCGACTTATGATTCACTGTCGCTGAATAACTGGTTTTACTGGTAACTTTCATCTCATTCATATGCGATGTTATAAATAAATATCGCATGTAAAGCATCTATATACACAGCCTTAATGTCATTCTAAATACACAATGTAATTTTTCATGTACCACGGTGAGTGATGTTTGTGAAATAAAGATTGATTGATTGAGTACAAAAACTTGGTATTTTTAAGTCAAAATCCAAGTTACTTTAAAATTGAAAAAGAAAGTCAATATTTTTTGCTGCAATGTGATTATTATCATTCTCTTGAATTGATGATTTTTGGGTAAATAACCTCATAGCAAAAGTCAATCGTTAAAGCAGTATGAACCTTCAAAATCACAAAATTATCAAAATATGAATTTAAAGAAAACTGCACAAAGACATTAATTGGCCACTGTCAAAGAAAATGGATTATCTGAAGGAAGGAGAACTGTTTGGTCAACAATTTCAACTAAAGGAATCTAAAATTTACTTACAGATGTTAAGATTATAGGCATTTTATCAATTTTTGATGAAAAAAGTCCTAAAAAATTAAATGTCTTGCTAGCCTCTTATCATGCATGATAAAAAGGGTTTTTGTGTATGAATGTCAACTTGCGATCAAAATTGTTATTTTGATTCATAACATCCAAAGTTTAATGTGTAGATTTCCCCCTATGACAATTGTTATATTTTGCCAAATTTCAGTAGTCTCACAGTTTTTCTCATATTTTCGTTATTTTTGCTCATTAGCGATCTTAAGTTCAATTAAATAGTCAATAAAAAAGCAAGTGTTATATCTGGAGTGGTCAATAAATCAAATTAATACAAATAGTCCAAGGCAACCCAAATTCATTTTACAAAATGGGGGGGGGGGGGGGGGGGGGCAACCGTGCTTAATTAAGTTCTTTGTGTATATGTATTTTGTGGGGATTTGTGTATTCCTGAAATCCGCCGCCTCCTCGAGAATACGCAGGGAGATCATTTGACCTATTCAGCATAGATGAATTACCTGTTATTCAACCCTCACAAGCATGATGCTGCAATATTAGTTTTGGTGAGAAATCGTAATTATTTATCAGGATATGTATTAGATATTTGAAACAAACTTAACATGAAATTTGTAAAAAGAAATACCTTGTGAACACTTTGCTACTTCAAAGTGGCAAGTTGGTCTGGTTAGAATAATACCCAATCATGTCAGGATAAAATAATATTACTTTTCCGGAATGAATTTGCAGGTTGCACTTGTTCAGAATAATTTCTTTGGAGTTTTTGTATCTGCTATTCAGCTCCGCTCATCCGCGCAAAATTACATCATGTGATATATGAGTTCAAGTTACGCTCTCATAATCTCATATTTTTGGACAAAGACATGCTCAAATAGCTCACTGTAGACTGTGTCTAGGTTGTAGTGACCTTAACTATCATAAATTTAATAGACATATATCAAATTTACCCACATGTTCATGTGGCTACTTTTCTGAGAATTGTGTCCACTTCTTCTTTAGATGCCCATTATATTATGATATCCGACAAAACAAATATTTCTATGTTAAAGGATATGACCTGAAATCAATCAACAATGAAAAATCAGCAACCATAAATCAACATATTATACAATCCGTACACGACTTTCATTGCTGAAACTTTACGGTTTAAATAAGACTGTTAAAACAATATGCCTTGCTAAGAGGTTACTACTAATTATGAAATTTTATCATGCTGGTAAAAATGTCGCATGTTTACATATTTTGTTTCTGTGTTTGTATGTATTAAACAAGTATTGATAAAATGTTCAAGGGAGAGGCCTTGACATAAGCGCCGTCAGCTTGTTGGCCGATCCCATTCACAATATGTACACCATTTGTGAAATAAATATGTTTAAAACAATCTCATATCCATGAACTAGCGTTTTATTTTAATATGACAAAGAGTAGGATGGATTACAACGACTTTATTGTATTTGCATACGACGTTTCAAGGCAACTCCGTGCCCCTTCATACTTACCCGATGAAGGGACACGGAGTTGCCTTGATGAAGGGGCACGGATTTGGCTTGATGGAGGGACAGGGAGTTGCCTGAACCGTCGTATGCAAATACAATAAAGAAGTTGTAAGCCATCCTACTCTGTCATATGAACTACCAACTTCTATATGCCTCTCAAGAATTTGTTTTACTTTAAGCTATGTTTTGGGTAATGTAAATGTAAATTTTAAGTATTGACGAAGCCCTAGTCTCACGTTCTTCTTCGTCTGCAACGGAAATTTAATTCCAGGCCTCTCATTGTCACAGTCATTGTCATTTCCATTGTCATAATGTGATACATTTAAACCTGGTCTGAATGCTAGTTTAACTAAACTACCTTTCAAAATTACGGTATATGTTATTGAAAGCTTGAACAATGCATTGGTTCCTCGGGAATACAACTTGAATCTTCAGAAATGAATCGGCTATTTCCGAGAAGTAACCACCAATTTGGTAACGTTTACACCGCGTGATTTAATCTTCCGATTTTGTGTCATGTATCACTTTGAAATATTAATGTACCCGTCAAGAAAACGTTTTCCTAAATGAATAAAGAATGACTTTGTACTTTTATATAGATATTATTTTTGCAATAAATTAACAAATACATGTTCTCATTCGAACGTATGAATGTTTTTGATTGTACATTACGAAACCATACTTTTTTTCTGATTGATTTGGTACTATGAAAGTGCAACCTGC
This sequence comes from Steromphala cineraria, assembly GCA_916613615.1. Taxonomy (NCBI): domain Eukaryota; kingdom Metazoa; phylum Mollusca; class Gastropoda; order Trochida; family Trochidae; genus Steromphala; species Steromphala cineraria. The sequence goes on along the minus strand of OU744723.1, from coordinate 21,511,813 downwards.
AAATTCATTCCGGAAAAGTAATAGTATTTTATACTGACATGATTGGGCATTATTCTAACCAGACCAACTTGCAACGTTGAAGTAGCAAAGCGTTCACGAGATATTTCTTTTTACAAATTTCATGTTAACTTTGTTTCAAATATCTAATACATATCCTGATAAATAATTACGATTTCTCACCAAAACTAATATTGCAGCATCATGCTTGTGAGGGTTGAATAACAAGTAATTCATCTATGCTGAATAGGTCCAATGATCTCCCTGCGTATTCTCGAGGAGGCGGCGGATTTCAGGAATACACAAATCCCCACAAAATACATATATCAGGAACTACGTATGTAGATCAAGTCTTACCAGGTAACAATCGCCATATAAGGGAATTGTGAGGAGTGGTTGATTTGCTAATGTGCAAACCACGTGAGGGCATTAATCTGTCACACATTCCATCGGCAACAATCGCATATATCGAAGATATATGAACGAAGTTGGAGCAAAATCACCCGGGAGTTGCGCTTTAATTATATTTGACATGTACCGTTTGGGATTTTTAACTTCTTGGAATCTTTTTTTTGGCTATTCTATACAAAAGCGATGACCATGATAGTTCAGTGGAAGCCAAACGCCTTGTGGATAATTCTTTTCATACATTCCAATAACTTATTAGAATTTTCAATACAACAATGAAAGCAATTTCAGACTTGTTGAAAGATTGATTCCAATTTTCATCTTTGGCATAGTTATAATACCCCCGACGGTCGAGGGTATATAGTCATACCAACGATTCCGTCCGTCCGTCCTCCCGCCCGTCCGTCCTCCCGCCCGTCCGAGGGAATTTTTTGTTTTCCACATGTCTTCTACTCGACTTATAGGGGTGTAGTGCCACATTACACTTAGACTTTTTCCAATATCAGAATTTGTCTGACCAATTGCAGAAAAACTATTCATCTAATTCATTTCGAATCTTATCTTCTAACATAGTAGGGGGGCAGTGCCAATTTACAAGTGATTCTGTTTATTTTTTATTTTTTTTCAGAATTTTTATTTTTATGTACATTTTCAATCAGAATTTGTCTGACCAATTGCTGAAAAACTAATCATCCGGTTGTTTTCAAAATAAGCACACATCTTCTTCCCTACCGTGTAGGGTGCAGTGCCATATAGCGAGCGATTTTGTGACTTTTTAATTTTTTAACCTATTTCTATATTTTGTACTCAGTCATTTTCCAAGAACAGAATTTGTCTGACCAATTGCAGAATTCATAAAATATTTGTCAATTCTTTGTTAGTGGGTGTCGAATTCTGTGTGAGATGTCTATTAATGGTTTGGATAATAGGATGTCTAAGTTTTGGGAAGTAAGCAGAAATGTATTTGGTCTGGGATGCATGGTCGGGGGTATTAGTGAGCAACGCTCACCTTATTGCTTGTTTACAACTGTTTTGTTGTCAGTCTTTTCATGGGTTATATACAGATAAATATTCTGATCTTTTGATGGCTCTTGAAACACAGATAGAATTCCAAAATATTTGAATTTAAGGGGAAGACGTTGTGGAATGACGCAGATATTTTCATGTAGACATAAATTTGCATAATCCGTATTCTATTCAAAATAATATTTGTTAACACATCATCAAAAAGGGGGAAAAGTCATACTAAACTAGCCCCCTAGCTAGTTTAAATTTTGCTCTGAAATCAAGGTGGTTTAGGTAATTTTAGACCAAGTTCAGGGCAAACCAGCTTTGAACTTACCGATCGTGGTTTAACTCTAAAATTAAACCCGGACTAGCTTAAACCACCTTAAATCTAGCTTCGAACTTACGGGCCTTATAGTTTAGTTTAAAGTGACACAGAGTATCTTTTTTAAAATTTCATTGTGTTTTGCTTTGATAAGCTACAAAATATCTAATATGCTGCTTGAAGTTCATATCTCATCACTGGACTTGCAAATATATCCATTTATGGGCAGTGTGAAGTTGGTTACTTATTCCTTATTCCTTATTCCTTATCCGATATTCAGTTTTTTCAGTTACTTATTCAGAAAAGTCGACCTAGGGTACCAAGGAATACGTGCACCACCTTCTAAGTATACTCAAATTAAAGGTAATTCAATTGCCCATCCAATTAGGTATCATATTAGTTACACGGCGTTTTGACAGCGTGTACGGGACAGTAAGACCCTTGTTCATTCTGTATTTTCCTGAGGCGGAGCCGAATGAAATGCAGAATGTACAAGGGTCTTACAGTCCCGTACACCCTGTCAAAACGCCGTGTAACGAATTTATTACCCTTAAGATCTTTTATTTCAACACAGTTTACTCATTTTCGACCAAAATAAGTCGTAACTAAACTGCGGTCCAAGCTCAGCACTGTATGAACATCAAGAGTCGCCGTACGGAGCTAACGGCAGTTATATAAAGGGAGATAACTCTGTGACTAAAAATATCCGAATTAAAACAGTTGTTATATGAAATAATTAAAGAGAAACATGTGTTCATATTGAATGAATGTAATAACACAATGGAAATTAACAATGACATAACATTCGAATCTCTCAATTGATGTTGGTCATTGTAAATTTTGATTCTGAAATTGTCAGTCGAGCGGCCGTTTTACTTCCGCATTCCATCTGAGGTCAAGGTCATCCGTATGACCCGTTTGGTATGTCACGTGACAAATTTGACGGGGTGTACACTTCGTACACCCTGCCAAATCCAACTACACGGGTATGTATGCTTTGGCTATTGACCAATCAGAATTCGAGAAATTTATCTTAAGGGTAATAATACGTTATATTACATAGAGGCGGTCATACCGTAATCTCCCAAAAACCAACACTAAGTAACCCTTTTATTCAAACAACAAATTCTGAAGGTACCAAGGAATACGTGCACCACCTTCTAAGTATACTCAAATTAAAGGTAATTCAATTGCCCATTCAATGAGGTATCTTACGTTATATTACATAGAGGCGGTAATACCGTAATCTCCCAAAAACCAATACTATGTAACCCTATATTGTAGTTCTTACAAACAAAAAATTCTGAAGGTACCAAGGAATACGTGCACCACCTTCTAAGTATACTCATATTAAAGGTAATTCAATTGCCCATCCAATGAGGTATCTTACGTTATATTACATAGAGGCGGTCATACCGTAATGTCCCAAAAACCTACACTAAGTAATCCTTTTATTGAAGTTCTTTCAAACAACAAGTTCTGAAGGTACCAAGGAATACGTGCACCACCTTCTAAGTATACTCAAATTAAAGGTAATTCAATTGCCCATCCAATGAGGTATCTTACGTTATATTACATAGAGGCGGTAATACCGTAATCTCCCAAAAACCAATACTATGTAACCCTATATTGTAGTTCTTACAAACAAAAAATTCTGAAGGTACCAAGGAATACGTGCACCACCTTCTAAGTATACTCATATTAAAGGTAATTCAATTGCCCATCCAATGAGGTATCTTACGTTATATTACATAGAGGCGGTCATACCGTAATGTCCCAAAAACCTACACTAAGTAATCCTTTTATTGAAGTTCTTTCAAACAACAAGTTCTGAAGGTACCAAGGAATACGTGCACCACCTTCTAAGTATACTCAAATTAAAGGTAATTCAATTGCCCATCCAATGAGGTATCTTACGTTATATTACATAGAGGCGGTCATACCGTAATCTCCCAAAAACCAATACTATGTAACCCTATATTGTAGTTCTTACAAACAAAACATTCTGAAGGTACCAAGGAATACGTGCACCACCTTCTAAGTATACTCATATTAAAGGTAATTCAATTGCCCATCCAATGAGGTATCTTACGTTATATTACATAGAGGCGGTCATACCGTAATGTCCCAAAAACCTACACTAAGTAATCCTTTTATTGAAGTTCTTTCAAACAACAAGTTCTGAAGGTACCAAGGAATACGTGCACCACCTTCTAAGTATACTCAAATTAAAGGTAATTCAATTGCCCATCCAATGAGGTATCATACGTTATATTACATAGAGGCGGTCATACCGTAATCTCCCAAAAACCAATACTATGTAACCCTATATTGTAGTTCTTACAAACAAAAAATTCTGAAGGTACCAAGGAATACGTGCACCACCTTCTAAGTATACTCATATTAAAGGTAATTCAATTGCCCATCCAATGAGGTATCTTACGTTATATTACATAGAGGCGGTCATACCGTAATGTCCCAAAAACCTACACTAAGTAATCCTTTTATTGAAGTTCTTTCAAACAACAAGTTCTGAAGGTACCAAGGAATACGTGCACCACCTTCTAAGTATACTCAAATTAAAGGTAATTCAATTGCCCATCCAATGAGGTATCATACGTTATATTACATAGAGGCGGTCATACCGTAATCTCCCAAAAACCAATACTATGTAACCCTATATTGTAGTTCTTACAAACAAAAAATTCTGAAGGTACCAAGGAATACGTGCACCACCTTCTAAGTATACTCATATTAAAGGTAATTCAATTGCCCATCCAATGAGGTATCTTACGTTATATTACATAGAGGCGGTCATACCGTAATGTCCCAAAAACCTACACTAAGTAATCCTTTTATTGAAGTTCTTTCAAACAACAAGTTCTGAAGGTACCAAGGAATACGTGCACCACCTTCTAAGTATACTCAAATTAAAGGTAATTCAATTGCCCATCCAATGAGGTATCATATGTTATATGACATAGAGGCGGTCATACCGTAATCTCCCAAAAACCAATACTATGTAACCCTATATTGTAGTTCTTACAAACAAAAAATTCTGAAGGTACCAAGGAATACGTGCACCACCTTCTAAGTATACTCATATTAAAGGTAATTCAATTGCCCATCCAATGAGGTATCTTACGTTATATTACATAGAGGCGGTCATACCGTAATGTCCCAAAAACCTACACTAAGTAATCCTTTTATTGAAGTTCTTTCAAACAACAAGTTCTGAAGGTACCAAGGAATACGTGCACCACCTTCTAAGTATACTCAAATTAAAGGTAATTCAATTGCCCATCCAATGAGGTATCATACGTTATATTACATAGAGGCGGTCATACCGTAATCTCCCAAAAACCAACACTAAGTAAACCAATAAGGAATATACTCACCTTTTCTAAGTATATTCAAATTAAAGGTAAATATCATATAACATTCAGTATGCACACCACATTTCAGATTCATGTTTAGTTATTAAGGAACATTTGTAGAGCTTGTTTAGTGAAATTTAAAGATATACAATGTATGCTTTAACCGACGTCATTCTTGGTGGGTTTTTTTATCTGCTTTGGTCAGTTTGTAGATGGTATACCAACTCAAAACAAAGGGCTTTGTGAAACTCTAATTGTATCATGTATGAACATGAGTTGGATTCGAACCCGGGACCTCTACATTGTATATATTCAAAGTGATTCGGTTATGCCATGCCAGTATTGCGTGTTTATTTGTATATAACTATATATCTACAGCAAAATTAAATACTCTATGACTATTTAAGGAATCAAGTTAATACTTTTGAAAGCTAACTCAGATTTGTTATATAAATATATATTTTGTCCTTCAGTCAAGACATATTAGACCCGCAAAGAATGTCAGAGCAATGAGTATGCATAGGAAATAATGTTTATATGTAACTTAGTTAGAAAACAGGATTATCGGTGGGAGTGTAAACCAAAAAAATACCAAGATCGCCTAGAAAAATATGGATACAAACTCTATTCGGGCTACGCCTTTGTGTATATTTGCCATAGCCTCTCGTCATCGGCCTGTTTTGTACTAAATAACCTCCTCTGTGCCATCAACTCTTTTCTCGTTTCAATACCGTACTTTTAATTTTAATTCCCGACTTAACCCTCTAAGTTACCCTTGTTTCTCTTACCTCACCTAATGCTATACCGAGTAAATGATAACACGCTACAGAGAGGTAATAGAAAATAGACTCGTATAGGCGTCACCCGAGCTAAGACATTGCCATAACCCGAGACAATCAGGTTATGCGTTGGCCTACACTCACGAGGAACACTCCGGCAAAGGTGGACATGAGATAACGATGCAAACTTTAACCCTTGCCTTGCCATACCCCTCTTGGTATTAATTCATTTGATAACCCTCATTTTACCGTATACCTTACTCTGACCCTCTTGTTGTCATATCCCTCTACGTTACCGTCGTTTCCATAATTCTCACATTACTGTCTACCTAACTGTAACTCGTGTTGTAACCTATTTCCGTGCATAACCCTTTTTGTGGCCCACACTTGACTGTTGATATAAATCCCTCTCTAATCTTCTACGTTACCCTCGTCATTGTAACCCTCGTTTAACCATCAACTTTACTGTGACCCTCACTCTGCCAGATCGTTTTACGCTTTACTTTTTTTTATAACCTTGCTTTGCAATTACACCAACGTAACCGTTTCCATAACTCTCACTCAGAGTATTTATTTCAGTAAACATCGCTCTTACCCTCTACGTAAGCCGCGTTTACATGCACCGTTTACCCTCGGGGGGAAAAATACCCCCTTTTGTCATGTATACAGCACACAGGGGGTAAATTTATGCCTCCTCGGGGGTATTGAGGCAAAATTTGCCCCAGCTAAATAGGTAGGGCAAATCTGGTTACCCCCAGGGGTAGTAATACCCCTGGGGGTAAACGTGTCATGTAAACGGTTTTTGGGGGGAGCAAACCAGAGAATGATTAGCAATCCATATAAGATAATCAAATTTTGTTCAATGGGTATCTTTCTTTTATCATTTTATGTTTTGTAATATTTCTAATCAACATAATAACTATGCAATGATAGCACAAACTTTCATCAATTTGGTATTATTCAAACTGAAATGAGTACGAAGTGAAGGTGGCGCAGAGCTTACACAAGGTTGATATGTCAAATGATGACATGACAAAAGACCTTTTTTAAAACTAGAAACCAAGCAGGAAGAACAACAAAGTAGATTTCAATCTTGCTATGAACTTTGATTGAGGGTCTAGGACAAAAACCACCTGGACAAAAACCACCTGACAAAGTCAAATAATGACAAAAGCAACCTAGGACAAAACCAACACGGACGAAACACACCTGGACAAAAACCACCTGGGAAATAAAACAGGGCAAAAGTCATCCATTTATTATTGTATTATATGCTTTTAAACTGAATATGATAATACTTAATTATGATATCATAGGATATTATTTGGTCATATTATTCATTTACCAACAATTTTCATACATTTGCCATTTTTGGGTACGCTGTGTAAACTATCTGTACAAGGCTGTATTCCAGTGACAATTTGTTTTCCAGCCATGATGTTATACTAGCTCAAATATGTCCTAAGATAACTATTTGACATTGTATTTATGCCCATGTTCTTGTACTCTTCAGATTGGAGGAATAAAATATTATATATATGTACATTGAAAAGGCAGTGCGCTGTTTTGTTCGTGCTTGTTTCTTGGCTTGCAATATCATTGAGTAGGATGATTAATTATTGAATCTATTTCACTCAAACTGACTATACAAATCAAGTATGTTTTGCAGGTTTTGATATAAACCATGCACATTTCCGTTTTACATCAAACTTCAACAATCCTTTGAATGTCACGTGGTCTTCCCTGAAATTCTTGCCATACATATGATCAATTATCTATAGTTAGATTACCGGTAGGATTAAATATTGTGTTTTAGCCTTGATGAAATATCGTTATGTTTATATCTTACTTATATATTATGCTTAGCCTTAAAGAGGCAGTAGCACGTTTTTAGGGGGAATATAAGGTGATGTCAGGAAAATGAAAATAAATGGTTCCAATCTTTAGACAATGTATAAAAACTAAATGGAGCAGTAATAAATCAAATATACAATGTAAAGTTAAGCCATGCGATTCCTTTTCTTACACAAAATGAATTAAAGGTGTTCACACAAAAATGGCTGCCAATGGATTTTATGTGAATCCTCATACTTTGTTCTCTGACTACGGATGATTGGTTTGTGTTATGAGATTTATGATACTATCAAAGTAATACATTTAGCATTAACTTATAGTTATCAGTGAAAAATTGAAAATATAAAATTGTCAAAAACGTGCTACTGCCCCTTTAAATTGCTATATTGTATGTTACCAAACGCCATTGTTTCAATATTGACCCTGTCATTTTTTAGATATGGGTGGGTTTTGTCCTAGTTGAATTTGGTTTTGTTCGCATGGCTTTTTTCCTGGATCCTTGGCATTCGATTTAGAAAATTCGTGTGTACGCCAAATAACAGCTACATAATATTGAACTTATGAAAAAAGGAAAACATGAACTGGAATTAAAATCAATTATCGGTAGTCTTTAGAAACGAGAGAAAAATGTAAATGAGGGGACACAGAATAGCAGACTTGCTAAAAGGAAAACAAGGAAATGTTAAATAAAAGCTTTTTTGAGTTATGTCTCACGACAACTTTGATGTTGATTGAATGAAGATTGCAAACTATGCAGTACTGAGGGGCTTGTCGAAACACTGACCTTTACCTGGATTTTGACGACGACATGCTTTTAGCTAAGGTCCGGAAAGTAAATACATACTATTTCTTATACCCACAAATCGATCTTTCTGCATGCTGGTAAAATAAAACCAGCAATTTAACCTTGCATCATCTTTCTTTTCTGTATCATCGAGAAATGTATTAACCTGTTCATGGTCAGATAGATGACAATGATGATGAATACCCCCTTTGCTTAAAACCCATGTATTTTACCCCCGTGGGCAAACAGGTGCCATGTAAACGTAACTGCCTCGCTTCACCATTTACCTTACTGTAACCCTCATTCTGCCTTATCTGTCTATGTTTTACTCATTTTCGTAGCCCTAACACTACCGTGTACTTAACTGTTACTCTCACTTTGACCTTACCCTCTTTAACCCTCTTCTCCATATCCCTGGTTTTACAGTATACCTCACTAACCCTACTGTTACCCTCGCTTTGCCCTTACTCCCACGTAACCCTCCTTTTTATAACCATTGTTATTCTGTTAACCTAACTGTAACCCTTGCTTTTCCCAATCCTCCTACGTAACCCTCGTTTCTATAACCCTTTCATTGCGAATACATAACTGCGAGTATTTATTTCTGTAACCATCGCTCTAACCCTCTACGTTAGCCTCGATTCACCATTTACCTTACTGTAACATTCATTCTGTCTTATCTGTCTATGTTTTACTCATTTTCGTATCCCTAATACTTCCGTATACTTAACTGTTACCCTCACTTTGACCTAACCCTTTATCCTACCTCATGTAAGAATCTCGATCTCTGATTGGTTCACGTGACCCTGGATAACTACTGATATCACCCTCTTGAGAAGGAGGATAAATTATTTATACCCCGCCATGAACCAATCACGAAAAAAGCGTGCAAATTGAACTAATTGATACCCCGCCATGAAAAAAGCGTGCAGATTGAGCTCCTTGAAAAGTATGTTTCATGGAATACATTGATGTAACCTTTGCTCAAATAATATGTACCTTTATACAAATTAAAGTCAAAGTAATTGACAGAGTGAGGGTCACAGTAAAGTTGATGGTTAAACGAGGGTTACAATGACGAGGGTAACGTAGAAGATTAGAGATATCAACAGTCAAGTGTGGGCCACAAAAAGGGTTATGCACGGAAATAGGTTACAACACGAGTTACAGTTAGGTAGACAGTAATGTGAGAATTATGGAAACGACGGTAACGTAGAGGGATAGGACAACAAGAGGGTCAGAGTAAGGTATACGGTAAAATGAGGGTTATCAAATGAAATAATACCAAGAGGGGTATGGCAAGGCAAGGGTTAAAGTTTGCATCGTTATCTCATGTCCACCTTTGCCGGAGTGTTCCTCGTGAGTGTAGGCCAACACATAACCTGATTGTCTCGGGTTATGGCAATAACTTAGCTCGGGGGACGCCTATACGAGTCTATTTTCTATTACCTCTCTGTAGCGTGTTATCATTTACTCGGTATAGCATTAGGTGAGGTAAGAGAAACAAGGGTAACTTAGAGGGTTAAGTCGGGAATTAAAATTAAAAGTACGGTATTGAAACGAGAAAAGAGTAGAGTAATGGCACAGAGGAGGTTATTTAGTACAAAACAGGCCGATGACGAGAGGCTATGGCAAATATACACAAAGGCGTAGCCCGAATAGAGTTTGTATCCATATTTTTCTAGGCGATCTTGGTATTTATTTGGTTTACACTCCCACCGATAATCCTGTTTTCTAACTAAGTTACATATAAACATTATTTCCTATGCATACTCATTGCTCTGACATTCTTTGCGGGTCTAATATGTCTTGACTGAAGGACAAAATATATATTTATATAACAAATCTGAGTTAGCTTTCAAAAGTATTAACTTGATTCCTTAAATAGTCATAGAGTATTTAATTTTGCTGTAGATATATAGTTATATACAAATAAACACGCAATACTGGCATGGCATAACCGAATCACTTTGAATATATACAATGTAGAGGTCCCGGGTTCGAATCCAACTCATGTTCATACATGATACAATTAGAGTTTCACAAAGCCCTTTGTTTTGAGTTGGTATACCATCTACAAACTGACCAAAGCAGATAAAAAATACCCACCAAGAATGACGTCGGTTAAAGCATACATTGTATATCTTTAAATTTCACTAAACAAGCTCTACAAATGTTCCTTAATAACTAAACATGAATCTGAAATGTGGTGTGCATACTGAATGTTATATGATATTTACCTTTAATTTGAATATACTTAGAAAAGGTGAGCATATTCCTTATTGGTTTACTTAGTGTTGGTTTTTGGGACATTACGGTATGACCGCCTCTATGTAATATAACGTATGATACCTCATTGGATGGGCAATTGAATTACCTTTAATTTGAGTATACTTAGAAGGTGGTGCACGTATTCCTTGGTACTATCAGAATTTTTTGTTTGTAAATCTACAATATAGGGTTACATAGTGTTGTTTTTTGGGACATTACGGTATGACCGCCTCTATGTAATATAACGTAAGATACCTCATTGGATGGGCAATTGAATTACCTTTAATTTGAGTATACTTAGAAGGTGGTGCACGTATTCCTTGGTACCTTCAGAATGATTTGTTTGAATAAAAGGGTTACTTATTGTTGGTTTTTGGGACATTACGGTATGACCGCCTCTATGTAATATAACGTATGATACCTCATTGGATGGGCAATTGAATTACCTTTAATTTGAGTATACTTAGAAGGTGGTGCAAGTATTCCTTGGTACCCTAGGTCGACTTTTCTGAATAAGTAACTTGAAAAACTGTATATCGAATAAGGAATAAGGAATAAGTAACCAACTTCACACTGCCTTAACAGCTGAACATCTTGTTCTGTAAATTAGGCGAAATTTTGTCTCATCGGGATTACACCAAATTGGACTTTCTTTTTTTTTATTGTGTTTTTATCTGATATTCATCTCTTATAGACAAACATTGCTGTTACACCAAATGATTTTCAACAGCGAAAATTTACATTTTGCAAGAGAAAATGATAAACTTTACTGGTTCTTATATCAGACAGAATTACAGACAATTTTTATTCAATATGAAAAGGGCAGTAGCACGTTTTCATGGGGAATATAAGGTGATGTCAGGAAAATGAAAATTAATGGTTCCAATTGAAACACAGTGTATTTAAACTGAATAAAGCAGTAATAATTCAAATAAACAACGCAAAGTTTAGCCATGCGATTCATTTTTCTTACACAAAATGAATAAAAGGTGTTCACACAAAATGGCCAATGGATTTTATGTAAATCTTCATACTTCGTCCTCTGACTATGGATGATTGGCTTGTGTAATGAGATTTTGTCACTGTCAAAAATACGTGCTACTGCCCCTTTAAAGGCAATAACTAAATGAAATTTTACAATTTCTTTTGATGCGGGAAAACTTGTATAGATGTACAGAATTTGATAACATCGGTAAAGTGAACATAAAACGTTTCAACAGTTATACATGATACATAGTCAAAATTGAGAAGCTATTTTACCACACTATGTAAGAATTTCAGCAATATTCACTATAAAATTTACATTGTTTCAAGACTTTAGTTTATAAAAATCTTTTCTTGCATCATTGTAAAGTTGTTGGAGTTTATTACAATCTTCTCAATTTTTAAGTCTCTTGTTTTAGAGGCAAGTCTGAAATTATTCCTTCTCAATTGTCTCAACAAAATGTCTTATATGATTGTGGATGAGATACTCTGTTCTATCAGTTGACTAATCCTATTTATGGCTACAGTGGCAATAAAGTTTATCACAACTCGAGTGACGTCCACACAAGAGCAAGTTTGTCATTTTCAAAGAAGATGAGGAAAAATCGCAGTTTCCACACAAAAAAGAGCGATCTTTCCACGTTTTCGTGTGTATAATTTGTTTTCCCAAGAGCTAGATCGACCTTTCAAACGTTAGTGACTTACTTAGTTTGTTTAACAGGTAAGTAGGTATTTATTCCTAAAGAAAACTGTGATCTGTCCAGTAATTTCATTATTATAAAATATATACGACCTTGCTATATCTTTCCTACAGCGTAAGTTGGTAAGGGAAAAGTAGTTTTACAGAATTGGAAAGTTTTGGACAATTGATTGTTTTTGCTATATGTGTGATAACAAAAATTTTAATGAATTGATTAATAATTTGAAATTAAATCTGTTCCTGTTCCTTCAAAAAATGATGAATAAAATTGACCAAGAAACCATTTGGAGTATATGATGTCATTAATATACTTTGAAAATAACTTATAATACAATTTCTTTTGTTTGATTGACAAAAAAATTGAACACGTTTTCATTACAAAAAAATTACCTGTAAATTGTGAAAAAATCTTCCAAAATTTATTATTATTTCAAGGAAAAAAACACTTAAAATGTTTTATATTGTGAAAAATGCACTTAGAGAAAAACATTGTTGAGAAAAAATGCAGAATTCCAAATAGTGTAAGCACATGTAGTGTTAATAAACTGTTCAAAGTTCCTTCATTTATATAAAACAATCTTTTGAATTTTATCATTTATTAAAGAAAATAACAAATTGGAGTTTCACAAATGTCGATAAATGTTATAACTGTGAAAATGAATTTCTTATTGAATTAGAGAGAGAGAGAGACAGAGAGAGAGAGACAGAGAGAGAGAGACAGAGAGAGACACAGAGAGACAGAGAGAGGGAGACAGAGAGAGAGAGACAGAGAGAGACACACAGAGAGAGAGAGAGAGAGAGAGAGACAGAGAGAGAGACAGAGAGACAGAGAGAGAGAGAGAGAGAGAGACAGAGAGAGAGAGACAGAGACAATCAGAAAGAAACACAGACGTGTATAAATGAGAAAAAGACAATAAGGATTTATGGAGAAAACATTCTAAGAACTCTTGTTATTGTACACACAAAAAAGATCGGAAGGAAATATGTCATAGATAATCAGCAATGCTGAATTTTAAAAATCAATTCAAAGTGAACAATTTATTTTCTCTTAATAGCGAGCATTTTGTCTTTATGACTTACAGACAGCTTCCTTCCCAGCTTAATGTCTTTGCTAATGAAATGCAATCGCAATTAGTCAGTTATTAGTGGCTCAAGTCCAAGCATATATATGAACATATATAGTAATTTGAAGTCAATCAATTTGAACATAAAATGTTAATAAAGAAAGAAGATGGTGTATAAGTGTCAAAGAAAAATGATAAAATCAAACATAACATGAAATATTCATTTTAATTCTTTGAAAAAGTTAGCCGGATTTATAACATAGACATTAATTCCACTTTTATGACTTCAATTGATAAATCAGAATAGACTGATCAAATATTTCAGTTGAAAGTTTTCGGTTCACTCCTTGGTATGGACCGCCTTGTTATCTTTTGTCTTTTGTCTGTCATCAACACAGAAACTGATATCACCAAACCATGTGGTCCTGTGATGTGTGTACAAATATGCAGCAAGGTTGGATGGTGTGATTTTCCAAGGTTCAATGAAATCCATTTAATTTGTTCAACCATAACTATCGAACATCGTCAAATGAGGGACTTTGTTACATTGAGTTCGAACGCTGATAGGGTAAGTACATATAAGTTATGTTGTAATATACAATCGACTTGCAATGAGGTCAATACCTGTTTTACCCGGGGGAAAACAATATTGACCGAGGACGATGTCAGTATCATTTTCATTCGACTGTCACGTGACCAGTTCTCAACCAATCGGATCACCGAAAACTTACGCTCACATTATAACAGAGTAAATCATTTTCGGCTTTGGGACGTGTTTAATCAAATGTAAGTGACATCAAGTTATCGATAAAATGCCAAAGGGACAAGTGTACATAACATTGTAACACTGAATTTTATAAATATAATTATTCTATTGATCATATTGTCTGATTATTATAATCAAATGTACATGAACTATGTATCGCTAACGTGGCCAAATTGTTTTGAATGAAATGCAAAAAGTTATAATGAGGACGCTTTCAAGAGAATTGTCGCAAGAAGGAGGAAATTATGGTTTAACTCAGTCTGTAAAACTTCACTTTAATGAAAAATGATTGTCCCACAAAGACAACTAAAAACGAGTTTACAACACGATATTTCCTTATACCCATATTTCAAATTTGATATATTATTCATATATATAAATATTCATTCAAATAAAATGTATATGTTTGAAGACACTTGGACACACTTTTGTCAACAAAACAAAACAATTCATTCAGTAAAACACCTTGAATTAATTTGGGATAGAGAAACTGATTTGCAAAGCGTAAACAGACAGTGAACGATACTTCAAACAATTGCTATATGGATTTCGAAATATGTCTGATCAATTGGTACCATTGGTTTTCCTTTCTTCAGTTGTCTCTATTTTGCATGACATGGTCTTTGTCATCCTGTCTCAGGATAAAACGTATACACTGACGCCTCCCCTTTCAGCCTCAGCCTATACGTTTTACCCTGAAACAGGATGGGTCTTTGGATATTGCTTGTCGTGATTAATATTTAAAACATCAATGTTCGTTTTGCAGGATAACAAAACGGAGAGAATACCCCAAGTAATTTTTGGAGAATATCATATTCTCGCTGCAAGGAGGGGTTTTGACGTCAGAATACCGCGAAAAATCGACCATCTTGACACTGATGAGGGTATTACTTTTAATCATTCATGATAATTATAATTGCTTTTTGATAGCTCTAGCTATGTTTAATGTAGGCCTACCATCAAAGGATGACATATGATCAATGCATATACTCAGGGGCAATAGAAACGATATCATATCAAAGTCAAGATAGTTTAAGCCACGATTAAATATTAAGACAGAAAGAAGGTTTATTCATGTCTTCAGCAGCAACCTGAACTAAGCAATATAAGTTTTTGAATAATACGACTTTAAAATTTGTGTGCTTGTTTGCAGTTATTATTAGTATAGTTTTAGTATTAGACATAATGATATCCATTAAGGTTATTAATATTACTTGCATATTACAATTATAAAATTTCTACATTTTGCAACGTTTTATAGTACAATTCAATTCATTCTGGTCAAAAGCATATTAAAAAAGAACACCGAGTGAATTTGAACAGTCTTAAAATAAAAGTATCATACTCTGATGAATCAAATTATAATACGTCTTCACCATTCATAAGCCTATCGCAGGATTATGTTGTCCCATTTCAATAGTCCAAGGATTTTGTAATTAACCCTCTTGTTAGTATCGTTTTTGATGAGTGTGCAGTGATGGATAAAAGAAAATGACTAGCTTTCTGTTGGATTCATAGATCTCAACCTTTAAAGGGGCAGTAGCACGTTTTTTTTATTTTTAAAATTTTCACTGATAATTGTACGTTAATGATAAATGTTTTATTTATATAGTGTCAAAATTCTCATAACACACTTTAATCATCCATAGTCTGAGGACAAAGTATAAGGATTCACATAAAATCCTTTGGCGGCCATTTTGTGTGAACACCTTAATTCAGTTTGTGTTAGAAAATGAATGAATCGCATGGCTAAACTACTTTGGGTGTTCAACCTTCTTAAATGCATTTTCAATGAGGTTATTTCCAAAACCCCGAATCCCCGTCTCCTACCCAAAATTCCACGTACAACAGCCATAAAATGAACATCATTAATCCTGCCATATCACAAGTACTCCCATGCGTACAAGGACAAAGTCCCTATGGCTCAAGTGAAAATCCCCCCAAACCAAAGAAATCCCCCGCCCCAAAAGAAAAGAAACTGTAAGCATGACTTACGAACGTCATAAACCCATCACAATGGCATCTCCAAACAGGTCTTCTCGTGCTGACAAGGACGAAGACCCTATCGCGTCATTACACGAAATGATAGGGTAAAACCGGAACCCTCAAACCTCAAACCTCACCTTTACACCTCCCCTTTAACTACAAAAAAAAAAAAAAAAAATCCTCCAAACAGATCCTACAGGCTCACAAGGCTCCATTTCAGTATAAGGGTAAAACCGAAACACTGAAACCCCGATTCCATCTCTCCTAACCAGTAAGAAACTTGACCCCGCCACTTACGAAGGTGATTAACCCTTACAGTGCCATCTCCAAACAGGTCCTACATGGGCTGACAAGGACGAAAACTCTCTGCCTGCATTTCACTTTAACGGTGGAACAAATCACTGAAACCCAAATTCCACCCCTCCTCGCCAACTTTTTTACCCGCCACTTACAAAGGTCATTATCCTTACAATGCCATCTCCAAACAGGTCTTACACGGTTAACAAGGTTGCATTCAGTATAACGGTAAAACCAAAACACTGAAACCCCAATTCCACCCCTCCTCACCCGTAAACATTTTTGCCAGCCACTTTTCAAACCCTTACAATGTTATCTCCAAACAGGTCCTGCCAAGATTCTCAAGGACGAAGACCCTCTGGCTCCAATACATGAGGGGTTACCTTGCTATATCCTCTCAATGACTAACAGCTGGAAATATGATCACGTCATCTTAATCTTGCTCCAGTGTCAGATAGGGCAATATTTCAGACGTCTGGCGTTTATTGACAAACATACAAGACAGTTCTTGAATCACACTATAAACTTTCGTGAGAGGGAAGAAAATGAGAGAAAAATTTTCGTTGGTGCTTGTTCCAAAACCAGGTCTGCATCCTGTCTGTATAGTATCAATCTTGGAATGTCTCTACTCATTACAAGCTATGAGGAACCAACTCTTGCAACTACAATGTTGAAACGTGAAAACAGGATGAAAAAACAGAGGTTTGTATATTTATCTCTAAATTTATAGTTACTCATTTTCAACTGCAAAAATGATGATGATGATGATAACGACAATAATGATCAGGATGACGCTGCTGCTGACGATGGTGAAAATGACAATATTGATAATATTTATCAAGATGATGACAATGACGATGACAGTGATTACGATGATGATGACGACTGTGATCATCATCATCATCACTATCATCATCATCATCATCATGATGATGATGATGACGACGATGACGACGATGATGATGATGATGATGATGATGATGACGATGATGAACCCTGTTGTAACCATTAATCAAACTAATATTTCAAAAACACTTTTTTCCGTAAAATAACACCATATTGATATTGACATATTTAAATCCATCCATACACCCTGTGCCCCTTGAAGATTATTTTGAATGAGTCGTCTTCTTTTTCAGCTATTTTGCAACGTTTATTTGCTCGTC
The DNA here is from genome assembly GCA_916613615.1 of Steromphala cineraria. Taxonomy (NCBI): domain Eukaryota; kingdom Metazoa; phylum Mollusca; class Gastropoda; order Trochida; family Trochidae; genus Steromphala; species Steromphala cineraria. Next base: position 21,494,050 of record OU744723.1, on the reverse strand, counting down.
CTTCGCGAAAACTGAAATACTTTGCCTAAGTGGTGTATCTTTCTGGAGAATAGTTTCTAGAAAGGGAGTGCTTCGCCTGAAATTTTACAACTGGGTCATCAAATCATCAGTGACATCTTGCAAAGACTTCAAACTCCTTGATGCCTCGATGAACCCACAAATTCTTATTCTCAGAGATGACGTTGTTCAAATTATAAGACTTTACATGGAGTCAAAGATGCATTATTTTATCAAATGTATGAATGTCGATCGGCACATTAGGTCCGTTGGATGGGTGGGAGACTTGTTGATGCTGAGCTCTTACAATGGTACTCCATCATTTTACTTATGTCAAAAGGAAGACTTCTATTCCTGTCGGGAGAAAAAGATTTGATATTCAATTGGAATGAACTCTGAACTGTAAATTCATTCACAAGCTCATAACATCATGATCTAACTCCAAAAAAATTAGCTTTGGGGAGACACAACAAGACCAAAGCACCTCGAAACAAATAAAGTAACATTGGGAATAGCAATTGTGTTATGTTATGATTGGAATATTACGTTTTATGTGGGACCAGAGAAGTCCAGGGGCCTTCCAATATAAGTTGTATGCTTCTCACGAGGGTAATACGGTCTGATGTACCATATTTGTAGAAATGTTGCCCGAGCTGCAAGGTACATCAGACCGTATTACCACTCGTGAAAATACTGGCTCTACCCCGTCACTCGATGAGAGATAGGTGATATCACACTCAAAACAAAAGATATTCTGTTTATTATATGCCTATATGGTCGAAAATGTGGCAATTTATGTCCAAAAGGTCTTGACTCGAGAGTTTTCTGGCGACGTCATACCATTGTTGATCGTTACTTAGCGACGGCGATGACGTCGCGTTGATTGTAGAAGTGACGTCAGACCATTGTACACATGACGTCATCCCCTCTGTGATATTTTCACGGACTCGAAAAAGTGATATCACACTAAGTTGCGAGATCACTTTTCTACAACTGAGAAAACTCACCGCTTAGCATATAATAAAACGTATTTATCTTACCGTCATGTCAGAATAAAATATATCCATTTTAGTTAACATAAACAGATGAGCCATCACCGAATGAACGGCCTTGACCCTAAATGTAAACAAAATGTTGTCATCCAACCCGACTGAAATGTTACGAATCGTGTTAATTAAAACTATTACCCTAAACATGCTTAAAAACTATTTGATTATAATCCTATAGCATGTGCAAGTAATGCAATGCAGAATTTGTTTCCAAAAAAACATAGAATGATGACAAAACAAATCTATAATTAATTATGATGAAAACAGCTGATCGAACTAATGTAAACTCCGGACACTCTGTGGGTCATTTGGTAACGTTATTGTAACGCTATGTGACACCTCTTCTCGGAAAGGAGTTGTTACTATGGCAGCGGGGTACATGATATTTTTACACCGTGAGAGGTGAGACTAGCGGTGTACCATAAGATAAAACGAGTCGATCGTCAGCCAATCAAAAACGAGTATTTTACTGTAAGGTAAGATAATGTTCCATGCACTGACTGGATGTGACACAGTCTCATTTTTTGCAAGACATGGTAGGAAATCTGCTTCGACTGCCTGTACTTTGGTAATTGATCTGACTGATGCTCTCTTGACACTAGCATCTGCACCTGCTAGAATATCAGACAGTACTCATTGAAAAGTTTGTCATTAAGATGTATGAACAAGGAAGCGAAGATACTCAAATCTAAAATGCCAGAAACACTTTGTTTGCCAGGAATCCCTCCTACTCGCGCTGCCCAGGGGGCAGACTCTTATTGCCCAGCCAGACTCTCATCTCATACTGACTGGGGTTGGACAAATGCTATTGAGGGACTCTTCAAGTCCTTTGGATAATCTCCCGGAAGCAACAACAAATGCTCGGAACTGGTTTCATGCAAATGCAAGAAAGGCTGCAAAAGTCGATGTACATGCGAAAAGCCTCTCTGAAGTGTTCACCAATGTGTTTATGCCAAGGATTATGCTAGATAAGGTTAGGATTGATGAAAGCAGGAGAAATAGAACTTTTAAAACAAATATCTAAAGATTTGAATAAATGTTTTGGTATATTTCAGTGAAAAGTGTCAATTGATCAATGAAATGCCTCACGATCTTAAAGAAATCACCATATGATAGTGTACATTTCTTTTGTGGCTTTCATCGCAATTTGCACAATTATTGTGCTGAGCAGTCTCACTTTTTTATGATGTGTGATTTTAATTTGTATCATTCTTATTTATAACATGGATAATGATGATTTTAATGTCTCATTTTCAAATGTGTGACATTTGATATAATAATCTTCTTCTTCTTCTGTAATGATTGAAAGTGCTTAAGTTAAGTTAAATAATTCTTCTCAAATCCTGACATTGCCATGAGCAGAAAGTCTTATCCAAAATTATGTACATAGTTCATTTATATCAAATAAAAGCTTCACAACACAAACAAAAATTATGATTATATAATAAATGATAAATATATGATTTTCGTGACCTTATCCCCATGGAGTATACAAGATTTGTCTTTGGTTTGTTTAAGCGCCATTATCACTCTTAGCTAGGTTTCAACTGACACAAACGTTACCAAAACTGACTTGACAAAAGCCTTATTGGCATCATCAATGCTGTGGATTACTGACATTTTATCAATTTTGAGTTTTATGTCTCATTTTGCCTTCAAGAGATCAGATGGCTGAAACGAGAAAATTTCCAAATACCCTCTCTTCGCTCTTGACATCACGGACACATTTTCTGTGCTTGCAGATCAGTCCATTTTGAGTTCAAGTCGAAAATTATGGATGGGGATGTGTGCCAAAAATGAAACCGTGTAGGTTCGTAACTCGCAAGATGTAACATGTTGCTCCCAACCATCATACAGAGTATCCAATCGTAACATTCAGTCCTGTAAATCTCAACGTATTGTTCTTCACAAAGTTCTAGAGATTTTTTAGAATTTGTTTTATTTACCTTTTTTGTGGTACATGAGCATGGGCATTACAATGGCTGGTGTTATATATATGATATAAAACAGATACAAGGAAAAATATACAACACAGGAAGATGAATCATAACATGGCAAGAAGCAAGGATAAACACATTTTGGCAGAGTAATGTCATCACAAGGCATAAAGATATTCAATGGTAGAGGAAAAATAAACAATTTATTCTGACACATGAAATCTCAACTAATCTTTAAATAGTAAGTGACAGATTGACCACAATTTCATAAATTTTGAGTAGTTACAGTTTGAGTATAAGTTGTATTTGTCAATATTTTATGTCTTCTCTAAGTCTTTTTTAATGTTAAGAAAATTTGGCTTGAGTCCCATTTGTTTTGTTTTAAATATGGTGTATTTTACTGTTATTATTATCATATTCAGTACTTTGTTTCTATGTTCAGGATATCCAAGGCAAATATTCCTTTTTGAAAAATTTTAGTTTTTTTTAATGTAGTTGTCTCTATCCAGTCCTTAAGTTTATTCCAAATTTTTTTAACAAAAGGACGAGTTGCTTGCAGATCAGTCCATTTAGAGTTCAAGTCGAATACTATGGAAGGGGATGAGTGCCAAAAATGAAACTATGTAGTCTGGTAACTCGAAAGATGTAACTCGTCGCTCTCAACCATCATACAGAGTACAAGTCCAATCGTAACATTTCAGTCCTGTAAATCTCAAGGTAATGCTCTTATCTTCACAAAGTTCTAGAGATGTCGCTTTTGTTAAAGAGACACAGATTATCTTTCTTAAAATCCTATTTATATTTCAAGTTACAAAATATCTAATATGCTGATTGAAGTTCATATCTGATCACTGGACCTGCAAATCTATCCATTATGGTTAATATCTCTAGAATGCTTGATTTTATCAAATATCGAATAAACATCTAAAATATGTGTAATAGTCCAATTTATGCATCCAATTAACCTACCTATTAGTTCCAATACCTAATAAACACTAGAATCGAATATACATGTATCTCTCTGTCAGCTGTTGGTAAGATTTCAGAATTACGTTTAGCGAATTAGCTCGAGCCACTCAGGCCACATTGCCCGTTTTTTTATAAAATCCTGACTTTGAATACCCATATTTTGACCATAAACTCGTATTTTTCAGTAACAGTTAGTGGTTCCCCTTGTAATAACACATCCTCGGTTATCCAGCGCTTTTGTTCCGATAAATCTACACTACAAGCCATGGAAAACGAGGTTTCAACCTCAAACCATAGACCACCTTTTGCATTCAAGTTTATCCAATCAGAAACGAAACGCAGACACTAGGTGCGTAAACAACTCCAGTAATCAAGTAAGCGTTTTGCTGAGTCATTGGGAGAACATTTGGTTTGAGGTAAAACCTTGCACAGTTTTCCAGGGCTTGTAGTGTAGATTTATCAAAACGAAAGGGCTGGATTATAGAGGATGGTAATAACATCGATTTCCAAATTTGCCATATGTGATCCCATCAACATCTGTGTCACTGTAAAAAGTCTATCAATGACCTACCAAGGTACTGTACTACTTTCTAGGACCCTGCTTTGAACGAATGTTCTATGCCTCCAATTTTGTGCAAATGGCAACAATGAAAATTATACAAAAGCGATAAATCAATGAAAGACAATTTTGATAGTTTCACCTCCAATTAAGCTTCCAATGGAATTGTTAATGACCCAGTATAGACTTTTAAAACTACTGTGTAAACAACTTATTCATTCAAAAGTTTTGAGATTAAAGCTTGCATTAAATGTCAAGGATAGGATGTTTCTCTTAATCAGTAATTTGTCTGCAGTTCATAAATTTATCTTCAAAATCTTACAATCTTAACGACATTAAGAATAATAACATGGTTATAAATAAGAGTGTTGTTGCCTGTTAAATGCGCACAAAACGAACTTATGATTTAAAGAGACGATAATCAAAATATTTATTTTGATGTACCGGGATGCATGACTTTTATCAAACCGTCGCTTATCGTAAATACAAAAATAATTCTCTCTGCTGGTATATATAAGAACTATTTTGGATGTTTTAGATTTGAGCAATGGCGGGGAACTGGGTGATACTGTTGTATTTTTTGTCATCTATAAATACAGAAGGTGACGTTACGAGACCGTATGGTTCCATAATGTGTGTAAAACTATGCAGTATTGTTGGTTGGTGCGACGTCCCAAGATTTAATGAGATCCATTTAATTTGTTTAACAAGAAGGATCGAACATCGTCAATCAAAGGACTTTTTTACATTGATACCAAAGGTTCACAAGGTAAGTCAATTTTACTTTAACAAAGTTAATAATTTTCAATTTTAGTTATTTAATATGATCTTGATAAGATGCGCGCCTTTGAATAGTTCACTACCAGGAAACTCAATGTAGATCATCCTGCTACATCAGCGTATATGTCTCTCCCTGATATCCTCCAAGGGTATTCTGCCGTATCGCTGACGGGTGTTTACCCAGCGCTATTTATAGCCTGTCTGTTTTCAGTCAAACTATTTCGAACTCCATACACTGTTGCCTACTGATGCCGCACGTGGAAATCTAAGAGCGCGCGATTTGGAGCTTAGTTGGAGCCTGCAATGAGAATCAGATGTATTATCTAATAGCATCCCCATTGGTTAATTTGAATCACGAGGTGAGCACGCGGAACGCAGCCAAGAAACCAGTTTGCCGCTATTGCCGAAAGGGCATCATTTGATTGGCTTGCTATATTTAGCGATACGGCAGAATGCTATAGGAGGATATCAGGGGATAGGTTGTACCATTAGGCGGAGACATATACGCTGATGTAGCAGGATGAATGTAGATCAACGGTTCCATATTTGTTAATAGCAAAGAAAATGTTAACCAATTTGGAAGTAAATAATAGAATGGCGGAACATACAGTAAACACGGATATAGCGAACTAAAGTCCCGTCAAAAGCCCTATGTATGGCGGCTAAATGTGAGAAGCGAACACCGGCAATAGCGAGCTAAATTCTTTGGTCCCTCGGAGTTCGTTATATCCGTGTTCTGCTGTAGTTTGTTCTAAGGACATCATACAATGAGCAATGTTGTGTATTTATAACACACTGATACGATGAATATTTCTTATTCAGTTTTAAAGTTGGAACCGCTGGGTCCTTACTGACAAGCAGTTGTAAAGCTAATTTCAAACACTGGCCTCAAGGCTACCTTATATACGTCACTTTTGATGTCAGAAAAGCAACATGTTACTGATTTAAATTCCATAATTGTAAGAGTACTTTATGATTGTAAAATGTTCTATCCCCAGACTCACAGAAAAGCAATAAAAGTCAGTCCAAAGTTATGTTTGGGGGAATACAGGATGATAACATCTCGAAGGGGAACTGAAGTAAGAATCGCAAGTGGACAAAATAATTCACAATTGCAAAAAGGTATGTAGAGGTTCTTTCCTTATTGTCTTTACGAAATGCTCAAGGCATTATTCTAAAGGGGGCAAAATCCCAACAAAATATAACTTTCTGTTAACAATAAAATTAGAAAAGCATGGTGATTTTTTCTAAAAAAAAATATTGTCTTAGGAGATACAATATTTCACAATTGCGAAAAAGTATGTGGAGGTTCTGTCCTTATTGTCTTTACGAAATGCTCAATGCATAGCCCGAAAAAGAGCAAAATCCAAACAAAATATAACTTTCTGTTTACAATAAAATTAGAAAAGCATAGTGATTTTTTTCTCAATTATTTTATTGTCCTAAGGAGATACAATATTTCACAATTGCGAAAAGTATGTAGAGGTTCTGTCCTTATTGTCTTTACGAAATGCTCAAGGCATTATTCTAAAGGGGGCAAAATCCCAACAAGATATAACTTAATATAAAATAAAATTCAAAAATCTTTTTCTCAAAAATTCTTTTTGTCCTTAGTTACGAAATGCTCTAAACATGACTCGCAAAGTAGCAAAAATCGAAAGAAAATATTACTTTCGTCAACCCAAATTTTGTCAAAATCATGTCCCTCCCGAAGGGTCGGAAGACATACTTGGTTTGAGTTCCGGACCGATTCAATGCGTTCCTATTTGATTCCGGAGCATAATTGTGTTATTACTTGACATATCTTAACCATATTGTGGTATACATCATCTTCATATTATACAGATAAGTCTTTTTTGGATTTCAACTTCTTTTCGATTAGTTTTAACTAGATTGTTCGATTCAACTAGCCAGTTCTTGTCCCATTTATTGATTTCCGAGCATGCTCGACACAGACCGAGTGGGTAGGTCGGACTCTGAGGCACTGGTTCGACCCGAAAGAGTACAAAATTTGTTCTATTGACAATGTATTCACATTATATTATTGTTATATTTGTTCACAATCTAAATGTCATGTTTCTCTTACTCATAAATATATTTTGAACTAGTTTCACCGCTGGATGAGAACAGAAAACGAACATCAACCATGGAAAATGTAGTAACGTCACTTATCAGCGCAAAGTCGTGTTTCACACTATCAATGACTCCAAGTTGGAAAGACCCGGATGTTCTGTTCGCGCTTATTGAATGCATGCTTAAGTCCTGTTATCGACTGCTAGCTTTCGTCGATATACCAACAGGACGCATTTTAAACAATACACTAAAGTTCTGTGAGAAATCAGAGGATGAAAGACAAATATTTGTTGCTCCGTGTGTCAAAGACCAACATGCAAGCTGCCTGTTCAGTGTGAACGTCGGTACCTCGATTGCGTTCACAAGCTACTCTGAACCGAATCCCGAATCATCGAGGCTTACACGTGAAGCGGTAACTAAGATTTACAGGTGCGCTTTTCTCCCTCTCAAAGGGACAGTCCTATCGCGGTATTTTTTTTTAAACCAAATTCGCCTATGTGCTCTTCTTTATAAAATTGTCAGATATAAGTCAACATAAATGTTCCCCCAGTAACATATTTCAACTTGAACTAAAAGCAGTACATGCATAAACTGAAATGTCCCCTTGAATTTCGTTCCTGCAATAAATCCCTCGATAGGACTGTCCTTTAAAATGGCAATTGCTCTTTTCATTATATTTCATTTCTCAATGAATGAACTTTTTTGCTAAATGTATCTTCAAAACGTCAAATTAAACAGCAGAATGTAAGAATTTCAATTACATACAATTAAAATATTTGTCCGCCAAACACAGGGCCGGATCATCTCCCCATTGCTCAATGCAACCTACGTCGAACTAAGAATATCTACGACTACAAATGGTTGACTTGAGGATGTAACTTTATTCTGGGGGCTATGGGGTCATATTTTCTATGATTTGATTTCTTATATCTCTATGGGAGATTTAGGGTCGGGTAGACATTTCAATTGTTAGACAAAAACGTGTAATTCAAGATGGCGTCAAAAATGACCAGTGTTCACCAACATTGGATCTGTCTGCATCTTGGAATGATGAACTTTGTTTTTGTGTGTCAAGGAATTCAATGGACTTCTTTTCTAGGTTCAAATAAGGTCTCGTTGCCAAAGAGTTCCCACTTGAGAGAGGAAATAGAGGTCAGATAGTGTTTTACCCCTAAAAGAAAAGTTATATGAGAAGGTATTAGAATAGGTCTTTCTTTCAGAATTAGCTAATATACTTGGCTGTCAGCATGTAAGAGTCATATATTGCTATGCCAATTGCGGAAGGTCAGGTGACCCACTCAAGGGAAGCTGTTCGGTCGCTTCCGGGTCCAAAATCGCAAGAATTCCCATGTGTGAATTTCATAGGGTATATTTTCAAATAGCTGTAGCTAAAACATAGTACGGTCAATGTATAGTATTTCATTGATTTTTTTATCAGGATTATGCATATCTTGGCAATTTAACATTGGAGTCTATGGGGTAAACAACGAGTCATGGTGAATTCGAAGATTTCCACAAAATGGCCGCTGAGCCTTTTCCACAGCAAATCGAGGTTCATAATTGAGCAAAGTAAATTAAGTAATACTGTTTCTTTTCATGGTTTTGGAGGGTTTCAGTCAGAATAACCATTTAATAATACAAAGATGTTCCATAATGCGGAATAGACTAAAATTCATATCAACCACGGTCCAATTCTGCGTTCAAACAGTAGAGAGCAGTTCCAATTGTAATCCTTTTGAGAAAACGTGTATAGACCATTGTTGTTCTCGAGACGAACATGCAAGCAATTGTCTATATCATTGGATCATGGGGACACCAGTTCCTGCCAATCGGCATTGAGAGATCAAACTTAAAGGGGCATCTATTGTCCATCATGGCTGACTCGGCGTCTGTCGATTCGAAACCAAATCGCATGTCATTGAGAATAGATATTTTGTGCAAATATTTAATTATACATGTTCAATAAATATAATTGCATTGATTGTTGAATTCATTTAATTTTATGATTATTTGAGCGCCCACCCCTATACTTAATGATGGACTCGTCAAATGCTTCTGAATATGTTCTTCGAAGTGAGGCATCATTATTTTCAAAATGTATTTTTTTAAATTACCATAATTTTCAACTGATTTTATATTAAAAGCGATTAATTGTTAAGGATATCTCATATAAGAAATAGAAAACTCGTTATTGTGCATCTATCGTTGAATAAAACATAGCAGAGAGCATAAAACACGTGTTTTATGCTCCCTGCTATGTTTTATTCAACGATAGATGCACACCAACTCGTCCTCTATTTCTTAAACACATGATGGTTAGGGCTACTTTATTTCTTAAATAAAGGGTGGGCGGCGCCGTTATTATTTACGGGAACAACACTAGAATCCTGAATAAAGGGCGGGCGGCGGCGCTTTTGATCTTTACTGGAACAATACTAGAATATCCGATACTTTCCCAGACTAAAAATTATTTCATCGGAATAATTCACACAAAAAACTAAAATGGCAAGACTAAACTTTCCAGGACGGTTCTAGATGGAGTTATTAAAAATTACCACAGCTACCTTGGACGCCATCGAAGAATTTTATTATACTGTCCCACATTTGGACCGGAAAGTCTAACCAAGTTAAGTTCTCCAACAGAAAATATTTGGGGACAGATATTTGCGCGAAGAACCCGTCTCAGCCTAAGGATGTGAAGAAATCTATATGACCTGATGCGATAAAACCATGGGCCCCGCTATGAGAGATCCCTTATGTATAGTCATTGAGGTCTCTGATAGCGGGGCCCATGTATATATCCAACTAGGTTCGCTGGTAAGATATGCATTTGTCCAGTCTGATTAAAATCGACCGTGCTCCGAGGAATAAAATATACAAAATATTGTCTCTATCGGGGCTCGAACCATTCGGGATATCCTCTCCGTCTCGGTCTAAATGCACCAACCTCTATCGCGTGTTGCTAAACCAGTTTAGCGCAGACAAACCCAGTCGTAAGCTATCCAATCACATCCTCGTTTTTAAATAGCGTTTAGCGGCGGTTATGTATAACGAATGGTACACTGGAGTTACCTGCCCCTGAGGGATACCGAAGCTTTCACTGCGCTCCTTTCGATTGGCTAGATGAGCTTGTGTCAGGACATGCGGGCAATAGGGGTGCCTTCAGACTGTGAATGAGAGGAAAGCCGGGCTGGATGAGGTTCAAACCCCGCTAGAGATAACATTTTTACACTATTTTCCTCGAATCTCAGTCGATTTTAATCAGACTGTGCATTTGTCTGAATTTGTTGTATGCCGGGTGTCCAAGGTTGAATACAACACTCTAATCACTTCTGTCACATTATTCTCTTGATTATCGTTTTGACATAATTCAATTCAATTTTCCATTTCTTCTTTCAGACACTATTTTCCTTTCGTATGCTCCGTATACAGAGGAAAAGAGATTCTTTGCATTGCCAACAAGCAAAAACTCTGCCTAGTAAGAGAAGAGAAAGGCAAATTAATGATTTACAACTTGCGAGGAAAATTAAACAATGACGAACCTTTCAGGGATTTTACGATTCTTGACGCTTCACCAAACCCTAGAATTGTCTCCCTTTACAAGGGGACCGCTAAAGTCCATCGGTTGGTCTTTGAGACGAGAAAAATAGAAACAATCGGATGTGTGAAGGTCGATCGATATAGAGCGTCGGTGACATGGGCCCACGAATTGCTCTTTTTTCACGCCAAACGTTGGGCACTTTTGTTTTATCATTGCTACCAAGATGACTTGTATGCCTGTAAATAGAAAGTGTTAGGGACGTATTGTGTTAAAGGGACGTTTTGTGTTAAAGGTTAAAAGTTAAGACACTTGTCTTTCTGTGCTGTGACATCAAAGCATTGTGACGTCATCCTTTTATGACGTCATACAGTGTATAAAATAGATTGGAAACTTAGCCTGTCCTGAAAATTAATAGGTCAATTCCTTCAGGGAATATAAAGACAAAATTTGAAAGTTGACAGTCCTGACCAAAAAGTAACCAGTTTTATGATTGGTGGACGGAGTATTATAAACACTGCGTCATAGCAATGTGATGGCATTACTTGATGATGCAAAAGTACAGTAGATCATACATTTTATGGATTTTATGGTAAATCGAACTCAGTATGTCAGTATTAATGGTTGTCAATCTTCTATCCTGTCAACCTCTACCGGAGCTCCTCAAGGCTGCGTTTTGTCCCCGTTACTTTTCATTTTGTACACCAATGAATGTCATTTGTCACTTAATGATGTATTTACGGTGAAATTTGCAGATGATGCTGCCCTTACTGGTCTCATTTCTGATTCTGAACATAATTATCGTCAAGGTATTGAAATGTTCTTGGCCTGGTGTAGAGATAATTTTCTTTTTCTGAACGTAAAAAAAATAAGGAAATGATTGTTGAATTTCAGGGAAATAAGGAACCTCTTCATTCTATTAGAATCGATAACGAAGAAATTGAAAGAATTAAACACTACAAATATCTCGGCGTTATTTTAGATTCAAATCTCTCGTTTTCAAAACATGTTGATTTCATTTACAAAAAAGGGCAACAGAGACTCTATTTTCTTCGCCGCTTAAGAAACTTTTCAATTGATAGATCCCTTTTGACAGTCTTTTACCAAAGTTTTATACAAAGTGTGCTGACCTATAATTTTTTAGGTTGGTATGGAGGTTTGTCTGTTCGCAACAAAAACAAAGTTTTTAAAATTGTTAATACCGCCAGCAAGATCAGTGGAGTACCGTTCGAAAATATGTCCTTTATTTATGAGCGGCAGATTGTGAAGAAAGCTACTAAAATAAGAACCGATAGCTCCCATATCCTGTCCCATCATTTCGAACTACTTCCTTCCTGACGCCGCTTTCGGATACCTTCGTTAAAAACAAACAGAGCCAGACAATCCTTCATACCAACAAGTATTCGTGAAATTAATAAATGTTTTGAATCATGAAGCAGTTAATTTTACAATTATCCATCCTGTGTGACTTGCTTTTCTGTGTGTGACATATTGTTTATGTAATGTTTGTTTAAAGTTGTATATCGAGTGCCTATGTATATATGAGACCGCTGTTGATGTAAAAAGAATTTCCTACGGGATAATAAAGTATTATCTTATCTTATCTTATCTTATCTTATCTTACATTGTTCAAAATCTACTGTCAAAACGTGATATCCTTAGAATCTCCTGCAGGAACATAGTTTTGGATGATAAATAAACTTTGTCGTGAACTCCTTTTTTGCAGGGACTGAATATTAGTCTTGACTCCATCATCGGTCCATAGTCGGTATCAATAAAGAGATATTAGTTAACAATGAGAAATATCCAAACACCCTACAAGCAATTTAACCCTACTGATCATCAACAAAGTCTCATAAAAGCCGATAAAACAATGGTCATTTAAACACGGCCAAAACTTCCCCTGCACCAGATTACACAAACTAGGAAACTTTGAAGTACTGAATCTACTACAATTATTCAGTTTCTTAATTTTTAGCTCATCTGGCCTGTAAGGCCCGATGGGCTTATGGCATGGCATGGTGTCCGGCGTCCGTCCGTCTGACCGTCCGTCCGTCCGTAAACTTTGTGGAATTTCGACTTCTTCTCCAGAACCATAAGGCCTAGAAACCTAAAACTTTGTTTACAGACTCCTTGACTAGTGAGGATTATGAATTGTAGCTTTGGTGGCCCTGTGACCCCTAATAAGGGCCACAGGGGCCACGCCCTAAAAAACTATTTTCATCTTCTTCTCCAGAACCATGAGTCCTAGAAAGCTTAAACTTTGTGTACAGACTCCTTGACTAGTGAGGATTATAAATTGTAGCTTTGGTGGCCCTGTGACCCCTAATAAGGGCCACAGGGGCCACGCCCTAAAAACCTATTTTCATCTTCTTACCCAGAACCATGAGGCCTAGAAAGCTGAAACTTTGTGTACAGACTTCTTGACTAGTGAGGATTATAAATTGTAGCTTTGGTGGCCCTGTGACTCCTAATAAGGGCCACAGGGGCCACGCCCTAAAAACCTTTTTTCATCTTCTTACCCAGAACCATGAGGCCTAGAAAGCTGAAACTTTGTGTACAGACTTCTTGACTAGTGAGGATTATAAATTGTAGCTTTGGTGGCCCTGTGACTCCTAATAAGGGTCACAGGGGCCACGCCCTAAAAACCTTTTTTCATCTTCTTACCCAGAACCATGAGGCCTAGAAAGCTGAAACTTTGTGTACAGACTTCTTGACTAGTGAGGATTATAAATTGTAGCTTTGGTGGCCCTGTGACCCCTAATATATATACAGCATAATTGATGATGTAGCCTGATGAGCAACAGAGCCAATGGCTCTATTTTTTAAAACTTCAATTCATAGCATTACGGCTAAACTTAAGATTTAAGGAAGTGCTATTTCTAGTTTAAATTACATTGTATCTAGAGACAGCAAGGTTCTTGAGAAAGAAATAAAACGAGAAAGGATCAAGTATACATCCTTGTTTCACACCAGGTATCATATCTCAACGTTTCCGAACGTTCGTTCTGAGCTAACTTGACTACAGTTCTTACATTTATGATTTCCTTACTTGAATTGACAATGAATGAAACAAACCATGAAATAGGATAAAAAAAATTTGGGTGCGTACAGACAATCAACATTAAGGTAGATTACTGTCCCTGTATTTTCAATTCTCCAGTTTATTTGTTTCCTAGTAACTCCGGACATATCTTGCTATCTTTGTAGACAAATACCTCGCTACCCTAACGAGTTGCTATTTAGGGCAATATATGCAATATATGGCACGTATTTTTCCAACCAATGAATTTCGAGGAGCCGGAAAGAAAATATTATTAGGATTCAGTAATCCGGGAACATGGATGCGAGTCAATACTTTGGCTGTACGGGAGTGTCGAGAGGTACGAGGATAGTTTTCTCGGTATGGTAGGATCAGGTAAATGGTGAAGCATTTGATCTGCAATTTTTTTGTCTGTACTACAGATCGAAACCGAAGCTCTCTTCACTGAATTATACTGTCCGTTTAACTATGCAAATTTCTTTAGACAAAAAATGTCTTTATATGCCTGTTCATCATATATTCATAATAGTGACAGTGTGTGAAAGTTGTGTTATTTGTGTTTTTCTTTGTGTGTGAAAACCTGAATCCTCTCTTCTGTCAACTATATTGAATCTGAGGACAAGGAATCCCCCTGGTTCCTTGTTCGGAATTGTAACAGGGATTCAGAAATAAAATATTGATTAAAAAAAAAAAAAACTATGCAAATTTCCTTGTTCACCAAGAGGATATTTTAAATGATACAAGATAGATATGATGAAATCTTTCATTAATTTTCATAGTAAGGTTATCATTTGACAATTGACAGATAAAAGGGTCCATCATGTTCATAATGACAAAGGTATGGGTTTTTTTAATCCTAGAAGCGTATAATAAAGATGTATTAACTGCTTAGATATATCCTTTGAATTTGATGAACATTTTTCAAAAAGCCACTCCGTGAGTTGTCTTGAGTCATTTATGCCAAAATTATTAACCAATAGTTTCATCAGATCGAAAAGTATCGACAATTGCAGGAAAGCATCAATATAAAGCTTATCGGCGTCGTATATTGTGATCGAAAACCGGACAATGACGCATGTCAATCAGCCGAACGTAATTTTGAAAACTTACCTAAAGCAGTCAGAATGACAATTGCGAGTTGTTAATGTTTGACAAACAACAATAATTATGTAAATTTGACGTGTGAATTCTGCTCCCGTGAACATATATGACTGCTATTAAGTTTTTCATTAAAACAAGTTCTTATTATCCAGAAAAGATTATTGTATTTAACGGGATTTTTTTTCAAGAATTATTTAACTCAAAGTCTTCAAACTTGGTGTGATCATACATAACGGGAATATGCGGTTGATTATGGTGACCATGAGGATATTTTCAAAGTCACTAAGGCACTTTGACTTCTTTTGAAAGTCTTGTTTTATAACCTATCAAAGAGTATCAACTCTGAACAGCCATTTGACTCTAACTTAAAATTTCAAAATTTACTTTAACTGAATTTATATTTACTATACAGCCTTGTTTAGCTTTATAGTACTTTAACAATGACCACATCAAATATCAATCAAGAGTAAGCGATGACATAGAATAATGTGAAGAACATTGTAAATTTACCCAATAGCAATATCTTCAAAGAAATGATTTACCAGAACATATACATATAATAATTGAGTTGTGGTTGATAACCTCTTTGGCAATAATTCAGCCCTCAGTCACATTTTATGAAGGAAAAATAACAAAAGTATAGTTTCATTAGATTTTATTCAGAAATAGCATGGATTGCTTATTAATATTCACACTGACCAGACAACAACAGTTCACATCAGACAACTAGTTGTCCCCTACAAGTTATCTTGCAAACATTCTAACTATCCACCAAGACTAGAACTATCATCTTCCTATGTCAGGAGGACCTTCTCAAGCCTGCCCAATTTTTGCACCGTCTGGCCCAGTTTTTGCACAGAGTTGTTCAGGCCTGCCCAATTTTTGCACAGAGTTGCATGTTGCTGACATAAACCTTTGTCAATGGACATACTAAAGCTCAACAAATGCACTAACCTAGATCTTGTTATCATAAGGCGTTGTCTCAAGCAAGTCAATCACAACACAGTTTATGTTACACCTTTTTGAGTTGGACTTTCCTGGCATAAGCAAGACAGAGATCATGACAAAGCTTACCTCTACAACCTTATGTGTTGGTCTTTGCTTGCATACACTGATGTCCCATGTAAGAGGAATTCAATCATGACATGATCTACCATGCATAATACCATTTTACATTCGATCTAGTTCACATTTTTCATTTCATGTCAAATCCAAGCTACACACCTCAGTGGGTCAGATCTGGCCTAGGCAGCAAAAGTCCCCATTTCACATAGAAGATGAACTACACCGGTTGGGTAAGCATTATAAAGACTTATTGAGAGGCTTTGGGGGTCATTGAAACTTTGAGATGTATATCTGCCAGAAAACTAAACAATTTGATAACAAGGCATGCAAGCTGATAATTGAACAATCTTGATATATATATCAGAAGATTTCTAATCATGTTACATTCGTTTTTTTATCAGAGTATTTCAAATAACCCCTAAGCCAGTTTCAAAAGTCTCAAAGTCAGTACCCAAGTCTTCACCGCACCCAGCTAAAACCCAGACACCAGCCCAGAGCAAGCTAACCACAGACCGTCCCATTAGCAGATTATATGATAAGGGTTAATGTACACCAATCTGGTGAAACCTCCAGCAGAAACATAAGTGTAAAAAGATACAAAATCTAACAGACAATGAAAGACCAGGTATTACATGATGGATCTGTAAAATAGAAATATCTCAGCCAAGGCAGAAAATATGTCAAAGAGCTTTGCAAGACTGGGTTACACAAAGCAAGCTTGTTATACAGAATTAAATTTGTTATGAAAACTGTGAGTTTATCATGCTAAGCATTTGAAATGGGTGGGAAGTGAGAGGTCTATAAGGTCAAGGGATAAGAGTGGAGCGTAATGACTATAGAACATGGATTCTACTCTAAAGATTGAGGATATCGTCCATAAGATTGAGGTACCATCATCAAGAAAGTTCATATCTACTACAGGGTAGGTGCATAGTCCAAATCCACAACAAATTGAAGATTCACTGCAGACTCACAGTACACAATGCAGAGATCACGATTGACTCCATAAAGGACTGTTAGAAATCTCCCTTGTGGAAGCACCACACAATTTAGAGAATTATTGACTGGCTAGGTGTCAATAAAGCTAATTTGGTGTCACCAACATAATGTGGTCAACTTTTAACAGATACAGTGATTCATCCATTTTGGAGCATTGGGCATTGTCCAAAGATGTGGTTTACAAAGAAAGTCAAATATTGAGGCACCATTAAAATAGGCTCTGGAGAAGGAACTGCAGGAAGCTGCAAACATTCCCTTCCTAACGACTTATCATTACACACAGAGGGCAAGGAAACGAGGAAGAACAGCTTTCAGCTAAAGAGTTGAGATCAACACATCAAAGTGATAAATTACCAAGAAGGCATAGGTCTGTTCATAACAGAAATGACTAAAACTAAAGAAAAACAATTCATTTCAATCTATACACTTCAGTCATGTATATTCAAAGTAATATGCTGCCTGGAAGCATCTAAAGTAAAGATAACACAACAAACAAACATAACTGTTAATCACAACAATCTGAATAACAGTTGGATTTCATCTTCCAACCAAAACTGCTGAGAAGAGGTTAAGGATCAGCCAATGGGAAAGAATCAAAGGGAGGTAACTTGGCAAGAACAGTGTGACAGACCACTAAAATACAAGAGCCTGATTCCAAGTTTCTTATAAACTACATGCTAGATTACTACAGTAAATGTAATAGTCGAATCATTCTGCAGAGAAAGGATTAACCCTTTGGATTCTGATGAACAAAGAGAGTTACACCACGAGGAGTTAAAGGTTTCCTTTTGGCAAACAAGTTCAAAATATTCACAAGCTTTTGCCTTTGAAAGCTGTTTTTGTCAACAATTTCAAATGCTGTAGAATTGTTATTCCTTTGCCTATTGGAGTGTTTTTATGTTTGAAAAGATATTCTGCCATTTAGGGTCAGAAAATTAAGGTTTCAATTAAATGCTGTAAATCAAATGTCCTGTGAGGTTTTGAAGTATTTCCATGATTCTGAGAGATTAGGAAAGAACTTGAATTCTATATGTGGTACACAATTAAATAAAAGTTAGAGAAAGCTGTGAAAATGGGGAATAAATGGAGCTTATGTATCATGTAAAACGTGAACTGTAGTCTCTGAAAATTGCACATAAATTTCTCTGTATTAAACTACTTGCTACATTATATTGCATTCAATAAATGATTATGAAATAAACTAAATACTTCAGTTCATGCAATAAGACATTGCAAGGCTATGAGTTTGACATAATATTTAACAGAAAAAATAGACAGAATTAAAGAACAATGGTAATTATTGATACATAAATTCATTAAGAAGAACATGATTATTGGACAAAAGAACTTGGACAACATTTGAAGAACAATGCGATTTTCACATTGTTTACAGACAATGAAGCTGGGACAAATTTGGTAGCACAAAATAATTTGTCATCATCATAAATGAAATTGGCCATGATAGTGGATAGCACAATAATAGAAAATCAACAAAATAATAGCTATTTGAACATTGCAATAACTATAAAGAATTGGACTATCAAATCAATATTACATTTAATAGTAAGATATGACATGATAAAGAGAATGTTAAAACAAGATATGAAATGACTAGAAATGAAAAATTCTTTAATTATTCATCTTAGCACTTTTCAAGCATCTCTCTAATTTCTACTAATCAAATTACTGTAATCATACAAAGCTGGTATCTTATTAATTATTAAGTTCCAAAGAGTGTCAAAAAGACAAAGAGCATAGACATTCAGTTGACAGATAAATAGCACTTAATTGGCATTAATTACACATTTCATAGGCATTTCATTGGCATAGAATATTGTTAAAATGGTAATTCAGTTTAGAAGAGGCACATCCTTCAACCATCAAACAATCATGTACCGATCTTTCAGATTAGATGAAAATATAAACTATTTTTTTATGCATAATTTCATCGTAATGTACATCTTAAACACTTTCATAAAACAGAGGGCACTTCTAATGTCGCCATTTCTATTTGAGTATTATATTGGTTTGTAGCTTTTGATGTAATCAAGATGGCAAGAATTTCATTCAAAAACCAACATCTAATGTAACACAAACTATTATTATTCAAAGCATTTGCAATTGATTATTGACGTGTCATGTATCTAAATCTTTTTTAAGATTTTCAGTATACAAAGCAAAGATTAGCATACATCAAAATAAGAAAAAATCAGTGAAAAAAGTGCTCAAAAGCAATCTTAAGTAGTCTTTTAACTCTACTTGAAGTTTTACCCTGTGAAAGTCTAAGCATCACACCAAGAAGTGAACTCAAAGTGTTGTATATAGCATGACATAAGAAAGATACCTGGGTTTATGATAATACTGAAACCAGCCTTGTAAACCATTCAAGGTTAGAAGTGGTACACATTCACATAAGGTTAGAACCACATTCACATAAGGTTAGAACCACATTCACATAGGTTAGAACCACATTCAGGTAAGGTTAGAAGTTACAGTCATAGGTTACAACACAACACTTTCGACTAAATATTATATACATTGCATATTTTCAATTGAACTTTAAAGATATTTTGCTAACACACATTGAAAATATAACTGCATATACCAGTGCATTGAATACAAGAGGCCTCATATTTAAATGCGTGATGTTCTTAACATCAACTATTTCAACATTCAATTCCAATATCTTAATCATAGAGCACCCAATTCCAAACATTCAATTTTCCAAACATCTGTTATTTCAAAGTCCAAATTCTGTAATTTCTAACTTCTTAAAAGTCTTATCGTCTAATCGTCCAATCATCTTGCTAGTTGTACATATCAGGCACTGCACAGGACAGGAAGTCAACACAACCATTGCAAAGTAGGCTGCGTGTCAGAATACGTCAATCGTAGTTCTGATTCTATATATAGCAGCAAGCGACCAAAATACCTGGCCATATATGTAAATAGTTCATATGGGGATATCTGCAGTTACTGGAATCTGGCCATGGCTTCTTCAATCTTTGTTATGATTCGCTGAAACAAAAAATCTTTTTTTACAAATCTGATAATTCCAATATTGAAAATAATATATCATATCTAATGAAAATCAGAGTGATTCTTCAATTATCTTGTAATGTAAATATTTTTTTATTTGCTAAAATTCTAGTCCTGAGAGACAGAATTACATAATGCTTGTTTTAGAAGTTTAAGTTTCATCCATTGGAATTAAAAAGCTGGACATATTTTATTGAATCATGTATTTGTTGATCTTTCATTTGCACTAGATCTCTTTCAGTGTTTTCGTGAGATATGAATGTGTCGATTGGCAGAGTCATTGTAAAAGAAAACTACTTAAACCATTTCTTAATTCTATGAAGGTACACTTCGACAGAGATTCAAGCATATAAGAAAGAAATATAAAACACATCTAGAATAGAATAAATATCAGAATAGCTATAAAGCAAGAACTCCTTAATTTTAAAATCTTTTAAGTGCTTTTTTTTAAATTTCCATAAAGCTTAACTTACCTCTTGTAGTGCTGCATCTGATATAGGAATTTCCTTCTTTGAAGAACTACTCCCGAAAAACTTCTTTTTCTCTTTTTCCTGAAATCATACATCAATATTTAAATTTTCGCTTTTTATACAAAATTTATTGATAAAAGCTTGTAGTTTTAAATGGAAGGTCGTTAGTATCCTCTATATACCAAGAATTGAGTTTCATATTGATTTTTAAAAAATATTACTTTGAGAATAATGTCCACGCCCTTGGCCGTTTTCTTGGGACCCTCCTTCAGCTCCGACCACACATACGTCCACTCAGCGTCCCACGAGCCGAATATCTCTCCACGTTTAGCGAGCAGGACTCGTCTGAAATAATCAAAGAATATTAAATGAGTAATCATGTCATACAATTCACAACAGTGGTGGATCTAGCAGTGGTGACCTGGGTTGAAACACCATTTAATATTTATTTTATAAAGTTGCCAGTTAAAGGGACCAATTCAAAAAGTGAATCAATTGCCTCCATTCTACCCCAACCCCCTACGCTCCCCCCCCTTTTCAATAAATCACCTCATTCACCTCATCAATCATTTATTACAATTATTACAATTTATTGATAAAAACGTTCATAAAGACTTACTTGTCAAGCACGAGGAAGACAAGTTTTCCATCTTTACTGACGACAGCATGAGCCAGATATTCATCAGTCGCAGCATATTTTCCTTTCTCCGTCTCGTGCAAGATGGCGTACCCTTCAGCCTCTTGGTGGTTATAGGGTCGCAGCACGCCATCGCTATGGAAACGGCGGGGTGGCCGTAGGCGCCTCACTTCTTCCGACATTTCTGCGATTCTGGAATTTTATTCAAACAGATCGTAGCAAATTCTTCCATTATTCACAAATCTACTCATAATGTTACTTTAAACTATCCTTGATGACGTAAGGTCAAGTAATTTAAAGGGAGTCCCTTTATGTTAAACTTTTTTGGATTGGGAGAAATGGTGAATTCTAATACTGATTATACTTTAATCTAACATCAACATATTCAAATTAGTTTGATACAGATTTTGCAATACTTTTACTTTAAAGTTATGCTTATGCTGAATACTAAATGATTATAAAAATGCCACAATAGTCAAGTAATTATGTATTTAAGTAATTATTGGTGTTACAGAATGTTTTATTAGCTCAGTTTACCAATTCAAGTTAATGCTAAAATCAACATACCTCCTTATTCCTTCGAAGGAGCTACTGGCAAAGTCGATAACACCACTGGTAGGCCTTGTGACAACTCCAACCAAACCTTTACCAATTCCTTGAAAAAGAAATAAACACATACAGATGGTTCTTGATAACAAACTTGAATTGCCCTTAAGCCTTTTAACAGAAGATTCTTTGTAGTGATCAATTGACTGCGTATTGAATTGAAAGCGTAAATACACATGAGGATACACTATTTCCAGGTTATTGACAAAATAAAACATTAACTTATGATAAATACTCTGATTTTTAAGCAAAATGAGCCATTTTAAAATTAAAGATACATATGAGGTTACAGAGAATGCATCACGGTATATATAGTCAGATTAAATATCACTTTTCAGGAATACCACGACATATTGTCACAGCTCTACTAACTGTATGCAACTTACCCTTAAAGAAACCCTTGGCTCCCTCCTCCTGTGCCCCTTCAAGCGGTTTCCTCACGATCCCTGTCACTCCGTCAAACACTCCCTTGAACACGCAAACATATGGATTGATAAATAGAGTGTGAGGCCTGATGGTTCACCTGTGCATACTTACATTTGTACTAGTGTGCTATTTAGGGATACAGATACCTCACGCTACAATACGCATCATTGTTAAAACAAGTGAAAACCGCAAACCCTTCTGAATTAGTTTAAAATATTGCTCATAAAAAGGGTGATCCAGGGTAAAATATAATATAAAGATGAACTCCCCCGATAACTTGCTAACTCACCATGACCAAGCCCTTCCCGCCCCGGGCGAATCCCTCCCGAGCGTTTGCGGGCCTCTTGTTGAGTTGTTCTCTTCTCTTCTTCTGGTAGTCGTCGTCAAGGGTTAGCGCCGCCATTCCCTTACCCAGGGTTCCTGTGATTCTGGATACAGCTCCGGCTGCTCCTCCTGCAAGAGTTCACAATGGATAATGGTAAACATTTATTTTGTTTTGTTCCTCTACCTCTGAACTACAATTTATTCAACTTGTTCTCTATGTCACTTATGTGAATTATGAGGAATTAACTTCTGTTCTGTTCTGTTCTGAACTGTGATTAGTTTGCAAAAATGTGTCCCATTTGACATCCAATTGCTATCGAAGAACTCTTGTGTGCATTGTAGAATCACTTGATGCCCCTCTTGCTAAATTGAGAAGGGAGGGCATGAGAGCAACTAGTCATATGACAGATATTGAACAGAGCTTTCCTCCTGTTGCCGCCATATTGTTTGAAGCAGGTCAACCAATTGTGACACTCAGCTGTGCATATAAGTCTTTTGCTGTATTTGGCAACTGAGTTTGTGCAAGATCTTCAATGTTTTCTAAAGTATTGACATATGATTTATATTGAAACTATATAGGATGATTGGACAATATTTTATATCAAAAAGATATGACTGAACTTGATGATTTAATGTATTTATTTCTAAAAGTGATAGGGCCTAATCTAGTTAAAAGGTATGGTGATTTAGTTCAATTGACCACTCACCAACTGCATGACCGAAGAGACTGCGAACTCCCAATGCAAGACCCTCTGCAAACTCTTCTGGACCTTGAATTGCACCCTGGGAATTGAAAAAAGATCGTAAAATATTGAAATCATTTCTTTATAAACTCTACATTTTTTATTTACCAAAATTTGTATCAACTTAAGTTGCAAAAAGTCCCATAGCTGGTTTACACAATAAACCAATTAACATAACAAAAGAAATAATATAAATATTAGAACTTCGTGGCATTCGTTTTAAGCCAAAATTGATATCTCCTTATTTCTTAAATATTTTTAAAGTTAACCAATTTGGCTCTTTTTAAATATTATACAAGCATAACTTGCAGTGTTGCATCTAGGATTCCCTTAACATGGGTCATGCAACCCACCAACTTAAAAAATGTGGGTATCATGCAACCCACCATCTAAAAATAGAGCCATGGGCTCTGTAGCTCATCAGACTTTTGATGGAAAAAGTTTTTGACCCCTGTGACCCCATTTAGGGTCTTTAGGTCACAAAATCTACAAGTTTGAATCCCCATTGGCCAAGGAGTCTACACACAACTTTTTAGCTCTCTAGACCATTTGGAACTGGAGGAGAAGATGAAAATAGGTTTTGAAGGTTGTGACCCCTGTGACCCCATTTGGGGTCATGGGGTCACCAAACCTAAAATTTAGAATTCCCATTTGCCCAGGAGTCTACACACAACTTTTCAGCTCTCTAGACCTTTTGAAACTAGAGAAGAAGGAGTAAAATATGTTTTTAAGGTTTTGACCCCTGTGACCCTAAGTGGGGTCAACGGGTAACCAAACCTAAAATTTAGAATCCTCATTGGCCAAGGAGTCTACACACAACTTTTTAGCTCTCTAGAACTTTTGGAACTGGTGAAGATGGAGTAAAATAGGTTTTTAGGTTTGGACCCCTGTGACCCCAATTGGGGTCAAGGGGTAACCAAACCTAAAATTTAGATTCCTCATTGGCCAAGGAGTCTACACACAACTTTTCAGCTCTCTAGACCTTTTGGATCTGGAGAAGAAGATGAAAATAGGTTTTTAAGGTTTTGACCACTGTGACCCCAATTGGGGTCATGAGGTCATGAAATCTACAATTTAGAATCCTCATTGGCCAAGGAGTCTACACACAACTTTTCAGCTCTCTCGACCTTTTGGATCTGGAGAAGAAGATGAAAATAGGTTTTTAAGGTTTTGACCACTGTGACCCCAATTGGGGTCATGAGGTCATGAAATCTACAATTTAGAATCCTCATTGGCCAAGGAGTCTACACACAACTTTTCAGCTCTCTAGACCTTTTGGAACTGGAGAAGAAGATGAAAATAGGTTTTTAAGGTTTTGACCCCTGTGACCCCAATTGGGGTCATGAGGTCATGAAATCTACAATTTAGAATCCTCATTGGCCAAGGAGTCTACACACAACTTTTCAGCTCTCTAGACCTTTTGGAACTGGAGAAGAAGATGAAAATAGGTTTTTAAGGTTTTGACCCCTGTGACCCCAATTGGGGTCATGAGGTCATGAAATCTACAATTTAGAATCCTCATTGGCCAAGGAGTCTACACACAACTTTTCAGCTCTCTCGACCTTTTGGATCTGGAGAAGAAGATGAAAATAGGTTTTTAAGGTTTTGACCACTGTGACCCCAATTGGGGTCATGAGGTCATGAAATCTACAATTTAGAATCCTCATTGGCCAAGGAGTCTACACACAACTTTTCAGCTCTCTAGACCTTTTGGAACTGGAGAAGAAGATGAAAATAGGTTTTTAAGGTTTTGACCCCTGTGACCCCAATTGGGGTCATGAGGTCATGAAATCTACAATTTAGAATCCTCATTGGCCAAGGAGTCTACACACAACTTTTCAGCTCTCTAGACCTTTTGGAACTGGAGAAGAAGATGAAAATAGGTTTTTATGGTTTTGACCCCTGTGACCCCAATTGGGGTCATGAGGTCATGAAATCTACAATTTAGAATCCTCATTCGCCAAGGAGTCTACACACAACTTTTCAGCTCTCTAGAGTCATTGGTTCTGGAGAAGAAGTCGAAAATGTGAAAAGTTTACGGATGGACGGACGGACGGACGGACGGACGGATGGACGGACGGACGCCGGACGCCATGCCATGCCATAAGCCCATCGGCTCTTTCAGACCTGATGAGCTAAAAATGAATGTAGGAAAAAAAGTAACAGGAAAAAAAGTAACAGGAAAAAAAGTAACGGAAAAAAAGTAACAGGAAAAAAAGTAACACTTCTTATATAAAGAAACACTTTAGTAGGAAATTGAGTTTGAATTATGTTAGGATTAGTGTTGATAATCTTGGCATAAATTTAAAGAGGATTATCACACTTAACATCACATTTAACATCAAAGGTACACTTGTTACGTAAAACAACCTAATTAAATTGGTATTAACTGTTTCCTTCTCACCTGCTCAATTATATCGACATAATACTCGACATTTGGACTAGGCTCACTCATTTACTATCACACTGGCCTCACTCATTTATACTTAATAATTACCTAACTGCTTTTCAAGATAAAGGAAAAAATACACAAGTCAAACTTATGGTACAATAAGCCATTCACAATATCAGAACTTAACATTATTGTAAATAACAAAAAAGGAACAGCATCCGGTATTGATCAAACCAGTTACACAATGCTTAAACATCTCCCGTATATATGTGTTATTAGATTTTTTACAATAAGTTATGGACCAGTTTAGTATAGACCAGTCTCCTTAACATCTAATCTATGTAAATCACTCGAAATTATCTGTTTGTATATTGTGTCATATTTTGTTAAACCTCATGAAATAAAAAAAAACAAAAAAAAACTGTTACTTTTTTTCCTGTTACTTTTTTTCCTAGCAAAAACTGTTACTTTTTTTCCGTTACTTTTTTTCCTGTTACTTTTTTTTCGATCACCTCTAAAAATATATGGGTATCATCTAAGTAGTTTGAATAACACACAGAAGTAGTGGTTTGTGAGCTTTAAAAGTGATGAGAAATCTACTTACCACATTTAGAAAACTTTAACCTCAGTCAGAAAGTCAATTTAAAACAGACCGATGCCATTTTCACTTTCTATCGGCACTGTTGGATTACCGTTCATTGTCACTGTCACATCGGCAGAATTACTTACTGTAATTTGTGTAAAAAAGTCAGTAATGCGCTTCCTTTTCGGATTAGACATCGCTAGGTCACTAAAGGTTGATATAAAACTGCGAAATATTCAAAGTTTAGCCATCAAAACTTCGTAACATGGCAGGTTGACATCGTGAAACACGATCGATGAAGCGATCATTCCACTGCGTCACGTGACACTTGTCAGCCAATCGGTATTGCTTTAGTACTAGAACCCAATGACGTATCATTTTTCGACCAATCACCATGGCTGTTGCTTCTAAATAATGACCGAGAAGGTCAGTTCTAAATTTAGACATTCAGGCTTTTCCAATCTTTAGCGAGTTTCATTTTGTTCACAACTCGTGTGTAGATTTTTAATATGAAAAAAAATATTCTGACGCTTGCTTACAAGGGAAATGCGTACATATGGAAGATTTTGCGTAACATCTGACGCATGAAAAATAAAATATGCGTTTTAGTTAATAAAACTGCGTTAATTACGCAATTACGCTGCCTAGATGCAACACTGCATAAGAAAGAGTTGTTTGGCATCAGTTTGAATATCATAATTTCAAAAAGCCCTATTTCAAATCTAGCTAAGAGTAGTCATTAAAATGACAACAAATCTAGATATAGCTCAGATGGTAGAGAGTCAGCTAGTCACCCAGAAGGCCCGATTCAATTGCACGCAAGGTAGTACCAAAACATCGTGAGATGGTAGTTGTTGCTTCCCTGCTTGTCATTTCACATTAAAAGGATAAAACAACCCTGTGCTGATGAAATTTAAGAGTTATTATTATTATCATTCACCTGGCAGGGTTCATAGAAGAGATCCACCGCTCCCTCGGATAGTCCTCGGAGAAGTCCGAACGGGTTGCCCAGCACATCTAGACCGAGCACCAGCACGTACATCTGTTTGATGGCCTGGGGAGACAGTGATTTCATAATGTAACGGAGAGATTTGAACTGGAGGAAAAACAGAACATGATTCACCAGCATCCTTA
This sequence comes from Steromphala cineraria, assembly GCA_916613615.1. NCBI lineage: Eukaryota > Metazoa > Mollusca > Gastropoda > Trochida > Trochidae > Steromphala > Steromphala cineraria. The sequence continues at coordinate 21,466,586 of OU744723.1, read as the reverse complement.
AATTCTTGACAGCCTTTAGGGAGAGAGTTTCCCAATAGAATTTGTTCATAATTCATTAAAGGGATAGACCAGTGCTTGAAATACAGCCAGTCCGTCAGTCTTTTAACTGGCTACTTTTTGCCAGGACTGGTTACTTTTTGGTCAGGACTGGTAAATTATCAAACATTTTCTTCATTTTTCCATAAGGAATAAACCAATTAATTTTCAAGGCAGGCTAGGTTTCAAATCTATTTTATACACTGAAATTCTAGGGGAAAATAAAGATAAATTTTGAAAAGCTTGACCAAAAGTATCCAGTCCTGGTAAAAAGTAGCCAGTGTAAGGACTTGTGGACGAGCCATATTTTAAACACTGGGAGTTTACCAATTATTTTTCAGGACTGGCTAGGTTTCCAATCTATTTTATACACTGGATAAACAAGAAATAAATCCCACCTGTCCAGCATAGTGCCTGGTCATTTCCCCGGTCAGCTGACTCTGGTTGTAGAAGGTGTGAGTCCTCTCGAAGTAGCCCAGTCTGAAACACAAGCCTCCGACAATAAGAAATCGTAATTGGTATTAAAACATGAAAAGACCTTCTTTACGGCCATGATAGAAAGCCTTCAACCCTAGAATACTACTTCGACTGCAGTGAAACCTGCTTGCAGTGGCTGGAACAATTGGTTGCACTGTATTCAACTAGATTAGCGTTTGCGGGATACCGCAAAAGCAGAGCAGCCCCGGAACTTGGGGTTTCGCCTTACCCTGTTCCGCCTTTTACAGGCCTCACCAAATTGGGAATTTTCTCGTGACCTTGACCTTTGACACTCAAGGTCACACAATCAATGAACACATTTCATTGAGTATAACATTATTGTAATGAAATAAAGTGTTTAAAATTAAATTAATCCATTTTCTCCATATATGTTGACCTTGTTGTGACCTTGACCTTCGACAGTTCGTACCCAAAACTTTTTGAAAATGTTGTACTTCTCAAGGGATAATATATACAAAATCTAAACTTCATAGCACAAAAAAATTTCAAGTTATTGTGTTTACAAGGTATTGCAATAACTCATATTTCATGACCTTGACCTTTGACCTTCAAGGTCACACAATAATTGAACACTTTTTATTGAGTATAACAATCATGTATTGATTAAACGTGATCATAGTTAAAATAAAGCATTTTCGCTAAACCATGCTTAAGTCATGACCTTGGTGTGACCTTGACCTTTGACGGATTGTAGCCAAAACCTTTTCAAAATTTTTTACTTTTCCAAGGATGATATATACCAAGTTAGAGCTTCATAGCACAAAAACTTTTCAAGTTATCGCGTTTACAAGGAATTCTTAGAGTGAATACATATCTTGTGACCTTGACCTTTGACCTTGAAAGTGAATGTGTCAAAATCGTTCCCCCGAGGTCCTTAGACGGGGCTGCTAATAATAGCATAACATTTGAGCAAAAGGTTTCTGGAGGTGAGTTGATGTGGGGTTTAAAGCCACTTTCAAGATTATTTAATGTATATCCCGTCTACTGGTATTATTGCAATTTATTACCTACAAGGGCAGTCATACCGAGGTTCATATTTTTCATATGTTGCCCTAGGGCAAAATATCACTTTTTCATTGTGATGTCACGTTATAAACAATGCTTTGACGTCACGGTTCACCTGTGACGTCACAATGCATACGGGACGGCGGCGGCTAGTCTGCCTATGCTAAGAGGTAGGTTTTGAGTATTTTCTTTAATTTTGGGACTACTGTAATAAACAGAATATTATATTTGTGCCCATGACATACTATGTTTACGACACTCGTGCCTAAATATCAGTATTTCCCGAGCGAGAAAGCCTGAGTATGCTTTGTGGTCAGACCTGCGAGCATCGGCTGGAACCATATGTGGTACTCCAACAATATTCAGTGTAGCATTGCAACCCAAAATTACTGGTGTAGAACAGTTTTCAACCGTGGACCTCTTGATCTGAACGTGCTTACCACTGCTCTATCCCACCCCCTCTGAATAAAAAACATCTAATATCACTCAAACCTGACTCCCTTGGCAGTCTGAGCTGACCTCGGGAGTCAGGCCTCGAGTGCTGATATTTCAAATAATGACCTCACCATGAGTAATCAAGTGTTTTATTGTACCTAAATTAATTTTTCCTCAGGTTTTTTATGCATGTGTTTTATGAGTTACGTCAAAACAAAGCGTTTGGGTAGGGTTTGTAAAGTTTGACTCACTTAAAGACAACGTCCTGTACATCAGTCAGTACGACCCCGACACTCTGCATGAAGACGTTGAGGATGTTAGACTTGATCTGGGTAGGTTTGCCGCTGTCGTCTCCCCCTCCTCCTTGTAGAGAGAAGCTCAGGTGGATCTGCAGTGGAGTTGAAGGGTTTGGTAACCACAAACCGCTAGGACGAACACAGTTCACAAGAGAAGACAAGACAACAGCTACACATAACAACGTTTAATACAAGGTCGCGTGTGTAAGGTTCTGAACTGCACATCCATGGCCTGAACAAAGCCTAGCGCAGGTGACTAGACTGTATGCATGTTTGGTAACGACAAATGGCTAGGACGTACACAGTTCACAAGAGAAGACAAGACTACAGCTACACACAAAAATGATTAATACAAGATCGAATGTGAGTAACAAGTCGCGTGTGTAAGTTTCCAAACGGCACATCCATGGCGTGAACAAAGCCTAGGGAAGGTGACTAGACTGTATGCAAGTCTTGACTCATCATAAGTTTGAGTGAGAAAACAACCTTTTATCAAGGCATCGACATTTTGAGTTATTATGTTTATGTTATTATTATGGTAATACTGGGCATTGACAATTGATCTGCAATGGTATTTTGTCAAGGAGTCAACAAATGAACAAGGAGTCACTTTACTGCCAAGGATTTATTTCAAATTTCAATTAACAAGAAACTGTTATGAAGGTAATTGAGGAATCCTTTTTTAGCTGAAGATTCTTAATTATGTAAAGGAGTCCAGAAAACAACTTTTACAAAGGATACAAAATGAATTGCAAAGAAGTTAATGATTTTGCCAAGAGTCAATTGCTTATCCAAGAGTTAATGAGTTGTTTAGAAGTCAATATATTCTTAGGTAGTCAGTGAATCATTTAGGAGTCAATATAGTAGGAGTAGTTGTACAGAGGTTAAATTTTATTCAGAAGTTAATAATATGGCTATCAACTGATCTTGATTAGTGAGAAGTATAAAGGAGTCTATATTATCATATTTTCAAGATTCTTTTGCACAGGATACAAAATGAACTCTCAAGATGTTATTGATTTATCCAAGAGTCAATGACTTATCCAAGAGTAAAAAAAGTGTAGGGGGGAACAACCTCTTATATTCAGGAGTCTATCAAGTCCAGTCTCAGTTAAACATATTGTTCAGGCATATTGTCTTATCCATGGGTTAATGAAGAAGTCAAAATATTCTTAAGTAGTCAAAGAATCATCAAGGAGTCAATAAAGTGCCAAGAGGTCGAGATGTTACCCAGGAGTCATTAAATGACTTTCAACTGACCTTGATGGGCGAGAAGTGAAGATAATCGTAGAAGTTCTTCTGTTCTTCTGCAAGGGAGAGACCAACGACGTCCATCAGCTGTGCTTCCGTCTTCTTCATGTCAACAGTGAACTCCTTCGTCTGGACACACCACAAAGAAAATAAAGTTAAGGAGAGAAAATTTGGATTAATGCATCCCAAAAGAGTATATATATATCATTTACAGACATTTACAGACATTTCTAAGCTTCGGTCTTCTTCATGGCAACAATGAACTCCTTCGTCTGATTGAAACACAGAAATCATAGAGTACAATTAACCTAGTCAAACTTCTTCTGCAAACTAGTCGAAGTCCTACTTTCCTGTATAGAGTTACATGTTTTTTACATGATAATTTCACACTAATTTCAAATATGTTTGTGAGGTTAGCATTTCAGTTGTTCAACATTAAACAATTTGACAAAGAATAAAGTGCATTGCTAAAAAAATATAAACATCGTGAAATGAAGCCAATCATCGAAAGTACGATCGTGGAATGCATTACTACGACAAAATGCTGTCGTAACTGATAACTTTTATTATGTATTATTTGTAAATATTTCTTCCTTTCTATCAATCAAGTATTTCTTTCTTTATTTTGCTAATGAATTAGCATAATACAGTACCATGGTTCATACAGCCAAAACAGAATAAAATTACAGTACTGTTCAAGCACTTTTTTAGGACATTTTACCATTTTTCAAGTATATATATTCGCAGGTAAAGAAACAAAACTTTCGGTTTCGATGCCGCCATTTTCCAAAATACTACATTGCGACATCAAAATTTTCCGAATGCAATCAATCGTGAGAAGCGGAAATTACCGATTTTGTTGGAATGATTGGAAGCCCGCAGACTGGTTTCGTTTCATTCCGTTCTCTACTCATTTGTGCAATTAACAGAACAAAGATACATTCCGTATTTTAGATCTTGATCGATGTCAACGTAAATTCCAGTACATTTTTGGAAATTTCAAGGACATTTCCGTGAAATTCCAGTACTTTTCAGGACATTAATTAAGCATTGTAAATTCAAGTACTTTTCCAGTATCAAAAACAAATTCAAGTACTTTTCCAGGCCCGTGCGAACCATGAGTACATTTGTTTTCTCGCAATGCTTACGTTTCAAAATGGTAGACGAAGCGCGATTGAGTGGTGCCTTTAAGGGAAAAAGAGTAGAGAAGTAAACATAATAATGACCTCCTGTTCCCGAGACACAGGCTCTCCAGATGCGAACAGTTCCAGAAGAGCATTGAGGAAGCCCTGGTCAACCTTCACAGCAAACTCCTGGATCAGAACCTTGAAGTATCTGAAATAGTCAACAATACAAATCAGCACTGCACAATCTGGTTATTAGACATTAAGGATTTCTGGATCAGTCTATGATACGAATCAGCACTGCACAATCTGGTCATTAGACATTAAGGATTTCTGGATCAGTCTATGATACGAATCAGCACTGCACAATCTGGTCATTAGACATTAAGGATTTCTGGATCAGTCTATGATACGAATCAGCACTGCACAATCTGGTTTTTAGACATTAAGGATTTCTGGATCAGTCTATGAAACAAATCAGCACTGCACAATCTGATTATTAGAATTATATGACATTATCAACAATACAAATCCAAACTCCGAAATCTGGTTATTAGACTTAGTAAGTTTCTTGATCAAAGTTATGAATTATATGAAATAGTCAACAATACGAATCAGCCCTGCATTATCAGTTTATTAGACTTCGGAAGTTTCTTAATGAAATTTATGAAATAGTTAGTAAAACAAATCTGCAAAGCACAATCTGGTTATTCGATTTATGAATTTCTCGTTCAAGATTTTGAAGTATATAATATTTCACAACTTTAAATACATCTCTTTCTATAATCATTAAAGAATTTTCTATTATTGCTTTCAAGGAGATTGATCAAGAAGATATAATGAATTTTCCGATAACTATTGGTAAAAACAACAAATAGAGTTAGCTCACTTGATCTGTGCAACATTGCTGTGTTCATGTTTCCGTTGCATCATACTGATCTCGGTGAATGGTTTTGGAACTGTGAATAAAAAGGTCTTTTGGTTACTACAAGCAACAATGACAAACATAGGACTCATAAAGCATTTGATTTTTTTTGCAATGAACTGAACTCGAGAATCCAACATTAAAAACTACTTTAAAAACAAGATGTGTTTGTGAAACATGAATGCCCCCGGATGCATCCTGCTCGCTGTGTCAAGGTCAAGGTCACAAGGTCAAATGTCATGGTGTCATCTGAAAGATCTCATCACAAGGGATCCATATGTCAAGTATTAAAGACCTAGCTCTGACCAATCAAAAGTTATGACCAAGGTTAAAGTTTTTGTGGACAAACGGGCAAACGGACAAACGGACAGACGGACAGGTGAAAAACAATATACCCCCGGACTCTCCGATTCGGGGGCATAAAAACCCAGTAATCTTTTCAGTGACAAATCTGAGGTGTTATATCAAGGATTCATCAATTAAGATGTGAAAAGATGCATAATGAAACAGGTGTTGAAGCGAGCAGAGCTCACATACCTTCGTCCCACTTTGTGCAAACAATTTCAAATACCAGTAATAAAATTGTTAAATATTGGGTCAATTTGTATGATAGTGTCAAGTTTCCATGAAAATTGCAAAAAATATAATTCACATTTGGATGTAACCCTCAAAAGGCACATCTAGGAATCATAGTTGATATGTGCATGAAGTTTGATGAAGCTAGCATGCATAACTTGAGAGACATACTCCCGACAAAGTTTCTGGATGGAAAGGACAGATGGATGGACAGAATGAACGCTATATACTCGTTAGTTCATTAACAGGGGTATAATAGGATTAGGAAAAAGATTCCATTAGAATCTCTAAAATCCTAACACATCATGCCATTATTCATGACTGACCCTGACATTTGGAGATGTCAACTAGAAGACATTATCATGAACAGGACAATTAGCCAAGCGGATAAGTGCAATTTTTTAGCTGAATTGTGCACATCGTGATGCAAGCATGAAATTTGGCTTGATTGTAGTTTATACCTGTCTTATAACATACAGATCGAGAGGCCTCGCAAATTTTTCATATTTTTCATTTTTTTGGGTAAAAAAGTGAAAAAAAGTGTTTTTTTCACTTAATTTTATTTTCCTCTTTAAAAATTCTGAACCCTTAAATACTTTCTTATCATAAATTACATTGTTGGAAATTCAAAGCTGATCATTTTTCATTATATGCATGTATTTCTATCTTTAACGGTTAGGTCTACAGAAGTCATAACACTAAAACTAGGACTGCCGCAACAGTATTTAGGTCTTCAAGACTCTGTTTGAACTATTCACTAAATTTGTCAAACTTCCAAGCCCCATAAGCAACACCCACCACTCTCAGCAGCGACAGATTTAGGGGGAGGTATGGGAGCAAGGATGGTTGGGAAGACAGCTCCTCGCAGCTGGCAGTCCAGCTGCAGCCGGTTGATCTTAGCGTGCAGCTGCATCTGGTGTGGAGAGGTCTTGTACTGGAGCCAGATCCCGTCCACAAAGCTGCGGCGGATCTCTCGCTTGTTGGGTTTGAACATCATCATCTTGTCCTTGTAGTTTGTGAAGTCAACCTTAACAGAAGTGTTCATTTTAGAACGAACATCGTAAATTGCATGCAAGTCATTCAACAGTGGACACAGAGATGATCTCGAACCTTTTTTGAATAGATTTTATTTATAACATGGCCGATATTATTCCTAGGAGAAAACTTTTTATAACTCGCCGTGTAAGATACTACAGTGTAATATCTATAGGACAATATAAAACTAGTGTAATCACGACTTCCGGTAATGGCGTCTGAGCGTTAGGACGTTTACCTAGACAGCTCTGGATTTTTTCCTTAAAAACTGACATATTCAACCATCTTTAGCCGAAAATGAGTGGAAAGGGGCAGAAGGGCCGTTCCAAAGCAAGTACTCCTAGTGTGAAAACTTATCTTAATCCTCAAACGACGCAGATTGAGACCGATTCGATGGGCGAACTGAACGATACAACGCCGCCGACGGACGCCATGTTGATCACAAACGAAATGAAGAATTTCATCAAAACTCAAACTAGCGAAATACTCCAATCACTTGACTCGGTGAAGGCGGAACTGGCACAGTTAAATACACGTTCCTCGGATATGGAACGGTCCATAGAATTCAATGCCAATCAAATCTCAGACGTGAAAAAAGAAATTGACAATGCGGCCGTAAAATACCAGGAGAAGTTCATGGAACTTGAAGTTTACTCTAGAAGATCCAACATACTACTTTACGGTCTAAAGCCTATCGAGAATGAATCTCCTATGACATTGGAACGTGTGGTGAAGGATGTCTTTATTACGGTTCTGGGACTAGACGAGAACAATGTGAGGGCCATGCTTTTTGCCAATGTACATCGTCTCCCTCGACAGAAATCTGAACCTGGTAAACCCGACCCGATAATTGTGAAATTTATCAGCGTACCACAGCGAAACTTGGTGTTCTCGACAGCTCGAAAGTCATTCAAGGCTCTAGTGGAGAAGAAAATGGCAATTCATAGTGATTTACCACAACCACTGAAGCAACTCCGGGCCAAACTAGCCAATCGAGCCCGCTACCTCAGGAATACCCACAACGTGCAGACGAGGATTTTTGAGAAGGGCGTCTCAATATCACTACAATACCGAAAAAATACAGATCACCCTTGGAAAACTATTGGAATCGAAGAAGAAATAGAGACTTAATTAGTGCTGTTTGTCAAGATACTCTAGGCTACAAAACCACAGTAAAACTCTGACTTTCAGTTATGTTAAAAAAGGTGGTGAACCTGATTGTTTTATGGTGCTAAATCGCCTTTAGGCCTACCTTCTGACGATTTAATTCTTTCAGGGTGTTAAATATTTTATTATATTTTATTTTTTTTTCAATTCTTCAATTTGCGACATTTGAACTAAGGCAAATCATGTTTATTCTAAAAACTGTTGTTTACGAGGAGCTCCTCTACACTACTGTTTCATTACCGTTGCTGAACGGAGCTACAACAACCTTGAACTTGAACTTTTTAACTTCCGGGTTAGCTAGTGAAACGGCATTGTGTTTACCGTGGGACATGATATGCTATCTGTTATACTCTTCGTCGATGGAAAGCAGACTACTCCGAAGAAATACAGATGATCCATGAAGGATTTTGTTTGACAGAACCGAAGAGAAAATAACATTTAATTTGAAGTCATCGTGAATCAAGTTCATGTGATACTCGGAACTCCAATATAACTTTCAATTATTATTAGATACACTGCATTGACATTGATTCCGTGGCTGATGAGTTGGTATTTTGAAAAGATGTGAAAAACCTATTTGCAAGTTTTTATAATGCGAAATAGCATGTTTACATTCGTTTACTTCAGTGTTTTTTTTAAAATATGATATATTGTTATTTGTGTTCTTGATAATCTTTTAGATAGGATTCTGAAAAATACTGCCCTGAACTTTCTTGTTGTCAGTTAGATAATGTGTTACACTTTTTGGACTATCCAGTTGCTGTTTGCCATTACTTGGAAGGAAAGTTGAGTGTAATATATGTATTTTAAGAGTGTGTGGATGGGGGGTATCGTTGTTGGATACCTATATGTCTGTATGTTTGTGTGTGTGACTGGGTGTAGAATACTGAATATGATTTTAGATGATACTTCAATCTCCCTTTTGGTCTTGCAATGTTGTGTATTACAGATAATGGCTAAGAAGTGTTCACCTTTTTCTATTTTCACCTGTAGAAGTGATTACCTATTCCCAATTTTCACCTGTTATTCTCCCATCAGATTCCATATGTTTTTCACAACACCGCCTTGCCCAATTTTAGATAACAGTCGGTGCTTTGCAGTTATCCTCCACCTTACAGTAATTTATTAGCCATGGATGACAAATTTAGCTGTTGCTCCCAAAATTGCAGAGGCTTAGGAGATCCCAAAAAAAGGAAGGATGTCTTCAATTTCTTAAGAGCTAAAAAACATTCAATCTACATGCTCCAGGATACCCATTTTGATACCAAATTAGAATCATATATTCGAGCGGAATGGGGTTTTGATTGTATCTTCAATTGTAACAACAGTCAATCTCGGGGTGTAGCTATCCTAATCAACAACAATTTCTCCTATAAAATTCACAAGATAATTAAGCATGAAAAGGGGAATGTTTTGATTTTAGATATCACAATATGTGATAAAAGATTAACATTGGTAAATCTTTATGGGCCTAATGTAGACTGCCCAAATTTTTATATTTCAATTCTTCAGCTAGCATTATCCTTTAATAATGAACACTTTATATTTGGTGGAGACTGGAATCTTGTTTTAAACCCAGACACTGATGTTTATAATTATATCAATGTTAATAATCCAAATGCTCGAGAGCAAGTGTTTAAATTGATTGGTGAGCTTAACCTTATTGATGTATGGAGGGACCACAATCCTGATTCTATGAAATTTACTTGGCGTAGAAAAAACCCTCTCAAACAAGCTCGTCTAGATTTCTTTCTGGTCTCTGAATCTTTGTTCCCTTATATTCAGTCAACGGGTATCAGTGCTGGTTACAGGACAGACCATTCGCTTATAGATGTTCATTTCAGTCTTGGTGATAAGGGTAAAAGGTCTTCCTATTGGAAATTTAACTCTTCTCATCTGAAGGACATGGATTATGTTATGACTATTAAAGAAGTGATCTCAAATGTGAAGAAACAGTATGCAGCCCTGGTTTACAATTTTGATAATATAAATACAATTCCTGACAGGGACCTCCAACTTAGAATTAGTGATCAACTCTTTTTTGAAACTTTGTTAATGGAAATAAGAGGAAAGTCTATCTCATATTCCTCATATATTAAAAAGAAAACCTCAAAAAAAGAAAATGACTTGATAAAAGAAATTGATATTTTGGAAAAATCTATCTCCAACCCTCATGATTTAGAACTTCTTGATGCCAAAAGAAATGAATTGGAAAGTTTAAGAAAAAGGAAAATGGAAGGAATATTTGTAAGATCAAGGGCTAAATGGATTGATGAGGGGGAGAAAGTCACAAATTATTTTTGTAATCTAGAAAATCGAAATTTTGTCAGCAAGACAATGAATGAAATTGAAAGGCCTGATGGATCTGTTATTCATGATTCTGATGATATTCTTGAGGAAGCAAGGTCCTTCTATAGAAATTTCTATTCATGTAACAAGGATCTTGAGTCAAATGTAGACATCTGTGATGTTTTGTGTGAGGATTTACCTGTCTTGGATAAAGTTGATTCAGACTCTTTGGAAGGATACATTACTCATGAGGAATTACTTAAAGCACTTAAAGGTATGAAAAACAACAAGAGTCCTGGAACAGATGGTTTTTCTGCAGAATTCTTTAAAATGTTTTGGATTGACTTAGGCTATTTTGTTTTGAGATCTATCAATAGTTCTCTGGATGTTGGTGAATTATCTATTACACAAAAACTAGGGGTTATTACATGTATTCCTAAAGGTGACAAACCAAAGTGTTTTCTCACCAATTGGAGGCCCATTTCCTTGCTTAATGTAGTCTATAAAATGGCTTCTTCCTGTATTGCTGAAAGGCTTAAAAAAGTCCTTCCCATTCTTATTAATAATGACCAAACTGGTTTTATGTCCGATCGATATATTGGTGATAATATAAGAATTGTATATGATACACTTGTGTTTACTGAATCTCAAAATATTCCAGGTATGCTGTTCAGAGTAGATTTTGCTAAGGCTTTTGATTCTGTTTCTTGGACATTCATACAGAAAACATTATCTTTTTTTGGTTTTGGTCCTGTCATTAAAAGATGGATTGAAGTGTTTTACAAAGATATTAAGTCTTGTGTTGTCATAAATGGCAAAATGTCCTCCTCTTTTGAAGTTCTTAAGGGATGTAGACAGGGGGATCCGTTGTCTCCTTATATTTTCTTGCTGTGTGTGGAGATACTGGCAGGCATGGTGCGTGAAAACAAGAATATTAAAGGCATTTGTGTTAATAATACAGAGTATTTAGTTTCACAATATGCAGATGATACTGATTTTCTTCTTGATGGGAGTAAGGAGTCTCTTGAAGCTGTTATTGAATCTCTGGATATCTTTGCTAGTATGTCTGGTTTAAAGATTAATTATGATAAATCACAGGTGATATGGATTGGAAGTAAGAAAAACAGTACTATAAGATACCTATCTCAGTTAAGACTCCAATGGAACCCCTCAACATTCAAGGTGTTGGGTGTTACTTTTAGCACAAATATTTCAGATATTGTTCAGCTGAATTTTAGGTCTAAGCTTTTTGAACTTAAACAAATAATGAATAAATGGGTAAACAGAATTTTAACCCCAATTGGAAAGATTGCATTGATAAAATCGTTATTAATTTCTAAACTGAATTATCTCTTTTTAACTTTACCTAATCCTCCTGGAACTTTTCTCAAAGAACTTAACCAACTGTTGTTCAAGTTTGTTTGGAATCAAAAACCTGATAGAATAAAACGAGAAATGCTATGTAAACCAGTTAAAGAAGGTGGATTGGGTATGATCAATATATTTGAATATGTTAAAGCCTTGAAAGTGACATGGATCAGAAAGTTAGTCACTAAAGATCCCAAGTGGAAATGTATTTTATGTGCCACTTATTCTAAATATATTGAATTTGACAAATATGGCAACGAGTTTTTGAAGAAAATTGTTTGTAACCTTGACAATCCCTTCTGGATTGACTGTTTTAATGCTTGTTTGGACTTCTCAAGGAAAATCAAACCTGTTAACTTTCAAGACTTTTTGTCTGAGCATATATTTTATAATAGCAACATTCTTGTTAGTAAGAAAACAGTCTTTTATGAAAGTTGGTTTTCCAAAGGTATTACTCAAATTAGTGATCTTGTTAATGACCATGGTGATTATCTGTCTCTCGATGTATTTAATAGAACGTATCATTTGAATGTATCCTTTTTACAGTATTATGGTGTGGTTAGTGCTATAAGAAAATATTTTGCGGGTTTGTCAATACTGAAAGAAGACACTGGACATTGTTCTGTAAGCCCACCAATTACTCGCTTGCTACTTTCAGTTAAAAAAGGCTCAAAAGCCTATTACTACATCTTGTGTTCTTCAGATAGGAAACCAAGAGCACAGTCCAAATGGCAAGAAGAATTTAATGGTGATCTTGATTGGAATTGTATCTTTTTAAAACCATTTAAAACAACACAAGATACAAAATTAAGATGGTTTCAGTACAGGATACTCCATAGAATTTTAACTACAAATATATTTCTTACAAAAATTAGAATTAAAGACTCTGATCTATGTACTTTCTGTAATGAAGAACAGGAATCCATTTGTCACTTGTTCTGGGATTGCGAATTCGTACAAGTATTTTGGTCAATATTTCTTTCTTGGTTAACTGAAAACTGTAATCACATCCATAACCTTAAACTCTCTTTGGAATTGATAATCTTTGGCTGTAAAAAAAATGTTTTCACTGATGCTGTTTTTGATTTATTCATTTTATTAGGTAAATACTACTTGTACAAATGCAAGCTGAACTCCTCACTACCAAGTTTTACTCATTTTAAAAATGAGTTGAGATTGAGATATTATATAGAAAAATGTTGCAAAAAAGAATTTTATGCCAAGTGGATTATGTACCATTGTTTATTCAAAGACGACTGAAACATTTATGTCTAACTTTTTGACATTGATCTAGTATTGGTGTGAATGGTGTGTGAAAGTTTCTGTCTGTATTTTATTGTTTAAAAAAGGCTTCCTTGTAACCCAGACTGAATTTGATTTCAATTATGTCTGTCGACTTGGCAGTCCCCTGGCTGCTGAGTTTTTGATTGTTACAGGGTTTGAGGAATAAAAAAAAAAAAAAAAAAAAAAAAAAAAAAAAAAAAAAAAAAACTAGTGTAATCACAGTAGTGTGTTGTTGTGATGTCACATGTAAGAATGCTGTCGCAATGGCTGCCGAGTTGCAGAAAATGCTAGTTTCAGCACTCTGTCAAACTTTTTTCCCCCTCGTTTTATACAAAATCATTCACTTGTTTCATAACAATTTAGTTTAGTTTAGTTTTCTCTATGTATATTACACATTGAAACAAGAAGTTGTTATCAGAAAGGTAATGATCTTAAAGGTAATGATGGAAAAATCTGAACTTAAGTTTGGTCTGCAATTTAAACCCTCGATCCCCTAATCATTGCAAAATGCATTAACCACTGCCTCCTTGTCCAAGTTAATTCAAACACATACCTCATATTTATTCTCCAGATGCATCCGTCCATTGGGTGTCTTGCCAACAGAGAGCTCAGTGAGGTATCGCTGGTAGGCGTTCTCAAGGATCATACAGTCCTTGACCTTGATAGCCTTGTAGCGTTTTCTCTTCTCCTCCCAGATGATTCCAGAACTGAAGTATTCAATAATGATAATAATAACACTTTATTGTCCTTAGGACATACATATAGGAACTTCTAGTTGTACCAGGCAGCCATGGCACAGTGCCAGTTGCCTTATAATGCTGAATGTCAAGCAAGGCAGCAACATCTCCCACCTTTAAACATCTTCAATTGGAATCGAAACCCAGTCTTCAAGATGATGAGCAGACGCTCTACCAACTGTGCTACATGCCCGGTCTTTACTTTCATGTTAACTATTGAGCATTTTTCAGTTTCAGAGCTACCCCTAATTACATGTATATATTGCACATTAGCAAGCTCCCTGCTAGAGTCCGCATTTGCTACATAAAATTACTTTTCAATTGACATGCATGTCATTGAAATTTAAATTGACAACAAGAAATGAAAAATTTGAGAAAGATTTAATCAGAGAGAGCTCCTATTCTAAGTGAATTACACTTACTGTATTTGAAATAAGCACTCAAAAATGCCACATGAGTTTCCATGTAACACCTTTCGAGGATGTTGATAGCCTCACTCTAATGAAACAATGCCTTCCTTTATAATCCATCTATTAAATTATTAAACCATGCTATACCTTGTGATCCCTAGGAAAGCGATCTCGGTCTGGTTGTAGTTGTTGACAAGGGAAAGACCGAGACCCTGGATACACAAGTTGATCTCTTGCTCGATACGCTCCAACTCTCCGGCCTGAAACACACAGATAATAATAATAATAACACTTTATTGTCCTCAGTACATGTACATTTCGGAAATTCGATATGTGCCCATGGCACCCGGCAGCCACGGTGCAGAGCCAGTTAATGCGTTGTTCTGCCTTAAAAATGCTGAGTGTCAAGCAAGGCAGCAACAACTCCCACCTTTTAACGTCTTTTGGTATGACGTGACCGGGAATCGAACACCGGTCTTCCGGGTGACGACTGGACACTCTACCACTGAGCTATGCCCCCGGTATAATTGGTATACACATAAACTATCTTACAAGCTTCATAAACAAACATATATTTTCATATGATCTAGAAGAAAGAACTAATACTCTCCTGCCTGAATGATGCAGCTAGTTGTAGAGACAGTTGTAGATTTGAACAAATCCAGAGGGAGAACACCCTACCTGCTGAGCGATGGTGGCGACGGCAAGATCCTGAGTAAAGAGCAACACCCTCTGCATCCCATCCAGGAAGGACACCCAGTACACCTTGGTGTCAGAGTCGAAGAAGAACTCACCGATACCATCCTGCAGAGAAAGAGCTGAGTTATAGACAACAACAACTTTACAGACGTTCACAAGTTTATAGATAAAAGCCTTTTTCATCCATCCTTGCTTTGCAGGTAATTTAAATTTTGAGTCAAAACCTTGTATGGGAAAGTTAAATCACCATCTGGTCTACCAATGTCATCTTGTAAGTCACTGGGCTATAGGTGAGTTTCACACAAAAATAAGAAAAAAGATTATATCAGTAGTTATAAGCACATACTAGTGATACGAAACTACGGTTCAGGTTTCGTATCCAAAAATAATCACTCCTGCTTTGTCTGTATCCCATTATAAAGGAAAAGGTATCTTACAACAAAATGGCAGAGATTGACACTTTTCTAACATAAAAAATATATATACCTAGGGCAAAATTTCTGCTTTAAATACTAACGTATAGAATAACTAAAATTTTAGTAATCATACCTGAGTGAGATCGTTTTTGACGTCCTTCTTAGTTCCACAGGTGTAGAGGATTTCTCGTTTGCCAAGACTGTTTTCCCATGTGTAGAGAAGAGCTGAGTTGCCAGGCACTGACTGGATAGTCTTCAACCCACTGAATAGTAAGAGCAGAATAAAATCATCAATTATCATTGGTCAATTCACTGCAAAACATAGGGTCAGAATAAAATCATCAATTATCATTGGTCAATTCACTGCAAAACATAGGGTCAGAATGAAATCATCAATTATCATTGGTCAATTCACTGCAAAACATAGGGTCAGAATGAAATCATCAGTTATCATTGGTCAATTCACTGCAAAACATAGGGTCAGAATAAAATCATCAGTTATCATTGGTCAATTCACTGCAAAACATAGGGTCAGAATAAAATCATAAATTATCATTGGTCAATTCACTGCAAAACATAGGGTCAGAATGAAATCATCAGTTATCATTGGTCAATTCACTGCAAAACATAGGGTCAGAATGAAATCATCAGTTATCATTGGTCAATTCACTGCAAAACATAGGGTCAGAATGAAATCATCAGTTATCATTGGTCAATTCACTGCAAAACATAGGTTTAGAATGAAATCATCAATTATCATTGGTCAATTCACTGCAAAACATAGGGTCAGAATGAAATCATCAGTTATCATTGGTCAATTCACTGCAAACATAGGGTCAGAATGAAATCATCAGTTATCATTGGTCAATTCACTGCAAAACATAGGGTCAGAATGAAATCATCAGTTATCATTGGTCAATTCACTGCAAAACATAGGGTCAGAATGAAATCATCAGTTATCATTGGTCAATTCATTGCAAAACATAGGGTCAGAATGAAATCATCAGTTATCATTGGTCAATTCACTGCAAAACATAGGGTCAGAATGAAATCAAATCATCAATTATCATTGGTCAATTCACTGCAAAACATAGGGTCAGAATGAAATCATCAGTTTTTTTTTTTTTTTTTTTTTTTTTTTTTTTTTTTTTTTATTGTTCCCAATCCATATATACAATAGTAAACACTGTAGTTATACATAAAGATTTAAAACATCCTCTCAGAATGTTATACAATTCGGGATTCTAGACAACAGGTCAACAGAGAAATAATATAATCAATCAGTCACAACAAGTACATAGATGTCAATTATGATTCAAAAACTGGAAATAAAGGTAACCACTTTTTGGAAAATTTGTCAGAAGTATTATTTCTTTTAGATATGAATCTTTCTATTGTGAATATGTCATTTAATATCTTTATAAAATTCTTCAGATTTGGAATATTGTTTTTCAAAGAGCAAATGTATATATGTCTTTTGGCAGATAAAATTATGTGATGAAGTAGAGAGTTTTCATTGAGTGGACCAAACCAAACCAAGTATTTAGTCAGATTGAAATCATCAATAAATCTTCTAACCCAATCCTGAAGGTGGTTCCAAAAAATTGTAGTTTCCTCACATTCCCAATATACATGACATATATTTTCATTAGCATCCTTGCAGAAGGAGCATATTGCATTATCAATTAATTTCATACGCAAAAGCTCTTTTTTAGTATATATAATTCCATGCAAAAACTTAAACTGAAAGTCCTGAAGTTTGACATCCTGAATGTTTTTTCTATAATAAGTAAAGAGCTTCTGCCATTCAAAGTCATCATTTTCAAAAAGTTTTTCCCATTTTTGGCATACTGGCAGCTTAGCATTCTCAGTCATAAGCTTATCATAAAATCTTCTTGAGCCCTTTGTCAAAGTCTGAAAGTCTTTTTGTAAAGTACTGAAAAAATCTTTTCTATCTAAAATATTAAATCCTATTAAGGTGTCCTTCCATGCTTTAGGTAATATATGGAAGATGTAATCAAGATCTAAGTATGTACCACTTATCTGGTATTTTTTTTTTAAATCTGCAAAGGAGAGTAGGCCATGTTCTCCATATAGATCTCTTACTGTAAGAATTCCTTTCTTAGCCCATTGTTTAATGTAGTGGTTCGGGTTTTTAAAGTTATGGTTCAACCATAACGGTTGGGATAAGATTTCATTTAAGTTGTTATCTTCTATTGAAGTCTTAATACAATATGATTTCCAGGCTATCAAGACATCATTCCAAAAGGGGTTGTCTATTTTAACAATATTATGGAAATATGCACCATAATTCAGTATATCCTTTAATGGAAAATTGCATGGATTACTTACATTACTTACACTTAAATCATCAGTTATCATTGGCCAATTCACTGCAAGTTGAACATACATTTGGAAGAGTGTGTTGCCATTTTTTTCCATAGAAAATCCTATGATGATATTGGGATAATGAAGGTACACTACCTCTGGTTGAAGGTGACATGGCATTTGTCAGTAAAGTTGACCATCTGGACAGTGGCCAGTCCATTCTTGTAGGATTTGAAGGTAGTCACCATCGCACTCTCAGTCACCTGGCACTCGGCATTCACTCCTCCGTACTGGGATAAGACATAATATTTTTATATGTTTTTTTAATATCATGCATCCTGCTACATCAGTGTATATGTATCTGCATAACTCCTACACACCCTGATACCCTTGGACCAAAATCCTTGTAGGGTTGAAGGCTGATTTCTCTTTAGCCCATACTTTACAGATGAGGTGCTTGGGGTTTAACGCTGCTGTCAGGAGTATTTCACTTGTATAATTGCTGCTAGTATTATTGCAGGGAGACTCTTCAAAACACTGTTGTGGCCATGCACTGCAGTGAAACATACGAGCATTGACTGGAACTAACGAACCATGGGTGGTACTGCATACTTAACAGTCTAGGAGATGGTTTAAACTTTTTATCAAGTAGTGCCTCTTATGGAAATAGCAAAGTGTTCCTGAGAAAGCGTTCTCATTGGTTGAATTTGCCTGCCTTCTAATCTAGGTGGTGCAGCTATTGCTACATGATAGTCTACCTTGGCTGGCTTGTAAAGGAATACGAGAGTTTTGTCCTGAAGGATATCATGGTTTTTATTGGAGCTAAGTGGCTACATATTCCCTGATTAAGCAGGATGAATAATATCTATTTTGTCTTGAAACACAGCATATATCTGTCTCCTTACCAGCCAACTTTTAAATTTGATAAATTGTGAGCTTTACAAACAAGCTTTGCAAAAGCAAACACATAAATAGGACAGTCTAAGAAAACCTAGCCTCAATAATTAATGGCTATACTCCCATACTGAGTCTATCAAAATACAGTAAGAGGTCGCGACCTATGACCCTCCAACGTTATATGTGTGAAAGCAGACTATTGCGGCATGGTAAGACAAGCCCCGATTGGTCAAATCGAAAAGTAGGCTGACGTGAGCCCTAACTTCACCTAGCTAGGCTCAATATGGGAGTATATCGAGTGTTATTGAGGCTAGATTTACTAACACCGATACATAGGATTTAGTCATATCTGCACATGTGCAATTAAGGCATTCTCAACATTTATTATTTGGCTCTCAAGTTTTACAGACCTGATTGTTGAGACGCATCAAGCTAGAATGAGCCTTGTTGATGAGGAATGGTGCTGTGACCTCTTCTGAATCCTTGACCTTGACCTTCATTTTCATCTCCTTCTCAGTTTGCTCGGGCCAGAATGGCAAACACTGGAAATTTATAAGGAACATTTAAAAACAACCTTTGAAATGTGTGTCATGCTCATATGACCAAAGCCAGTTTCTTTCAGGACCAAAATTATATCTGCCTTATATTCTAGCTTATGTAAATTTGACCTTTTCAAAAGATGCATGACAATGACCAGCTCAAAACTGACCTTGACCCTAACCTGACCTTGGCCTTAGACTCACCTTGCCTGGCTGCACCTCCCTCCATGTTTGTGTTTCAATGTCTTCTGTACATAGCACAGAGTACTGAAACAGAACAAAACAATTACAGAATCTCGTAGAATAAATTATCTTATTACCTAAGTGTCAGAAAGGTTTATATTTCTCTTTCTTATTTATAAATTTCAATGCACCATAGTTATATTCAGAAGAGATGTAAAACTGATTTAAATGATTCTTAGTTTTTAGTTAGAGAACAGGACATAAACTGATGTCAATAAAACCTTTTAGAATAAAGAAATGCTTACCTCAGCAGTATTGAGAAGCATGTAGAAAGGCGTGAATGTTACTATCTTTGTCAATCCAGACGATGTTAGGCTTATCTTCACGCCAGCCTGAAATTAACATCAAATAACATAAATATATAGATATTATAAATCAATATTCATAAAATGTTTCTAGTTTTTAATAAGAGTTTCAACTGTTTGACCGTTGACACATATGACAAATTTAACATTCTCCTTGAAACAATAATAGCTAGTCTCTAAAATAAAAACCTATGAAAATAAAAACTTGAGATTGGTGGTAACTTATGATAAATTTTCATTTTTATTTTAATAGTATGAAAGTATGTAGACAGTAAGAATCAAAACAAAAGGCAAATTACCTCGAACACCCGTTTGTTGCTCTTGCATTGGACTGTTCCTGAACTTCCAACGGTGTCTAGGGAGAATTTATCTGACCAATCAGTGTCTCCGATCTTGAGTTGAGCCTAAAACATATCAACAAATAATTTACTCCCTGCTGTAATCATGAAAATCTTCAATAATCAACTTTTGAACATTTATACAAATACTGAGGAAAATTGGAGGTTTCAATTAATTTCTCATCCCTTACCCCATATTTCAATAATTCAACAATTTTTTTTTTAAATAATTGAAATTTCGAAACATAGGTTTCCATATATTTGAAAGATTTGTAAAATGTTTTTGTATAAAGTTGTATATAAAATATTGTTTAAACAGATTCTGTTATTTTGTTTTTATGAAATAATTTTTCAAAACCCTTCAGTTGTCACTGAATGAAAGAATAAACAAAGAAATAAAGACAAAGTGAGGCAGAGACAAAAGATATTATATTTATTTAAAGTATATGGTTTGATTTTCCTTAAAAGAGAATTTCCGTTCCTAATTGATATTCCATTTTTAAAATGACAATCAATTTAGACAAAAATCTATAAACTTATCTTAAAAATATACAACTTTGCTTTAATCATAAAAATATTTTTAAAAAAGAAAAGCACCAAGAAATTAAATATAATGTTGATTTCAGGGATCTCCCCATGGGATTTTGATGAATTTAGAGAAAAAAGAGCTGTTGTCTACATTTTAAAATCCTTTCTAAAAAAAGGTTATAACAAAAAAATCTAAAATGATATCTAACATAACTAAAATGAAATGAACAATGAAATGAATGATGAAATGAAATAACATAATCCCTAAACGATTCCCAAAAATATATTGACAAACTAAAGTATGAATTGAAATAAAATAAAACCATCTAAAATTCATTAAATTTGGTAAAAATAATCTGAAAAAGAAACGAAAGATCAGTCATGAACTTAAGCCAGCCTTATCCATAATAGATACCATCACCAGGTAGGGAGAGATGATGAGAGTGATCTCCCCTTGTTACCTGTCCTGGTTTAGACGACATCTCCTGAATGTCATTCTTGGAATCCTGATGCGGCAGTGCAAGACAACATCGTGTTTAACAACATCAACAACATCAACAACAACAGCATCAACAGCAAAATTATATGCAAATGATGCACTCTGTTTGAAAAACTAAATGCTTCATTGACAAAAGGGAGATGTGATTGGATTTGTTATTTTTTGCAGTCAAAGTATTTTTATTTCTATTTTATCAAACTTTTATTTTTCACAGTAATTTATAGTTCCTGCAAATATTAACAGGGCAGCTGCCCACACAGAAAGAACTACTGGGTAACAATGTGATGCTTGATGATAAATTCCTTTTAGGTCAATATTTTTCTTTAGAACTTTCAAACAATATCTCATTCTACAATCCGTTTCTTCTCTAGCTAATGGCTGCCATCTGTCTGTGATGATAAATATATTTTATTTTTCTGTAGAACTTTCAAACAATATCTCATTCTACAATCCGTTTCTGCTGCCATCTGTCTGTGATGCAAGATACCTTACTGAACTGTCTTACGACGTCACTTAGCACTCACAGCAAACATACTATAAAATGTCACTTAATTGCATATTCGTAATAGAACAAAAATCCTTACACATCCATCAAATTTCACGAAAAGTTATCAAATGTTTCCCAGACACCTCCAATAGCCATACATACCCAAGGTATATGTACCTAAAGATTGTTTAAATCTTCTATTAGATCAATGAAAATTCTTACATGACTCTTAAAGAGTTCCTTGACCATCACTAATGATTAATTATAGATCCCTCTTTTATTCCTTAAAGATTAATTAATCAGATTAATAAAGAGATTCCTCAAACATTTTCCAAACTTTGAATCCAAATTCCATTGATTAAACAGATGGACAGAACCTGTGGGCATGCAGAAATAATCTGTGAAGCAAATTTCTTCTTTAAGCAGACAGTCAGTGCAGAAAGTCCATGAACTTTTTGAACTATGAGCAGACGGAACATACACACTAAACTAACAAATGCTCTGTCCATACAGATGTCAGTGCAAACCATAAACAAACAGTCCATAAACTGGACTAACTATAACCAAACAGAAGCCGGTAAGCATGCAGATGTAACATGTAGAGAACATGGGCTCTCTTTCGACGTGCAGTACCAACCAGACGTCCATTGCACATGCAAGGCACTTACTTTCCCGCTCTGTTTCATCTCTTTTACTTTTCCTTCCTTTTTTCTGTCCAACGTTCCGTCTTTCTTCTCCTCCTTCATAATATAAACATTGACATGAACAATGACGACTATTTTTAATGGATAATAATAATTACAATTCGATCGTCTAGAATCCAAACTACAACTGCTCACTGACGGTACCCTGACAGAATTGTACTTTCGGAGCTGCTAAAGTGCTGCACAAGGCCATGTAGACCGGATATTTCAGGTACCTATTCATACAGCTGGGTGGACTGGTTGCAATGTGAATGAAGTGCCTTGCCCAAGGACACAATACAGTGTAAAGTCCAGGTTTGATGCCTTTACCTGGATTTGAATCCAGACTGTTGGCGTGAGAGGCCAGAATGCTAACCACTTATTATGGCATCAACAAACTCAATATGACCCTAACAAAGAGAATCAATGAGCAATTCTCACTTTATATACCCATGCTTACCGAAGAGATCATAGAAACTAATATACTACACTTAGTTAGGATTCCTACAAAATTGCAAAACTGTTTTAATTCATATAGAAGTCAGATATAGACTTCCAGATTGTAGGCTATGTCAGCTTTTATGAAATTAACTATGTCTTTTTTGGGACATTAATGATTCTAATAATCATGACTGACTGAAATATACAAAAGGCACATCAAGTGATCATAGTAAATACATCTGTCCAGTTTGATAACATTTGAACAAGAAACGAAGCTGTAACTGGAACCAAAATGACTCTCAAACAGTCAATTGTGAAAAAAGAAGTGGAAAATCTATTAAAAAAAAACAATAAGAAAATAGAGCCATTGGTTCTGTAGCTCATCAGGCTTCATGTTTAATTTTTGCTAGGGGTGTGGCTTTTGAACTCGATCAAGGGTATCATCAGACATATTAAAAACCAAGAATAGATTCATCTAGGTGTTATAGTTTCTGAGAAAACTCCTCCCCATTGGAGCAATAGACCTGTCAATTGCTCCAAGTCCAAATTCAAAAACAAGGGCAATAACTCTGTCAAAAATAATATAACCAGTTTCTTTCACCTAAGTGTGATAGTGTCAGAGAAAACTTGACCATTTGAGCATCAGTCTTATCAGGTATTTCTTGTCCGAACGAAATTCAGGAGGACTTTCACATGATTATTTCACACTAATTTCAAATATTTTAGTGACACACATCTAGGGACCATGGTTATAACGTTTTTGAAGTTTCATAATATTTGAACAAACAGTATCAGAGTTATGAGCGGAACAAAATGACTTCCTCAAACAGTCACTGCTACCAGAAAGAAGTTGAAAATCTAAATAAATAATGAGGGCCTCTGACTGAAATATACAACAGGAACATCTAGGGATCATAGTGATTACATAAATGAAGTTTCTTAACATTTGAACAAATTGTATCCGAGTTATGAGCGGAACAGAAAGTTTGACAGACAGACGGATGGATGCGTTGACCGCAATA
This sequence comes from Steromphala cineraria, assembly GCA_916613615.1. Taxonomy (NCBI): domain Eukaryota; kingdom Metazoa; phylum Mollusca; class Gastropoda; order Trochida; family Trochidae; genus Steromphala; species Steromphala cineraria. The sequence goes on along the minus strand of OU744723.1, from coordinate 21,442,725 downwards.
TACCCCCGATTACTTTGTAGCCTGGGTATTATCAACAAAGCTGAAAAACCTGACCAAAGATATCTTAACCTTTTACTTCTAAAAAATATTTCACCTTGGCAAATGGTTCACAATGTTTAAAAAAAAGAGGCAAAGTTCAGAAATATATTGATAAAAAAATAATTAAACCCTTTATTCTCAGTAGGAACAAAAAAAAACTTCTTTTAAACCCCACCTTTTTTCTTTTGTTGATTTTTCTCTGAAGATGATATACAAAAAACAATGAATAGCAAGAACAAATGTAAAACCTTAATGATTCATTATAAACTCCAAACAAAAATATTTTTAAGAATTTAACATAATTATGCAGGGACATTTTTTTAGACTTTTTTTTATCATTTCTTTTTTTGTGTAAAATTTGAATCATCAATGTCCAAACCATTAGAACGGTATTGTAAGTTGCTTTACTTGTCCTGATTATTTACCTAATTAAATATTTTAGACTCAAACCAAAACTCTCACACAGAATCAAAATTTATCCAATTTGTCTGTGAAAATCTTGAATTGATGACAACAATAATGAAAATGATTTTGCGGAAGATGATGACTATTTTGATGACATAACGATAATGACTAGTTTGATGACAATTAATGATAAGGACTATTTTGATGACATGATTATTCCATTTAGCATTATCTGGCTAAATGTCATTATTGCATCCACCCTTATTTACCAAATTTCACAATTATTCAACTTCCATTTACCGGTTCATTTAATTCCCTTCTCTTTACCTCAAACATAATACCTATTTACAAAACATGTGCTCCTGTGTATAAAAACCACAATCTTGTGCACTCGTCACTTCCCCCACACACGTCATCACATAATATAATACGTCATAATATATGCCATTACATTCTTTCAATCCTCCGCCATTTTTCATAACGTTCATTCACTCTCCGAAATTTCTCTTATAAGTTCTTATGACATAACGATAATGACTATTTTGATGACATGATAATGATAATGATGTGTATAATGAATTTCATGATGAACCTCTAATAAATTGATAAGATATTAGAAAGCAGCTATCTATAATTCACCGCACACTTTTAGTTCTTATAATACTCAAACATTAAAATCTCACTGCATGGTTACCGGCTTTTTTGATAACTGTGGAATAAATTGATAGTATTAACTTACAACGTTGTCTAAAGGAAAACTCTCAAATAATCATGTGGTATCTCTATGAAAGCTACTAAAATTCATATTTTATACCTATCAGAAAACTTTTTAGTTGCTGTATAATATTGTAAAAATTTGCTGTTGATGTCTATCCATAGAATCTACGACTGTTTCTCTTACATTGACTTTTTTCATTAAGTTTTTTACTGTGTATTGTACTATTTACTTATATATATATACCTACATCATTACTCTTCCTCTGCTTGAGAACGACACAAGAATCTGTGTCGAAACGTCGAGTGCAATGAACAAAGAAGTTGTCATCCATATATTCCTCTGCATTATTGTCATTCCAACTTCTAAAATGCCTCTTAAAGACGTTAGGTCTGTGGTGTAGCTTATAAGCTAGATACTTTTGTTACAGGCTTTTAAACCATCTTAAGTTCAAAAGCTTTGCTATCAAAATAAGCATCCTAACTTCAGATTAGATACATTGCAGGCTTTTATCTAGTTTCAGATCATCACATCATTAAGTTTATTAACTTACTTAAGAAACCCCTCAAAATTAGCCTGAGACAGTAAACATGAAAGTTTTGGGGTCATTGTATTCATCTAAATCATATTTTTTGCACTAGGGTACATGGCATTAAAACTGCATGGTTATATGATAAACTAACAATAAAACATAAGACTAAAGACCAATGGTCGTAAAAATGGCTTTGCCTTCAAATTGCTGGTGACTTTCATATGAAACTTGCTGGAAAAGAGGTCACTTACTGGCTTGTGCGATTTAGAAATTAACTATTTGTCTTTAAATTGCTGGGTTTTTGAGAGCCTGGCTGATTTTAAAAGTCCTGCTTGCTTGAGGGACAAAAACATCATTCAAACTGTTATAGACAAAAGTTTACCTTTTTCTTTGTTCCAAACAGAGTCTTTGCCTTGAAGGAGAAGAGGACGACATCTTCGTATTCAGCTGGATGGTCTAGAACAGCGTCACTGTCTGAACCCTGTAACATTGTCAATAGATAATTTAATAGCTTGAAAATATGGGTTTGGGAATAAGACAACACTATATCTTTTCAATAATGAAATATGGAGCTTTTGTCCTAAGCTCAAAAATCAAGGAAAATTCTGCTCATCTAGCTTCTGTCAGTTATGTTTTGTAAGATAGACTAGACTAGATGATACCAAAAGCCTATGAAATTACATAAAAAAATCCTAGAAAAGTTCAGTATAGAATACAGGGACTTGTTTTAATCCTTTTTGCAATCTTTTAGAAAAATAAAACCAACTGAACCAATTGTTACTAATTGGCATTTCGGAAGAACTAAAGATGGAATCGATACCATAATAATAAAACTCTACTCTTTTACTAAATTATAATTTTCTGTTAGTGCAAGTGTTCACATAAATTGTCATAGTCATAAATCATAGAGTAATCTAATCTTGAGCTAAGAAAACCATTTTCCCTCATAGCAAAAAGATACTGTAGTGGTTACCTTATAGCACAGAGATTGTCCTGTCTTGTTTATCATCCAGTAGGGACTGTAGAGGGTAATATCTAGACTTCCCTGGTTGGTCTTGCAGTGAAGGCCCAGATCCTATTGGAGGATAAGAAATAGACGTTTTGTTGAATATGATGAAAAAAGAAATAGAAATACAATACAGTAGAACTCGGATATAACGAACTCCAAGGGACCAAAGAATTTAGTTCGCTATATCCGGTGTTCGTTATATGCATATAATTTTAATGATATTATATAGGGACGGGGCTTGAAAATTTGTTCGCTATATCAGAGTGTTCGCTATATCCGTGTTCGCTATATCCGTGTTCTACTGTATATCCTCTGTAACTTATATTTGGAGGATGTGATAAAAATTCTTTGGGTTAAAGGTAGCTTCAAGTTTGAAGTTTTTATTTGTCCATCCTATTAGAGGAATAAGAAATATACGTTCTGATTAAAGAGTTGATCGACTCTGAAACATGTTATAACCTCATTCTAGCGGAATAACTCCATGTGTAGTGGGAGGTTTTATTCTTATCCAAAATATAAGTTTCTTGAATATGATAAAACAAAATAAAAGATACAATATATTCCTGTAATTTATATTTGGAGGATCTGATAAAAATACTTTGGGTAAAAGATTTACTAAGGTGACTTCAAGTTTGTGAATTTTAAAGTTTGAGTAAAATATGTTTTCATCTAAATTGAGTTTTTGATGATTGTCTTTAATAACTCAGTCGAAAAATAAACTAAATTTATTATAGATCACAGTTAGTTAGATAAAACTAAGATAAATGAATAAATTGGATAAATAACAACTCAGTCATTATTTTCGTGACAGAATTGATGTTGGATAAAGAAAAACATTTCATGATCTAGACAAATTTACGAGTTTTGAAGAAAGTACAATTCTATGGATCTTTATAGGCATAAGTCAAAACTAATATAACAACAAATCATAATACCAATAGCATTTGTGAATTTTAGTCTCACCATATTGCCTGTTTGAGTGCCGTCATGTGACTCAAAGTTCCATACAGACAGTTCTGGGACGTCTTTCTTGATAACTCGACGTCCTATCCATTCCTTGCCCATGTAATCTGGGATCTGAAAAAGTTTATGGATGATAAAAGGAGTATTTACATGTGTTTGGATTTTTTTTCCAAAGTTTCTCAAATGGTACGTAATTATGTCAAATGTATCTTAGTCAGAGGGTCAAACTCTTAATGAATATTTGTTATCTAAAGAAGCAAAGCAAAATAATATTTTGTGTGAACACCTTTTAATCATTTGTGATAGGAAATTGTAGATATGTACCCTAACTAAACAGGTATTTTCATATTAGACCTGCTACTGTAAAAACCACTAATTAAGATATCTGTTTTAACAATTAATGGATTTTTGTTTTGAAAACCTAAGATATGATATTTTCTTTGATTAACATTTTAGAAATTCAATTGATGAAGATATGTATATGTATGATATGTATACAAATTCTTGATATTGCTTGCTTGACTGGAACTCTGTGTAACCATAAAGAATAAATAAGTATGGAAATTAGTTAATCATGTTCATTTCTAATCCACTAAACAAATGTCAAGTCAACAATAATGCTAATTTATGCTAATTTATGCTAATTTATGGTAACTGTCCTTTGTAGCTGAAAATACTTGGTCTGCATAGAATGTTTTTTGTGAGGGTGAAAGGGGGGGGGGGATGTTTAGTTCTTATAGCTTGGGGGGGGGGGGGGGGGGGGGGGCCAAAGTTTAAGGATAAACACATAAAGGATATATATCTAATATTATCATTGTTATCTTCTACACAAACTAAACTAGTACATTCTCATCCAATAAATGACATGCTGTTAAGAACACATTTTTATAATATGCTTTAGAACTTACCTAGTGAATTATGTAAATATGGAGCATTAAATGTTAGCAACCTTTAAAATATTTCAAGCTTTGAGTTCAGGGTACATCTAATGTTATATATTAAAGGTACATCACTATAGAATTCACTTACAACATAAAACACTTGTAGATTAATATCTTAACTAATAGTAACACAATCTACCATTCAAAACATCACTCACATCTAATGCAAGATTGTTTCATGCAGTGTTGTTAAAAGCACAACATTTTCATCACACACAAATTTACTTCATCATATTTTCAAGGAGATAAATTCAAAAATATCCCAAACATGCTTTACGAAAATTTTAAAAAGAAATTAAAGCAAATATTGGAATTATCCAGGCAAACACTTTTGTTCAAGAAAATAAATCTGGTTTCTTCAAATATCTTTAGAAAAGTATTGAAATATCATGCACATCTGAACAACAGTAGAAACTATGACCATCCAACTGTATGTAAATTAACATACAAGATGAGCCTAATCTTCGTATGCTGACACTACTGTACAAAAGTTCATACCTAGAATAAAAGGGCCAGATTTTTCATTGTTTACCAAAAATCATCTCTAAATCAGTGGACATGATTCTAAATTACTTGCCCTCCAATGAATGATTATCAACAATCAGCCACTTGCCGAAAACTGGCCAATAACTTGTGTACACTTGAAAAAAACAGGAAACTATATCATATTTTCTAAAAAGAATATCATCTTAGGATATACCAAAAAACAAAACTATGTCCTGAATTTGCTGATAACCATTGTTAAATACAATATATTTAAAATGAAACAACAGGAGAAAATCCCCAACTTTAAACATGTACAAGAGGAAATTAAAACAGCATATTTTGTTGACCAATTTAACGCCTACATAAATTGTAAATATGACAGCTTTATGAATTTCTGGTCAATTTGTCATTATCTAGTCTGAATTATTAGATCAATTTTTAATATTAACTATTTACTACCTAATGTCAGATTGAACTTTGAATATTTAATTGTCTATACATCAAATCTTGTGTACGTTGTTAAATTGTTACTTGTATATACGTGTTACAAGTTTGTTATGTATGGAATTGTTATTCTTACATGTCCTTTTTCTGTATGGAGTTTTGAAAAATTAACAATTAAAAAAAATAAAAATAAAAAATAAAAAAATAAAAACTTGTGTACACTCTTGAATTGGCTGAGAATTCAGGGTCCGTACCATTTTTCAAGACCCAAATTTATGACTTTTTAAGGCCATTTTCAAAGATTTTCTTTTCGGCCTTCGGCCTCAACTATAATAGTTCAGGGCAAAACTATACCTTTTTGCAAAACATATGATTGTTAAGGCTACTTTGTTTCTTAAATACATACTCGAAAACACTCAAAGAAGCAGACTTTGCGCAATCGTCTAAATCAACGATAAGAATGAGTTGAGATTTCTTGGCTTTCTCCAGGTAATTTGAACCCTGTGAGAGGCATTGCAAGGACAATTGATCGACAGACATAATTCTTGTTGCCAAGTTTAGAACATTTTGCAATTCTAGTCGGCAGGGTTAGGACATTTGGTAATTCTCGTCATTCAATTATGGGTTAGAACTTTTGGACAGTAGTACACAGCAGGCTAACATGACAATAGTGATACTGAATACGTTGAATACAAGCATAAATACGAGTCAGAACTACATAACAGAACCATACCACGACCTCCAGGGGGAGCTGTTAACAGGAAGCAGCGTTAGTATCATTCCGTATCTCATGCAAAACCATAAGTATCAACACCTATTTCACCCAAAACTGTAGCGTAAAACATATTTCACTCAATCTCACACCAAACAGTTAGTATCCATTAATATCACTCTCACAAATTGTTATTTTCACTCAAACAAATTTGCAATAAATCCTATGTTTTTCAAATGTTTTTTATAAGAAATCATGTCATTCAAAACATTAATATAATGTTGTATCTTCAATGGGTATCTCACTCATATATATATAAAAGTATTAACATCTCAATTGTTTACATTAGTTTCAATTTGCATCTCATTCATCAACATTCATGTCAATATCTTACAAAACACCATTCCAATAACATGTTAGTATAAATTTGTATTAACTTCATACAAACAACAATATCAGGCCATATCAAACTTCATGAAGATCATTCGGATATCACCTACTTCACAAAAACAGATCTAGCACATAGCAACCAATCAAGAAATGTTAGTATCAACAAACATTACTGAAAGGCAAAACTAGTTATTAGTTATTTAAATGGTTGAAGAAGTAAAATCTGGTAAAATCTGGTAAAATCTTCAATTAGTTCCTGGCTGAGGATAAGACATGATTGCACAGGTAAAATCTTCAGATATTTCCTGTTTGTGGATGAGACATTTTTAAACAGGTAAAATCTTCAAATAGTTCCTGGCTGAGGATAAGACATGATTGCACAGGTAAAATCTTCAGATATTTCCAGTTTGCAAATAAGACATGATTGCGGTGGTAAAACCTTCAGATAATTCCTGTCTGTGGAAAAGACATGTTTGCACAGGTAAAATCTTTAGATATTTCCTCTCCCACAATGAAACATATCTGCACCAGTAACATCTTTTGATCTCCCCTATCCATGGATACGTCAAGTTGCACTGGTAAAATCTTAAGATAATTCCTATCCCAGGATCAGACAAAACAGTACTTACTGTGACTTCAAGACCTGATTGGTTGACATTGGCATGAAGCAGAGGGATGTTTTCTCCTTTACCCAGGCTTTCCTGTCCTGCCATGCCCTGCAAAAATTGGTTTGAATTCTTCATTCATTTGCTTTTCTATGACAGAGACAGAGACAGAGACAGAGACAGACGAACAAAGTTTATTGTTCTCAAAGCCTATGGCCCATATACAGGAGAATACAATTTCATGTTGTAGATAGCAATAGAAATTTCAAATTATATGAGACAAACTAGCTTGTGTAATGAGATTACAAACTTCTGCCATAAAATGTCCCTTGGACTCATTCCTCTCATAAACTCTATCACAAGTCAGGCATTTTATGTGAAAATCACCATTTCATCTCTGACTGTCTTCAGTCTAGTCAGAAATATATGCAAAATGTACAGTTGAATAGACAAGTCCTCTCAATGATAACAGTCATAGACCGAGTGCTTGCTGCTTGCTCATGATTTCATGACCGACAGACAATAGTTACCGATGAGTTACTAGCAGGATTCTCCACCATAGAACATAGAGTACCAATATGAGGCTCAAGCAAAGACAACTATCAGGGGTTGTGAGATCCCAGTTCTTCACTTACCTCCAACATGTACCTCACATGGAAGGGCAGGAGGTTGTGGAGAATGACGGTCGGGTGGAGGTGAAGAGTGTACGTCTTCGCTGTCGGCTCCTCTCCAGCCTCAAAGAAGATGTTCTCAACCTCCGGACAAATCTACAAGACAAAATGATTCATAAATTGATAGGAAGTTATGTCAGATGAAGGTCAAAGCCATTTGTCCGAACAGACTTGTAACTTGGGGAGCATAAGTTGGCCTTTCCCTCATTGCTTAACAAACTGGCTTCATTGGTTTAGAATATAGAAACACGAGACATCCAAACATCTGACTATTGTGATATCAAACATTTCCTGAGTTTTAAATATTTTGCCTCAATATTTTCCACAGCACAAGTGAGTATTTATACAAATGCCAACATTTTGACACTACATTATCAATATCCCTGTCATCCTTTTGCCTTTTGACTTGAACAGCTCTAGTTGCCCTTTCACTCATTGCTTAACAAACTGGCTTCATTGGTTTAGAATGAAGAAACATGAGACATCCATACATCTGACTATTGTGATATCAAACATTTCCTAAGTTTCAAATATTTTCCCGCCGTATTTTCCACTGCACAAGTGAGTATTTATGATGCAAAGACCAACATTTTGACCCTACATTATCAATATCCAATATTTAAACCAAGTTATTTGTGCATATTGGGATGCAAATAGACACGATAATTGCAAAGTAGGATGAAAATCAGGAACTAATATAACACTTACATTGAAGTAGAAGGGAGAATGTCCGCTCAGTCTGCTTGGACATGCGCACTGTTTGACGCCGCCATTTTCTGCCGCCCGCCACATGAAGGGCTCCTTACAGGTATCGTACCTTCAACAAACACACATTATCAGATGAATATCAGAAAAATCTTCCATTGCCAGGCAAAACTTAGAAACTGGATAATCAATGTCTTGCTGCATTGTGCCAAAATAATGAATTTTTCATATCTGCAACAAACATATAAAAGTTACAAGTTTATGTCCAAACCGACTAAGTTAATCCTTGTTGCATTGTGCTAACATTTTCAGCTTGAATATTGTGCTTCTTTTAGTTTTAAAAAGCACATTCAAGGACATATTTGTGGACTATCAAGTTCAGGTGCTGGTGACTGAAGAGCTGTCACTGAAAAATGCTGAAATGCACCAAGCCTTAGATTAAAGTGTTTGAGACTGGCACAAGTTATGATTTGCAAAGGACGTTGCCAACCAAGATTTTGCCATATTTTACTTAATCTTCACCATTTTTAATTGAAAGTTGAGTCTTGAAAAATAAGGTTGACTAGAACTGAGCCATGGATGTGGTCCTTGAGATTGCGACAACTTTAGGGTTAATGTATTTAGGTATTTCAATGCTCCTACTATTTTTAATTTGAAGTTGAGGCTTGGGCAAAAGGAGGTTGAATAGAACTCAGCCATGGGATGTGGTCCTTGAGATTGCGACAACTTTAGGGTTAATGTATTTAGGTATTTCAATGCTCCTACTATTTTTAATTTGAAGTTGAGGCTTGGGCAAAAGGAGGTTGATTAGAACTGAGCCATGGATGTGATCCTTGAGATTGCGACAACTTTAGGGTTAATGTATTTAGGTATTTCAATGCTCCTACTATTTTTAATTTGAAGTTGAGGCTTTGGCAAAAGGAGGTTGATTAGAACTGAGCCATGGGATGTGGTCCTTGAGATTACGGCAACTTTAGGGTTAACGTATGTGGATCTTTCTAAGCTCTTACCCATCGACAGGTCTGAAGTAGAGTTCACTGGAGGAGGAGTAGATGGCGTGTAGCGGGACGTTGAACACTCCACCAGGGGGCGCCATTCCACAGCTCTCGCTCTTTGTGTCCCCGCGGTAGAAAATCTCTACTGATTGGGCCAGATGGTTCTTTACCTGCAGATAAATAGATTATGAAGATGGATGATCATTTTGTCATTATAATTGCCAACAAATAATCTTGCACGGTGCCAATAATTCTTAAAGGTACAATTGATAATAATGATAACTGTCATAGGATATATCCATGCTTATTTGCATGCTAATGTACTCCCTGACTGAGCCAGACTTCAATTTAACTCATATACCTCGAGGTTATCTTGCAGTTTCATTTTAGGGCAGATGTCACCTTTCTTATTCTCTGTTCATCAAGTAACGAGGAATACCAACCCATCTGACAATATCTGCAAACTGTTGCTAAACATTGTTATTGAGCTAATCACAAGGATTAAATTTGACTTAATTACATGGTAGTCTGCCATATCGGCATCAATTTGCTGTGATTTGAGACTGTAACAAATCAGCAGAAAATTGTCAGCTATGTATGGTAAAAAAGTCATTGGTTGTTCCTGAATGAAGGGAGACTTTTTTGCAGCTATATAGGGTACAATAATCTAGCGAGGTTTACCTGGATGATAGACTGAAGAGCAACAATCTTCTGGCCGATGTGAGCCTGAGTGTTAGAGACGAGAGCCCACTTGTCTCCGGCGTGAGACACCTTGTTGATCTGGAAGAGACGTTTCTCTGCTCGCTTGATCGTCACCTCTCTCGTAGCACCGAACTCTTCAACCTGAGGAGGAGAGAAACAGTTAAATATGATTAATAGTACACAATCTATATTTAAGGTAGCCGCATGGAAATTTAACCATGATCGAGGAACTTTTGCAATCTCCAACAATGGTTGTGAGATACACAGCTGCTATGACTTGCCAACTTACGTGCCAAAAACAAATTCCAATCTTGACCGTCATATTGCGGAATAAAATGCAACCAATAATAGCTCAGTCATTTATTTAACATTTTGTAGACAAGATGGAAAAGTTATTGGATCATGATTTGAACTCTTCTTTTCTTTTTATTTTTATGTTCTTTATGTTCTTTCAACTCTCAAAGATGATATTGCATTGGATCTCTCAAGATTTTTAACCTGCCCAGAAATATGTATCAACTTACCAGAAAGATGATTTTGCGTTCAACTCCCTCCTGAGTAGCCTTGATGATGGAGGCCTTGGTATACGTCCTGTCCACCGGTTTATCCGAGAGGGGGAGTTTCCCTCCCGCCTGCACCTTGACACGCCCACTAACAGCATGGCTCGGGGTCTGACAGGGAGAATATTATAGTTACGGAAAGTTACAAAAGAAGTTGTATATATACGATGTAATGAAAGGGGCAGTTACAAACTTTTTAGTGAATTGTCATACAAATTTTACCCAATACAAAAAAATATATTCTAAATAGTAAAAGGAATTCTGAACCTATTAAATGTACAAAGTTTGTTCAGGCTACACAAATGATAAAATGTGCATACATAAAAATGGCCGCCGATAATTGATACATTTGTAATTCATTCTTTGACTACAGATACGCTCGTACTATGGATGAGTTATGCTGAAATGATGCGATGTTTAGATGTTGAGTAGGTGTTGAATTCTCTGAATATAATGTTTAGCATAAACTACTATCTACAGGTGAAATTTTGTCTCTCTTTGTGTTACTCACCTCAAAGGAAGTGTCCAGTTTAAGGACGATGTCCATCCCGGTGTGGTTCTCAATAACGTAGGGAGTTAACACTTCGCCAACCTTCTTCTCAGACTGTACCAGATTGTACGCATCGTTGAATGCCTGTAACAATGAAGAATGGAGATGATTTTAGGTCAATAGGGTTCAAAATTAGCACTAGCCTGATAGCCAATGGCTAGTGAGAAAGATAATGGGCTAGTGAAATGCAATGACTTGTAGTCCGAAGGACTAGTTAAATTTTAAGTTCTTTTGATTATGTATTTGGCTAGTTGGAATGCGTTTGGGCTAGTACTCTCAGTAAATGCACTAGTCAGAATGACTAGTACAGCAGTGTGACTAATTTTGACCCTTGGTCAACAAGGGAATATCAAAGCATTTTAATAAGAAAATCAGTTAAGATCCCTTTGAAACATAAGAAACTGTTAACAAAGACATTTTTGAGCCTAACTTGTGGCTGGTAGTGGCGAAAGAGTTAACAATTGAACTGCTGGAGTAATGATACCAATTATTCATGAAATTATTCAATGCAAATATTAATGTAAGTTATTCATCTTTCATCATGTGGTGCTCACATGTTATTCTTCTACATGTTTTGTGAAAAGGTATGGGGGCTGGTACCTCCTTAACATGAATTATACGTCGTCAAGAGAATTTATACCTTGCCAAGGTTGGTAAGAACTTCGAGACAGGCCTTAGACATAACCATCTGAAGAGCGTCTGTTGACTTGACGTTGATTGTCATCTTGGGTTGTGGCAGGACCACAGTTTCCTCTGCATCATCCGCTGGTAGGGGAGGTAACTCTTCATTCTGCATCACCTGCATACCACAAACAAAATGTTTGTAATTATTTGATTTTACAATCATTTGAAAAGTATATATAAATGTACATTTTATGCATCCGATTCCGGTATAACTGCATTTTTGAATCAGTTAAGATTACAATACCTCAAGTCCGAGCTCCCAGCGGCGAGTCTTGCCATCGTCCAGTATAGGTTCGATCAACGGTTCCCATACAGCCAGCTTCTCATTGTAGTAGGCGACCTCTAGTAGCAGCGAGCCCTCAACATTCAGCTGTGGATCAGGATAAATATTGTCAAACCACATTTGTCAATTTGCAAGAGATATCATATTGACAATGAGTCCTAAACATTTGCCTGTTAACTAATTTGATTTAAGATATTTGTCAAAATGCAATATTTGGATATCATTATGGCTCCTTTGGTAAAAAGGGGTCATCACTGTTAAGCTGTTGACAATGAGAATAATAAACTTTGAATTAGATATTTGTTTTATCATATTAATGGATTATATCTGTCTTTCTAATGGGCCCACTTGGTCACATGACGTCAAACAATGTCAACCAGTGCGAGTCACGAGAGGTTGATATAACAATCCAAGCACCTCTGGGGGCTATAAATAAATTTGAGATTTACGTCTCGAACTCCGCACATCACAAGTTACGCTGTTTATCAAGTAAATAGGTATTGCTTTGTGACTGTGCTGAATTAGAGTAATTTCCCTTATATTTTCAAACATTAGAGTGATGTCCCTTGTTTTCAGAGAAGAAAAATAATTCAAGAACCTTTTTCATATAAAACAACTATAGACTTCAGATTTGGTTAATCCATGGATTTGTCGATCTTTGACAATCGCTATCAACCTTGGCAATTGGACCAGCCTCACTTGAATTCAATAATTTAATTGTTCAAAAATTTTATATTTATGCACATATTTCCTACCCTTGAGCTCCAGTCGCGAACCTCCGCTTGAAATGACGACTCCACGATCAGTAGCGGCACCGTCCTATGACCCACACCCCCTTCTAGCTTGATCACCAGGGATGAGAGATTCAGGATCAGCTGTAGGAGAAGAAATATATAACTTTGATAATTCTTCAACATATCTATATTAGACAATTATTTATTGTGGAAAGACATTTAATGCTAGTGACATTTGATTTGACAACACATATATGCAGCATGGTGGTGTACTGTGGAATGTGCTAGCCTTCCACGCCAAAGGCTCTGGTTCGAATCCCTGTGAAGACACCTGGATGAGTGATTCAGGGTCAGCTGGGGCAGAAATATAGCTTTGATGATTCTTCAAGATATTTATATTAGACAGTGATATACTCTTACTTTTGGTAAGGCGTTTAAATCTTGTGACATTAACACACTGCCTTGACATCATAAAGAATATTTCTTACAATATTTTGATGTCATATTTTTATTACAATTTACAGGTGAGGTAAGGTGATATAAGGTGATAGTATTGATGCAGGGAGAAAGGCCATAACACTATTGTGGCTATGAAATGCGGTGAAACCTGTGAGCATCGAATGGAACTAGTGAACCATGGGTGGTACTGCGCTGAAATTCAGTGTAGCATTGCACCCAAACCTTACTGCATGTAGAACAGTTCTCTACTGCAGACAAAATTAAGCCCTAACCACTGTGCTATCACGCCCCCTATTATGATTACATTACTATGAGATATCTAATGGTGGTGACATAAGAAGGCTATGTCTTTAGAATGGTCACTGTCATAAAAGCACACTGAGAAATCTGTTTTGTATGCTGATTTGTCTTCAAATTTTTTTGTTAAAAATAGTAAAAATCTTTATACTAATGAGTTTAAGTAGTATCAATAAATTACACCAGGTGGCTGTCTTTTTTTCAATTTTTTTAAAATGATGAAAATAGTATTACTTTTCATAATGATTTACGTCAATTTCATAAAATTTTGTTTTAGGTAAATAGTCACCTGTTCTCCTCTGACAGGGCCGACCTCTTCGGCCACTTCTCCGTTAGTCAACGCAGGGTCAACCTCGCCACCTTCAGCAACTGGGGACACAATATGGACAGATTACTACATGAGCAAATGTGTAACATTGTTTTGTGAAATTGTAAAATAAATTTGATTGACACTTTAACTCATGAGCAAATGTGTCATAAAATTTTGTGAACAGATTACTACATGAGCATATGTGTAACATTGTTTTGTGCAATTGTAAAATAAATTTGATTGACACTTTAACTCATGAGCAAATGTGTCATAAAATTTTGTGAACAGATTACTACATGAGCATATGTGTAACATTGTTTTGTGCAATTGTAAAATAAATTTGATTGACACTTTAACTCATGAGCTAATGTGTCATAAAATTTTGTGAAATAAATTTAATTGAAATCACTACTAACTTGAGAAAGTGGGTCATATGACATTTATCAAATCGATAGAATTCTTTTTTCAAAAGAGAATGATGATTTAAAACAAATTTATTTCCCTCTATGAGAATTGAGAATAATTTAGTTTGTGCAACGATACTATTTTCTTTTAATTTATTAACTGTTTCTGGGTTTTTATGCAACCTAATTTTACAGTCACCCTACCGGAAGTATGTTCTTTCATTAGAATATTTAAGAAATTACCCAGGTACCTTGAATTCTTTCATCAATTTTGTCATCAATTTTATCCATATGATTTTTGGGAGTAAGGAAATTGTATAAGTATTAAGTGACTCTCTCCATTGATGTCATTCTCAAATATTTCATGAATATTTGCAGTCACACCTTGAAACTTGATGGTTTCCACGTGAAAGATTTGTGCACATGTGGATTTATATATAACATTAAACCAGTGATTTATTTAAAATTAACAAGGGATTCGGAAAGACATCTTTGCAAATGAGACATTTCAACGCTTTTTAGTAATCTTCTAAATAAAGATATGTTCTACATCTAAGTTTTAAAGATAAAACTTAATATAATTTCATTAGCAAAGGGTTAATTGACAGACAAACAAGAGTAAACAGATACAGTAAAACAGCAACCAAAGTTAAATATAAGTAGTAGCAGCAGCAACTATATTCATATGTAGATATATAGATAAATATATAGGCATATATAATCACTCCAGGACAAAACCCTGATGTATGTTTCAATCCAATTTTTTTTGCAAAAATCTGCAATGAAAAGTTTGAATGACATACCTTTGCATGTACTTGTTAATTAAATAAATTATGTTCATTGATTTTAATCCCTCGGATATTGTTCCTTATATAAGAATCAAGAGCCTTCAATTTTAGTAAGATTTCATTTCATGCAATATCACAGAGGTGATTAAACTTTGGATGGTACATCAGTCCAAAACCAAAAGCAAACCTAAACTTCAAAGGATATATTGGGTAAACAAAAATATAAATTTACTGAAAATTAGGACAATTCCACAAAGAGATGTTAATCGTTGTTTTTAATATAATAATTCATAATATTGATATAGTGATAATAGATTGATTTGAAATAATAGGAAAGACAGAAAATTAGTCAAAGCAGCTATCTAGCAGATGAACCTCTACCCCATTAACCCTTTCAGCCCAAAGAAACAAGGGAAAAGATTAGCAGCGTTTTTATGGCTTGTATGGGTGAAAGGGCTACCACCTAAGCCAATATACACAGCTGTCTACAATGTCATTTACCCTCCTCCTCATCATCATCAACTTCTAGAGCATCGGCAACTGAGTGGAGAGAACATGCGCTCAGAAATAAAATAAAAACATCAAGCAAGCATGTTTGTGATAAACAAAAACATTGACTGAGGAACTGCATGCATGCATTGCTGAAGAAAGAGAGACAGAAAATTTGAGGCAGTGAGACTGTGAGAGAGACAGAGAGAGAGACACACACACAACACAGACACACAGAGAGATAGACAGAGACTGAGACAGAAAGAGAGAGAAAGCAAGAAAGAGAGACAGACAGACAGAAAGACTAGAGAGACACTTGAGACAGAGACAGAGACAGAGAAAGACAGACAGACAGACAGATAGACAGAGACAGTGAGACACTCGACACAGACAGACGGACAGACAGACAGACAGACAGATAGACAGACAGAGACATAGAGAGGGAGAGAGGTGTGTGGAGAGACAGAGAGTTGATTGGAGATAGAGAATTAGAGAGACAGACAGAAAGGTTAGGGGAGAGAGATGATGGGAGATGAAATGTAGAGAGATGACAATACAAAAACAGATATATAGTAATATCCAACAGCAAGTTGGAGAAACAGAAACAGACACTAAAAACCAGAGAAAGAGAGAGAAAGACAGTGAGACAGGAACAGGGATAGAGAGACAGTGTCAGAGAGAGAGACAGAGAGTTAACGAGAGAAAAGAAGCTACAGAATAGCAAAGAGAGTAAGGCAGAGAGGCTAAGTTAGAAAGACAGAGAGAAAGCAGTGAGTGAGAGACAGGAAGGAAAGGACAGAGAAATCGACAGAGAGACCTCAACAATCTTGAGATGCAAAAACAAAGATAAATACAACATGCTGTTTTAAAAAGGAAAATACATATAAAAACAGTTGTTCAATATAAAAAGCAGAATGTTCCTGTTCATCAACAAACAATCATCCAACTAACCAATCATTTGTAGAGGGGGCAGGTGACACCAATTGAAACACTGACATAAAATGAGACGGTTTATAGTGACTGTTTTCATAAACCTTATGTCTGATGTAGTGGTCCAAGGACAGTTGATATCGAGAAAGTATCAGCCTTTTTGAGGAAAATAAAATCAGTTCTCAATTGTGATGATAATAAGTGCATCTCCAAAATGCTGAAGAACTTTCATAAACGGAACCTACTTGATTTGATGTACCAGAAGTTGCAATCGTAAACGGAACCTACTTGATTTGATGTACCAGAAGTTGCAATCATAAACGGAACCTACTTGATTTGATGTACCAGAAGTTGCAATCATAAACGGAACCTACTTGATTTGATGTACCAGAAGTTGCAATCTTCTAGCTTCTTGATGTTCCACAAACCGGCTGGAACTGGTTCGCTCTTCGGTCCAGTTTCCTCCGCCTACAGAGAAAAGAGAAAGAATTTGTTTTTAACTCGATTCATTCCCCCCTTCCAAACACATTCCACAGAAACACATGTAAGGATAATTTTAAACATGGAAAAAGCAACATAAATATATTCCATTGACACTTAAACACCATAAAATTAAAAAAATAATGCTTTGATGTTATAATGCTGATGACATCATAACGCTATGAACTCAGTGCTCATAAACCTTACAGAAGTTATATAAAGGATTTTTAAGAACATTTTCTGATGATGAACATAACCATGTCTTTGTATATTTCTGCTATTAGCAATAATACCCTTTCATACCTACAGGCCTCAAATCATGATCATGACTGGTCTCCTAGAGATGAAAGGATTAACACTCACTCTAGTAAAAATATCTTTGACAAGAATCTCATAGTTGTTACTGTATCAACTCCCATTCATAAATTGATTGAGCCTGGCTTTGGTTATATATCATACCAGATGAG
Organism: Steromphala cineraria; assembly: GCA_916613615.1. Lineage (NCBI taxonomy): Eukaryota > Metazoa > Mollusca > Gastropoda > Trochida > Trochidae > Steromphala > Steromphala cineraria. Next base: position 21,424,976 of record OU744723.1, on the reverse strand, counting down.
ATTATCAATGTATTAGCGAGTGAAAAGATAATGTCAATATCAGGAGCAGAAACATACGGGTTTGGAAGCAAATCCGGCAGAAATGGCGGCCATGGTAGTATCACTGTTTCAACTCTGGTTCATAAAGTGATTGAGCTTCGCTTTGGTTATATATCATTCAAGTTGAGATTTTTAATGTATCAGTGACCGAAGAGATAATGTCAATATCAGGAGCAGAAACATACGGGTTTGGAAGCAAATCTGGCAGAAATGGCGGCCATGGTATTATCACTGTTTAAACGTTGTCCATAACTTCTTTGAGAATTGCACTCATATATATCATACCATGTGAGATTGTCATTGTATCGGCGAGTGAAAAGAGCAGAAACATACGGGTTTGGAAGCAAATCCAGCAGAAATTGCGGCCATTGTTGAGATGATAGTCGGAGAGACATTGAGAACGACATCGGTGATGTTGATGTCCATGTGATGATCCTTGCCGTAGGGCGCGCTGCTAATGAACGAGATGTCACAAGGGGGCAGCACCTGTATTGGGATAAATAAATAGAAACAAATTAAACATTTTTTATAAGGATTTAGAAATATGATTTTTTAAATTGTGAAACTGTTAGGTCAAAATTTTTTATTTCTATTTGGCATGTAAATGAGTGAGTGAGTGCATAATGATTAACACCACTTTGGCAATATTATAGCCATTAGCAGCAGTATGTAGTATATAACTGAAAGACTGAAATACATAGGTAGTTTTAAAAGAGCTGATATTTACAATGTTAACCATAATTTATACATAATAAGCTAAAATACATAATCATAAATAATACCATGATCCTATTCTACTAAGGTAGAACCACCTGAATATCTGGTATTTTGAATCATTTATAAGCACAGGTAGGTAAGAGTTTGTCTAATAAAAGTACACATACCTCCGCAGTTGGTTTGTCCCGCTTATTGAACTGACAGGCGAGTATCTGGAGCTGTTTGATGCCCGCCTGCATAGACTGAACCTCAGGAGTGTTCCGCATCTTGAACTGGAGCCCCAGCTGTAATGATGGAATTATTTCTATGAATGAGGATAATTTTTATTATGTTACAGACAAAAGAAAGATAGAGCCATGTGCTCTGTAGCTTTTTAATGAATCTTTTACTGGAGCCTAAGCTGTAATGGCAGAACAATTTTAATGAAAAAATAAATTTTATCATATTTCAAATATAAGAAAATTAGAGCCATGGGCTCTAGAGGTCAGGTTTAATTTTGTCTGATATTGCAAGACTAAACCCAATGTTGGCTCCAAAAACCTGTTATACCAATATTCTAAAAGAGTCTCACCACAAAATTTACAAACTTTAACCTCCACTTAACAAAGATCTTATGTTGAAGATTTTTTATTCCTGTGTCATCTAGTTTTAGTTTTGGTCAACCTAAAATTGCACCACTGCCACACCCTAAAAGTATTGGGTATAGAACAATGAAATTACCACATTTTTGTCTCAATTCCACAAATAGGAAAATAAAAAATTATTTTGAAGATTTTCTTTTATTCCTGTTAACTAGTTTTGGTTGTTGTTAATCAGCTTAAAATTGCACCACAGCTACACCCTAATGCCACATAGCATTGGGGGGTAGGACAATTAAACTACCACATCTTTGTCTCCATCCTACAAATCAAACCTTTAACATTTTTTAGATTCCTAGCATTGTAGTTTCAGCACTTTCAAATCAACGTTAACCCCGTCCAGGCTAAAGACCCTTACATTGAGCATGAGAGCGTTGGAGCTTGTGTTCTTCTGATCCTCTACCAGGATGATATCTGGTTTCTCCATCACAAAGCTGATGCTCATCTCGCTTGTAGGGGGTTCCGGGGCGCTCGCTGGTTTTGCACCTGACTCTGGAGCTAAGGGAATGTAATAGTTATTTTTAGTAAGTATACAATAAAAGCCATAATTTTGACACATTAGTAGGTAATGTCCCTTGAAAAATGCTTTATTCAGAAGTTCAAAATAACTAGAGCGTTCAAGTTCTTAAAGTAAACTTATGGCATTAATGAAAATCCTTGTAATTTGCGAATAACCCTCTTGCGGTAAAAAAGTTCATTCTCGTTTTGTTAATGTCATGACATACTTTATCAGGTAATTAGCTCATTATTACAAAATTTTCTCACCTTTATCAGGCACCGGCAGGGCAGCAGGTGTTTTCTCAGGTGCGGGGGGCATCCCCTTGGTGAAGAAATCTCCCAGTCTCATGAGGAACTCCACACACACACAGATGTGAAGACTGCTCACTCGCACCTCGACTGTGAAACAAACAGAGGGTACATTGAATAAAAGTTGGATAAGAGACATGAGGAAAGAAAAGAAACACAAAAATAAGTATAAAATCATGTTAGCTCTCTTTAGTTTCATGCATGATCTTGCAGAAAAAAAGATGAACAAGAAGGAAAACGGACTCCCTGTTGTTAGGGGCTTCACAACAGAAGGTCCTACTTTCTAACCATAATGGCTTAGTAACTTTACACTCTTCACTAAGAAGAAAAGAAGAGAAGAAAATGAACAAGAAGAAAAGAGACTCTTTGTTTTGGTAGTGTTATCCCTCGTGGAATTCCCACCAGCATAAGCTTGATTTTCAAACTTAACCTTATGGTTGGTTTATATCCTTCACAAAGGAAAATGAAGGAAAGATTCTGTGTGTGTCCTCTCAGTGAAGAAGTGCTTACTTTTCATATTAAAACTCAAAAGTTGGTTTCTATCTTTCACACAGAGAGAGAATAGAATGAAAAGGAACAAGCAGCAAAAAAAGCAACTCTGTTCTTTTCTTATGATAGCCCTCACATAATCTCAGAATGGGTTTTAATCTTTCACAAAGGGAAAAGACAGTTAACAAGAAGGAAAGAGACACTTCATTTCATCTTATAGCACTCTAAAGATTCCCACTAGCAAGACTTTACTTTTCAAACAAAATCTCAGAGTAGGGTTTTATCCTTCACAAAGAATGAAGAAGAAAACCGAAAAGTAGACCTATCTTATTTTCAAGGAATAAGAATGACAAACTCACTATTCTTATCCAGCGTTGCCGTCTGGTTGAAGTTGACGTCAATCATGTTCGCACTTTTACCTCCCTGTTGGCTTCTCTTTATCAACCTGTAAAACAATTTCGATGTCAAAATATTTGCCTTTTATCAATCTATAAACCTTCTTCATTTCTTGAGTATCATTAAGAGGTCAAACATGTGTTAAATCATAAAATATCAGTGTACATTATGTAACATAAGCAAAAATGATAACCTATTTTGAATGTTTAAAGAAAGGATATTTTCCTTTCTAAATTCACATATGTTTTGACCCATGTCCTAATCTATTTAATGAACTTATACTTATTGGAGCTTATTCCTTCATAAAGCAATGATAACTAACTGAAGTTGTAGACAAAACCAAACCATCAAATGAAAATAAAGGAAATAAACATTTAGCAACTAAGATTCTAAAATAATTGTAAAATTCTGCAATAATTTTTTTTGAAAAAGTGCTTTAAAAACTTGACACCAGGTGCAGAAATTTCAAAAAGAGTATTGCTCAAAAAATAAACATAAGGGAAATCTAGTTTTTTGCAGCAATATTCTAACATCATGCCATCAAATTATCAAAAATCGTGCGACTGCCCCTTTAATGAATAGATTAACAGAAGATGGTTTGGGAAAGGCATTAGGCTATTTTTCACATTTGATAAAAAATTACCCATTTAATTTTGAGTTAGTTATTGATAAAAGGGGAAAGGGTCCATCTAAAATTAGGAAATAACCGGCACTATAAAACCTGAAAATGACCTATCGTCAAAAATGTCAAAGATTCCTTTTTCAAACACTTTCCTCTTCAACTATCATTGCAAATAAATGTGATATTGCACTTTTTCAACATCAAAATTAACTAACATTGCTAACTTGCAATTAAATTACAACATGCAGTTACGGTAATTATTAATATGTTATGAATATATAGATATATATATGGACATTCAATATGAATATTTGTTAATTCGTAATGCTTAGACAAATATGATCATATAAATTGTATTTCTATTATTGAATACTGATGTAGATGCAGTAATGCATGTATCACAAAGGATAATATATCAGATATACATATGCAGATTTTGCCAAACATGAATTACTCCTTTTTTATTTTTTTCATTTTATATAATATATATTCAATAATATGCATATTCAGTAACTCTCAACTCTCATTATGCTTCATATATTCATAATTCTCCTTATTCTCAAATTATTTCATTTACTTTCCAGCCTTATTAAAGTAAAACTTATTGTCTATATCGTGTCCTGCTACATCAGCGTATTTCGTATTTGTTTCCGAGGGTTTTGGCCTGATGGATATCAGGAAATAAGCTGGAGCTAGGGCAGAGATATATACGGTATATATACGCTGATGTAGCAGGATGTCTATATCAAAACAGGTTTACGAAATAATGTAAAATTATTTTCAGTTGTGATGAATATGATGATGATGAAAAGTTTTCAGATGCATATGAAATGTATAAATACAATCAGTATACATAGCAGTGAATTTGATTCGATTAACAGATATTCCTAACATGAAGGAATAAAAGATCAAGTAAGGGCATATCATCAATAGGCTTTCTTTGCCTCATTCGGTATTATTTGATACAATGACGATAAGCTTGGGTTTTGGGAGTGGATTCACATGCAAATGTATAAGCATATAAAACTATCTCTTTAATTGTTCTTGTTGACAGCGCTCAGGATTTATCATATAAAAGTAAATAATTTAATCTAGATACAAGATGAAGCTCTTTTTTTATCAATTAATGATCAAGGTGGCTTTCCTTTTCAAAAATATAAGGCTAACAAAGGCTATAGATAAATCAGTATAATGTCATATTCATAAATAATAAATAAATATTATAACATTAGGTTGGTTGTCTATGGCCTTGAAATATTTCAATCAACAAACATAATTTAGAAGTTTGTTCAAATATTGTTGAAATAACAAATTTAAATATCGTATTTGGTTTTTGTATCTTCAAAAAATAGTTTTATGTTTTAATACCCTGAATGCTGTCAAACAAACACATATTTTAAACTTAACTAGATAGACCTAGACTGCATACCCAATACCATCAAGAAAGACAACTCTGAATGAGCTATCAAGAGAAGACAAATCTGTAAGAGGTCTCACGAGGAGACGACTCTGTAAGAGTCAACAAGAGAAGATAACTCTGCATGACACAAGGGGAGATAACTGTAAGCCCTGGACATGCGTACTCACCATATAAGTCTGAAGAAACAGAGGAATTGTTGTTGTTAAATGTTAATTTGCATAATTCATAACCAACACTCACACTGCACCAAAGATTTAACCACCCACCACAAGTATCCCATTAATTGGTTTGCAATATTCAAAGATGTGATGCTATGATGTTAATTTTCATCATGTTACTGACACAAAATCACCTTTGCATTGCTCAGAATTTGACAGACAAACAAACATTTTGTATGTAATTTCTTTTAATTTGCTATGTTCATTTGACGTACAGTTATTGTAAACAGATTTTGTGGGTATTTTATGATACAAAGCTTTCATAAATCTTGCCAAAAATTATGAGGTAATTATCATAACTCAAAGCTTTCTTGTAAAGGCCTAGATATTTTGCAGTAAAATTTTTAAAATATCATAAATTGTTGAGCAAAATTTGGCTATTATCCAATTCAAATTTCTGTGATACACAAACAAATTGTATCTTTACACATAATTTGATTCAAACATGCATTCCATGCACATAAACTAACATGGTAGAATCCAAAAGCATGCACTTTAGTAAAACAATTTCTTAACAAATATTCAAAAAAATAATTTTATGAACATAAAGGGCATCCTTGAGTGCCAAAGCACCCAATGACTCAGAATCACAACCAAGTAAACATTGATGAACCGTGTATATTTTCAAAATAAAAAAAAATTGATGGTAAGTACAGCCTTAAATAGTATTAAATAGATTTACAACCAAAATCATCATGAAGAAACTATTCAATACCATTGTAGCTTAGGATTGTGAAACCAACCGAATACTGAAATGTGAAAAATTGAGATTTCTCATGGACATGGCCTCCTGACTGACGTCGACTATTTGATCAGCATATCTGGCCATAAATGGAAGCCTAGCAATATTCCATAATGTGAAACCTCGTAGCAGATCCATGAGGCTTCAATTTCTATCTTTCTAATATCACCACTAAATAGGTCAACCCCAGATGAACAACATTGAATCCACAGGAACCTGATATCGTAAATAAAATGTAGGTAAAATGTAGATAAGAAAGACCTACCCCCTCTGTATAATAGATTGAAGGAGTAAACGCAGCCATATTGCCGATTTCGACTCGTTTCCTGCGTTGAGGTCAAAATCATCGCTTCATATTCGGACATTCCATCCAAAAAACCTCTCAGTTATACATTTCTCTGCAAAACCTGGCTAATTTTCACAACATGTCACCCATCATATACCTTTAATATCTCTTTAAATTCGCGAATCGACCGCAAAAACCTCTAGGGTGAATGTTACTTCGCACAAAAGCCTCTACGTTTTATCTACATTTTATTAATGATATCAAGTGCCTGTGGTTGAACCCCTTTTCAAAATGCACCCTTGCAACAAATCACAGCAGAAAGAAAGTCAGCAACTGTTGATCCTAGAAGAAAGAGTCGAATTAGGAAATTTTGAGTCTAGATTTTACCTGGAGATGCCCTTTTGACTCTGAGGTCGAAGGTCATCGAGGAGCATGTCCTGAAGGATGACCTTGGTCACCATGGAGTTGTCCGACATCATACTTCCGTCAAGTGCCATTACTAGGATTGCCACCTTACTCAGAGATTTGATGGCCTCACGTTGATACACTCCGGTTGTCTGCAGGAAAAATATGTGAATTTTGTTTATCAAGTTGGCAGAAACATTTTTGACAATGGACTGATGTCTTGAAAGAAACATTGATGTCATGGAAATTTGGACCATTAACATGGAACATTGTTTTGGTGTGAATTGATGTCATGGAACAATGCACTGAAGCCATGGGACAAAGCGCTGATATTGCAAACTGTTTCTTAAACCTCATGACAATGATCTTAATGCAAAAAACAATTCATTTTTCTTCTCTCCATCTTTTAATGATGTAACATATTTAATTGCAATAAAACATCCAAGTAAACAATTGACAACTATCAGATAAAACGTTTTACAGGCATGTTTGTTGTTTTTGTATAAAACATTATGCCATCATATTCAACAAAGAAACTTAATACAATCCTGAATCATTTTTGCAAATTTTCATCACTTTCCTAAAACAGGTCCCGCAGATTTGCCTTTGCCCCAAGTCATTGCCACTCACCAGTTTAGACTCTCCACTGAAGAGAGTGAGGGAGACCGACTTGATCTGGAACTTGAACTTCATCTTGGTGTAGACCACGGTCTGGGTCTTAGCTGGGGTCTGGGCTTGGGTCTGTGTCTTGGTCTGGGTCTGGGTCTGACTAGCAGAGACCGCTGCTGCGGTTGTAGATGGTTTTGTTTCGGCAACTGAAAATGACAGACTTGACTTGATGATGCCAGAAAATCAAGGAAGAAAAGCAGCTCTATAAAACCTCCTAAAGGCATAACAAGCTTATCAGTCTCATTATATTTTTTGCACATGTATGGATATTCTATCAATAAAATATTTCATCTTTATGTTATTGTAACATAAATGAGAAAAGCAGGTTTCCAGGATCTTACAAAACATTAAATTCAATGTGAAGTAAAACAAGATGAAAAATATTTACTGTTAGAATCATCCAATATTCTTGATAAGCTAGGGAAATCTTGAGGATCTCCAAATCATTGAATCTAAAGTGAAGTATAAGCACAGATGAAATATATAATAATTTTGCAAAGGGTCTGACCTGTGGTTTTGCTAGCAGCTGGTGTAGCTGGTGCAGATGTAGTTGCAGCTGGTGGAGCGGCTACAGCTGCAGCTGGTTTGTCAGTCTGACCTTCCGTCAGGTTCTCGTTCATCAGCGTCATCAGCATAGTGAAGTCTCCCTGACTTAGCTTCACCTGGGGATACAGTGAATAGATTACTACATGAGTGAGAGTGTAATACAATTTATTAAATCATCAGCATGGTGAAATTTCCTTGACCAATTAATTGATAAAACTTTCCAAAATGTTGCTGCACTTCATTTGAGAGTGGTAAACAGACAATGAGCCTCACTAATCAAGCCCTACAAGCTTGACCGTTATTGTTTTCGAAAGCTTAAAACCCAACAACATAAATTCAAATCTAATTCCAAGTGGACTTATCAATCAGCCTCACTAATTCTTTTCTCCTACTTACATTTACAGCCTCCAGAGTTCCACCAAGATCCATATCGGGTTCATCGTGGTACCATCCAGCAGACAGGTTGCGATTCACGAACACCGAGATGTTGACAGGCTCGAGAAGCAACACCTCCGCTTTGACCTTCCCAGTGTCTCTCAGTACAGCTCTGCAGATCATCAACAGTGATTACAATAATATTCATGATCATCTGGTCATGATGATGGTACTGGACATAAAGGATTTTTTTTCACATGATTTTCTGTATTGCAATATACTGGTGCTTCTTTAATTGAGGAATGTGCATGCTATCTTGTCTTAATATGAGCGTTAAGAACAATAATCATTGCGTTTTGGAAAGGGAATTTTTCAATCACAGTTTATGATCTGAATACATGTTTAAGCTTTTTTCTTAACATAACTTCATACTTTGTAAAAAACTTTCCGTCAATCACGTTTTTATTTGTTTGTGTATTTTGCAAGCTAAGATGAAAATAGCTCGTTTTAAAAAGTTTGATATATCAAATATTATCAAAAGTGTGTACCGATTCATATCACACTGTTCCTGTATTACAAAATACCGATATATCGATAATACCGCGCATCTTTATTGGACATAAAGGATATAGCCAATCAAATTATTTTATCGTTGGAATTTTATCGAGAAGGTGGCGAGAAATGATTTGATTGGCTATATCCCAAGTCGGGTCACGCGAGTGAATCTAGCTTCTGAGCGCAGGGTACAGATTAGTGGAGTTAGCGTCCCGTTCGTACCCTGAGACAGGATGGTGATGACAATTCCAAGCAAGGGATTTGATATTCTATGGACAGCTTCTTGTTGCTATCAGAGAGAAAGATTTCTGAAATGCTTTTGACCTTAGAATATGCAAAGACTTACCTGCTAAGTTTAAGCGAGCTGAGGACGATATTCATCTTATCCAGCACAGCTGCCTGACCAGAGGAAGACTTGCCACAAAGATGGAAGGAGTTGGCGATCTGAAGATTACCAAGGTCGGCCATCAGCACCTGGTCAGATGTCGACTTCTGTGGGACCACAATTAGTGGCGCCTTCATGTTGATGTTGAGTGAGATTCGGGATGCTGTCTCTTGAAGGTTGGCAACAGCCTCGCTTGAGTATTCTGCCATTGCCTCTCCTGCCTCCGCCATCTTGGATTTGGCGGCTTGGAAGTTGTCAAGGAAACCCTGAAAGAAGAGATATCATCACATCACTGTCTTCAATGTCATCATAGGCATCATCATATGTACGTAAAATAGAACATAATTAACACTCATTGACTTTTTTGTGCAATTTTTCCTGATATAATTTAAAGATTGAACATAAAGAACTTGTGAACTTTTTCTGAGGGGAAATAATGTGAGCTTTAGAAAAGTATAGACCAAGTATCCCTGCAACCCATACAGAGAATCTGGACAAGAAACCTTTTCAGATTGAGCTTTGCTAATCTTCGGCCTTGTTTTTATTATCTTCACTGTGACAATCATTGTTATACTTTTGACCATTATCATTATCCTTTTGACCATTATCATTGTGACCATTATCATTATCATTGTGACCATTATCATGATCAATTTGGTCATTATCATTATCATTTTGAAAATTATCATCATGACCATAATTATTGTGATCATTATCATTATCATTGTGACTATTTTCATTATCTTTTTGACTATTATCATTATCATTGTGACCACTCACCAGCAGGTCTGTCACAAATCTGTTGAGGAAAACAAGCCTGATGCAGCCCATAGCAACAGCAACTTGGGTATCTACGCAACTCATGTCGGCCATCTTTTCTCCACTGGTTCCTCCATTGAATGCAACAACATCAAGCTTCAAAACTTCTGAACCTTCGATCTCAAGAATCTGTAAGATTGGAAAATACAGTGAACAAACCTTTGTTAAGTAAAGAGTTTTCAAGCTTTATTGATACATCACATGGTCATACTCATACAAGGAAAAATTTCATACGAGGTCTTACATGGTCTTTGTTAAAAATTCTTACCTTGGGGTAGAGAGATCCGAGGGTAGGATCAGCAATAGTCATGTCCTTTAAGACTGCTCCGATAGTGGTCTTACTCTTCTGTACTGCTACTCTTGCATCAATACCTGGAATAAAAATAATTTCAGGTATGTTAGTAAAACATTGGTGCAATGTTGTTCCTAGAGGGGCGTGAGGAAATTTGAAAGTTGATATTTCTTAGAATATAAAGAAGTATGATACTTTTGCCATTGCAAAGGGTCCCGACTGCTCAGAATAGGAAGAGGAATATATGGATGACAACTTCTTTATTCATGTTAAGTCACGTTTCGATACAGCTCCTTGTGTTGTTGTCAAGCAATGGAGCTGCGTGAAACGTCGTTTAACATGAATAAAGAAGTTGTCATCCACATATTCCTCTTCCTCTTTGTCATTCCAACTTCTAAAATGTGCTCAGAAGTGCTCAGAAAAGGCCTAAATTACCCCTCAACTAATAACCTATGATCAACAATGCTAATGTATATAAACATAGTAAGAATTTGAAAACTCAAGGGGATCGAACGTTCAACTATTTGTGCATGATCCACCTTTCCTTACCATTTGTAAAATAAGCATTTGTTGATATGGCCACATCAGTTAATTTGTACTCTCAAAGCACTTACAATGCCCTTAAGTTTAACAACAAAATTGCCTCGTATTATTATCCATCCACTACCAAATGAAATTATTTCCGTCAATAAAAAGCAGTAGACCCCAGATGAAAGGACATATTTTGCTTAAGGCCCATAGAAAACAACATCAAATATTATCGCAAAGAATAACTGGCTAAGCAATACAAACACCTGATAGGTATACCGCCATTTTTGGAAATATGCCCCAAAAAATGAAAATGAAACTGAAATAAAAGGATGGTTTTGTTCGAGAACCTCAAAATCGTCACATTCTGTGTAATATTGTCTCTACAATACCTATGCAAATTACCTTTTATCTTTATATCTGTAATGAGCTTATCCTCTGTTGATACTGCCACAGCAAATGACTTCAGCTCGGCATTCACCAGTATATCAATAGTGTTAGGGTCGTCGGGCTTGCCTTTCTCTGTAACATAGAATATTGGCTTTAAGATCATATACTTAGTATCGAGTAATACATGGTAAAACAGTTAAGGAAATTAAGTAAAATCATAAAATTATTTTAAAGACTTCCTTTACCTAGAGGTTTAATACGCTTACTCGTCCAATGCAAGACTTGTAAAAACTTTGAAAAGGTTTACCACTGTATACCATTTAGATAGTGAACAGATGTAACATGTAATAAGCATTAAACTTTCAGCAATTGTAGATACAAACTGTTGTGAATTTGAACCCACCTCCAAGAGACAGGCAACAAACAACGTACAGCACTCGATCTACAGCAGCTAACCAACTCACCTATCTTGCCTCGACTATTTGTACTATTGGAGATAGTGATGTTCAAAATTCATAATCTTTATGACATATAAATCACAATTAATTTATAAGATAAGATAAGATAAGATAAGATAAGATAACACTTTATTACCCAAAAGGGAATTCTTCTTGAATCAAATAGAGCTCATGGCATGAAATACATATGGACATTTATATAATAAGTTAAATATTAATAAAAAGTCTATTTACATAAAATACACACACACACACATTCACATAAATACACGTGATTTGAGGCCTTCAGGAAAACAATAAGGAGCACAGTCAATGTTTATCTGACATTTTGTTGAGAAGTGAAATACTTGAAGGTACGAATGACTTCTTAGTTCTGTTAGATCTGTGGAAAGGCATATTAAACCGTTTACCGGATGGCAAAAGTGAATATTCTGAGTGCAGGACATGTGATGGATCTGAAATAATCTTTCGAGCGTGTGATAATACTTGTTATTATCATGATAATAGTTATGCTAGGGTTTCTTCTTGCAAGTCCCTTAGTCTATGACTAGTTCTCTCAGAAATAACAAAGTCTGGCTGGCTAGTACCTTAAAGGGGCAGTAGCATGATAAATTTATATTTCAAATATTTCACTGATAATTGTAAATTAATGCTAAATGTATTATTTTGACATTGTCAAAAATCTCATTACACAATCCAATCAGCCACAGTCAGAGGACAAAGTATGAAGATTCACATCAAGTCCATTGTAACCATTTTGTGTGAATACCTTTAATTTATTTTGTTTAAGAAAAAGGAATCGCATGGCTAAACTTTAAGTTATTTATTTTAATTATTACTGCCTCATTTAGTTTAGATACATTGTCTTTCAATTGGAATCGTTAATTTTCATTTTCCTGTCATCACCTTATATTACCCCTAAAAACGTGCTACTGCCCCTTTAAAAGTGCTTCTTACAATATCTGACTCAAAACTTACTTTTACAAGGTGGTTTCTCCTCTAACACTAGTACGTTCAGATATACTATAATCTTGAATGGCTAATTATGATATCTGACTCAAATTTACTTTTTCGGGGTGGTTTCTTCTCTCCTGTCCCCTTCTCTTCTTTTTTCTCCTCTTTCTTCTCTTCTTTCTTCTCCGGTTCCTTAGCTGGAGTGGGCGGGGTTGGTTTCTTGGAGGGGGGAGGTGTCAGCTTCTGGGCGAACTCCATCAGGTTCAGTATCGCCCCCTGGTGGAGAAGCAGCTCCAGCCCGGAGAAGACAACTGTGATAGCTTGTTCAGTGTTCTTGTACGTTGTTAAAAACTCTGGACCATCCTTGTTGGCCTGTGTAGATGGAAAACAAGTATGCAAATATAGAAATATATTTTTAATGACCAAAGGAGGTGCATTCTCTCCCCACAGAGGCAGATCAAGTCACGTTGATTTAGCCTCTGTTCTATTACGCCGAGTTTGTGGGATAGAATGGGAGATGCCTGATTGGAGGCAATCAAAGTTAGTTGTGCAATCAGCGACGTTGTTTTTAAATCATCGTTTTGGCTTCTAAATCAAGGCAAAAGCAATGTGATATGAACCACCCTTTCCACGCGAGATGCATTGGCATTTGCTTAAGAAATTCAAATGGATTATCGTGCAGTTTTTTTCCGCCAGGGAAAACTGCTGGAACCCACGGATTTCGGTGTAATAGAACAGAGGCTAAATCAACATGACTTAATCTGCCTCTGTGGGGAGAGGATGAAGGAGGTGATGTCGGGCGATATGCGTTTTTTTGCTGCTTTTAAGAGTATTTCACTTATATCGCCGCTGCTAGTATTAACCATTGTGGCTATGCATTGCAGTGAAATCTGCGAGCATCGACTGTAACTAGTGAACCATTGGTGGTACTGCGCTGAAATTCAGTGTAGCATTGCACCCAAACCTGACTGCATGTAGAACAGTTCTCTTCTGTAGTGACCAAAGGAATCTCATCTTAGAAATATCAAAGGTTTAACTGGAATTAAGAATCAATCTCGCGTATGTATTTAACATGATGGAAAGGAAAGAAGGCCCCATTTTTAGAAACAAACGGCTTATGTGTCATCAATGAATGTCTGACTGAATTTAAGAGATCAAAACTTTCAGAATATATATATGTATTCAGACAACAAAATTGTACATTACAGATATCCAATCCTGGATATTTATTATAACAAAATCTTTTAGTTCACAAATTTCATTCCGTAACATGAATAGACTTAGGACAAGTTTATCACCTTGACGTACTGCACCATGAGAAGTTTGTCCGAGTCTGCCGGGGTACTGACGATAAAGATTTTCCCATCACGTCTATGACCTGCAAAAAGAAAAAGTTGAAAACAATTGTTTCTCTTTCTAATTTGTATTTTTAAGATAAATCATTTCAAGCTCAACTCAACTACAAAATTAGGCCCACCCCAGTATTCAATATTTAGAGCATTATATGAAAATATGAACTATTAAATAAATAGGGATTAATACGCAAGCAGAGATGTCATATTGTTTTTACAACACAAGTGACTGTAAAATGATATTTCCCGAGCGGGAGTGAGGGAAATATCGTTTTACTGGCACGAAATACTTCCTGAAAATACTTTACTAACATCAAAATGGTTAACAGTAGACAAGTAGACCAAATATCACCTCTAACACTCACTCAATGTTCTATAAGTTTTGATAATGCAACAACAATCAATAAAGATAATGAAACTCAGAACTCACCGCGTAAAGTTGACAGCTGCTGTGCCATCAACTCAGAAGCTGAAAGGAAGTCAATGTAGACATGAGAAAGATATGGTCTTGTTCAGAGGGACTGATAATGTTCTTTGTGCAGAACTGTCTCAATTCATTTACAGAGAAATATCAAGGATGCTTACTTTCTAAATGATGTGTCATAGTTTGTTTGCTGCTTGTCTAATTAGTGTAAATGTTTCTGAGGAAATTATTTTGAGTCAACACAACTCTCTGATAAAAGGAATGATTTCACTAACTTACAGATAGGCATTTACACGAAATTTAATTGAAGAAAAATTTAATTCAAAAATTCTAAGCAACAGAGTGAGTAAGATGGGTTTTTAACACCAATTATTTAGCCATTGGCAGGGTTCAACAAACAGCCGGATCATTCCAATATCCCCTTAAACTATATTACAGGGGTGTTAATCTATAAATAGCAAAGTGAAAATATCATAAAAATTACTTTATTAAACAAAAGGTCATGATTTGACAGAGATGTTGACCTATTTACCTTCAAACTGAAGATGCTGTAGACTGAGACTCCCGACGAAGGCCTCGACGACCATATCGAAGGTCCGCATCTTGACCTGCGTACCGACGGACTCAACCACTAGCTTGATCAGGGGAACCTCCTTGGTGCCCACACGTTCCATCACATTCAGGTTGATCTACGTGAAAATATAAGGCTTAATTGTCTCGGAATTACAGATTTTTTAAAAGAGAAAATGCATTAAAAGTTAAGATTTTTACAACCACAAAAGCTTCGTAATGTACTTGTAAGACTTTTTCAAGAGATGGAATTTACAGACATACAAAATCAACTAATGAAACCTGCATTGTCAAATTGTTATCTTCACGAAGGTTGACACAAGAATATTCTATGATGCAGGCGAATTTATTTCACAGTTAGAAATGCATTTTTGCTAAATTTAAGGCCTTTTCAAGGCATTGTGTCAAATTTTAAGGTCTTTTTAAGGCAGTGCTTGATTTAAGGACTTTTTAAGGCAGTACTTCAAATTCCAGGCCTTTTTCAGGCCCGTGCGCACCATGCCTAGAACCAGTTTCTGTGACAAGTTGAAGACACCTCAAACAGTATCAAAGAAAGGAACAAAAGTTACAGGTCCTGAAAAAAGTCGACTTCTGATTTTTGATCCCCATCAAAATTATGATACCCTGAATGCACACCAAATTGTATTACCCTGTCTTAAATAATTTCTATTTATTAAATATTAATCAATTTTATATTAAATTATTACTCGCACATACCTCTTTAATCACAAACTTCAGCTCCATATCTGTGGCGTTGACAAACTCCTGGGACGTCGTTCTCTGCAGGCTCTTGGCTGAACCCTTGGAATAAAATATTTCAGTTTAGATATTAGATTTAGTAAATTCTTGTCTTAAAGACGAGTATAAACTTGGTCACAGATACTGAAGTTTTTTTATCAGATTAGCATGGAAATGTGTCAATAATAAAAATCCAACATAATCAAAACTATAATGTTATGTTAGTTACGTATCGACTGAACACTTTGAAATTAAATACTTATGTTATTTCTTCAATTCTTTTTTCCAATTCCAATTCCAATTTTAAAGAATATTTACCACCCACTTTCAAATAAAGAGATAATTTGAATCAAGTAGCAACCATATATAGAAACATGTCAATTATCCTTTCACCCTATAGAAAACAGCAACAAATAATTTTTTTCAGCCTGATTTCTAGCTCGTTGTGGCGACAGGGTTAAAACTATGAAATATAACCAAATATGAATCTCATGTAAATATTGTATAGACATGTGTAGCTTGTGAGAACTTACCTTATCCTCTGCCGCAGCTACACGAGACGCTCGCGTTAACATCGCTCCTTCGTCCCCTGATACTGACGCCATTGTGTTTGGACCCTGTAACAGTAATATAAATTCATCATGAAGCAAGGTCATACATCACCATTTTCTTCATTGATGAGAAGTCACTGTTTTTTTGCAACATGATCTTCTTTGTTGTCAAGACTTCAGTGTTAATGTGAAATTCTTTTCTATTGAAAATGCTCTAAGCAATCAAAGTGGAGTGCAAGGTAATTCATTTTTCTGTCCTTATAATGCTGATGTTCAGTTAAAAAGCAACCACAAACATTTTCAACATCACCCTTGGCTTGAAACCACCTATCTAAAAAATTAAATATACATGTATATCAGATATATATATATAATTGACAAAGACTATGACTTTTCATTTTGGCTATAATCACAGTAGATAAGCTACAAATCACCCTGATGAAGAAGTTTAAAATCAAAGCCAAAGAATAGCTTGTTATTTTGTCAAGACTCGAAACTCAGAACTTATCAAAATAATCAAGATTTAAGAGTAATCTCAATTATCGATATATACCTCCAAATCAACCGGCGCCTCCTCCTGGGCGGGGGCAGACTCAGGGAAGGGGATGCTGGACACCAGGGCAAGGATCTCCTGTAGACGGTAGTCGGAGATGGACAGACTGAGTAGGGGAAGCTCTCCAGCTACCTTCATCCTGGAGGTGAGAGAAGATCAGTTACTAACTTCATATGATGAATCACTTCACTTACGGAACTAACTGTATCATTTGGTAATAGGATTTGTCACTGCCAATTACTGACTTCATAAGAGGAGCATAAATTAATAATTTCTGCCAACTTCTGTTGGTCTGCATCCTTCAGTGGATCTTCATGCTGTTAATCCTACCAGGCCTTTCAGACATGACATCAAACATTTCATGATATGAAATACTTGAGGTTAGGTGATTCGGGGTTTAATGCAGCTTTTAAGAGTATTTCACTTGTATTACAGCTAGTAGTACTATTGCAGGGAGAAAAGCCACAATGCTATTGTGGCTATGCATTGCAGTGAAACCTGCAAGCATCTGCTTGATCTAGCCAACCATGGGTAAAATTCAGTTAAGCATTGCATCCAAACCTTACTGCATGTAAAACAGTTATCACTGCAAACTAAGTTGCCAAGCCGCTGGCGAAATTTGAACCACAGACCTTTGGATACAAAACGGAACATGCTAACCACTGCGCTATCCTAAGGGTTGGCATAAAGTGATTCACAACATTTATCAACCTAACTGTATCCTGAGACAATACTTCTTGACAGGATTTGTTACAACCTAAAGGCAAACTATCTTGGAATATTGGTTGAAAAGTTATGTATGATTGATGACACAAGACAACCAAGAGACAGGTGTGAAGCCATGTCATATGCTTATCTGGTCTTATATGCCTGATGAGCTTAAAGTGACACAGAGTATCTTTTTTATTTTTTTTTATTTTTTTATAAGCTACAAAATATATAATTATGCTGATTGAAGTTCATATCTTATCACTGGACTTGCAAATATATCCATTTATGCATAATATCTCTAAAATGCTTGACTTTATGGAAAAATCAAGAAAACATCTCAAATGCGTTTAATATTCGAAATAATGCATCCAATTAATCTACCTATTAGTTACAATACCTATGAAACACTATCGAATCGAATATATTTTCCTGTCAGCTTATGACAAGGTTTCAAAATTACGTTTGGCGAATTTGCGCGCGCCACTCGATCGAGCCACATTGTCCGGTTTTCGATCAAAATCCCGACTTTGAATGGCCGTATTTTCGCTCTAATGTACTGACTGACCTTTAACTTGTTATTTTCAGTAACAGTTAGTGGTTCCCGATGTAATAACATCGATATCAGAATTTGACATATGTGATCCTATCAACATACTCTGTGTCTCTTTAAATACATTTAAGTTTCATAGTTTTCTACCCTTGTGGTCAAATCATAGGCATCTATCACTTTTGGACAAAAAAAACACCAGATTTGGTCACTAGCTGAAGACAAGCCTACTGGGACCATCATTCAAACAGTGGTCCTTTGAGAGGCAGTTATTCAAGAAACTCAAATTAACAGAATCAAGAGCATAAAGTTTTAAGTTTCCTACTTTGCCATCCTTGGGTCCCGAATTTTTAACTTTCAGAATTTTATTAGCAGGGCCCCAAAAGAGTCGCATATGCTCGGTAGGGACAAATTTGTTTGGTTACGAACCGCTTATACAGCTGACAACCAGTACCAAGTTTGTGTCATGTGACCCCTTACCTGTCTGGACGCTCTATTTAACAATGGTCAATTAGGTTTCACGAGCTAGGTTGTTGATTCCCTTTAAATAATTACTCTCGAACAAAGCTTCTTAGTGAGGCATTTATTCCAGAGGCTCAAATGAACCAAAATAAAGAGCTAAAGGAGTTTAAGTTTCTTACTTGGCCATCCTTGGGTCCTTGTCGAACATGCACTTCTGGAGGTTGATATGGATGGAGATCGGACGTAGGATGTGGAGATCAGATTCGCCCATCCATCGCGCCTTGTGCCAGTCTTCTCCTGAAATAGTACACGATAAATTTGAAACACCGACTTGATTCTCAATGTAAAAGAGCCTTGACCAGCTTACCAGAGTGTCAATTTTCAAACTCATTCACAGCCAGTTCCAAATTGGAGTCCCTCATATTGAGAGAACTTTGTGATTCAAAAACGTTGATTTTATATCTCAACGTAAAATAACTTTGCACAGCTGGCCAGAGTGTCAACTTTTAAACGCCTTCACAGACAATTCCAAATCGGAGTCCCTCATTATGAGAGAACTCTCTGAAGTTGAAACATTAACTTTGAGCCTCAACCAAACAGAGCCTTGCACAGCTGGGCAGAGTGACAACTTACAAACTCACTCATAGCCAATTCCAAATCGGAGTCCTGGGGCCATAGTTATAAAAATTCTTAGAGTAGAAATTGATTTTGAGAGAACTCTGAGATGTCAAAAGCTGTGGTAGAAGTGTACGATTTGCTTCAAAATTTTGAAGGTAAATGAAGTTTTTCACTCACAAAATATGAATAATTTAATTCAAACTCCTGAACAGAAATGACCTTAAATGAAGATCATTCAAAGAGCACAAGTACCTGGATGGATAAAGAGAAGCTGTATGCGGGCTAGCTGGATGTTGAACTTGTCATATGCCCTCGCCATCACTTCCTCAAGACTATCCATCTGTAACAAAATACACACGAAGCTATTATCTGTTAATCATAGATTTTGATTGATTATAAACTAGATATATGTGCATGTGATGCACTGTGATGTCTCCCATCCCAACTTTTCATCAGAAATTGTCACTACCCCCAATAGGTACTAAGTTCAAATTGTTTTGAAAACCATAACAAAAAACAGAATAACTTTGCGGAGGACATAATTATCTGCTATCAGGTCATCAAGTCATCAAATCATATCATCCTATCAACACAACAAATGTCATCATCAAGTCATGTCACCAAGTCACCAAATTAACATGTGACCTTGACATGTCATCATGTCATCATGACCACTGACCTTGCCCTTGATCTGACTAGACTGGTTCTTCTCGCTCGTCACCTTCAGGTTCCCGAGATCTAGCAGCAACATCTTCACATCCCTGCAACAATATGTAGAGATTAATGGCCAAGAAAATGTGTCTTTAACCTCAAATGAGCAAATGCTAACCATTATTCCTAACAAACAAGTATCAAATCCATTCTTGAGCCTATCTCCTCCCAGCAAAAATACTTCAGGCATCCAGTACTGGCCTATGAATGTGATGGGACATCAACATAATTTCTACTGGGCCTGTTCTTGACAAGTACTGACTCATTGAAAATCTCCATAATGTTTATATAATATATATGCCACGACTGGGCAAGTACAGTAGTTCAGAACCTTTTTCATATGTAGAGGTAACTATCCTTGGAGGTGTGTCTTTAACATCAAATAAGCAAGTGCTAACCCCTACTCCTAACAAACAAGTACCAAATCCATTCTTGAGCCTATCTCTCCCAGCAAACATGACATAACTGGGCCAATACTTGTCCTGTATTGTCTGATCTAGGCATTCATTACTGGCCTGATTCAGTAGTGACCTATCAATGTGATGGGACATCAATATAATCTGTTCTGGATCAGTACTCGCCCATTGAAAATATCCATAACGCATATATAGACAGATGGTCATATGCCTCTACTGGGCAAGTACAGTGGGCAAGTACAGTGGTCCAGTACAGTAGTCCAGTACCGTTTTTATACGTAGAGGTAACTATCCTTGGAGGTGTGTCTTTAAAGTGACACAGAGTATGTTGATAGGACCACATATGTCAAATTTTGAAATCGATGCTATTACATCAGGAACCACTAACTGTTACTGAAAATAACAAGTTAGGTAATAGGTAGATTAGTTGGATGCATAATTTCGAATATTAAATGTATTTGAGATGTTTTCTTGATTTTTTCATAAAATCAAGCATTTTAGAGATATTATGCATTAATGGATATATTTGCAAGTCCAGTGATGAGATATGAACTTCAAACAGCATATTAGATATTTTGTAGCTTATCAAATCCAAATAAACTTTTAAGAAAGATACTCTGTGTCACTTTAACCTCAAATAAGCAAGTGCTAACCAATACTTCTAACAAACAACTATCAAATCCATTTTCTCCCAGCGAACATGACATAACTGGGCCAATACTTGTCAAGTAATGTCTGATTCAGGTTTCCAGTATCCCATAATACATATATATGCTTCTACTGGGCCAGTACAGTAGTCGAGTACAATTTTTATTTCCAAATGGCATAGAAATAACAAGGAAATGCTTGAATTATGTTTAAAATGATTATTGTGAAACATCAGACCATAAATTCACTGGATCTCTCACGTTACATGACTCAACACAACACACTGGGTCCATTACATTCAAGGGCAGATAACTCTACTTACTTCTTCATGAACCCACCCTCGGGTACGATGACATAGGACGACATGAGGTCGACGCTGATCTCGGTGTATTTGTGTTGTTCGATCGCATGTTGGAGGCCGGTCGCTGACTGCTCCTTGATTTCATCAAACTTCGCCATCGCTGCCTGAGAGAGTCTGTAAATATGCAAAGTTCTCTTAGTTAAGTTGTTAGCCAATAAAGTTTGAATGAAGACCATAAGATACCAAACAGTTTAAATATCAGTTTCATTTACTTTTGTCAACAAAAGGAGTTTTTATTTTTAAATGAATACTTACTGTTTCAATCTGACAGATTCGGGAGGTTTGAAGAAATCGCCGAGCTGGTTCACGGTAATCTGTAATGTTATAAAAATATTCAATAAGCTCTGAGTAACAATTATCTTCAAATAATCAATTCAAAATGGGTGATCTATGATAAATACAACAGTTTTTCTGAGATTGTTTTTCACTTTCTTTGTTTCCCAGTTGATGGACCAAAACTTGATAAGTTTATTTTATTTTCCTTTAAATCATCAAATCTAATTTAAATTAAACTTAAACTCCTTCCTTCTGTAAACACAAACAAAAACATATCCTTCACTAACTACCCTATCTAGAAAGGTGGAGAGGTCAATCATAAATAGAGATTATAACTCAATAATTCCTCACTCTAACAAAAATTCACATTGTTTAAAAAAAGTCATATAACACACTTTCTCGAGTAATATTTTCTTTATCACGATTCTATTTCAATTTATTCTCACGTCACAAACAATGGAGTTATGACGTCACAAGCCAAAAGATATTGGAATTCACGCTTCAACCGTTGCTAGGCAAAAGTAATATGTGCACATGTGCTCATATTATAAATATGGCACTACTTACTTTACCTATGGGTATATTTTTTTCTCTTTAGTAGAGGAAATACAGAAAGCTCAACAAAACAAGGTTGACAAAACACAGTCAAAAAGCAAAGATGGTGTCACTCACAGCATCATATACGATCTCAAGAGGTCGAGAGGCCAGCTTGACCCTGGTGTCTGCCAGACCATCGAGAGGGTTGGTATCCAGATTGAAGCTCAGCAGAGAGTAGGTCTGGTCTGCTTCCTGTACCAGCGATGTCACCATGCGCGGGGTAGCGCCATTCTGGCTCGTACCCGATACGCTAAGGCGGTCGATCTTAGCTTCAACGCTGAAATATAACATTGTAAAAATTGATATATATATAACTGTAATCATCCTTTATACCATAATCATTATTTTATCCTAATCATCATCTCATCATCATCATCATCATCATCATCACCACCATCACCACCATCATCATCATCAGGAGTGACATCAAATACCAATTGAACTTTGCCTCAACATCTTGTGAAAACAGTAGAACACGGATATAGCGAACACTCGGATATAGCGAACAAATTTTCAAGTCCCGTCCCTATTAAATATCATTTAAATCACATGCGTAAAGCGAACACCGAATATAGCGAACTAAATTCTTTGGTCCCTTGGAGTTAGTTATATCCGAGTTCTACTGTACTTGAATTACAGTCCCTTTTAATTTCCTATCATATGTATTTTATTATACGAGAAGCAGTATTTCCGCTTTTCTATTGGTGGAATAACCAAGTCCACATTAGCGATAACATGTTACTCTTAGTGAAAATTATCACAACCCAAAGGTTAAAATTAAAGAGTTTGATGTCATGAAATAATGGGCTGACTAACAAATTCTCTTATGACATCACACAGTTATACTGAGCCAATACAGAAATCGTTACAGGTAAACCTACCTGACAGCGCTGGCGGCAGGTCTTTGATTGACAGAGGTGAACACATCCTTCAGCTGTAGTCGCAGAATCTGCGGATCTCTGCAAAACAGAATATACATACATATATATATACACACAAAATCCACAAGTACAACTCTCACGTGTATATAGATGAAATTAAATAAATTTATGGAATTTGGAACATAAAAACATTCATATAAGCTAACTAGCGCTTTCAGCCAGGTTGGCTTCTTCAGGTTTGTTTTGAATACATAAAAACATTCATACATATATTTATACATTATTTATAATGTTAGAAGCAATTACAGTTTCGGAGTTTCCAATTCTATGATTAACATGTAACTGATTCATGAATAGCCAGTTTCAGCAACACATAAATTTTACAAATATATATCATTACGATTTACCGTATATGACCGGGTATAAGCCGATCCCGCATATAAACCGACCCCCTTTCTCAACCCCCCAATTTCCACTCAAAACCTGGTATCTCAAGTATAGACCGACCCCCCTCTTCGCAGCTCTATTTTGCTGACAGTAAGTCGATATGATGCCAGTTGCATTGAAACTAAAAGCTCATGAATCATGAAATGACACGTTAATTTTAAGACGTATATTATTTTTAAAAACTATAAAAGAAATTATAAGTGTTCATTTACGGTGTTTGTTTTAATCATATAACATATTATTCTCGGCAAATTGTTAACGAACGACAGTCAACAACCTTTGGTGCATGAAGGGTTTGCTGGAAATGAGATATTTGTTACAAGCCTTTTCATTGGCTAAATTATGTAGGTCAGCCAATCAGCAAGTCGGTTTTAAAAAGATCTACGAAACATAAAACGTGGTCGAAATAATTTCATGACAACATTTTGTGGATACAATATTAAATGTGTAAATATATCAGATTTTCTTACACGTTTTCTATATTTTATTATTTCAAAATTAACATGCAGTTAATTGAAATATTTGTGTATATAAAAGTCGAAGAATAAAGATCTGAAATATAACCATGAGCAAAACATTATATAAGGAATGTTATTCGTCGTCACGAAATTACGATTGAAATTCAAAGTAATGTAAAATATCGTGCTTTCACGAGTGTATCTTTGACAAAGAATTGATTGAATTTCGATAAGATATGATTGATAAGTTTGGAAATATGTCTTATTAATACTTTAAAATGGACAACAAGTCTTTTGAAGTGATAACTCTTGATAATATTTGAAAAACCGGGTTTCAATTGCCGATCATGGATGCGAGTGAAGCCACATCGATCTGCCGAAATCTAACAGTACGTGAAGGTTGCTTGAATATATTTTCAACTTCCTGTTGCATATTAATTTATCTTTATATATTTTTCAACTTCTCTTTGTATATTTTCATTAAAAACAACAACACAACAAAAGTATTTTTATTTTACAACTTGAATATAGAAATGACCTCGATGATTGTGCATGTTGCTTCCTGTGTAAACATCGACTCGCTTACTCGCTTGGCTGACGATACTCGTGCTTGGTCTTTTGATTTTTTTCATCTGCATCATATAACTCAGGTATAGACCGACCCCCCTCTCTGACCCCCTAATTTCTGGTGTCAAATTCTCGGCTTATACCCGGTCATATACGGTACTCTGATTCACCATTAAAGAATTCCAGGTCTCAATATTGCTACAATACAAGAATTCACTTACTTCTTGGTAGAGTCTCTAAGAGAAACGGAGACATTACTCAGCTTAGTGACCAGTCGGACGGCAACATACTGTAAGAATAGAAAGAGCAATTTGAGTTACTGAATTGTCATCACTGAAAAGAATACTTCAACATAATTCTTAACGAAGCATGCTGTTTGACTGGCGGCCTGCATTAGATGTATTATCCAAGAATACTCTGTATATGCCCTGGAGGTTAAGATTAAGAGTAAAACAATTTTATTCATCTATCCTCACCAAGGTCATGTATCCCAATCTCCATTCTCACCAGAGCCAGGCTGGCTACAATTAACTTATATATAAGGCAAGTGAGATGTTATTTTACGCCGCTTTGGCAATATTTCAGACATTCGCGGCGTGCACATATAACAAAGGATAACCTTTAACAAGTGATCATAGAAGCCTTGCAAATAGATAAAGGATTGTTTTCATTTTGTCATAAACACTTACCTTCACAGATTAATTTAGAATTAAGAATCAACAGACAAACCTCTATAGGCAGTGTGGGGTCCAGATTTTTTAACATTCATTTTTAAAGACTGCTTTGGATCATAGGAGCCTTGCAAATGAATAAAAGATTGTTTTCATTTTGTCATAAACACTTACTTTCACAAATTAACTTAGAATTAAGAATCAAGAGACTGACCTCTTTAGGCAGTGTGGGATCAGACTCATTTTCTTCATATCCGATAGCTCCGTAGAGTTTGTTCTTCTCCTCCAGAGTGAACTGCTCGTAGAACTTCTCCTCTGTGAGATAAATACAAATGGTGTCATATTTCGAGTATGTGCACAAATGCTGATTGTAACTATCTATCTATCACTATATAAACAAAATATATTTATTTGGTTATTTGATAAATATCTTGAATGCATCATCATCATCAAAACAGATTTGTAATGTACTGTTTTATATGTATATCATGCTCAAAGAATGCACTTGCTTAACCAACACTAGCAAAAGATAAAGAAGAAAACATTGAACAAAGGGAGAGAACTCCTTAAAAGTATAAAACAGCATACCACTAAAATATTTTGTTACAAAGCAAACCATGAAAAGAAGAATATAATACACACCATTATTGATTCTAATATTCAAAATGATAAGTACAACTTGGACCATACACTCAAAATGACTGAAATATGCTACTTACGGATATCATTGCTTGACTTTTCCTCAGTTTTCTTCTTCTTGCCACCGAACCAGCCACCAAACCAACCAGTTCCCTGTTCCTCTTTTCGTTTAGCTCCAAGTTTCGCAGCCTTATATGACAAGAAAATAATATGCACAGATAAGCAATTTGAAATACTCAAATCATGTTCTTTGATTGACAACCTAAATTAAAAACTTTTTGAATTTCTTGAGTTCACAAATAATGCCCTATATATTAAATTTACAGTGGTGAAGATGTAAACCTTTGCTAACTGTATTTACATAATATGTACAGATATCTGTATAGCCAATATTCAAGTATTCAAAGTCAACTTCAATTTTTATAAAACCTACATGAGAAGTCAATTTTCTTAGGTATCAAAAATGGACATCATAACAGTCAAGTTCCTGGTTTGGTCTTAGGATACAAAACCAACAAAAACAACCTCATTGATTAACATATAAATCATCCATGCGTCATTATATAAAGGAAATTTGTTACAGACAGTGTACGCACCTCCACCTCGGCCTGTTGTCTCATAAGGGTGATACTGAACACATCCAGCAGCTTCTCACACTCCTGAAATAAATGAAAGGACTCATGTGTTATTGACTGATTTATATAGAGATTATTACCGGAGGAAGTGTGTCATATGACTTTTACGAAACTAGTGTGAATTTTTGTATTGCCCGAGCGATAGCGAGGGTTATACACTAATTTGCATGAGTTTCGTAAAAGTCATATGACACACTTCCGAGGGTAATAATTTCTTCATTACCGATTCTCTTCCATTTTACCATTGTAGAAATGTCCAAGAAACGGACTGCATCCCTTGCGACGGCCGGCTACAGTGACGTCACAAACAATGGTACATTGATGTCACAAGCGAAGAAAATTTGGAAACTCCGCACTACAACAATCATAGCATGACAAAAGTGATATGTGCACTAGTGCTCATATTGAAAATATGTCACTACTTCTTTTCAACCATATGGGTAATGAATATATATACTATTGGCTGTGTTTACTGTATGCTATCATCAGAATTAATAGGCTCTCAGTCCACAGTTGGGAAAACATGTTATTTTTCAATAAGAGAAGTGAAAATATCATGTTATCACGACTCAAAGATTAAAGATAAAGCATTTGAAGTGAAGAAACAATGATCTGATGAAACCTCTTTTTATGACATCACAAGTTACTGTACCAAGGTAACAGCCCACCAATCGTGATAAACGTAAATGTTCATGTTCCCGAAAAGTTACTAGAATTTCATCATATCATAAATAGGACACCTGTCAATTCTTGACAAATATCATGTTCATCCCATCTCATGAGGCAGAGAATTTACATATTTCAACTCGATGCTGCATTAATTATGAAATTGAAAACTCACAAGATGAGAAAAACTTATTCATAATGACGACTCGGCCAAACATATAAGAATAATATCAAAACCGAAGAATTGACTTTTCCAAGGATGTGACGTCATTCCTGCACATGCCCAGTACGGCAGGAAGCTATATGTAAGCTGACATCTTGTAAGTTAATCACTTCACGTCTCATCGAGAAGGTAAGTGGCATTTATCTAAGTTTAGGTAGGTTAAAAATATAAAGGAATATTGAAATAGTACTCTATTTAGTTAGTTGTATGTACGCATGGAAGAAGGCATCCTGCTACATCAGCGTATATGTCTCCGCTTAATGCAAAATAAGAATAATTGCAATAATAAAAGAATATTGATACAGTACTTTATTTGAATAAATATGTCCTAAACTATCGTTAGCAATATAAAAAAGAATAATTGCAATAATAAAAGAATATTGATACAGTACTTTATTTGAATAAATATGTCCTATCCCCTGATATCCTCCTATAGTATTTTGCTGATGAAGCAGGATGGCAAGAAGGGGTTTGAATTCATAGACCACATACATCAATGGTCTTCTGGACGTCACCAGAAGCTTTCCCCTTGTCCAGCTTGGTGACGTAGGCTTTCCTGTATTTCTTCATGGCCAGACGATGTTCAATGATGTGTGACCAGGAAAACATCCGTCTGCGTCGACGAACAGTCTCTTCCAAAACTGCTGAGTATGCATAATGCCACCTGGAGTGGAATAAGATAAGATAGAACATGACAAGACGAAACTTAACTTTATTCCATTGGTGCATTTATGGTGTTAGTTCTTTTAAAAACCTGATATTTTTTCAAGCATGATTCGGAACAATGGGGATGTCTCTTTCGAAAATTTTCAAAGGGAAAAGTTAGAGGGCTCATTTATATTTTTACATATACGTCATTGATAATGATGATTATCATGACATTATCCAGTTAAGACATGGTTGGTTAAGGTTTGTAAAATTTGCCAAAAAATATATCATTCCAAAACAAAGAGAAGTGAAGAAATTAATCAACACATGAGTGTCAAAAGCCATACTACAGAATGACAGGCCACTTTGATAACTCAAAAGATAAACTATTTTCAAATTTCATTCATTTCATATCACGCAAAAAAAGCATATGGCCGCCATATCAAAAGAAAACAGGAGCAAGAAGTTAACATGAAATAAATAATTATAAAAATAATCCACTAAATAAAATACATGTACATGGATATTCAAACTCAAAGTTTCTGATGGGACTATTTTTCAGTGTAGTCTTACCATTCTTTTGCATGTTTGTGAAGAGGCACCTCCGGTTTGTACTTCCTGTATAGACCCAGCAGGGCGGTCCTCTCCATAGCTTCAAGCATCTCTAACACATCATCATACTGCAACAGCGGATGTAAGATGTTTGATAATCATAAGGTTCAATATTACATGAATAAATTATATCTGTCTCTCTGATTGGCTCATTTGGTCACAGAATAGCATTGACGTCAAGCAATGTCAAAAAGTTTGAGTCGCAAGAGGATTATACCAACCCAAGCACCTTGGTGGCTTAAATAGATATGAGGAATTCTGGTCTTGAACTCTGTACATCACATGCAACACTGTAAATCAAGCATCGCTCTGTGACTGTCCTGAATTAGAGTTATGTCCCTTTGTTACCAGGCATTAGAATGTTGTCCCTTATTTTCACAAAAGAAAAGTAATTCAAGAACATTTTCGTTTAATAAAAAAATTGAAATTTCTGATCGGTTGATCCAATGATTTGGTGACCTTTGACACATATTAACCTCGGCGTTGCCTTGTTGAATATGTCCAAGGTTGACAAATCATTGCAACAATCTCTCTTAAAGTCTATAATTGTTTAATAACATAGAATACAACATCATACTAAAACAGGAAGGAAAATTTGAATATGTCAAGAAACTCTCATCATGTCAGTTACAGCGACAGACAAAATGCTCAGGTTAAAACAAAGGTGCTTTTCGCACAATTGAATTTGAATCAGATTCAAATTCTTTAACTAGCAAAAATTGAGCTCAGTTTGTGAGAAAAGAAGAAGAAAGATGATACTCGAACAACAATTGCAAGATCATCCTATCTTGTTGCTCCCCGTAAAATTCCACAAATATAACCATAGGCAAGCACACCTGAACTTTAGCCAAGGCGACGGCGATGTTGTCAAATACAACCGTCATGAAGATCTTAGGAAGACTAAAGTTGTTTTTCTCAGGCTTCTGATTCAACTTCAGATGGGCCACGGAGGAGATAGGCTTGATCACTGGAGAGAACAAAATTAACTCTTAAATATTTTTTGATAATTAAACCTATAACATAGAACATTGAAGCTGACATAAATATCAATTTGGAAAGTTTTGTTATGGCATGATAAGGCATTCTCCTGACTATTAATTTGTAAGAATGTCGAAATTCTACCAGTAATTCATAAATTTGTAAATCATTGCTATGGCAAGGATCAGTTCCTTGAGATATAATTTATAAATATATGGATATTCTATCAAAACAATATATATATATATATATATAAAGTAACTTGTTGAAAACAAAATGGAAAAATCTAGCAATTTTTTTCATAATTTAAATTCTTTAAAGGAAGAAATAACAATATGGATTCCCCTTAAAGCAGATAGAACATCCCCTTTAAGGTTCACCTATTATGTTCACTCGTCATACTCTGTCAAGTTAACCTACAATACCATTCCTCTTAATATGTACAATATAATATTCTACTTACTATACTGATAGTCGGACACAGCGTTCTGTGAAGCGATGTTGTTCTTCAGGTATGCCTGAAATGAGGAAAAACGTTACAACTCAATAACTGGGTCCAATAGATACTAAGGACTCATTGATTTAGATTAACAGTTCATTGAATTCCCTATATAATTAATTTTACCTATTCCAATCTTAGTGATGCTTGCAAGTAAATTTACCTTATCCATCACATGACATGATGAAATACACTGGTGTTTCTCTTCTACTATGCATAAATATTGTATTGGTTAAATATATTCTACAATCTTGTAATGTACTCCAGCAATGTGTAATTGTGTACTAGCATATTTGTGAACTTCAGTTTTGGGATTCTTACATACCTTTTGCAGTTTAGAAATTGTGTACTAGGGTATTGATGTACTCTTTATTTTTGTAATTGTGTCACTGTAGAAATGATTTGTTTACCTTTGTATTTGTATATCTTATATGATTTCAAGTGCACTTACATACTTGTGTAAATTTGTGCTTTAAAATTCATATAATATCATATTTGTGTATTTTTTTAAAACTTTCAAATCAAGGTAAGTGCACTTAATTATTTTTGTAATTTTTTTTTGCTTTCAAATTTGTGTACTAATGTATATTTTGTAAATTTGTGTATTTTATATAAGTGCACTAGAGTATTTTGGTTTTTGTGAACTTCAGTATTTTCACACTTGTTATAGGTGTACCCTTAATATTTTGCACTCTACATTTCAGTACTCAATAACTGTGTATTGAGTTTTCTACGTACCAGAATGTCCTGTTTTGATTGGTCGCTATACATCTTGGTACAGCTGTTCCAGTACACACCCAGGGCATCCAGCCGGATTAACTGTCAAAAAAATAAATAATAATAATAATCATCATCATAATACTAATTTTTAAGCCTAAGCACTGTTCAATAGCTGTACATTATTACCTGAAGGAATTGTACTTCAAAGCAGATATATTAAGTAGAGCGACCATTGAGATTCCTACTTCTCATATTCTGGTACCTAATTGTACAGCTGGGTAGACTAAGTGCAATGTGGATGAAGTGCCTTGCCCAAAGACACAACACAGTGTGAATAGAGGATATAACATTGATGTCAGTATTCTGAATCTTCATCTGCATCTTTAAATGAAACCAATCAATTGAAATAAAATCCTCATGGGAAATATGGTATTATATAATATTAATATCTTAACCATCAAGTAGATAATGTGCAATAAAGCTTTACAATTTACTATATGTTTGTATCACATACCTTGAATATCTGGGTTACAGCCTCCTTGATTACACATGGCTGCCATTGTTCATCCGTGGTCTGAAATGATAATTTCAAAACTTAAGTTCATCATTCAATTTATCTCCTCCAGTTGAATTGCTTACAACTTTCTTTACATTTTAATTTAATCACTAGTTGAAGGGGAATATGAAATCACAAATACAATACAGATTTCTCAAGCTGAACCTCTACATAAAAAATCCTAGATCCAAAATATACAGTGTACATTTACAAATGTGACCTTCTGACGTCAGATACTCTCCAACACAATCCCTCAATACGAAGACAATCAAAATCATGAAGAAAACTTTGCATCTGGGAGAGACCCACCACTAAAATTATCATGGGTCCTTTTCAAATGTAATGAGTATTCAACACAGGACTTGTAGGGGATGATAAATTTATCAGTGTACAAACCTGGAAGACCAACTCCTGGAGGGTAATGCCAATTGCAAATGGCCGCTTTGGGTTGGTGAACTTGTCCTCGTATCGGACATGGATGTTGCTCACTTTGATCTGCAGGTTCTTGATCACCTGTGTGGCCATCTTCTCCACGAAGCTGTCGGCCTTCTCTTCCTTCTCCTTGCCTGAATATGAAGATTAGTTAGCCATTGTTTATCTAACTTATAAACCAAATTCATGTGAAATAATTTTCTTGTTTGATTCCATTGCTACAGACTGGTAACTTCTTTCTCCTTGCCTAAATATAAGGATAAGTGGGCCATTGTTTATCTAACTTATAAACCAACTTCATGTGAAATAATTTTCTTGTCTGAATCCATTGCTACAGACTGGTAACTTCTTTCTCCTTGCCTGAATATAAGGATAAGTGGGCCATTGTTTATCTAACTTATAAACCAACTTCATGTGAAATAATTTTCTTGTCTGAATCCATTGCTACAGACTGGTAACTTCTTTCTCCTTGCCTGAATATAAGGATAAGTGGGCCATTGTTTATCTAACTTATAAACCAACTTCATGTGAAATAATTTTCTTGTCTGAATCCATTGCTACAGACTAGTAACTTCTTTCTCCTTGCCTGAATATAAGGATAAGTGGGCCATTGTTTATCTAACTTATAAACCAACTTCAAAAGAAATGAATGATTACTTTTTCTTGTCTGAATCCATTGCTACAGACTGGTAACTTCTTTCTCCTTGCCTGAATATAAGGATAAGTGGGCCATTGTTTATCTAACTTATAAACCAACTTCATGTGAAATAATTTTCTTGTCTGAATCCATTGCTACAGACTGGTAACTTCTTTCTCCTTGCCTGAATATAAGGATAAGTGGGCCATTGTTTATCTAACTTATAAACCAACTTCATGTGAAATAATTTTCTTGTCTGAATCCATTGCTACAGACTAGTAACTTCTTTCTCCTTGCCTGAATATAAGGATAAGTGGGCCATTGTTTATCTAACTTATAAACCAACTTCAAAAGAAATGAATGATTACTTTTTCTTGTCTGAAGCCTTGCTGGACTGAATAAGGAGGAGTGGAGTGAGCAATTAATTACCTATCTCTTATAATTCAAAAACCAACTTAATGTTTGAAAAACTAACCATTGATTTGGAAAATTAAATGTTAGGCCTTCAACATTCACAATGGCAATTCTTATGGCCAGTAAGACTATATCATGACAGTTTATGAAACAAGGCCCATCACAAAGCATGCCCCTTGGTAATTTTGGTGTAAGGTTTGTAACTTTTTAAGAATATTTTTTAATTTTGCCATTCAAGTTCACAACCAATTATTGAAATCAATAAGCTCTTATCACAATGTAAAATGACCAAAAATGCTACCCCCTGGATCAAACACTATATTTCAATAATGCTCAGTGGCCATTCTAAAAGGGTTTGGGGTTGAACTAGAACCTAGAACTCTGTCTTTACATGCTATTTTTGGTGACCCATTCTAGAAACCACCTGCTGGATCTACGTCTGATACTGTCTCAGTCAATTTATATCACTATAACAAACCTTTCTCCGCTTCAGCCTTCTTTATCTCTTCGATCTGCTTCAGCTTCTTCTGCTTCGCTTCTTGCTTCGCTTTCTCCTCCTTCTCCGCATTGTACTTGATGCCTGAAAAGGTAATAAGGGTAATGAGGGTAATAATTGGTAATCGTGGTTATAGTGGTATTCATAAAATCGAGTGACATAAATGCAGTATATATAACAGTGTAGAAACCTTACCGTGATTAGAATTGGGTGGAGGTGAAAATATGGTAATCATGGTAATCAAATGGTTATCATGATGAAAGTTATGATTAACTGCTGATCATGGCAAGAAAGTTGAACTTATGGAATGGTAATCTTTGTACTTAAGTTGTCTTCTTGGTAATAAGGCGACAATCATATTCATCAAATGAAATGGTTTGGTGAAAAAAAGTGGTAACAATAATGGTTGTATGTAACATTCAAGAACAGGTAATTATCTTTAAAGTGGTTTCTTGGTAAAAAGGATGTTGTCATAGATCATTTACAGAAAAGCATATCCCGTCCACATCCACAACTACAGATAAAGATATCAAGTAATAACTTTGTTATGCCAAACCACTGTACTAAAAACATCATTTGCACAATCACATCTACAATAGTTAACCTTTTCATCCCTTCAAGGAAAAGATGATGCTGGTTTACTGTTGAAAGGGCATTAAAGGGGCAGTAGCACGTTTTAAGGGGGAATATAAGGTAATGTCATGAAAATGAAAATGAATGGTTCCAAATGAAAGACAATGTATTTAAACTAAATGGAGCAGTAATAATTCAAATATAAAACGTAAGGTTCAGCCATGCGAATCCTTTTTCTTACAAAAATGAATTAAAGGTGTTAAAAAAAAAATGGCCGCCAATGGACTTTATGTGAATCCTCATACTTTGTCCTCTGACTAAGGGTGATTGGCTTGTGTAATGTGATTGTTGACACTGTCAATATAATACATTAGGCATTTACTTACAATTATAAGTGCAATTTTTAAAATATAAAATTATCAAAAAACGTGCTACTGCCCCTTTAAAGATGGAGAACTACAAACCTGCGTTGGGCACCGCCAGTGCATAGATGCCATCCACCTGTGCGATGACAGGCTCCGTGTAGAGATTCTTCCATGGAATCTTCAAGGTCAGCTTGGCCACGTGACCGGCCTTGATCTTCACCGGCAGGTCAAGGTCATCCTGCAAGGTTAAGGTCATTTGATACACTTGAGAATAGAGTGAAGGTCAAGGCTAAAATTCCAAGTAAATTGCTTGAATAAAAGGAAATATGTCATAAAGAATAAGCTAAGTCATGTGTTCCGTCTTGACCTTTACAAAAAGGTCAACGTCATCCTGGAATTATACCATGTTTAGGTCATTTGATACACTTGAGATAACAGTAAAAGTCAAGGCTACAATTCCATGTAGATAGCATGAACAAAAGGAAAAAAGGTTAACTCATGTGTCCTGTCTTGAGCCAGCAAGTCAAGGTCATCCTTGAATATACCATGCTAAGGTCATTTGATGCACTTGAGATTAGAGTAAAGGTCAGGCTAAAGTCTCAAAAGTTGACAAGGATTAGTCATGTTTCTAGTCTTTATTAAACATAATATCCTGCAATGAAATCATAGAAACCACAAAACATATTCATTCAAATTAAGGTCTATCTCCCAAAAGGCAAAACTTGAGATTATCATTGACATGTGGATGTATTTGCTGAAGTATATCAAGTTTAGGAGAAATGCTCCAGAAAGTTTTGTGATCGTCAGACGTAGGGCTGCAATGATTCACTTGTCCTTCATTTCGATTTTCGATTCTAGTCACTCGATTCGATTATTTTTGATTCGATTAACAGATCTGATAAAATACAATTATTTAGGTATTAAAATGAAAAAATTGTTACAAGAAGATGTTATTCTATTGAATTCTGTTGAATTGGTTCCGTTGTGTTAATGGACGGCTTTTGGACGCAGGTTTTTTTCAGTTTGTGTGTGGTAAATCAGAAAGTTTTTATACAAATTCTGCAATGAAATTGATATTTGCCATCTCGGTTCGATTTTCGATCAACAAACTTCAATTCGATTCAATTGATTCGGTTCGATTCTCGGTGCATTGAACCGAATCGTTGCAGCCCTAGTCAGATGGCTGACAGACAGACGAAAGACTATCGTGTGGATGGATGGACAGAGAGATATTTATTATTTGTTAATGATAGAATAATGAAATTCTCTCACAGTGGGGAAAATCCTGCACGCAAATAACATGAAATATATTTAAAAGTTTAACAACTTACCAAGGCACTTTCTTTAAGATCCAAGTTGTGGAGCACAGCCTCACCTGAAAACAGTTGAAATAAGAATTAAATATCTTGTAGAAGATAATTAATTATTCAAATTGTTCAAACATTTCTTTTCACACGTTCATTGATCAGCTATTTTATTGTCAGATACCATGCATATTACTTTCAACTAGGTGTGTAATAATGCAACAGACCAACAATGCATCAGAATAAGGATCATTGTAACAGTATCCTATTGATTGGTATAAGTGAACACAATCGATGCATCGATTGTAAGGTAAACTGTCAATTGTTTCAAAAGTGTCTTGAATAATTAAGAAAACATTTTAGGTGACTTTTGCATATATAAATATATCAGTGTTGTTCCTAGTTGATCAGCTGAGGGGGTCATCATAATATTTGAGCAGATTGATATTAATAATTCAAAATGTAAAATGTTCAGGCCCTTTGTCTCCAAGATAACACTTATCTCTTATACACTGAGATTACTTTCAAAAAGTTGCTTGTAAAACCCAGGATATTGTTGGGTATTAAGTTGCTTAAAAACAACAGTTTGTTTATATCTTTTAATATTAGAGCAAAATGTCATTTTTATAAGAGATTTTTTTTTAAAATTACTTAATATGGTGATAATTACTAAGAGGTTTCTTATTTCTACCATCCTGTGTTCAAAAGCAGGGAAGTTAGAATAGGGAATAAGAAATTTAAAGGATAGATGTAGATTATATTTAGCATTTTATCCATACTGATATATAAATAATTCAGCCCTTTTTTAACCTTTTATTCTTAAAGAATGAACAATTTGCCTCACGACACAACCTAACATATTCTTCCTAGAAATGAGGAAGTGGTCGCAATGACATTAGGAGACTTGACAATTATTTCAAAGATATAAGAATTACGTGTTTAAACAAATTTGGTATGATAATAATATTTTTATCATTAACCTTTTTGTCTCTGTATAGCAAAAAACATTGATTGATTGATTACAAAAGAACAGCTTTTTCTTGTGTGTAGCTGAAATTTGCACTACAACATTAGGGTGAAAAGAATAAATCTAAAAATTTATTTGTACACATCGGGCCTGATGAGCTAAAAATACATAATCTATTGAGAGACAGATACACCTTGAAAGAGAATCAACTCCCACATGAACTTAATAGAGCTATTACAAGGACACTCAACTGATAACATTGTGATTATCAACTGCACCCAACTTCTAGCCTAAAAAATAATCTTTTGATAACATTGTTATCATATCAACTGCACCCAACCTATAATCTATAAGATAATCTCTTGACAATGCAATCATCCTCTGTGTAGGACTGTCCTCCGTCTAGACTATATCCTGTATGTCTGTCTGTCTGTAGACACGTCCGTCCGTCTGTCTGTCTGTCTGTCATCATAATGATATTTTTTGTGTTTATATTGAATATCTGTATATCAATGCAATCATCCTCTGTGTAGGACTGTCCTCCGTCTAGACTATATCCTGTATGTCTGTCTGTCTGTAGACACGTCTGTCTGTCTGTCTGTCTGTCTGTGGACACGTCTGTCTGTCATCATAATGATATTTTTTGTGTTTATATTGCATATCTGTATATCAATGCAATCATCCTCTTTCTAGGACTATCCTCCGTCTAGACTATATTCAATATGTCTGTCTGTAGACATGTCTGTCTGTCTGTCTGTAGACATGTCTGTCTGTCCGTCCGTCAGTTAACATGTCTGTCTGTCCGTCCGTCAGTTAACATGTTATGTTATCTTGCCATCATAATGTTTGTCAGTCCATATCTTTATCATGTTGGTCTTTCTCAATGTCTGAACATATTGTTTGTCACCTTTTCTGTCTGTCTGTCCGATCATCTGTTCACATGTTTGACGGTTTTATCTTCATATTTGTTGGTCTGTCTTTTGGTTTGTCGTCATATTTGTCTGTCAATTTGTCTATTAACATGTTTGTCGGTGGACATATTTGTCTGTACGTCTGCTAATCTGTTAACAAAAGTTTGCCTGTCTGTCTTTGTGTCTATCTGTTCTCATGTCAGTCTGTCGGTTTGTTTGTCAACATCTTAACATGTCTATGTCTTTCTGTGACATAATATGTTCGTCTGTTTGTTCACAAGTTTGTCTGTTTGTTCACATGTTTGACTGTTTATCTGTTCTCATGGTTGTCAATCTGTCAGTTTGCTAATCAACATCTATATCCGTCTATGTCTTTCGGTGACAATGAATTCATCATTTTTGTTTTCATATATATATTTCATATATCCATTTCAATGTCTCACTTTTTGTTTGGCTGTCCGTCCATTTCTAAACACCACTGAGTCTAACTGATCATCCAATATCTATCTTATTATAGGCATAACTATTTATGGAATTTATGTTGAACAGTGTATTAGGAAACCTGATATATTATGATGGCATCTTGATATGTTGCCAAAATAGTCAAAATCCTGTCAATAGCTATGCACCATATTATACAAGGGCAATCAATGTTGTAAACCTCAGCCAGAAATTCCAGAAATAATGCCACAATCCCCCATGAATTCTTCAAAATTGATTGTATGAGTATCTCTCCGCCCCATGATTTTCAAACTTTATGGTAAGAGTATTCTCCAGCCATATATATATAAGCACTTTTGTGGTGTCCTTTTTTCCCAAATATGATTAAAGGGACCATTCGAGCGCGTTTTTTTTTTACAATTATATATGATTTTTACATGATAATTTCACAATAAATTTCAAATATGTTTGTGAGATTAGCAGTTCAGATTAAACCATTTGCCAAAGAATAAAGTGTATCGCTCAAAAAATAAAAACATCATGAAACTAGATTAGCGTTTGCGGGACACCGCAAAAGCAGGGCAGCCCCGAAACTTGGGGTTTCGCCTTACCCTGTTCCGCCTTCTACAAGCCTCAGCATATTGGGCATTTTCTTGTGACCTTGACTTTTGACACTCAAGGTCACGCAATCAATGAAACACGCAATCAATGAATACATTTTATTGAATATAACATTAATGTAACGAATTAAAGTGTTAAAAGTTAAAATAATCCATTTTCTCAATATATGTTGACCTTGCTGTGACCTTGACCTTTGACCTTGAAAGTGAACATGTCATTGTAATTCCCCAGAGGTGTAAACACTTATACATGTAAATGAGTTCTGAAAAGCTTAATGGGATTAAGTTATATCCAAATTAGTTGCACATTGCAATAACACAAATCTCATGACCTTGACCTTCAAGGTTACACAATCAATGAACACTTTTCATTGAGTATAACAATCATCTAATGATTAAAAGTGTTCATTGTTAAAATAAAACATTTTCGCAAAACCATGCTAAAGTAGTGACCTTGCTGTGACCTTCACCTTGAACAGATTGTAGCAAAAACCTTTTCAAAAATGTTTACTCTTCCAAGGATGATACATACCAAGTTAGAGCTTCATAGCACAAAAACTTTTCAAGTTATCGCGTTACAAGGAATTTTTTAGAGATTTTATAGCTCGTGACCTTGACCTTTGACCTTGAAAGTGAACATGTCATTGTAATTCCCCAGAGGTGTAAACACTTATACATGTTCATGAGTTCTGAAAAGCTTAATGGGATTAAGTTATATCCAAATTAGTTGCACATTGCAATAACACAAATCTCATGACCTTGACCTTTGACCTTCAAGGTTACACAAGCAATGAACACTTTTCATTGAGGATAACAATCATCTATTGATTAAAAGTGTTCATTGTTAAAATAAAGCATTTTCGCAAAACCATGCTAAAGTAGTGACCTTGCTGTGACCTTGACCTTGGACAGATTGTAGCGAAAACCTTTTCAAAATTTTTTACTCTTCCAAGGATGATACATACCAAGTTAGAGCTTCATAGCACAAAACTTTTCAAGTTATCGCGTTTACAAGGAATTTTTTAGTGATTTTATAGATCGTGACCTTGACCTTTGACCTTGAAAGTGAACATGTCAAAATCCCCCGAGGTATAAGCAGTAAGTTATAAATACAAGTTCTGGAAAGCTTAGTAGAAAAAAGTTATAGCCAATAGTATGAGCTCGGCGGACACGGCGGCAGAAACTGCACAAAAACTGATAGCAGCCCAATAAAGCCAATCATCGCAGCTATGATCGTGGAATGCATTACTACGACAAAATGCTGTCTTAACTGATAACTTTTATTCTGAATTATTTGTAAATATGCTTCTCTTCTATCAATCAAGTATTTATTTCTTTATTTGTAAATGAATTAGCATAATACAGAACATTTTTTTTCTCGCAATGCTAACGTTTCAAAATGGCGGACGAAACGCGATCTAGTGGTGCCTTTAAGTCATAAACAGCCTCCTTCCCCTGTAATGTCTGTGCACTGTGCACAATCTCTACTCATTAATTAACACCCCCACAAACTCGTATTCTTATTCGTATCGCTTTGAATACTCAACTCAGCGCCCCGAGCCTCTTAGAGCTGTATCGATATCACATCAACTACCTCATTAAGGCTCTAATTGCTTTGTTAGATGATAGTGGCAACGGAACAATGAATAGCACGGACCCAGACACAATACACTGACTCACTGTTGCTAATCTTATTATATAGGTCTTTCAGACACCTACATGCTTTCTTGGTTCTTTCCTTGTAGACTAGACAGGGAAATATCTATGATGTTACAGTCACCTATTGCATCATTTAACCCTTTTTCAGCTGATTTAATATGACAACATCATACATAATCATTTATAATTTCTAGGGATATTAAATATAGTTCTTCAAGACATCTCTGCTACAATCACCTTTTACATCATTTAACCCTTTATCAGCTGATTTAATATCACATCATACATAATCATTAATAATTCTTAGAGATATTTTACAGTTCTTCAAGACACCTATAAGCTCTCCTGGTTCATTCCTTATAAAGAATGTAGACTAGATAGGGAAAT
The DNA here is from genome assembly GCA_916613615.1 of Steromphala cineraria. NCBI lineage: Eukaryota > Metazoa > Mollusca > Gastropoda > Trochida > Trochidae > Steromphala > Steromphala cineraria. The sequence continues at coordinate 21,384,285 of OU744723.1, read as the reverse complement.
ATCTATGATGCTACAGCCACCTTTACATCATTTAACCCTCTTTCAGCTGATTTAATTTAACAACATAACTTTGGAAATTTGGGGTTTTTTTCCATACATAAATCATAAATATTAGGTATATAATACAGTTTTTCCAGACACCTACATGCTTTTCTCGTTCTTCCTTATAGTCTAGACAGAGAAATATTTATGATGTTACAGTCAACTTTTGCACTTTTTAAACCCTTTATCAGCTGATTTAATATCACAACATCATACATAATCATTTATAATTTTTAGGGATATTTTACAGTTCTTCAAGACTCTCATGCTCTCTTGGTTCATTCCTTATAAAGAAGGGATATATTTATGATGCTACTATCATAGCATAGAAATTACCAATATTGATAAGCAAATTCATATCATACATATTAGTACATTTCATAAGATATATTTATTTATTGTGAAGTAAAACGCTTCAAGTTATCTGGAATAAGTAAAAAAAGACTTGATATTCAGTCACATAGATTATCTTTATGCATTAGCAGACATCTTATACACATATTCTTTTATTATCATTCTTATGGCAAGCTTTAAGCCCTAAGGCAAAATTAGGACAACTCATTTAGACACTTTGATTAGTTTAACTTCGTTAATCCTCAAGCTTCTAGACATGTCAACACATAATAACAATGCATTGTCAACTACTGTTTATCTACTGCCAATTTAATCAATTCATGTATCAGCTATATAAACTGACCAAATGTTAAAACAAGTAGATTCGTTTTGGGACCTCATCGAGGTTGGATCTCTCATCCTAGCTCTGGCTTGGAGCTGGGGTGATCCAAAGTTACGACTGATGATACGACAAATACATCAGCTGTTTCAAGGCACAGACTAGCAGACATACCAAGTGAAATCGGCAAGACAATGATAAAAAAATCAAAAAGTGTAAGTAAATTTTGCATTGTTGAATTTTGCCTTAGTCTTGATCCAGTGAAAGTAATTATGGTTTCAGGTTTGGAGGTCTGTATGGAGAGTAATTATGACAATGAAATCCCAGTCGTGTTCTGTCTCCCCAAATGTTAAAAGCAATTGCTGAGAACATGTTGTGCTCCACACTTGTGGATAAGGAGCTTGGATCAGTTTTCATTTGACTTTTCTTATGTCTGAAGTTTTCCAACAGGATTCTACTTTACCTACATTACCAATAGTAGTAATACGAGGGTTACGGGTCCTGGAGGAAGATGATGTTGATCTAGATCAGTTGTAGCTATTGTTTGTTTATTTGTTTGTATTACCTGTGTAACCAATAGTGAACATAATGTTCAGTTGATTGCCTGAATTTTTTTGTTGCACATATCTTGGGAAATGGTTTGAGCACCATATTTAGAGTGGAACAAGGGAACACAAACAAATGAATAAATGATAATTCACTTCTATATTTTTTTCTCATGTATGATTATATGACCCACTGATCAATTTTCCTTTCAGGTTATACAGATGACCATTTAATGTATTATTTGTATATGTAATATATGTGTGTGTCTATGTAAGAAACAGTCACTCATTACTGAATCATGCCGAAGTGGCTCTAAACCAGCTCTTAATCACTCACTGTATATATACAAATATAGGAAACAGCTAAAAAGGTTCCTTACTTTATCAAATGTGCTATTCATGTTAGAAAACAACATATACTGCCCAAATTTTCTCTTATTTTCATATGAATGCTGGCTTATACAAGGAAAGCTGGTGACAAGTAGACAGAAGAACACCAGGATGTACAGCTAGATCTAACAAGAAGGCCAAGCCTCTATAGCAGGAGGATCTACATCTGATGTTCTTCATAATCCAGGAGACAACCAGCAACATGCAGTACAAGCTTGACTTAATCAACAAACTAAGAAGAAACTGTGTGTGAAAAATGCTTTCGCCTGTAGAAATAACTAAGTTTGGAGACCAAACTTCACAAGCGAGGGGAAGATATCATAGCATAGAAATTACCAATATTGATAAGCAAATTCATATCATACATATTAGTACATTTCATAAGATATATTTATTTATTGTGAAGTAAAACGCTTCAAGTTATCTGGAATAAGTAAAAAAAGACTTGATATTCAGTCACATAGATTATCTTTATGCATTAGCAGACATCTTATACACATATTCTTTTATTATCATTCTTATGGCAAGCTTTAAGCCCTAAGGCAAAATTAGGACAACTCATTTAGACACTTTGATTAGTTTAACTTCGTTAATCCTCAAGCTTCTAGACATGTCAACACATAATAACAATGCATTGTCAACTACTGTTTATCTACTGCCAATTTAATCAATTCATGTATCAGCTATATAAACTGACCAAATGTTAAAACAAGTAGATTCGATTTGGGACCTCATCGAGGTTGGATCTCTCATCCTAGCTCTGGCTTGGAGCTGGGGTGATCCAAAGCAGTTGCAGTTTGGGAATCATACCTAACACATCTCAGGACTACTCCGGGGGCTGACTTACTACTTGGACCTTCATGCCCCTGGAGTGGAAACCAACTGTTATCTACATATTGTATCTATGTTGTTATGTAAGTCATTCCTGTAAATAAAAGTGTGCATATCTATTCCATGGACTTTGGATTTCTTCTGCCTAGAGTTAATTCCCCGTTAAAACTGGACAGTTAGACCATCAACCCGGAATATCAAAAGTTGGGGCAGATGAGGATTTCCTGGAACCCTGCCTCAGCCTTATGATACTACAGTCACCTTTACATCATTTAACCCTTTATCAGTTGATTTAATTAATCAACATATATTTTGAAATCCTTTTTTTTTCATACACACATTATTAATGTTAGGGATATTATACAGTTTATTCCAAACTCCTACAAGCTTTCCTTGTTCTTCCTTATAAAGAATGTAGTCTAGACAGAGAAATATTCATGATGCTACAGTCACCTATTGCATCATTTAACCCTTTATCAGCTGATTTAATATCACAACATCATACAGAATCATTAATAATTCTTAGGGATATTATGCTGTCTTCAAGACATCTATACGCTTTGCTGGTAATACCCTTATAAAGAATGTAAGGCTAGACATGGAAATATATGATGCTACAGTCAAAACATCATACAGAATCATTAATACTTCTTAGGGATATTATGCTGTCTTTCAGACACCTACAAGCTTTCCTTGTTCTATCCTTATAAGAATGTAGTCTAGACAAGGAAATATTTATGATGCTACAGTCACCTTTTGCACTATTTAACCCTTTGCCAGCTGATTTGATATCACAACATCATACAGAATCATTAATAATTCTTAGTAATATCATACAGTTCTTCAAGACTTCCAGACAAAAACTCTGACTAACAGCGAGTTCTCTAATATTGCTTTACCGATATACAAAAAAATCCCATTTTCTAAACATTTTATGGCATGAAATTAACATACATATAGTTGTCAGTCATAAAACATCTTTTGTGCTTCTCTTCTCCATGATAACTTCAATCAATATCTGACAATCAATAACAGCTAGGAAACATACTGATCACAGAGGGCCGACTGATCCATAGACACATAGAAGAATTTACCGAGTACAACTACACTGACAGACCGGATGAGCGAATCGGAAAATTGACGACAGGCAGATCATGCCTTAAATGATGCTGTCATATTTCTGACTTGCAGGATTTACAGGCATGAAGTGTTGGCCTTTTGAATATCTTGGTATGCCACTGTCAGTGTAGTTCAGCAAGATTGGCTAAGGTTTATAAATGGATGGGTGACCCACTTCATTATTTGAATATCTTAGTTGCCCACTGTCATTGAAGTTCTGCAAGATTGACTAAGGTTTATAAATGGATGGGTGACCCACTTTATCTTTACATTTGAGGTATTGTGAGTGATTGAAACTAGTGGTAATTTGATAGCTTAGTTGAATACTGTCAGGAAAGTTTGAAGAAATTGTGTCATGTATTCTAATCAATTTAGAATAAGTGGTCAATTCTATATCTTCGGTGACTGCTTTCAGTGAAGTTCAGTAAGTTCAGCTCATGCTGGACACTGGATGGATGACCAACATTATGACATGACAAATTTCAAGCTTTGATTGCATCTTCTTAACTGTGACTTACATAGACCTGAATATCTGAAAAGTAATGTCTGATGGCATTGATGTTCAGCAAGAATGGGAAGGGTTTATCACTGGAATGGTGATCAACTTCTCTGCTTGGTAAATTTTGTTCGATGAGAGACTCTGGTGCCACTAGTAGCAAGTTTAAAAGTGTTTACAAATATAAAATAAATACAAAAAGGCCTAAAAAATGGAAATTGTTTCTGGTTACCGCCCGCGTCAGTTTCAAACACCCGCATTAAGCCTTTTTTTTTAACAGATGTTGACAAGGGAAATATGGAAATTTAGTCATGTGAAACGCAGGCTCTTAAAATTTTACTCGTTTCTGTCCGTGAGTGCCTTCAAAGACGTAGTGAAAAAGTTATTCAAAGGTTATATAATTTTTCTTCATGTTCGATAATTTTTTTAAAATTAAAATGAAAAAAAATTGCATCATCGCATCATTTTTGTCTGAACATGTCGACATGACATCACACTGCCTAAATGTAAAGTCCAGAAACATTTTTTTTTGCCTAATTGTTCTGGAAATGAAAGCATAACAGCTGTGTACTGCCTCAAGCCTGCTTCACACCTGAACATGAATACTAACCAGTCTACTAATACACATTCATTATTAGGGTCCACATAGCCTTCACTTCATTGAAAAGGTAACAGAAAAAATGCTTGCTCTGCAAACAATTCGCTGAAGTTTGCTCCAGTAACCTTTAAATGGGGTTCCTTGCCATTTATTATGATTTATATCAGATGTTTTGAAATATTGTTCATATTTACATTCTCAGCATAAAATCTGTCCTTCTATAGTTGTTTTGAAATTTAGAGGCCATAATGTTTCAATTGCTAGATGCATTTGAATTTGAAAACAGTCCTAAACTGACTGTAGGAAAAAGTGTCCGACCATTTGTGGCAAACAGTGCTAGATGATTTTTGGACCTTTTGGGTATTTACTCCTTGATTTGGACACCATTGCATACAGTTCATTTTGACTGCGTATTTAGTAAACAGATACTCCGTAGATTTGTGACAAATGGGTATTTCAAATATAATTGAGACTGTACCTACATTACCGGTATATCAAAAATTTGCTTATAGTGTACAAATTACATTATCATAAATATCTGAGAAGTTTTCGCTTTACACAACCAAAACTATTTTAGAAGGTCTTTACTCATCACCACATCTTAAAAAGAACACTTAGACCTCGGCTAATATATCAAACACTGCTTTTGCTTACAGTACACATGTTTCTTTTGATTTTTGAAGAAAATGTCTGCGTACCTGTACTCCCATATTTAAATTCGATCTCGGTTTTAATGATTACATTGCATAAAATATGCAGATACGCAGTACTGTGCAAACTTTTCAGAAATCAAATATTGATAGCTATAAGAACAATGTTATTTCCAACAGAGGCTTCAGCAGATTAAGGGTTAAGATTCTGAAACATAGACATTATTTCAGAACTAGAGATCCAATTTTCAATTTCATATAAACACATTTGGTCTAGCTCGTTTTTGCCTATATTCTGAAATGTGTCTTGTTACTTTAAAAAACATTAAAACTTTTGATTAAATAAACAAGTGTCTTCACTCTTTTCAGCAGAGGAATTTGTATTTAACAGTGTATGATGCTGATTTGCAGAATTACACAAATAACAGAATTACATCTCATGAATAATTTACTCTAATTTGTTTATTGGTAAACCAAATGTAGGTTAACAGTTACAGTACATATAAAATTAACTATAAAATGGAAATAGGAAATAACTAACTGTTTGTGATTCGTCATAGCTGCTGAATTAAGAATTACAAAGCCATGCTTAGTGGGGGGAAAAACATTACACCATCTTATCAAATATCATATATGAATGAAACTAATGAAACATTAAGGTCAGAATAGGTTAAAACAATTTCCTTAAAATAATTATGATAACTCAACATTTAAGGAAATAAACGTTCAATGTTTTTCTTTGTCACTGTATTAGCAAACCAAAGAAAAGACCAAATGACAATTGCACCTTATCAGCAAATATTCAATAATGGATGAACCAAAGGTTAAAGACTTTCTTCAAATTTAACTGCATAATCAATAAACTTAAAAAGAAATTAACATTCCTGTTTATATATATATATATTTTGTGGGTCACCTATCCAGTACCAAACCAAGACCATGACTTCTGAACTCCACTGCCTGATAGCTGTGTTTAGCATTTACATGTAAGCGATCAAAGGAAAGAAACATTCGAACTGACATTTAGAATGTACTATTATTGTATCGTCAATTGCAAATTGACATCAATTATTTGTGTACATCACATGCATTGTATACCTAATCATGATGTTTTACAGTTTATATTGGGCGTTAACACCAGCAGATATGACGATCAAATAAAAATAATTTCTATATTCTATAATTATTTTACTTACACAACCTTTGTAAGTCTTCTTCAACATGAAAGATTTTAACGATGAATCAACAGTTATCAAAAACATATTTTGTATTCAGACATATATCACAGTAATGTTGCTTCCTTTGATGAAAATAATTACAATTTGTACTGAACTAAAATCGCAGGTGACAAATGCAGGATTTTTCTTTTTGGAGGGTTGGCCCTTTGGTTGTCAGAAGAACAACTAATGAAGTGATAAAAAAGATAAAATACAAAAGTAAAGAAGAAAATAATTTAAATTCCATTCAATTGAATTCCCAACCTACTAATCCAGACAAAGGGTTAAGTTACCATAAAACCAGAGGTTTGCTTATGCAAATGAAGTTTGACCCCTCAGCTTTTCTAGTCCCAGATTTTTTACTTACATGACCCTGAGAAAGAAATTCTTTCCGGGGTCATAGCTGGCATTCTTCTGTTGATTTGACACATCTGTCCTTCTGGCAGGCTTGTTGCCTCATAGTTCTAATTGATAAATATTTGTTTGGATTTAAGATTTTCTGCTCAAACAATATTTGCGGATTCCAGGAATTTAATTGGGCGCTGTTACACCTTAAATTCTGCAGTTAAATAGTAAACTAAACAGATTTTCAACGATTTGAAATTTAGTCCTCAAACCCTCTGAACTTAAAATTTTTTCAAACTTATTATTAGCCAAATATTTGAGCAGATCAATTAAATCTGAAAATTATATTTATCCAGTGTTCAAGCCAGGCTGCGGGATTGCGGGATTCACGCATAATATTTGCAATTGACGCTAAAATTCACACCTGCATGCGCCCCGAGGCCGCATTAAATTTATTACATTCTTAAATAAGTTTTGTGCAAGTCTTAGACTTTAAAAAAAATAATTCATTCACTATGAATTAAAAGAAACCAAGACTAAAGATCGAAACTCAATCCGGAAGTTAATCATTAGTTTTTAATCATTCGCATTGTCTCGGTAAATTCCGTTAAGAACCGAATGCTTTCCGAATGACATTTCACGTTCAATAATACAGCCAATTTCATTGGATACTTTAGACCAATCGTATCGCTTGTAACATTTGGAGCACATGTTTTGCATCGACGATCGTGCTTGTAAATAACATGGCCGAACAAAAATCAACGGATGAAACACTGAATTAGGGAGACAAGAAAGCAAGAAAAAAAATAGGACATTAAAGAGCCAATCCGTAATTTTAATCATATATTGTATTGCTTTGATACACATAAATGAAATATTGATTATCATTCAAGATCTCACTTATTCATCCCCTAAAGCCTAAAGGCAATCATATCATGTATGTTTCCAATGAAAACAGTCATATATATTCACAGTATATTCATACACCCAATTTACATGGATACAAGTTACATAGCCTATTGTCACTCTGACTGCTTTCGATAAGTTTCGCTTATTATGTTTGACTGATTTATGCAAGTCATTTTCCGTTTTTTTATCATAATCATGATTTCAAACTCTCCGATCACCACTATACAACATCAATAAGCATAAAAAATAAAGTTTCCTGCAACAATCATTAAATGACAGTATCGATAAAGTTTTACATCGGACCACCAACAACTCAAGGAGTGGCTCTTTAAGGTATTGTCCAGCACAAACAAATAAATCCCTCCAATCAAAAAGAGTAATGTTTCCAAGGCTGATATAAATTATCTTTCCTTGTCTACAAGTGTCACAGGACTCTTTAATGTTAAGAAAACAAATATATTCTCCCACCTCAAAGGTTTGGTTGTAAGAAAATGACAAATTTTCCCCTTCCCCCAAAGTGACATTTTACTTGTACTAAGAGTCACATCCTTACCTTGACTGTACTGTCCATAAATAGAAAGTTTAATTTTAACCCTACCATAACTTTTCCATTAATTCAACATCTCCATTAATTCAACATCTCCATTAATTCAACATCTCCATTAATTCAACATCTCCATTAATTCAACATCTCCAATAATTCAACCACATAAGTTGTTCATGAGGTAACAAATTTGACTCACTTCAAATAATTTCAACCTAGTGCCAAAAGTCTAAAGTTGATGTTCCTATGATTCAACCATTACTTAAAATCAATGATTAGTTTGGAACAAAAATAGCAATTTGTAATTATATCTCTACAACAGTATTCAGAGATTTTCTAGATATAATGGCATTATCTTTATTATGTAGTCATCTATCTAACCTCTGCATAAAAATTACACATATATTCTTGATATCACATCTATTATTTCAACAATAATGACAAACAAGCAGTCAACCTTTAACTCTATATTATCCTTATTACATCATCAATTTAAAGGGGCAGTAGCACGTTTTTTGATAATTTTATAATTTGAATTTCTCACTGATTATTGTAAGTGAATGCTAAATGTATTATTTTGACAGTGTCAAAAATCTCATTACACAAGCCAATCATCCATTGTCAGAGGACAAAGAATGAAGATTCACATAAAATCCATTGGCTGCCATTTTTTTGTGAACACCTTTAATTCATTTTTTGTAAGAAAAGGAATCGCATGGCTAAATTTAACGTTATAGATTGGAATTATTACTGCTCCATTTAGTTTAAATACATTGTCTTTCAATTGAAATCATTATTTTTCATTTTTCTGACATCACCCTATATTCCCCCTAAAAACGTGCTACTGCCCCTTTAAGGTTCCTCAGTGCAGCTTGAGGATTGCCATTGGTCTATCCTTTTAATGCGGAGAACCGAAGCAAGGAAGCAACAACTCCCATCTTTTAATGTCTTTTAGTATGACAGAGTTGGGAATCAAACCCTGACCACAAAGGTGACGTGAGGACACTCTACCTTCAGACCTATATCCCCTGATATATATACATATAAGATAATGCAGTATTATTCCAATTTCACCTATTGCTTATCAGGAACATCCCACCCTGCTGTTAACCCCTTTGCTTGCATTTCCTTTAGCTTATCAAAGACCCTTGCTTACAACTTAGGAGTCTTACACACAGACGCTTGAGCATATAATTCACCCTATGGAAGCAAGTCTAGATCTGGGCTGCTCTCTCCATTTGTCTGAGGCTCCTTTTAAGAATTTAATAAAATAAGATTTTTACTAAAAAACAATTCAGAGACTAAATATAAGTCTAACAACTTAGTAACAAGTTGTCTTTCTTATTTGTATTCTTATGAATGGTCATTAAGAATGATTAAGAACTCTTAGACTAAAAATACTGAACATGCGCATGAACTGAAAGCGCATTTTAAGATATTTGATCTACAAAATATTTTATTGCAATGTGTTTCTAAGACATGTAATTCTTTGCCAAAGAGTTACATATGAAGATTACAAAAGAATTGGCCTGCTGAATGAGGACACAAGTTCATGTTTTTGTCTAAATATACAAATAAAACCTGTTGCCATGGAAACAGACATATATAATTCCCAAAACTTCGAAACTGAAAAATTGTGCTTTAAATGAAAATTTATTAGTTACAGAGATTTAACACAGACACCCACTCACTGTACCTAAGCATATCAGTTGTCACGGAAACAAGAAATTATAAACCAAGAAATCCAGAATATGAAAAAATGCACACTCTTTCATTGATGATTAACTTTGAACTTTAAAGACCAAAGAAAGTTAATAGTTACAAACATTGACCCAGACATACACACAACAGGCTTAATAACACCTGTTGCCATGGAAACTGGATAATATACTCTCTGTAAATCTATAAATAGCATATGGTAACAATTTACAATTCATTGTGTGTTTTCAACAACTGTTGAACAGATACATGCTACTGCTTTTTTAAATATATGTCCCTTCTAGAAACAAAAAACTGTGAAAAAAAATTTACAAAAATATCTTTCAGTGTATTCTTTTAACTATCAAATGACAGTAGTTGTTGAAAGTAGTGTACTAAGCTATTATATATAAGAAATGAATAAATGTGTTATTTAAAACTAAATAAAATAAGGAAATTTTCTGAAGAAGCTATAAACATATTTTTTTTACTTGATCAAGAAAGATACACAAACATTTGCAACAGGGAAAGAATAGAAATTACTTTTGACTTAATTTGCTTATTATCTTCCTTACAATATTATATTGGTTGTATTATTACCTTTTATGTTTGATAAGATTTATTTTGGGCATTTTAATAACTTACATTATAGAGAGAAATAAGGCATTTAAAATTCTTTCAAATTTATCACAAAGTTATCACTTACAATTTGAACCATAGGCTTTGTCAGGTATGTAAAGAAAGCTTATATTTTTCCTAATAATAAAAGATTAAATGAAGTGAGAACCACTTTAAAAAAAATGTAAAGTACATCACTGTCATGGATAATAGATTATGGTTGTTAAGAGATTAGAGATTTTCTTAATTTTATTTCTAAAAGCAATTAAGTAATTTAATTTTTAGTGAATCCTCAAGGTGTCAATGACAAGCATGTGAACAAGAGACACGTCACAGCATTCTTAGTAACAGCATCCGCAGCACATTCATCCAGTGCAGAATGTGTATGCACGCCAGCTTTAGGTCACGTGACCTAGTACATAGCAGTCTGAATCGATCGTCAGATGGCGGATAACGAACAAAGACGAGAATCGGCCATGAATAACAATACATTTTGATCAAGGAATCCAGTTCTGGCTAGGTTTCAGGAATTATGTACAAAATATTGCAATAAATCACACGTTGCTGAAATTCCTTTAAAGGACCGTTGCATGTCAATATCACTTCAGGAAGTGATGACTGCCTGTCAATCATTGTCCACGTGAATTTTGCCGGTTGGAACCGATGCACGTGCATTTTGAGGAATTTTGATATGTCTTTGAGTTTGAAATTAGTGCATTTGATTTGTTTTTAATGAAATTGCCTCGGATAATTTCCGGCGAGACTTGTCTTGTTCGTAATCACGTGCAAAGTCACAAGATCGACCAAGCCAGCTGAATATGCACAAAGTAGAAAACTTACCGCCCCAAATTCCCAACTTGAGCTGCGATGCATCCAAATTCTCCACGTAATCTCCCACGAACTTGTTGATAAGTTCAACAACAAGGGATTCGAAAACCATCTTGAAGGTTTATAAGCTCCAACACACAATAGTAATCCGATTATATGAGCAACATCATTTCAGTCGAGAAAGCGAACGCCTCAAACGGCCATGATGTTTTCGTCAATATGCTAATGAGGTCACGCGGTGATACGGTCCAATGGTTTGCACGATTTGGGATTCGCTTCGAAGCTATATTTAGACATTCTAGCGCATTATGAGCACTTTCTGCGAATCTGTGCACTTATTTTGCAAGCATGGTGCTTTTGAACTCTTGATCGGCTGCATCGCATGTGCATCAACAATTTTAAGCGGGCCTACTTGATGAATATTGGCGGCGGTTCCTAATCGCGCTCTGCACTGCAGTTCCTTTGAAGTTCTATACGAACGGCTACGAAAACGAAGTTTCGGTAATAAAAGAAACCATGGCATTAATTCTTCATATTAAACTGGAATCTGGTTGCTAAGGCGTATAACATGATAACATCTTGTAAGATATTTGGGAACTGGCGGGATTTATGAAACTGCATGTAAGGATCTGAAATGTTTCAAGGAATTATCCAGAGAAGGTTTTGATAGCCTTTAATTGTATGAAATAAAAGTTTGAAATAAACGACAGAATTGTTGATGTTTTTCTTTGTCTTCTATCTAATCTATAGCATACAGTAATTATTCTTTGCCAAAAATAAAGTCCAACATTTATAAAACTTTACTCATCGACATAGGTCTGGATAAGCCTATTTCGTTTTAATGCTTTTTATTTTATTAACGTGCGTTAAATACTGGTTGCCTTTCAACGGGATATTCTTTCAAAAACTTAAATTGAAACAAATTAACACACTTGATTGCTATATACAGCCTAATGATGAATTCGATTGCCTCTAAATTTGCCTGAAATCGTTTGAAGACGAATGCATGAAGAGGGTGACCGGAATTGACTGTCAGTATAAAGGTCTTAGTATCAAGTCAGAAAAAAAAGCAGAAATCGATATTTCGTTCGCTGTGTGTATGGATGTGTAACAGAATACCAAATATGCTCACTTGTAAGTCTATAAATGTTAAATCTCATTGAAATACCACTCGTACCTCGGTACGTTTCTGATTTGAGTAGCCTATTGATGTATTGAATCGTGTCGGATGACCTTTGCACTCCGACCAATCGGCGGCGAGGCTGTGGAATCATGGGTACGATTTGAAAAGCCTAAGCCAATCAGTGAAAAGGCAAACACGCCATCGTTACGATTTGATATTTTAGCAGAGTTTTGATTTTATATTGAAAGGTCATATAAAGGTTGACATGTTCCCTGTGAAACAGTATACCTACTCAGGTCAGATATGCAGAAAGGAACCAGGATAAGCTCACTCTGGTTTCAATGAGATTGATACATGTTAGTAGGACTACCCACTCAACTTCCTTTGATATATGATCTACAACAGAGGGGCTTATTCCTTCTAGCTTAGTATTTTTTGTTTGAAATCTGTTACTGTTAAGTGCCCTAAAGATTGCCCTCGTTAAAGTGATGGTATTTTGAGTCGCTTTTTGGTGTGCTATTTTAAACAATTAAACTCATTGGCGTTTGATCACGAAATGAAATAACTCTTACTGAATAACGAAATCTCTAAAAGTTTGAATTAAATTAACTCTAATAAATCAAACAATCTGTAAAACATTGAACAAAAAAAAAAAAACTTATTTACCTTAGCGGCTGTTGGTTAAAGAAATTCCAATTGAGTCGGATCAAATACAAAAATTACAAATCCTATTTTGAAAATGTTTTCACTCTAAAATCATAAATATAAATCATATAAATACCGTTCCGCCACTAAATACTAAAAGTATATGATGATTTTACATGGACCAGACTAGGAAACGTTTTGTTTGGAAAATCACTCTAAAATCATAAATATATATATCATATAAATACCGTTCCGCCACTAAATACCAAAAGTATATGATGATTATACATGGGCCAGACTAGTAGGAAACGTTTTGTTTGGAAAATCACTCTAAAATCATAAATATATATATCATATAAATACCGTTCCGCCACTAAATACCAAATGTATATGATGATTATACATGGGCCAGACTAGGAAACGTTTTGTTTTCACTCTAAAATCATAAATATATAAATCATATAAATACCGATCGCCACTAAATACCAAATGTATATGATGATTATACATCATCCAGACTAGGAAACGTTTTGTTTTCACTCTAAATCATAAATATATATAAATCATATAAATACCGTTTCGCCACTAAATACCAAATGTAAATGATGATTATACATCATCCAGACTAGGAAACGTTTGTATTTTATATGAGTGATAGCTGTTTGATATTTTGTCATCCTAACTGTTTCTTGTTTGCTTAATAAAGTGTCGACAACTATAACACAACTATCGTGTCACACGTGTATAAAATTAATCTAATGTCATTCACCAACAGGATTATACATGCTAGTTTAGCTAAGTTGCCTGTTCAAAAAGGGCACCAAGCCGAACGCTCATTAATCGCTTTACACTTTCTGAATCGTTCAGATTCACATAGATCCTAATGGCGGGGAGATCAAAAAATCATGAGTGATATATCTGCAAATAAGATGTTCACTCGTTAGACAGGGCATTAAAAAAAAAAAACTTCTCCCGATAGACTATATAGCTATACTCCAACTGTACAAAATTTACCTGCAAGTCACAAATAGCCGATCTCAACAACGGTCTTATCATAGCCAGCCAACTTTCCTCTGAAACCTCTTTAGTTTACTGCTCATGAAATTGAGTTACCGTAATTTCTCCATTAATTGGTCTTCTCCAATAATTCGACCACATCAAATTTTACTGAATATTCCAATAGTAAACCTCACGATGGTTTCTAATTATCTCCTTTATTGGATGTGAACGTAAACAAAATTAATAGCCTTTGTACAATACAGCAAGGCTTATATACCGTATTTCCTCTAATAAGCGACCGGGCGCTTATTTTTTTCGACACCCCTTTACCCCCCGGCGCTTATAAGAGGCCCGGCGCTTATTTCTTTCATAGAAAATTGAAGTTTGTGTAAGACAATATTTTACAATGAATATCTTTAAGATATTAACTAACGGCCATTAATTCAATGTTTTGGACCCGGCGCTTATTAGAGACCCGGCGCTAATAAGAGGCCGGGCGCTTATTTTCTAACCAAGCTATGACCCCCGGCGATTATTAGAGGAAATACTGTAAGCCACTTCTTTAGATTGGCGATTTGTGACTTGCGGGGTAAGTTAATGAATACGACCCTGGTCCTTTCAATACGCAAAACGGGACTGTAAAGTCCAAACCGATCAATTAAAGATTGAATAGTGTGTAGCCTATTTGTAACTTTTTCAGGCTCTCTGACAATGTTTATCACTATACTCTGCTTCGTTCAGAAGAGTTCGCTGCTACTTTGAATGCCTCATTGAACGATACACGAGCGATCGTCTAACTGAACACGTCTATAGGTAGGTACACTAGATATGGATATCTTGTCTTTGATGAACTTCAAGATGTTACTTGTTTTCGAGTTCAGAGATCGCCGTGTTGCATAATAAACTTGATAATCTTGACTTACGGGAACAGGTCACTAAAATGATCTCTCTGGGTTGACATGCAACAAGCCCTTAAAGGAGTACGACGAATTACTTAATGCATCTGTGAAAGAAGGCCTACAGATAGAGATCTTGGATATGGAGCATTACACTAAAACTGTGTTACGAATAAAATAACCGTGGATATTTTTTATGTAGATATGGAGCGTAAAATTCAACATTTATAACGTAGGTCATTTGCAGCTATTGCTTCAAAACACAATGGCTAATTTAAAGAGACTGCTTGCTGAAACTCCGCCAATATTCGATGGAATAGGTAATATCGTTTTCGAATGAAATGGATATAAAGCAAGACAGATGAACTCCGAAGAGAATTAATGTTTTACCAATCACTATGTATCGGTATAATGTCTCTTAAATTGCTCATAACAGAAGTAACATTACTGCATAACTCTCTGACCTTGATATCGTTTATATAAACTGCCAGGCAAAAGAATGTATACACTTTAGTTGAGTTCAACATATTAAAGATTTTCAATTGAAAATATGTATTTTTTTTAATATCGTATTCTCAAACTGATAAGAAAAAGAGTTCAATCAAAGAATACTTTTAAGTGTTTTTAAATTCTTGTTAAAATAAAGAGAATTTTTATTTATCGATTGTTCCAAAATAAATTTTGATATAACACAGATGTTCATCTGCGAAGAAGACATATTTTAAGTGAAAATCAATGAACGTGCCTTGTTTTGGACATATTGAAAACATTCAAAAAGTGGAGTTAAGATAGTGTAAGTTCTTTTTGCTACCTCCTGCTTGCCCCACAAAGACATTTTAACAAAACATTAACGTAATACCAATTATTACCCAAACGGTTGAAAATAAGAAGTGACATATTTTCAATATGAGCACTAGTGCACATATTACTTTTGCCTAGCAACGATTGTTGTAGCGCGAGTTTCCGTATTATTTCGCCTGTGACGTCATAACACCATTGTTCGTGACGTCACTGTAGCCGGTCTTCGCAAGGGAAGTGGCCCGTTTCTTGGATATTTCTAAGATGGTAAAATGGAATAGAAACGGTAATAAAGAAATTATTACCCTCGGAAGTGGTCATATGACTTTAACGAAACTCGTGCAAATCTTTGTATAACCCTTGCTCTCGCTCGGGTAATACCAAAATTCACACTCGTTTCGTAAAAGTCATATGACACACTCCCTCGGGTAATAATCTCTATTTATTGATTGAAACGACTGCACAATTTTATATATTTGTTTTTGTTAACGGGCCATAATCTAATTTATCTGAAGCAGTCAGAATGACAGTTACGACTTGGTAGGTTCTATAAATAGTATTCAGGTAAATTGTATTATGAATTTGGCTTCCACGAATATAAGTGACTGTTTAAGATTTTAATTGAAAACAAGAATTATCACATTATTGTCAATCGGGGATTGAATGTATGAGATATTTTGAATTCATATATTGAGTTATACCATCTACACTCATATCAGAGTAAAATATTATGTGATGAAAATCACGCAGTAAGTAAGTATTTTATTGTCAATTTGAGGATTTATGTGTGTGATATTTTTAATTTATATATTGAGTTATGCCATCTACACTCATATCAGAGTAAAACATTATGTGATGAAATCACGCAGGAGGTATAAGTAAACTTAACGGTGGTGTATACTTTCTTCTGCCTGGTACTTTATATCGTTCCGTCCTCTTCTTTATGTCGCCATTTTATAGGAAGATACATGAACTAGTTTAATAATTGGTCAGGTGCCTAATACTGAAGTGAAGCGAATTGATTTGTCTATACAATCCAGATTATTCCACATTGCTCACGACATCTTGTTATGTTGAAGTAGGAGAAATGCCACTACGATTATGCATTGCGCTGAAACCTGTGTGCATTTTCTGGAAATACTTTAGGAAAACGTAGACGATATAAGCTTTTAACACAATTGTAGATAAGAGAAATGCCACGTATGATTATGCATTGCGCTGAAACCTGTGTGCATTTTCTGGAAATACTTTAGGAAAACGTAGACGATATAAGCTTTTAACTGTATTGTAGCTTGGAGAATTGCCGCGTAGGATTATGCATTGCGCTGAAACCTGTGTGCATTTTCTGGAAATACTTTAGGAAAACGTAGACGATATAAGTTTTTAACTCAATTGTAGATAAGAGAAATGCCACGTATGATAATGCATTGCGCTGAAACCTGTGTGCATTTTCTAGCAATAAGAAAACGTAGACGATAGAAGTTTTTAACTCAATTGAAGTAGGAGAAATGCCACCATGATTGTGTATTGCGTTGAAACCTGCATGCATTTTCTTTAAAAAGGAAAAGGTAGACGACAAAACCTTATAACTTTATTGTAGCTAGGATACGTGCCGAAATCTGGGTGAATTTTTAGAAATAGCGAAATGTAGACGATTTAAGTTTATAATATGTAATATTACGTTAAAAACTTGAAAGAAAAGCTAACATTTCTCAAAGTGGAAAACGAAAGGTATTCGAATATTTTTACTATGCTGCAAATAAAATCATTTTTTAATTGGTACCATGTAGCAACATGGTTTTAATGAGACTACACTGAAGGGTTCTGATAAAAATCGCATGTGCATTCAGGTCGACGAAAACGATCGCTGCATTTGAAAGCTGTAGCACTTACATTATTTC
Source organism: Steromphala cineraria (assembly GCA_916613615.1). Taxonomy (NCBI): domain Eukaryota; kingdom Metazoa; phylum Mollusca; class Gastropoda; order Trochida; family Trochidae; genus Steromphala; species Steromphala cineraria. The sequence continues at coordinate 21,366,420 of OU744723.1, read as the reverse complement.
TTCAAACTTCCACATCAGATACTAGCTTATGCGCAGTGTAATGTCTCCGGAAGGTCAAAATCTCATTTCTAAACTCTATTTTCATACTCATAGGATAACTTATCAACTGTCAAGCGAAAACGTCTTGTGACCATTTTAGTGTGAACACTTTACTCGTTTGCAATAGGGAAATGTATTGGCGTAGCTTTACCGAAAATTATATGCTATATCATGACTGACACATGTAATTAAAGACATTTTATCGAACTTATAACGTTTTCGTGTTTAAGAGATCCCTTTGATCACCCAAAAACGTGCTACTGCAACTTTTCAATGAATTCAATAGCGATCAATATAGCTGAATTGACTCTTGAATTGATAAGTTCAATACATTAACTCTTTTTCTGGAACCTTTGACAAACGTGTACAAACAACACATTTACGACGACTTGGAGCTAACAGATGTTGCAAAAATGAATCATCTGCTATTAACGACTGTATATAAATGTACATATACGATGCACAATATGATTCATACTTGTCGTTTCTGTTTGCCGTGGTCAACAATTTTTGTTTTTGTACAAAATCTGTGATCTATGACCGTTTCAAAAAGATCAAATTAAGTTTCTATCCCACAAACAGCATAAACCTAAATTTCACATTTAGCTTTTCAGAAGCATACCATAAAGGATAGTCCAAATATTCATTATTCATATCACATCCGGTATTTGCCCGTTTCCAAGGTAACAATGCTCATATTTTTAATTAGCATGTCAATCAGATCCTAATATATTAAGAGAAAAACCATAGGAATTCTATAACAACAATACACAGCTTGAAAATAAGATATCAAAGTCTCCTTTTCAAAATTGTGTTGTTCAATTTTCGAAATATTTACAAAAGTTTGTTTTCAGGATTTATTTCCAAGTCAACTACATGTGCATGATGCAATTGCAATAGGAAGGATACGATATGAAGTGTCCATGTCACAATAGATATCAGGTGATTGACAGCTCATTGTCATTTGATACAGCTGTCACTATCTGAGTCATTCACATCATGCTGAGAACTTCAACAGATTCTGCTCAACCGGCAGATTTTACTATGTAGTATTTCACAGCAGTGTATCAATCTGTCTCTGTCTATTATGTTCTTTGTGTCCTGTGAATAAACTCATCGAATTTTCTTCAGCAAATTCTTTTTTTTTTCTACATAAGCTGGACAATTTTGAAGAGTTTTATAATGAAGTTGTATTTTCAAAATCAGGAAACCAAAAACTTGAATGTCGAAACCAAAAACCTATACAAGAACTTGTATTATCGAAACCAGGAACCACGAACTTGCATTGTCGAAATCTGGAACCTAAGAACTATTATTTTCGAAATCAACAACCTATATAAGAACTTGTATTGTCGGAATCAATAACCCAAGAAATTGTATTGTCGAAATCAAGATCCCGAGATCTTGTATTATCGAAATCTAATGTCCAAGAACTTGCACTGTCTAATCAAGATTAAAGAACTTGTATTGCCAAAAAGCTAAATACGTATGTATAAGAACTTGTATTGTCGAAATTAGGAACCAAAGAACTTGTTTTTGTCGAAATCAGGACCAAAGAACTTCTCTTCTCGAAATCAGGTACCCAAAAACTTGTATTGTCGAAATCAGGAACCCAAGAACTTGTACTGTCGAAATTAGGAACCAAGAACTTGTATTGTCGAAATCAGAAATAAAAATACTTGAATTGTCAAAATTAGGAACCAAAGAACTTGTATGGTCGACATTAGGAACCAAAGAACTTGTATTATCGAAATCAGAAATAAAAGAACGCGTATTGTCGAAACGAGGAACGCAAGAACTTGTTCGAAATCAGGAACAAACAAAATTATTTTCGGAACCAGGAACTCAAAACCTTGCATTGTCGAAGTATGAACTAAAGGCACTTCAATTACATTTTAGTAACGTCATTTTTTTTATTTTTCGCAAAAATGTAAGTTTAAATTTTAATTTTGTAATCTATGACATTTTTCTTTCGATCGAATTTTTTTTAAATCAACAGATTGTCGTACTGACCTCTGAATTCATATAGATTGTTATTTCTTTACCTTAATTTAATTTCTGTGTCCTTGTAACTTGATTTTACTAAAGTCATTAATCACTATAATGTATACGAATTGATATATATCTAAAATATAATTTGCCCCACGTGAGTTTCTGTTACGTATTTCACATACTTTACATGCACACTGTTGCGAAATTTCAACAACTAAAATTACTTCAAACCTTTTACCTAAGGCTTTCATGCACGATCTCATTTTAATAATGGACAGAAACACGATAGCCTCTTGTCAAGAAAGCTTGTAATAAATTTAGAGAAAAAAGGCCTTTTGTGGAAACGAAAATAAAAGAAAAGCAAGTATGTCAAGGCGAAGTGTACTTCGAATCTTAAAATAGCACACGCATCACGTGAGAAAAATCACGAGATTATGAATTGATATTGACTAACGTAAACAAAGGGTGTAACTTGAAATGTGTCAATTTCAAAAATGTCACTCTAGTTATGACCTACATTTTATACACTGTATGTATGATATTACATATATCCATGGGGGAATGTTCTTATAAAGTGCACCAAAGACATATAGTAATTAAATAAATTATTTCTACTTGAAAATTAATCTAGTATTGGTGTGAATGGTGTGTGAATGTTCTGTCTGTTTTATTGTAAAAAAGGCCTCCTTGTAACCCAGGCTGAAAACGATTTCATTTATGTCTAGAGACTTGGTAGTGCCCTGGCTGCTGAGTTCTTCATTGTAAAAAATATTAAAATCAAATAAACATGACAAATTTACTTTCGAAATAACAACTTATGGCATTCAAGACAGACTCCGACCATCCTTGTTCATTATTTAGAAGTATGGACAGCTTTGTTATATAATTTTCTGATGTATGTCTTACGGTGTTTATATCATGATACATTGTTTAAATAATTTGATATATTTACTTGTTGGTGTTGTGAATGAAGTATTTATGCTTACATGTCTAGCACATTAGGTCAACGTGACCTTAGGGACCGCATATTATGTTTAAATCAGCATTTGTTCTAGGTTTAGGTAAAATGTTCTATAAACGAACCGTCCAACGAAGTTATTTACATGGAAACAAAATAGGTTATTTCAATATTTCCCTTGTAATGAGTATTCTACTTATTTGATGTAAGCACGACCCTTTTAAAATCATACGGAAAATAGTGTCATCGACACTTTAACGAGAAGTAAGTGTCAAGAAAATGCATAAATTTGTAACAACAGTTCTCATTTTTTTATCATAATTTTGATTTTCTTTCTGGAATCAGATCCTTGTGTACTCAGGTTACATTCTTACGTAGCCTACCAATGTAAATAAATTCAGATCAACAGACAAAGTATTTAAACTAAATGCAGCGGTAATAAATCAAATATATAATGTAAAGTTCAGCCATGCGATTCCTTTTTCTTTAACAAAATGAATTAAAGGTGTTCACATAAAAATGGCCGCCAATAGACTTTATTTGAATCTTCATGATTTGTTCTCTGACTATGGATGGTTGGTATGTGGTAATAACATTTTTGACACGTCTATGAAAATAATACATTAAAGGGGCAGTAGCACGTTTTTAGGAGGAATATAAGGTGATGTCAAGAAAATTAAAATAAATGGTTCCAATTGAAAGACAGTGTATTTAAACTAAATTGAGCAGTAATAATTCCAATATATAACATAAAGTTTAGCCATGCAATTCATTTTTCTTACACAAAATGAATTAAAGGTGTTCACAAAAAAATGGCCGCCAATGGATTTTATGTGAATCGTCATACTTTGTCCTCTGACTATGGATGATTGGCTTGTGTAATGAGATTGTTGACACTGTCAATATTATACAAATAGCAATAACTTACAATGATAAGTGAAATATTTGAAATATAAAATTATCAAAAAACGTGCTACTGCCCCTTTAAGCATAAACGTACAATTACAAGTGAATTAAAAAACGTGCTACAGTCCAAATTAATATAAATTCTAAAAATATAACCTATCAAACACTATCAACCTGTAACTGTCTGATTGCTTTAGCTCGATATGTTTTCCAAATTACGTTTGAGCAGTGATTGACTCTGATTTGAACCTAACAACTCATAGAATATGGATCCATCGCTTTAAATTTATGTAGATTGCTTTCGTACCAGACGGTATTAAAGGGTCAGTAGCACGTAGTAAACAAAGGTAACAAAGTTTACAAAATAACTTCTACAATTGCAAGATAAAGTTTTAATTAAAAAAACAATCTAAGACAAATGTTTTTCCTAATCTCAAATGATAAAAAAATTCCGTATAAAAATTACTCCCACAAAAAAAAGTGCCGCCTGCAGTTTTCTCTTCATGATAATTCATTCAATTACTATCTTAATACGATTGAGTAATGCAATGTTTCACCATCTAAAGATAAGACCTTTTGTATAACAGTATATTAATTGACATAAAGACATGAAATAAACTAAACAAAACAATCCGTGTTCCTCTTAAAGGGGCAGTAGCACGTTTTTAGGGGGAATATAGGGTGATGTAAGGAAAATGAAAATTAATGATTTCAATTGAAAGACAATGCATTTAAACTAAATGGAGCAGTAATAATTCCAATATTTAACGTTAAGTTTAGCCATGCGATTCTTTTTATAAAAAAAATGAATTAAAGGTGTTCACAAAAAAATGGCCGCCAATGGATTTTATGTGAATCTTCATCCTTGTCCTCTGACTATGGATGATTGGCTCGTGTAATGAGATTTTTGACACTGTCAAAACAATACATTTAGCATTCACTTACAATTATCAGTGAGAAATTAAAATTGTACAATTCCATTATTTATCTATCAATCTCTGACCCCTAATAAGGGCCACAGGGGCCACGCCCTAAAAAAACTATTTTCATCTTTTTCTCCAGAAGCATAAGGCCTAGAAAGCTGAAATTTTGTGTACAGACTCCTTGACTAGTGAGGATTAATAATTGTAGATTTTGTGACCCCGTGTCCCCTACTAAGGGGAGAACCCCATTGGCAACACCCTGAAGCAAAATCAAATGTAAAGCCTGATGAGCTACAGAACCAATGGCTCTAGTTTTTTACATATTCAACTGCTCTTTTCTATTTATTTATTCATTCGTTTGTTACAGTTCCTTGAAATCGGACTTGTGAATATTTTGTTCTGTCCATATGTCTTGACGATGTAGCTAAATGTCCTTAGTCTTATCTTTTCCCAATGATAAACAGCATAATTGGAATATCAATGAAATATTTACTTTACAAACACTAGTCCATTTTGAAATTATTCAAATTTGGAAGTTGTGTAGAAATACAGGACAATGATATGGATATCAACTTCTTTATTTGTTTCACACGATGTTTCTGGACTACTTGTTCTGAATAAAGGTCAAGGGTTAGTCGAGAAACATCGTGTGAACTGGAATATAGGCGTCATCCATTTCATTTTTGTATGTACCGGTATATAATCCATTTTGCTTTTTCTATGAATAACCTTTACGTTTTTAATTTAATTGTTGATATAATGTAATTTATGTATAATATATTTATGTAGTAGCAAGCTTTATCAAGGACGTGTATTGATAGGCCATGGTTTAAAATAATTCTAAATGTCTGTAAATCGTTTTTCAAATATTTGAATTATATTTTACGTACGCTTTATTCAATTTGTACTTTGTGACTATTCCAAGATTTAAATGAAAAGGAGATATCATTTGATATCAACGCGTTCTGTCATTCGGAAACCAATCATAGCTTGTGATAAATAAAACATTTATTTGGTTTAAACATAATTATTCAAATTATTAGTGGGATATGTTTTGAATGCATTAATTAATTTTGTCCGTAAATACATTTGAAATCTCCTACTTTTAGAATCGTAGCATTTAGCTTCGGGTATCAAACTAACGATTTTATCATTATAATGTTTAAACATTTTTTTACAGTTTCTGTTGACTTTTAGTGAATGTTATTCCGTTTTAATCTCTGCGAATTTCGCATTTCGAACTTTTCCGGATTTTATCTGTTGTCAACATCCGGCGATAAATGGAAGACGATTAGATTTACATCGCCAAACAATAAGTGTATTTATGTTATTAATACCGGTTATCTTATCAATATCATTGGTATGTTGTTTTAAGAACATCTTTATTTTCTAAATGATGCCGTTTTGATGTGAATTTATGTACTTATTACTGTTAATAATGATCCTAGGCAGGGCTTCCCCTCTTGGCATCAAGTTTTGTTTATTTTGTTAGTTTTTTGTTGGTGTGTTTTTTGTTTTGTTTTTGATAAGTTAGTTAATTTTTTTAATTTAGATATTAAGTTTGCAATAAATATCCCCAACTGAATGATTTGATAATTTATTGACGGAATATTAAAATCAGAACATTTATTTATTTGTAAGATATACAGTTTATTAGATATTCTAAACTTTCTATTCTATTCTAAACTGTGTACATCTAATGTTTAGAGTCCCAAACCTATTTTGTCTGTAGCTTGGGAACTATCTTTACTCCTATGAAAAAAACATCTCACTACTATCCTTTGGCGAGTATCTTTCACAACTCTTTCACTGTTTTCTGAATTATATCAAAGATAGTGTATGTCAAGTTGTCAATCAAAGAGGGTAGGAGTAATGAATTACCAGTTATTGAATACTCAAGAAAATTGTCTAAGGTAAAACAAAGGATGGATATTGTAGTCTAAGGGTTTATATCTCAATCGATGTGTCAAATGTTTTGTTTTTAGTGACTTACAAGGAAAATCCTTCCGGACAAAACCACCAAAGCTGCTAAAGATAAAAAAGTTTCAGATTGTAGATGTTAACCTAGGAACATGCTCTTGGCATATCAGTAACAGTTAGAAAAACTGTAACAGTCTAGGGTGCTGGTCCAGCATGAAAGACCTCTTTCCTTATTGATAAGTATTTAGGAAAGTATCTTACATATTGATCTGTCCATCTCACACCTTTTGTTTTATGTTTTGTTTCAGCCTGATGGATCCTGAACTTTTGAAGGAGAGGAACAAGTTTTTACAGAGAGCTAAAGCTCAGCCCTCTGTAGAGAAACGGAAACACAAATCAAAAGATGAGAATGAACACAAATCAAAGAAACAGAAGATCAAATTCTCAGAGCCAAAACCAAAACGTAAGTGTCTCATGGATCAAAATCATAGCTGATCGGCCTAGTTCCGAGAATAACGCTTTAAGATATTAACTCTATCGAGAATTGAAATTTTTATTTTGATACTTTTCCTCTCAACTGAGTCTGACCGCAGCCTCATTAGCTCAGCTAACCAATCAAAAGCCTTTAGTAATAGTGACTTGGGGCAAGTAACAGTGCTGTTAACTATGCTTTGAACATGATCACTGCTAGCAGTCTTATTTATATAAGCGAGATGATGTAATTGGTCGCTAACAACTGAACTCAGTTGCACTAAACTGGTGAAAATGGAAAATAAAGGGTATGGTCAGACCTAGTTTGAGGATCTTTTATATCTGTAAAGTTAATGTTTAATTCTCCATAAAATCCTCACCACAAATAAAGATTTACATAGATATAGCCTCATAGAATCACCACAATGTACATTCTGCAATGTTGAAGCAGAATCGATTATCCATCTTTTTTATGAATGTAAATTTGTAAAAACGCTGTGGCAAGATCTACTAAAATGGATCGAAAATAAAACAGACATCCATTCGAACCTTAAGGCAGAGACAATCCTTCTTGGATTCAGTGAAAAAAGAAACAATGTTTTAAATTTTCTTTTTATCCTAACTAAAGAATACATCTATGCTAGAAAACTAGCAAATATTCTACCGACTCTAGCGGGCTTAAAACCAAAATTTAAACCATAACTATCAACCACATAAATCAAATGTCTACACACAATGTAAATACGATAAATTTGTCTCATTTTGGTCGTCTTGTCACAACTTGTTCATTTGAAATGAATATATATGTCTCAACTTGTTACCTGACATGTTCTTATTATTTACATTGATGTTATGAAAATGCTGTATCCCATTCAAAAAGAAATAAAGAGATAAAAAAAACAAAAAACAAAAACCTCAGTCCACTAAACTCAGAACTAAGTCCATTTTAATCAGACTAGCCCATAGATCAAATTCATAGCAAAAGCAGTGTTGTAGCCCTTTGATCTTCAAGCTTTCAAGAAGGACTTCCTCGGTACTCTAGAAATGAAGCCTGTACATAGGTCCATAGATAGAATAACAAGTGGGAGAGTTTCAACCCACGATTATATTGTTGTGACCTTGCAGTTGAAACGCTTGGAGCTCAAAAATCCATTTCAGTTCTAGAGTTCTTCTAGACTGAGTGGTCCACTCTATGTCAGGATTTTGTTTAAGTTGTGCAATGATTTCGTATCTTAAATCACTCTTAGAGTGGTCAGAGAGGTTGTAGTGTAGGGATTGCAAGCTCGCTGGGTTCACACGAGTTTTAATGTAGCTTTGACATCGTTCATTTTCAAACACACAAACTGACATTCAATTCTTAAGTAATGTTTATTCTTGCCTTATGGCAAGTTAATATATGAAGTCATTTCACGATAGTTAGATATTAAGTTTAAGACAGAGCACAAGATACTTGGACCTTGTTGAAGGCATGCATTTGTAGTCTAACTTATGTCTCTCCCCGAAGGGTCTGGAGACATAATGGTTTTAGCTGAGTTCCCGTCGGCGTCGGCGTTGGCGTTCCCATTTCGTTTCCGGAGCATATCTCTAAAACTATGTGACCCATCATCACCAAACTTGGTATACTGTCTCTCCATATCATGTAGATGTGCCTTTTGGAGGTTATAGATTTCTTTAAAAAAAATTTCATTTCCATGGCAACAATTTGGACTTAGTCTTTTTCAAGGGTTTCAGCATCAAATCATTTAGAATTTTGAATATTTTGTTTGCTACAATTGTGGAGTTGATAGTTTATTTCTTCAAGTTGAATTATACAGAGAACATTAATGATGCTTTATGATAGTATTGTTTAGAGATTTGGAGCATTTGAGGAATGGGGAGACATCTGTTTTTACGGGTAAAAACACTTTCTAGTTATTGTTGCTTTTCAGCTACTGCACCTCTCAACTACAAGACAGCACAAGGGAGTTCACAGTTCAAGTTTGGAGTTCTTGCCAAGATTGTTAAACATATGAAGGTAATATTGATTCTTTGATAAAGTCAATGTTTTCAAGTGATACGAGAAATTATATTGTCATGTAAATGTGAAAAGTATAAGTTTAGCATGTTTAAGATGTTCATCGCATGATGTTCTCATTAAGAAAAGCAGATATATAAAAGTTAGTAGGGAACAAAGAATTTGTAAACTATGTACTATGAATGTTATAGAAGATGAATATTCATTTTCTACTTGTTTGTCCGACTTTTGATAATATCTCATGTACATATATCAAAACAAAATATCATGCCCATCCCAATAAATTAAAATTAGCATTACTGTTAAACAATTTTTAAAACCCAAGAACTCCAAGATCTCTCCAGTACCAGAATAAAGATTGATTGATACGAGAAATGGTCAAAAGGAGATCGTCATAGTCTAAAGCTTTAAAATGCCAAGTGGCTGTAAAGTATTTTAGAAGACAAAAAGATAAAATTTAGGCTGGACATAAATATGCTAATGAAATCAGTGATCAATCTACAGATATGACCCTCTGAGTCAAGGGACTCACTACCAAAAAGTTTTGTGAGTCAAAGCTGATTTAAATGAGTCCTTTAATAAGTAGGCACTTAATATCACCAAAAAACTATGCATCCCAGGACTCACAGCTTAAATTTCTATGAGTCCTTTCTAAATTTTATGAGTACCGTAATTTCTCTATATTTCAACTATGGTACCAAATTAGCCACTAAAAGTAAAAATAGTTCAACAATAGACATTTTCTAAAAATCTTTTGAAAATTTTAGGGTCGAATTAATAGAGAAATTATGGTATTTGAAGCAGGACTCGTAGGTAAATTTATCTTTGGAATATGTCAAGGAGTATGTCTAAAAATTAACAAGAGAATCACTAAGAGGGGATCATTTGGATTTTCCAGATCCGCCATCAGAACGGAGAGGTCGAACCACTGGACATTGAGGAGGTATTAGACGAGACAAACCAACTGGACATCGGCAGTCGTATGAGATACTGGCTTCAGACAGAGGTCAGTCGCATGACCACTTGACCAGTGTATTTTAGTAATGTTTTGATATAATTGAATGTCACCTGTAATTCATGACTCAAGCAAAGTGTTGATGATGTTAAAAACTCTGAATAGGTTAAATGCATTTATTTGGACACAACATTACGCTCGCACGCCATATGCTTGATTTTTACTTTGTACTTCTCACTGCCCCTGCAGGTCAGGGGTCCCATCCAGGTCGACTATTTTTTTTACTTGGATGTTTTTTTAATGTTTTTGCTAAATTTAAAAAAAAAACTCAGGAAAAGGTGATTTGATGACCTTTACCTTATATTTAAGTTCACAAAGGTAATATTTCTTTTCTTCAACCAATTGTTAACAAGACAACATCCTTGGCATTGTAGTTGAAGTTTTGTGTTGTTATAGTCTTTCTCCTATAAGTTGTATTATTAGTGACTGCAGGCATTACTGAACAACCCCAAAGTGAAAGTGGTTGACGGTTGTCAAAGTCTTTCTCCTATAAGTTGTATTATTCGTGACTGCAGGCATTATTGAACAACCCCAAAGTGAAAGCTGTTGATTGTGGGAACACCAAGAAGTTCCTGTTCAAACCAAAGTACGAAGTGCGAGACCGTAAGTCCCTGATGAAACTACTCAAGAGTTACGATCTGCATGGACGAGGAGGAATACTGATGGAGGATATTGAAGAGTCACTGCCTGATGCACCCAAGGTCTTCAAGGTTTGTAGCTTGAGTTTTTCTTGTCTTATTTGCAATATATTGACTCATGGGAGGAATACTGATGGAGTGTATTGAAGAGTCACTTCCTGATGCACCCAAGGTTTTCAAGGTTTGTAGCTTGAGTTTTTCTTGTCTTATTTGCAATATATTGACTCATGGGAGGAATACTGATGGAGTGTATTGAAGAGTCGCTTCCTGATGCACCCAAAGTCTTCAAGGTTTGTATTTTGAGTCATGGCAGTCTTATTTGAAGTAATAGTATCATCAACTCATGGTTTAGCTTGAGTTATTCTTGTCTTATATAGTTATTTGAAATATATCAACTAGAAATACTGATGTAGGATATTTAAGAGTCCCTGCCTGATGCACCCAAGGTCTTCAAGGTTTGTAGCTTGAGTCATCGCATAGTTATCCGATTTGTAAGGATGAAATAGTTGACTACTACCGTGATTCACAGTATTTTTTCTTGGGTTCCTGGCACCGTACATCAAAGTGTAATTTCAGTTTATGCTGGATACCATATAAATGTCATATCCACTAAGGTCAGGGCTGCTAAAAATGTTTGTGATGTGAAGCTCAGATTTAGCTTACATATCATCTATGTAACACTGCCATATTTTGAAAAGGTTTCTGCTAAGGACTAATTTTGACCCCTGATATACAATAATAATTTCTTCCTCATGGACATGTTAACTATAAATATCATTATGCAAGGTCAAGACTTCTTCTATTCTCTTTTGTTACAAATTTCTTAGAAAATGCCCAATTTACTGATGTTTGTAGAAGGCAGACCAGGGGAAGACTGTATCCCACAAAAGCTAATCTAGTTAGTATGTATTTAAAAAGAAATGTGTTCTGAATTCTGAATAAAGGTCCTGAATCTTTCTCCTACAGCAATTGGGAGAGAATATCATCTACGTAGTGCGGCCTATTGACAAGAAGAAAGTTTTATTCTACAATGACAAGTACTGCCAGTTTTCTATAGACGAAGGTAAGGTGAATCATAACATCAAATGAAATCTTTCGAGAATGTTACCTTGCTATATATCTACTGTATTAAGCTATTGTTTGGCATGTTTTCAGAGTATAAATATGTGTTTTATGAATTCTAGGCATTTTTCAAATTTTTCCATCTCTGTAAATCCATTTAGATATTGATCAACATTGTTTTCAAGCGGGTTCAAATGTTATAAAAAACTCAATACAAATCAGGATAGATGAAAACATGGAAACAACTTCTTATGGGTTGACAGTGCAGGGGAGATAATAAGGAAGAGTTATCTTTCCTTGCTTCATGGACATTTTCGCTAAATCACATCATAGCATTGTGACGTCATTACTGATGATGTAAAACGTTTCTGATGTCATGTGTTTTCTGATTACAGGGCATTGTTCAAAATCTACTGTCAAAGCGATATCTCCTGTGGAACACAGTTTAAGATATGTTACAAGCACATCATGCTAAAGCTCTCAGGATGATATAGAAGCCATAGCTGATATTGAATAAAAAACGCCTTTGCAATACTCTATGTTAATATCTGTGCAAGCTTCTGATACGCTGTATTTTTACCCACAGTAGATAGCATGATATGGGTGTTGTTGACTTTGACCTATATCAGTACTCATGATGATATTTAGGTCTTGGGTTGATGTAGGATGTGATGTGAAAATACATATACAACAATCTATGTTAATCCTGCGTCAACGTCTGATACACTGTATTTTTACCCAGAATTCCAGAAGATGTGGAGGAGTGTAGCAGTGGAGGGTCTTGACGAGAAGAAGATCGAGGATTATCTGGACAAACACGGCATCACATCCATGCAGGACATGGGACCCAAACCTGTCGTCAGTATCTTCATTGTTATTTCCTTAAAGAGACAGCCTGTGGTTTTCAATTTATATTGCTTGTGTCAAACCTGTCGTCGGATTTATAGAGTTATTTCCTTTTAAGAGACAGTGATTTTTAATTTATTTCGCTTGTATCATACCTTTTGTCAGCATCATTAAATAACAAATTATTTTGCTTATATGTGTCAAACACATTCAATGTAAAAAAAATTTGAAAATTGATAAACACCCTTATGTGTAGACTGAAACTTAAAACAAATTTCATTTCCATGAATGCTAATTGTATAAATCTTTAAAATTTATCCACTCGAATTTTTAGATCTATTTTTAGGGGAAGTTTCCAAAATTACTCTATTTATTTTTAATATATTTTCTCTGTCTTTCTTTTCTTCTCTCAGCATATCCATATACACATATATATATAAATTCAATGGAATGATAAAATATTCAAAATTATGTGTCATCATTGTAGATAAAGAGGTTACCCAGAGTAGGATCAACCCTTAGATTCTTTTTATAAGGGGATCAAAATTTAAAATATTTTCACTCATTGAAAGCTAAATAGCTCAAATCAGAATATAAGCATTTACCAGATCAGTGTGCAAGTTTAAAATAGACACTAGTCATCAGCTGATCAAAGTTCAAAATATTTCTCTACCTGGTAATTGTAATCTAAATAGCAAGTTTAAAATAAATTTCACAATTTATTCCAGTCTGCTGTCAAGAGAAAGAAGGGAGGAGGGAAGAAATCGCGGCAGTTCAAGAAACACAACGACCATCTTGACAACGTCCTTGAGGAGTACAACCATGGCATCGCTAGCAAGAAAACATGATGAACATTCCGGCTAAATAGGATTGAATCTCCATGGTCAAACAAAGTTGTCTCAGATATTGTCATTGTTGGGATAGTTGTCATGTGGCTGTGTCAGTGATTTGAGTTTTGGAAATGTGTCTGAGTTGAAGGGATTAACACTTCAAGCCTCAGATTTCATCAGAACATCAGATATTTGACCAAGATGTAACTTTAGAGGCCTTGATTGAAGTTGTCTCAGATATTGTCATTGTTGGGATAGTTGTCATGTGGCTGTGTCAGTGATTTGAGTTTTGGAAATGTGTCTGAGTTGAAGGGATTAACACTTCAAGCCTCAGATTTCATCAGAACATCAGATATTTGACCAAGATGTAACTTTAGAGGCCTTGATTGAAGTTGTCTCAGATATTGTCATTGTTGGGATAGTTGTCATGTGGCTGTGTCAGTGATTTGAGTTTTGGAAATGTGTCTGAGTTGAAGGGATTAACACTTCAAGCCTCAGATTTCATCGGAACATCAGATATTTGACCAAGGTGTAACTTTAGAGGCCTTGATTGAAAAGATTCGCTTACAGCAGGATCATAATGTTATTCTATTATCTACCCTTAATACATGACACCAGGGTCTGATGTTGCAGACCTTATGTAAGATTGACATTGACTTGTACTCTCATTGTACAAAGGTTAGAGATTATTACCCGAGGAAGTGTGTCATATGACTTTAACAAAACCAGTGTACATTTTTGTTTTTCCCCGTCACAATGGTGTCATGACGTCACAGGCAAACAAATACGGGAACTCGCGCTACAACAATCGTTGCTAGGCAAAAGTGATATGTGCACTAGTGCTCATATTGAAAATATGTCACCACTTATTTATATGGGTAATAAAAGAAATCATTTCATGTGCCATTTGACTTTTTAAACTCCTGGATGATCACATTAGAAATGTTGAAAAATTTGTATACCACACTTCTCATGTCATATCCCTTATAAACAAGCTGATATGGTTTGATTTGAAGTACTTGAACAGTAACACTAAAATGTGTTGTTGTCTGGGATCTGGACCACCCTTGCGTTGTCTTTGACTTTTGAATGTTACCTATTATTGTGTTCTTCAAATGTATTGAGCATGTCTGAACCAGTGATATATCAGCCATGATGAGAGATGTTGTCTTAAAGGGGCAGTAGCACATTTTTTTATCATTTTATATTTTGAAATTTTCACTGTTAATTATACGTTAATGCTAAATGGGTTATTTTGATAGTGTCAAAAATCTCATTACACAAGCCAATCATCCATAGCCAGAGGACAAAGTGTGAAGATTCACATAAAATCCATTGGCGGCCATTTTGTGTGAACACCTTTAATTCATTTTGTGTTAGAAAATCGCATGGCATAACTTTACATTATATAGTTTATTTAGTTTAAATACCTTGTCTTTCAATTAGAACCATTAATTTTGATTTTCCTGATATCACCTCAAATTCCCCCTAAAACGTGCTACTGCCCCTTTATATATTCCATTAATAATTAATGTGAGAGAGGATACATTTCCTCAATTCCTCAAAAACATCTTTTCAATCATTCAGTCACCAAAATAAGTAACACATGCATTTGATTTGATATTGTTATACGCTTTATTTTTACTCCAGTATCCATGAAATAGGTTTTAATCTTTGATTAACAATGATAGTAAGAGTATTTTTTTTCTTATTTCTTCAAAAACATCTTTGCAATGATTCAGAGTCATCAAGATACCGGGTATGTAACTCGTGCATATGATTTGATATTGTTGTTCTCCTTATTATCACTCATATCCATAAATGTATCATTTCTGTACAGATTTGTCTGTATATTACATCAATAAAATATTGTCACTTCATATATTTGTGAAAATTTTATTTTTATGAATTGAGATATGATGGAATGTTAAGAATAAAAACAACTGGTTCAATATCCTTTATTGCTAGGACTTTAACCCTCACGCAGTATCGTTAATGACACCACCTTTGCGGCTATGTGGGCCTCACAGGCCCAGTCACATTCACATGCAATTCAGGAACGCTGCGAGGGAAAAAGGGTCAATATTATTTATGATGTTATGTATAATAATTATGTCACCTATGTGTTCCAATCCTCACAAACTGATCGGTGATATGTTTATTTGAGACTCATTTGCAGGCTTTTTTTTATAAAACATTATTTGGAAAAAGTGTAAAGCAGAATTCACGTACATGTAAGAGTAAACGCTAGATCATGTGATACCTATTGTTTCAAATTTCCTTATTCAATTTTACATGGAACAAAGGTTACCATTATGCGTCGACATAGTGTAAGAAATTTAAACGTTGTCGAACGTGAAATTGAAGCCAAAGTTTCATGGTTCACAGTAGTTTGACATTATAATATTCATTATCGCCATATTGCGCATAATTGGTTCGTTCCTACAGGCCAATTCCGGCCAAAAGAGCGTAAGATGCACGTGTGAATTTAATTAAGAGCTGCCAACGTAACCCAAAATCTCTACATCCAGGTTACAATTTGTCTTCATTCTCTTGCCACAGGGATACAGATTATTCACAACATCACCTCCACCAAATTAAACTTTACGAAAGCGATTGTATGTATGGGATATTTGACCATAAAGGCCAGTTATCGCCCCTGTTTTTGGTGGCTTCAAAGAACTCAATCATATGAACTGGCGTTTACGATCATGATCTTGAACCTTAAAAGTTCGGGAGAGTTTGGTTTACCAAAAACTCACATATTTGTCAATTACAAAAAATAACGTTACTTTGGATAGTTTACAGTAAGAAAAAGGAACATGTTGCAAATAGTTTATGCCACAAGTCAAGAGGTTGGGACAGTGTAATTGGGTTGGATACACTATTAAAGGGGGTCCAGAGTTTTATTAGCAGGGCCCCGAAAGAGTCGTAAATGCTCGAAATCGTTTTGTTACCAACTGCTTACAGCTGACAGCCAGTTCCAAGTTTGTGTCACGTGACCCCCTTACCCGTATGGACATTCTCGTTAACGATGGTCAATTTGGTTTCACAAGCTAGGTTGTTGATTCCCTTTAAGCACACACATATGTAGTTAATTTATTGTATTGAAGAATTTGAGGGGCAAATCACAATTTTGATAACGTCCATGAACGTCACTTGCATCAGATTATTGACCGACAAAGATAGTGCTTCAATCGTGATAACTTGAATTTACTTGCAGAACGTCAGATGGCATATTACACTGCCTTTTAGAGTAAAGAAGTTGTTAATGCCTAATGTTATAGTCAAAAACTATATTTAAAACCAAACAAAAACAAATGTATGAATTAATTAAACGTGTACGTCAACATCACAATAACCCGAGACACACCAACAACTGGTCATTGCATTGCACAAAGAGTGGGGTAGAACTGCATGGGGACTCCATCAATGTGTCCATTCATTTACAAGGGGAAGTCAAGCAAGAATTTTTGCAAATGCCAGGAATTCATAAGACTTCAACACCATCTTGTGATTAACAGAATACGGAAACAAACTGAAAACTAGTGTTCTTGTTTTGGCTTACTCTTTTGACAATTTTCGCTTTGATATCATTGAAATCATGTACCTTTTTTGTGTTTTAAGGCGAATAAAAAGATTCTCTGAAAAATTACATATGCGTTTCAGTTTTTGGAGAGTATATTATTTTTGCTATGTAATTATTTTCGGATGTTGGTTTATCTAGATCAGGAAGTAATCTCAAGGGGTATTATTTTTTTTTATATTGCGATTCTGTATATGTTGTACCCAAACAAGGGTTTTATTTACCCTGGGCCTTTGAGGCCCGAGCTTACAGCAAACGTATGTATTTTCTTTAAACGTCAATAAAAAAAAATAGTATCTTGTCTACAGTTATGACGTTAGACGTAGCCTTAGAAAACATACTAATGGAGGAATACATGAAGTAAGAAGTCGCTTAGTTCAAATGTGTTGATTCTGGGTAATGTCAAACATGTAACCGGGCCTCAAAGGCCCCACGATACTGCGTGAGGGTTAATACCAAAGTATGAAACTATTTGAGGTGGAAAGCTAGTTTGCCCCTGGCCATAAATAGTAGGGTGGTCAACTATCATATAACAAGTCCTCAATTATGATATTAATTACCTGGTGTTGTAAGAGATATATATGCATCACAAACATTTTGAAGAACTATTAAATGATTGACGTCTCTGCATTCCAGCCATTATACTCAATGTTGTCCAAAGAGACACAAATTGCTCTGAAATAAAAATAATAAAAATATTGTCTCCATCAGGTTTAATCCAGTTAGCATATTTTTCCGGCAGGATCTGAAAGCGCCCACTTTTGTCCCTATTTTGTGATGTAAGCTCACCTTCTCAATCACAAGGACGGCGGCTAAAGCTTTTGATGTGTTAAGGGAAGGTATCTCCAGTGTCGCCTCTTAATGCTATTTGAAACAGAGGATGAGATTGGATAGCTACAGCAACATGTGATTATGCTGGCTGTATTTAGACCATTGCGGAGAGGATATCCCGGCTGGTTAGAACCCGGATGGAGACAATATTTGTACTGTTTAATTCCTTGGAGCACGGTTGATTGTAATTAGACTTGACGGCCATGCGACTTTCAAAATTAATGTGGCACTGCTATTGTTTTGCTGGTTGGTCATGCAAGGCTTTTAGCCTGATGGATATCTGTGTAGGTGCTTACATGAAAATTCTGAAAGCAGCTTTCAAAAAAGACATTTTTTGGAGTTGAAGTTCACTCCCCCTTCAAAGCATAACTTGTGCCACTCCAAATAAATGGCTATTTGAGCCTTGAAGCATTTCCCAAACCTTTCTATGCATACTCTTCCTTATAGGCCAGATGAGCTAAAAATGACAAAAACCAGTTTTCAGGAATTCACTTTTATTCAATGTATAGAACGATAACTTCAGGATAAAAATAGTCCACCGAACTAGCTATTCTTAAAAACCAAATTCTACCAACCATTATGTGACTGTCCAGCAGATTGATTGAAGGTCAACAACCTCGACTATACACATCACAGCGTCAATTGCTAGAAATCTCGTCTCGGGCCCTCCGTAAAAATGGATTTCATAATGAAAAAGTTTGAAAACTCTTGCACCTCTCATATCGGATTTCATCGTCGAGCCTTCGATTCGAATTCATTCGTTGGTCAAATTTGTTCGTCTGTGCAAAACTATTTAAAAATGTGAAAAGGAAAAAAACGAGAAAAACAAGTCAAAACTTTTGTGTTCAAATTAACAAATTGCAGGACACAGTAACACTGATAAATAATTAAATATACAAGCGTTGAGTAATGATCTAGCAAAACTAAAGAGGATGAAGAAAATAAATACTGGCGATCCGTACACGTGGGAATTTTCCCTGCATCTTCGTATGTACAATAGGGAAAAGAAACCATATTATGCAGTGAAATACGCCGGACAGTCACAGAATGTTAACATAGTTGAGACTTGAGCAAAAAAACAATCATTGCACGACATAACTTGCAGGGGCAGCGCTGAAATCTAATGCCCCGGAGAACAGCATAACGTAAAGTACTCTAATGAGGATGAAATTTGATTTTAAACATCTCTTCATTTGATTCGAGCCATAAATTTGTCCAAAATTCAAATTTCACTTGGGAAAACGTAAAGTTGACATGCATTAAGAACTATAGAGGAGGTACTGTTAACATCACAACCATTGTTCATTTCGTTCGAAATGCTTGGATTTCTCAACCGATAATTTTTTACATGGAAAAATACAATTTGATATTGGAAAAAATGACAACTTTGATCTAACATCCATTTTTTTGCATCGTGGACGCAAAGCTAGATAACGAACATTCATTTCAAATATGAACAAGAAATAATCATGCATTTTTTATGCAGACATTTTGATTATAAAATAAAGACATGATGAAAAATAGTCAAATAAGGTTTTCCTCAAAATGAACAAATTTTCTTTCTCTCAAAGATCAAATAAGATGAAGAACATACAATTTCAAAATTTAGGAAAAATAGAATAGATAAAGTTGAAATATTGCTAAATATCTAAGAGAACTGCTTCAGACATCTTTACCCTTGTACAATCTTCTAACATTCTAAAGAACTTTTTATTTAGACAATAAACCTATTCAAACCTGAATACAAATGACTAAACTTTCAGAGAGAGTTGGGAAAATCAGCAGAAAATCTTTAACCTGGACTTGACTTGTCAGATATTCCAAAATTTTGATATTCCTCAATTGATCAATGAATACAAAATTTGATATTTTTGTTTTTTAAATATTACCGGCCTTATAATATGAAGATTGTCCATGGATTTTTGATTGGAAATTTGCATTTGATTGTCACAGTAATATTAATTTCAATAAATTATTAAAGGGAAAAACATTTCTCAAAAAGTTCCAAAGTCAAAAGGTAACATGTCAAGGGTCAAGGTCACCCCTGATTTCACCAACACTTCCCCGCACATTCATGCTTGATTTTGATTATTTATGAAACAATTGTCATGCAAACATATTCAATAAACAACAGAGTTGATCAGAGGTGTAGTATTAGAGAAGAAAGAAGAACTAGACATGAAAAGCAGAATTACCTGAGACAGTTCCACAAGTGATTTATACAGGTAGGAGAAAAACTAAATTTAAGAAACAAATTGAGAAATTCTTTACCCTGCATAGTCGAAATTTCAAGAATTTAACATATGTTTACTTTTCAGCGAGATTGATTTGAAATAAAAAGAAGACAAAGGTATAAATCACTTGAGAGCATAATCTGGTTTAGATTTTATAAAAAGATTTGAAGTGTTTCACGATTTTCACCCATATCCTGCCGTGTCCAGATCCCAGACATTTATCACATTTACTCAGAAATCCAAATTTTGAATCAAGGTTGAAGGTCAAGGTTAAATTATCTTCGACATCAATTACGGCAAAAAAGACAACAGTCAAGGTCATGATAAATTTTTCCAAATACTTCGATGAATTTTCTCTCCAAATATAGTCGAAGGTCGGCAGGATAAGGGTGAAGGTCATTTTCAACGCTATGCCCAAACCTACGTTTGTATGACCAACTCTGATTGGCTGGAATGTTTATCTGTACACTCGTTGGTGGATGAAACCCTCAAATAGATTTTACTTCAACATCAACATGCAAATATACAAATAATTGAATACAAAACAGGACTAACTAAACAACAGAATTCTAATTACATTCAAAGGTCGGAGGTTAGCATCAGGTGTATCACATATATTGAAAACAAGAAATAGAAATTTCAGAAGTCCCCTCCGAGGCATATCAGACCTTCCTGCTGAACAGGCAAGCCTTGCTAAGGTCAAACATTATCATGATACGGTCAAACTTAGCCCTGGAGAATTTTTATAATTTTGACAAAACAGAAATTGATTTTATAATCTTGTGAAATTGTATACGCCTTCCTAAGCTCAAACATCTGTAGACTATGGTCAAAGATCCGTAGGCTATGGTCAAAGATCCGTAGCCTAAGGTCAAAGATCTGTAGGCCATGGTGAAACATCTGTAGGCTTAGGTAAACTTAGACATTTAATTTCATCACAGCTTATTTCTGAATTGTTTTTAAGGATTGGTCTTTTATGAATGAAAAAGCTTCTCTATTGTTCCAAAATCACAAAGCTAAGATCACACTTTGCTCTAAAAATCTCTTGATATTTTTGTCACAGATTTGGGAACAAACAAGGCTTGCCTGTCAAGGAGACCAAATTTCACCTCCGACATCAATCAGTTCAATTCATGATTTGCCATAGGACACTGGGCTAAGCTATGGGAATACATCTACCCCTACGTTTGTACACGGCTAAATATAAATAGGTATAGTCCCAACAACAGGATAAACATTCTATAAAGAAAATCAACAATACTTTAGAACAGATATAGCGATGCTGGTAAATGAACAGGAAAGATTAAACATAGTCTGAGACAAGGCTGGTCACTCTGTCATAACTTATTCATATGGAGACTCGCAGTCAAATTTACAATGAAATAAATATGAGTTATATTGGTTGATCCCTTCTGAGTGATAACTTTACACTGTGGAATATAACAATTTGTACTGTGGAATATTACATTTTCCCATTGCAAGATAAGCCTTCTTGCTTTGAACGGTGGAATATAACAATTTGTCCATTATGGAATATTACATTTATTCCTTGCAAGATGTAAGTGATAATTTGCATATCTACTTTACATTAACTTTACATCCTATTGCAAGTTAATTACATTACAATGCCCTTCAAAGTTGTAAATTTTCTTCTCTATTCACCTGAATAATCAAATTTTACATGATATTTTTTTCTCTTGCAAGAAGAAAATCGGTTGCAAAAATGCTGTTTTCATAACAAGTGATATCTTCATCTTGCAAGGAATGACAATTTCTCTTGCAGGGGCTATTTTGCAAATACTGACTCACTCAGCAATGCATGTCATCTTGCAGGGAATGATATTTTTTCTCTTGCAAGTAGCAAAATTTCTTGCAAGATATGACATGCTTTAAATGAGATATTACACTGTCCATACCCTGCACAATCCAAGGTTAGTCAATAAATAAATGGAGAAAATTCAAATTGATATTGCAGTGTCAGTTTTGAAAATTCTTAATTTGCAAGATTATCAAATAACCTGCAAGAAGGGAAAATACAATTATTTAGTATGATAAATCTTAAAATGCATTTGATTGTTTGAAATATATCAAGATTGGATGAATTTCAAATAAGCTTCAGCTTATACCAAAAAACGTTAATTTTAGATTTTTTGTTGTAACAATAGTTAATTTAATAGATTTTTCAAAACTGAAAAACATAATTTTATCTTCTCCATCATACTTTATAATAAAGTTAGTAACAAAATATTGCAATAAATTAATAACAATGATGTAATATTTTCAATGTTTCTCTTTCAAATACTACCCCAGCACCACTTATATAGTCAATGAAGAGAACAGAGAAAGACAATTGAAAAGAAAGCCCAATTTATGAGGATATTGTCAAAAAATGCAGCCACAAGGCATAAGAGAAAATTATAAATCCATAAGCTCAGAAACATTGAAAACAGAGAAGGTTGAACACACTTGGAATTAGACAGTCGATAACATTATCAACGCTTTCTGAATTCATTTTGATTTGTATCAGCGATTCCAGACAAACACGCTCTCATTACGGAATGACGAAACAATTAAATAACGAAATACAATACAGAGAGATAACAATCACAGAATATTTATATATTTTTTTCTGTACATGCTGTACCTCTAAAAAAGACAGATTAGGCAACACCGATCACATTTCTAAGGGAGAAACAATGTCTTTTGTACAAAACTGCATGGTTATGTAACAAGTCATGCTGGAGTTGAATATAATATCAACAATGTTATTTCTATCTCACACATATATGCATCAACATCGGAAACAAGCATACGACAATATCTGCCCTGAGTGATCGTTCCCCGTAAGGTCATAGGTAAAAGGGCAGTTGGAACTCACAGGCATTCAAAAGGTCAAGGTCATAATACAAAAATTCAGATGAGTAAAAGCCACATGGTCTAGTGCTGTTCACATTCATGTCAATACGTAGGCACGTCGACAGACAAACGACAGAAACCATGGTATTTCTCTGGCAAGCGAGCAGACGCCCCCTGGTGGGAAAGAGCAAGGGCGTTACAGCGCCAGAAAGAGGTGAGGACATGTGTCAAACAGCCTCTCGGGTTAATGTCGTTGAAATTCATGAATGGAAAAACTTTCATTAAGGAAAGACAGGGCACATTAGAATAACAGTGGCCGAGTAGAAATTTGCTCGATGTCATGTTGTTTATAGAACATCCTTAAGATATGTACAGAGGTACTTGGACGGAGACTCTATCATGTGGAACTAACCGCCAGTAACCCTTAACCTGTGGCTCTTATCTCTGGAAGTGGTCTTGTTTATTCCAGAAGCTCTCACGGCCTTGTGAGTGTCAACACCGAAAAGCTCAAACTTGAGCTTGATAATCTGAGCTTAAAAAGCTGAAAATCTCAGCTTCGAGACTGAAATCTCAGTTCGAGATTGAACATTTCAATTCGAGACTGAAATCTCAGTTTAGACATTTTGGCTTTGAGACTGACAATTTCTGCTTTGAGATTAAAAATTTCAGCTTTCAGACTGAAAACTTCAGTTGAGATTGAACATTTCCGCTTTGAGACTGAAAATTTCTGCTTTGAGACTAAAAATCGCAGCTTTGAGACTAAAAATCTCAGCCTTGAGACTGAAAATCACAGTTGAGATCGAACATTTCCGCTTTGAGACTTAAAATTTCTGCTTTGAGACTAATTATCTCAGCTTTTAGACTGACAACCATAGCTTTGAGACTGAAATTTTCAGCATTGACACTAACAATCTCTTAGAGAGCTTTGATTATTCGGAACCGCAGGTCAAAGGTCAACCATGTCTGTATGGATCAACTGCAGGCTACTAACCTCTGTTCTGCTGCATGCTTTGGCCAAGTTTATCAAAGTTATTAAACATTGACAATTTGGCTCATGCTTAACAATGGTAAAGAAAACCTGCAGTTTATCATTAACCCCCAACCTGCCATATCCAGCTGAGCATGGCAAGGGCTAACCATGCCTGATTGAAGTTCACAGTCGATGGCTCATGTCTATCATCGGTCTACCCAAAGTACCCTACAGTCATGAAGGTTTCGAATTCTGGCAATTTCACTATCTGTCTCCGTTGGCCCTATTAGGTTTGGGATTGGAAAATCTCTGGGTTTGGATTTAACTCTCCAGGCAGTTTTTAAAAAGATGTTTTCATTTCAAAACACAATTTGAATTATTAAATTCCATGTTCTTTGTCGATGAAATTTCATATTTTGAGGCATTTGTTAGGACAGCCGGTTTCAGAGCTTCAGAATGTTCTAATTTCTGCATTTCAAAAAGCTGTTTGCTCAAAGGGGTTTGATTTCAAAATGTTAAGATTTTCAAGGAGTTAGTTGTCAAAAGGCTGCTTGTTTCCAAGATTTAAGGCTTCTATTACTGAAGGCATCGCGTCTCACAACCAATACTGACGGAACAGTTCAACATTAAAATGTTCCGCCCAAAAGGCATAGGCTAAACGAGCAAGCTGCAATTTCATTGGTTACGAATCACAACCAATCAAGAGTCTTGTATTGCAAGCACAGGCACTATTCATATTTAGAGATTCTGGCAAAGAAATTTATGAATTAAAAAGGAAAAACATAAATTATTTCAAAATTCGATGTTCAGATATCTGTAATGCAAGTAATATCACATTTTCAGTGAATTGAGAAATGATTTCATGAGGTAATTCAAGCGTGTGAAAAAAGGATTGTCAGCAAATTTTGAAGTCATCAATTTCATCCATTCCATGATTTGTGTATTTCAGTCAAAAACTTAAGTCTCTTCTAACAACTAGACTAGAGTATTTGTAAAAGCCCTATTCACGTGTAACATGTTTTTTTATGAAGATACAGGAATTGTTACTGCCACATGAAAAGATTGCATGTCACTTTATGAATCAAATATGTTCTTTTTTCAGAATTTCAATATTTAAAATTTTTAATCACCTACATGACCGTAAAGCTCTGGGTAGAACGTTACACTAATACATTCCTTGAAAACATCTCTACATTTAGCATGAAATACAAACCAACACATACAACACATATGGAAATACAACTTGATGATAACTTACAAAAGAACAAATAAACAATAGCTGGATTTCAAACCCCGTCAATCGATCTACGCTAAAATATCGTACGTTCGTCCTTTGCATCAGAACACAGGAAAAAAAACAATCATATGTCAAAATTTTTGATATAGTTTAGAAAAAAACCATGATAGGTTATGGGTATGATTGTTTGATATCACAAAAAAAATTTACAGTCAACCAGTTACCGTGGTAACTAAAATGCTTCAAAACGCAGTTGCCATGGAAACTGGGGACTGCAGGATGTCGTCCTTTTTGCCCTGGAAAAGACGGAAAGGTCAAATTTGAAAAATTGTGAAAAAATCTCGAACTTAAGAACATTGCAAAAACAGGGTTATTTTCTTTATAGAAGAACTGTAATTTAATTTTCAAGATCAGTCATGCATTTTCACAATCCCATACCCAGTTCAGGTCAAACTAGGACGCAATGTTATCCTGTGAATGATTGCACAATATCTTGATTATTCAAGGTACTGCAAGAACTTAAATCAAATGAATGGCTATGTCTTCGAAATTTCTTTTTCACTGGTGAGACAAGCCAACTGCCCGCGAGGATACGGTAGTCTTTTTCCTAAAAAGTTAAGTTCTTACAATTAAAACAAGTTACTTGAATCAAATATTCAAGGGGGAAATTTCCAATAATGGTACAATATTCTTTCCGTCCAATAACAATCATATTATAATTTCATGGATCTTCAGTCTCATTTGAAACATGTGGGCACCACCCAGTCGAAGGAGCTCAAGTATTCTCTAAGGTTATGATAAAGGACTGTTTTTGTAGCATGGAACAGTTAACTTTGATTTCAAACATTTCAATCCAATCCATGATCAATCAGAAATAAGACCATTTGTTACAGAGGTAATTCGGTGAGAAAGGAGACGGGATGTGAGAATATGACGTTATATCTATTTCCAGATGTAAAGTAGAGCCTATAATTGATAAAAAACATTTTTATCACTTTATTTCTTTTCTGCGGTAATTGATAACATTGCATTGAAGCTTGAACTAACTTGGGTTTGTAAGCTGATCTAAAAAAGATGTAATACATTTGAAGACACACAATTATTTTTTTTATAAACACTGTTTACCAATGAGTATAATAAAGCTTATATCACAAAACCCTTATTCTTATATACATTTAAATTTGAGAATTGTTTGAATTATTTGATATCTGTCTACAAAGTTATTCCATCAAGTTAATTTCTGTCTATGATTAAGAAAATTTCAATATCTAAACTATCACTTACTAGAAACATTTAGTCTGTTCTGACTAAAGATTAATTCCTTGAAGTTAATTTTTTTAAATCTCCACTAGATCATTAATCTCTGTATTTCTGCTAAATAAAGAAGCATTACTCTATTCTAAAATCTTCTGCATAATGCTAACTAATGTCAAACACCTATCTCTTGTCTATGAATGTTTTTTAATGACAAATTGTTGGCATTAACTATTTTAATTTCAGGTATAGTGACCTGAAATTAGGCACCGTGAACGGACAAGCAATGTCGTGAGGTGGATTGTTTATTTGGTTGGAAAGAAAACTCACTTTTAGAGATTATTTAATAACTTAATGATATTCAACATTCTCAGTATTCACTTTAAATATAAAAGTTGACTTAATTTTTTCTTAAATTCAGTTTTTGTCAACATTCTCAGTTTTACCTTAAAACAAATTGAACCAAGATTTTAAAAGATTTTTGTTTTTTCGAAAATATATCAATTCCTTGAATATTAAATCTTATAAATATTTACACTGAAAATATCATAAAATAGATAAAGCACAATATCAAATATAAGTGAGATATTTCCAACCAAATTAATGAAATTGTGAAAATGGGGAATTGTAGTGAAGCTCATTTTCTCACAAAAAGTATGTTAGACACCGAATCCAAAAAAAGGGTCAAAGGTTAAGGGTCAAACACTGTGCCAAGAGATTTCCACTCCATGTCCATCACAGTTTAGTAAACTTCAAATCGGCAAAATTGGGTTAGCAAAAAATAACAAAAAGCCCTCTGAGAAAGAGATTTGTTCTTACTCTCGGTCTTCAAAGTTCCGATCCCTTTAGAAAATAACATGAAATAAATAAAAATCGATCCTGGGCATGAAATACTATCTACAAAATTGTTACCTCCCTCTGTAAGAGTTATCCCCCTTTTAATCACTACAATACCTTCAACCTGATATTGTGGCCTTATTCTTGAGAAGAATTTAATATGTCATTTTTGAGGCTATTTTAACTTTATATTCTTGTGTAAAGACACCACGGCTAATGATAACTATGACACGTACAATATGTGAGTTCAGAGCACTAGATGTGACTACACTAAAGCTGACAGGAATCTAGTGCTCTTGTGCTGTGATCGTATGAAAACATTTGTAGAATCATGCTTGATTTAAATCGAAAATTTTTCTTCAAGAAGAAAACTATTTTTAATGTAACCTTTCATTAAAATCCTAAGTATTTCTCCTTTCAATAATATAAAAAAATAACATGATTTTGACAATTAAGTTTCTAAATATTCTTGAAATAGTCAGATAAATCATTATGAATTTCAAATTTTTTAAACAAAAATCCTTTTGTCCTTACTAACCAAATATACATACACTCATGCATAGACATGTGAAGGGCTCTTTGCAATGTGCTTGTGGCCCTGAAGCAGGATATGTAACAAACAGTGTCTACCTGAAGCTTGATCATGCTTGTGCAGGGCTGGTGAATAAGCATTGAAGGCCCTGAGCAAAGAATAACATAAATTTCCTTACTTGTCTGATCAAGGACTAAACTCCACTCACCACTTCACCCATTTTGTTCTTTGCATATTCAATACGGAGCCCTCCCCGATCGGAAGAGAGCAAAACAAACCCCTGGAGGCGATTCATTGCCATTGAGGCCTGAGCAACATCCTGCAAAAAAAAGTTCAAGAGTTATCTCCCCATGATTGAGTTCTCCCTTTGATAGAGTTATCTCCCATTTAAAAAGTTTGTCTTCATGACAAGGGACTAGAGTTCAAGAGTTATCTTCCTTTAATAGAGTTATCTCCCACTTATAGAGTTCCTGTCTTCATTACAAGGGACTGGAGTTCAAGTTTTATCTCCCTTTAATAGAGGTATCTCCCATTTTGAGGGTCTGTCCTCATGACAAGTGACTGGAGTTCAAGTCTTATCTCCCTTTATAGTGATCTTTCCTCGTGAATTTGGGGACTTGACTTCGAGAATTTCCATCTTTAAGAAGAGTTATCTGTCCTTATGAGGGAAGGACTTGGACTTCAAGAATTATTTCCCTTAAGTAGACTTATCTCTCCTTATCGTAAAAGAATGGACTTGAACTTTAGTAAAGTTATATCCTCATAATCTACAGAGTTATCTACCCCTGGTTGAATTTTTTCCCATTAGTTCCCCGCATGGAAACATCTCTGCCTCTGGTTGAGCTTTACTGGCTTTACTTTTGTTCGAGTTATCTCCCCTTTGCTAGATTTGTCTCCTTTTAGCAGAGTTCTCTTTCCTAAAATTCCATTTTGGTGATTGCTTCAGTAAAATTTACAAATTTGAATAAATGACCAGTCTGGATAATTTTTTTAAATATTCTTGATGTTCCAATGAAATATATAACAAATCTAAAAATTAATGCTCTAACTTTATTTGGAAACCCAGCTTCCCTCTAGTTTTCAATATTGCTGTATTATTCAAATGTCTGCTATTGTCAAGATAGTTGAAAACTAATACAAGGCATAGGGATAGAATAAAATTCCTTGAAAAATGGGTTGATTTTCCTTTTCAATAGGTGACACCCATTATATCAATATAGGTAATTGCCTAATTGGGAATATAGGTAATTGGTAAAAAGTATCTCATATAAGGTGAGCTGCTTCACTTGGTACTAAGTCTCAAGTCAATCTCAAGTCGCAAAGATCTCAGAAAGATCTCCACTTGGTGTCTGAGAATTTCAAACTTTCGAAGATTCATAAAACATTTTTCATCATTTGCGATCATGCATCATGGGAGTCTTTCAATCTAAGCTCTGAGAAGTGCACCCAGTGCAAATACAGTACAATTTATCTCAACAAGACCATCCTTGTGAAGTTTTTCAAATTATTATTATCAATATTACCCTTTCCTAAAACATATTCAATGATAAATTGTATCAATGTATTTTGTAGTATATGAAACAAGCTTTGAAAAGTATAATCCAAAATGTTGAATTTTGTAGATTTTAATGATAAAAGTTAAGAAAAAACTAAGCATTATCAGCCCGAACCAAAATTAAAGAGACACAGAGTATGTTGATAGGATCACATATGTCAAATTTTGAAATAGATGTTATTACATCGGGAACCACTAACTGTTACTGAAAATAACAAGTTAAAGGTCAATCAGTACATTAGAGCGAAAATATGGCCATTCAAAGTCGGGATTTTGATCGAAAACCAGACAATGTGGCTCGAGTGGCACGGTCAAATTCGCAAATTTCAAAAATTTTGATCATTATTTGATTGATATAAGGCTTTGGGAAAAAGAATTAATATACCATGTTTGTGTTCAAGAAAGGCATTTCAAAATCTAAGAAAATAGATATCAGAACTTGAAAAATAACCTTAAAAAAATAATGTTTTTAATTTGATTCTATACAAAAGGTTAGACTTACGATTGATTAGGAAAATGAAGAGTGAATTTTTAATTGATTTTTTAAAATATCAATAAATGATGAGATGCTAAGATTAATGCTTAACCAAATATCAAATTTTGCTTCTGTTATTGTGATATATTTATATGCTTTCAAATCTTTATATGCTTTGTTTGTGAACCTCTAGCTGCTAATGGTCAAAGTGGTTTCCGAGTTATTTTTTAAACTGATAAATTCAACCAATATTTTTATACATCTAATATTATAAATAAGAAAAATTTCCAAAATTGTCCATATTTATTTCGTACTCCTACAAAATAATTCCTAAGCATGGCAATACACAAGGATGGTTCACTGTTGACATACATGCACCAATAACATGCAAACTGAGGTCAAACAGGACGAGGTCAAGGGTCAGGGTCAAGGGTCAAAGGTCAAATAAAAACACACCTGGTATTCTACAAAAGCTACTGGTGATCCTCCCTTATTATGCATACGTAGTCGGCTAAATCCTGCAAAACTGAAACAGAAGAAAAAGCAAAATAATGTCAGCATAAGAGACATGACAAAGGGAGGCAACTCTTGGCAAAGGAGGATTACCTCCCTTGGATCACTCTTACAGATGAAGTTACTTTACTATTGGAAATGATGAATTTAGAATTACTCTTGAGGATTGAATTTTTCAAAATTTTAAAAATCAAATTTAAACTTAAAATTACAAATTTAAATGAGAGGAGATTATCAATTTGTGCAATTTGGTTACAACCACAGCCATATATAAATGTGCATTAAATATACATGCTCATTATTACACCACCAAGAAGGATTGGAGTTAAACCGGAAGGTATCCCACATAAAAAAGGAGAAAAAATCTGAAATTTTTTAAAAGAGGAATGGTGTAAACTTTGAGCAATGGGAGGAGAAATTAGAGATTATTGTAAATAAATGAAAAGCATGGTGGCATACTGACATCAGAACAGGTGCCACATGGTTTATGATGATAAACACAAGGTAGATTTAAAATCATTTTCAAATAATAAAAGTGTTTTTATACAAAAAGAGATGGAATATGAGGTGAACTGACAATAACACCAACACAATACCGGAACATACTGTCACAAGCTGGGTGTGGTAACTTCAAGCATATTTACCTGCTCTTACAATCATATTAACCTGAAATACCTTCTTTGCCGCAAATGAGTGAAACTTTTCCTCACAATTTGACAAGCAATTGTATTTTTTTCCTAAAGTTTATATGCTTTCATATGAGGATCATTTCACCTATTAATACCTTGTTTGCCGCATATGAGCGAGTTGAAACTTTTTCTCACAAATTGACAAGCAATTGTACCTTAAAGTTTTTCCTATGAAAAACCTTTTTATGCCCATGTAAAGAGATCACAAAAAAGGCCAAAAGTTTATATGCTTATATATGAGGATCATTTCACCTATCAATACCTTGTTTGCAGCATATGAGCGAGTTGAAACTTTTTTCTCACAAATTGACAAGCAATTGTACCTTAAATGTTTTTCCAATTTATCCATGTATTGAGATTATGGTAAAGGCCTAAAGTGTATGCCTATATATATGAGGATAAGTTTACCTATTGATACCTGGTTTGTCCCATATGAGCAGGTTGAAATTTTTTCTCACAAATTGATAAGTGATTGTACCCGAATTTGGGGTCATTTTTTCCCTATGAAATGTCTTTTTGCCAATGATTGTGATAAGGCCTACAGTGTATTTGACTACATATTTTGGGATGCATTTTACCTATGAATAATATTTATCTATCAAGAACCACTTAAAACAAATTGACAAGCAATTGTATCTTAAATTGGGGTCATTTTTCCTATGAAACATCTTTTTGTCGATGTTTTAAAATCATGAAAATTGTATATTCCATTATATGAGGATAATTTTACCTATTAATATTATTTTCCTATCAAGAACCAAATTTTACCACAAATGAATAATATGACTTTACATATTTGGGATCAAATTTACCCATTAAGATAAATATTTGTCATAAATCATGGATCATTTTACCTTTAGAAAATCATTTATCTACAAAATACTAAAAGCTTGAAATAATCACTTCAATCATATTAAAAATCCAAATGAAGTTCATCTAGAAGTGGTACAGTGTTTCACATTAGAATTAATATTTTATGTATTTTCCACAAATAAGCATCTTTATCTTTTTGCTACAAATATTAAATGCCTGAATAATGTATTTTTTTCATTTTAATGTCTCAATCATATTTAATTATTTGAAACCTGAGCCCAGATATACATTTTGAAACCAACTAAAAAAACTGATTTATCTAAAAAAATAAAAATGGAATTATTTTTTAAAGATTTAGTAGAAAATAAGTATATGTGTTTATTGATACCTAAATAAACCTATACCTATAGCTAGGTTGAAATTGAAAAAGGATCGAGACACCAAAATACATGGACATTTCAGTGAAATTTAAAAATGAATGATAACTGTTCACATTGCTCTTTGGAAGGTAGCTGAAGATTTTCTATAAAACTTCTTAAATTTTTAAGATTGAAAGGGTAACTGTCAACATAATCTTTGAAAGTTTGTTGAAGACTTTCTAAAAAATAATTTAATTGAAAGGGGGAGGGGGAATGGTTGGTTGACTGGGAGGATAGAATTCATTGAAATTTCAAATGGTCGTTGAAAAAAAACAATGATTTAACCCGAACAAAACCCCTCCCTGACCTTATTTTGTCACTTGCTGCAGAATTGCTATTTTACAAATACTTTTCCAGGTAATATTTTACATCTTGAAGATACCACGCCAGCGGAAGGTGTTGTTGCATAGCTGAGTGAGGTTGAGTCATCATGCTTTTCTTTAGCCTACCAACTACCGAGCTACGCTTATGCTATCGTGCACGTTCTTTAGACCTGATCTAATTTGAAACCCTCTTGTTATAGATATGGGAAAAATGACAGCCCTGGTATGTTTCTGCTAAAATTGACCTAGAAATTTTTTAAAAAATGTTTGATATTTTTTAATTTCTTAATACAAAATTGACTCGGAAAACTTAACATGTACTCAACACGATTATTCAATACTTAACCTCAATTTCATTAATATTTAAAATTTTCTTACTGAACCTTGCTAAAACTAAACATGACCCTCACTAAAGTTTAACCCAAGTTAACCTACAACTTAACTGAAGCCCCACTTAACCTACACTTAAAATCAACTTAAATGAACCCCCACTTAACTTTGACTTAAACCCGACTTTACTCAAAGCCCACTTAAGTTGTACTTATCCGCGCTGCCTACCACTCAGGGCTCTCACCTGTTAAACAAGTCTTTCAGCTCTTGTTCTGAGCTAAACTGTCCCAAATTAGCTACAAACAACGTAGAACACGGAGCATTCTGGTGCGTGGACGTTGTCGTATTCACCTGCGACACGGGACTAGCAAGTACGGGGGTAGCCGCCATGGAGGGGTGGGGCATGGTCACGGTGGCCGGTGGGGCGATGAGGGTGGCTTGTTGCATCTGTGGGAACACTGAGTTCAGCTGGTCTGTAAGCATACCCGCCTGGAAGAGATAGACAGGGTTAGAGCGGGGTAATAGAAGGTGGGGTGGAGGAGAGAAAATCAGGGTTTGCTGAAATTGAGGAAATCATTATGGTGATGATGGTGATGGTGAAGGTGATGATGGTCATAGAAGGAGGAAAGAGGAGAAAAATCAGGGTTTGCTGAAATGGAAGACTTATTATGGGGTTGATGGTGATTGTGATGATGGTTATTGGGATGATGGTAAAGGTGATGATGGTCATAGAGGAAGGGTAGAGGAGACAAATGAGGGTTTGGTTAAATGGAAGAATCATTATGGTGATGAGGGTGAAGGTGATGATGGTGAATGTGATGATGGTGGTAAAAGGAGGGAATGAGGAAAGAGCAGGGTTTGCTGAAATGGAACAATTATAATGGGGTTGATGGTGATGATGGTAATAGAAGGAGGGGCGAGATTGAAGAGAAAATCAGGGTTTGCTGAAATGGAAGGAATTGTTATGGTGATGATGGTAATGGTGATGGCCTGGAAGAGATGGACAGGTTAGACCAGGGTGGCAGAAAGAAGGATCGGAGGAAGAGAAATCAAGGTTTTATTAAATGGAAGGAATTATCATGGTGATGGTGATGGTGATGATGGTGATGGCCTGGAAGAGATGGACAGAGTTAGAGCAGATTTGCAGAAGGAAGGGTGGGAGGAATAGAAAATCAGGGTTTGCTGAATTTGAGGAAATTATTATGGTGATGGTGATGGTGATGGTGATGGTGATGGTGATGGTGATGGCCTGGAAGAGATGGACAGGGTAAGACCTGAAGAACAGAAGAAGGGTTGAGGTGGAAGCACATATAAGGAGGACTTGCGGAGATAGTGGCAAAAAGAAAGGAGATCGACTGAAATGGAAGATGTAATGGAACCTTGTGATGGTGATGACGATGATTACCTAAAGGATTATATAAAGGAAATACAAAGCAAGAGAACCATGAGAAGTAGGTGAGAAATTTAAATCATTGTAGAGTCAAGTTGGAAGAAGAACAATGAACAGATGACAGTGCTTAACATGATCGACAGGGAATCAGAAGGGGTATCGTTATGGAAGTTGGTATGGATATGGATATGGATACGGATACGGATATGGATATGGATACTGGTATGGGTATGGATATGGATACGGATATGGGGTATGGATATGGGTATGGATACGGATATGGGTATGGATATGGGTACGGATATGGGTATGGATACAGAAATAAATATGAAAGTTGGTATGGAAGTTGGTTTGGAATATGGTTGTGAATGTAAGAAGATATGGAAGAAGTTGTAGATGTGGATGTGAATATGGATTCAGATATCTATATAATTGTGGATGTGGATGTGGATGCATGTTGTAATCAAAGAAGATGTGTAAGAAGATGTAAGTGAGGGAGTGAGTTAATGCTTAACGCCGCTTGGGCTATATTTCAGCCATTAGCGGCGGTAAGTAAGAAGATGTAGATGTTGATAAAAGTACAGATGTGAATATGGATTCAGATATGAAAGGTGGATGTGGATGGTGATGTGGATATGGCTAAAGAGCTGGATACATTTAGATAGTAGGAGATAGACTTGTATGCTAAAGATGATATTTAAGAGGATAAGGGAGAAAATGGCTATATAGATATATAGCTATTGACATGGATTCAGATATGAATGTGAATATGGATTTGGATGCCGGTGGGATATGGGTAAATATATGGATACATATAGATAGAAGAGGAGATAATTTTGCATGCTACAGATCATATGTAAGAGGATATGGTAGAAAATGTTGGTATGGGTTCAAATAAATGCAGATTTAGATATGAATGTGGATTTGGATATGGATTTAAATATGAAAGTGGTTTTGGATATGGATTCAGATATGAATGTTGATTTAGATTCAGATATGAAAGTGGATTTGGTTATGGATTCAGATATTAATGTTGACTGGGATCCATATATGAATGTGGATTTTGATGTGGATTTTGATGTGGACTTGGATGTGGATTTGGATATGGATTCTGATATGAATGTGGATTTTGATGTGGATTCATATATGAATGGTCACATGGATGTGCAGGCCAATGAGAAAGTGGGTAAAGAATTGGGTAATTGATGGAAAATAACAAATTTGAATGTTGAAATGATATGGAAGTGAATCTGTTTGCAAATATGTACATGGATGTAGATAAGAATGTGGAAGAGACATTGAAATGAAAGTGAATGCCGACATAGATCCATATGCAGATACGACAAGCAAATTATAGTGAAAGGATAGGATGAGAAAAAGTGTCAATCTGAAATAGTGTTCCTAAAGATTTTTTAATAAAATTTTGAGATATTGTTTCATATTTGAGAAATATGATCAAATCAGAAGGATTAACCAGATATCCATTAGACTTCTTATTTTAAATGGAAGAAAAAGAAAATAGTTTTTTGATAGTAGCTAATGTTGTACCATTTATTGTGCTATCAAATTCTACCATTTGTCAACTTATGAACTACTAGCTGTTACACTCATCCTTTCCAACTAATCGACAATTATTCTCCATCTTGGTTAAACCTCGTCTTTTCATAATGGCTGGGCCGGGTCTTACCAAAATGTGACATTTGGTTGATGGGGCGAGAACAACCGTCGCTCTACTAATCAACTATCAACTATAACAGCCGTCATCTCGAGATCAATTAATACGCCATCACGCACAATCTGAAAGCATTTTCAGATGCCAAGTCCGGAATATGAAATGTTGGATTACGGAATTAAGTCAATTGATTAATAAGGCACACACGGAATCAGTTTCAGATAGCAAGATGGATAATGATGGAACTGAAATGTGACAGTTTGGTTACAATCTGAATCCCTGATCTCGATCAAAGAGCATCATAATTAACACTTCATTAAATAATTTGTTGGGTCAAGAATTGGCTATAGTAAAATCATTTTCATTTCCATAAGTAAATGTGGCAATCCTTCCAAAAGCAAAGAGGCTGGTGAAGTAGGGAATAATGCCTATTTTATCTAATGGCTGGAATATTCTGTAGGAAAGCCACCAAGACAAAAATGACTGCTATGCAGTAAAAACTATGAGCATTGACTGAAATTTGCAATCAGGGACATAAACTATTTTAATCTATGGACATATTTCAGATAATCAAAATGCATCTGTGCGCCCATGACTTAAACTCGAAACTATCCAATGGCTAGAAAAGTCAGGACTCTAATGATGGTTGCAGTGAAACCTATTGATATTTTGCTGATACTTCAAACATAAGGTCAAAAATAACAATGATAATCTTTGATTCAATGGACAAAAAGGAGATAATCATGATTCAGTTGTGCATGTTCCTCCTACTGGTAAGATTCAAACCTATATCGAAAGCAGTAGTGTTTGAGGCACTAACCAGTAAAGAAAGTTTGCTCATTAACTACAATCACCTCCTACAAATTTACTATAGCAAATACAGGGGAAATTAGAAAAGAACAATGGATAAGATAAGAGAATTTGATCAATGTTTTTTCTTACTGGTCTCAGCAGTGTGGCAAATGGACATTCGACTCAACAACCATTTAAGATAATCCTCAACCAAGACCATAGCAGATAATACCTCTCCAACAAGACAACAAAATAAGGGATGACCTATTTTCCTATAGTAAAATGGCATGTTTATCAGAACTTTAGGACAGTTTTGCTCTAAAGATGCTCAGCTAATTTGGATATCACTTATGCTATAATAACTTATCTTGTTCACCTGACCATCAATTGAAACAGTGGCAAAACCAACACCATATCAGAAATACCTCTCATGGACCAAACAATGAAGCTGCCAATGGAAAAAACAACCTAAGGTATATTAGCACATTTCTCAGAGCCCTAGGAACTTTTGCTCAAAAGAAGCTCAGATAATTTAGCCATCACTGAAGCTATTATCTATCTTGTTCATCTGACAATCAATTGAATTGGCCAAATCAAAACTATATCAGAAATCACCTTTTTGGGACCGACATTCAAGCTGCCACTGGAGAAAACAGGAACAGGTCAAAATGGCCACACGACAAAATGGCCACACTGTCCCCAGTCAAAATGGCCACATGAAAAAGTCAAAATGGCCACAACCCCCAGTCAAAATGGCCATATGAAAAAGTCAAAATGGCCAAAGAAAAAGTCAAAATGGCCAAAGAAAAAGTCAAAATGGCCAAAGAAAAAGTCAAAACAAAATGTTGCTAATATTGTGGCCATTTTGACTTTTTCATATGGCCATTTTAACTGGGGGTGTGTGGCCATTTTGACCTTTTTTTGGCCATTTTGACTTTTCAATCTGTGGCCATTTTGTCAGTGTGGCCATTTCGACTAGGACCCGGAGAAAACAACCTTTGGTATAATTGCACTCTTCTCTGACAACGGGAAACTTTGGTTCATTGAATGCTCATCTAACTTGATCATCTGCTAATGTACTGATCTGTAAATTCACTCAGTAAAATGAAACAGTAGCCCAACCAAAAAACATATCAGAGACTCACCTTACTGTAACCTTAAAAGCAAATTTACCAATAGAAAAGATAACCTATTGTTAAATGGCACAATTCTCCTTGCCCTAAGACAGTCTTGTTCATAAAACCATATCAGAAATTCACTTGACTTGAACCTTAACATCAAATCTACCAATTGAAAAGACAACCAATGGGTAAATTGCACAATTCTCCTAGCCTTAAGACAGTCTGGTCCGTGGAATACTCAACAAACTTTTCTATCTACTGCAATTATTAAGCCTCAATTGAGACAGTGGTCCAACCAAAACCATATAAGATATTCCCTTCCGGAACCATAACATAATATCTACCAACTGGAAAAACATCCTATGATAATATGGCACATTTCTACTAGCATGGGATGCTCAACAAACTTCGCCATCTACTGCAATTATTAACCATCAATCGAGAGGGGTCCAAACCAAAACCATATCAGAAATTCCCCCCTGGAACCTTAACACCAAACTTGCTGAAAAGATATCCCGATGTATTATGGACCATTTCTCCTAGCCTTAGGACCATTTGGTTCATCGGATGCTCAACCCTTTTGAAGAGTAGCACAAATTGATCGGAAGCTCGGTTCAGACAGCGGCGAATACAATTACGTTAGCGGCATTGTGCCGGCTGACAAGACAAATGGAGGCTGGCCGAGAGAAGATTGAAAACAGTTTTCGAGGGAGCCTTGGAAATTTGCACAAATGGCTTACTGATAGGAGGTGTATTATAGCGGTAACAAAGCCCAATTCTGCCCTAGGGCCCTCGAATTAAGATAAACAGTTTTCCAGAAAGTTGCATTAGGCATGGGCAGTGATCCCTGCATACAGGTGATTTGTACAACGGCGTTGAAAGGGTAGCGTAATAAACTAGCGTCCTCGTATTATTGACTCAAACTTCGTGAATTGACCGCTTATTCATTTTCGTATTGATGTTTTTGAGATTGTGAGAAAGTCGAATGCTATGAAAATATTGGGATTTTAAAACATTATCAGTTTTGGAAAACGCTTTTGGTTGAAAAGTTTTGATATGCATGGAAATGGGTTAGAAATATTGATATTTTGAATATTCACTTTGTATAATTTTTTTGGCAAGGTTCTCAGATAATTGCAAGAAAATCGGCTTTTAGTATTGATTTGGATCATTTATTCAGAAATCATTTTTGATTTATTTCGGTGTTGATATTTTTTTGATGCAATAAAAATGTTGAAATATCGAGATATCAACCCATTATCGGATGTCCGGATGAACAATATGAGAAAAATTAAATGAATTTTTTTTTCTACACGTCTTTGAAATATGAATTTTGGAAAACCGTTATCCTCAGCGACAAATTTAACATCGGCTTTCAAGATTATCAAAAATCAATGAACTCTTAGTTCTGTCTTCTTGTCAAGAGAAATAGATTGTTATAGAAGTTTTCACGGAAGAAATACATTTCTTTAAAACCTCTTACCCTATGCGGTGTAAAATAAATATTTAAGAGTTTCAGGAAATGCCAATAAAATTGTCAAGGACTTTCCCAATAAAAATGTTATTCAAATTTGATGAAAGAAGAGTGAAGAATGACTTAATGAGGACAAAGGAGAAGGAAAGATGAGTTGAGTGAATAAAAGAAAATGACGGGAAAATGAAGGAAATCTTAATGAATGACATTTTTTTCCTGCAATGAAAAAAATGCATGGGAACATGACAACAAACAGTATGACATTAAACACATCAGATAATGACATAAAATATGCAATATATATTTAGAAATACAATCATTTTTAAAGAATATTTGTCAAACGGTTTCTAAAGGAAATGACAATCACA
Organism: Steromphala cineraria; assembly: GCA_916613615.1. Lineage (NCBI taxonomy): Eukaryota > Metazoa > Mollusca > Gastropoda > Trochida > Trochidae > Steromphala > Steromphala cineraria. The sequence continues at coordinate 21,326,535 of OU744723.1, read as the reverse complement.
AATCATGCAAGAATGTATACAGAAGGAAGGACATTTACCGAAAACAGTCATTTCAAAGAGACAGAGCACAAATTTCAAGCAATAAATGAATTTTAAAACATAAAGCCCAACCCCCATGTAGGTGTCTTCTGTGTATCACAAACAAGGATGCAAGAAGTTTGTGTGAACATCAATGCATTTTGAGACTATGTAGTAACCGACTGTACCTGTGTCGTTGATAATAATTGTCAACCCAATTATATTTTTGTGGATCTTTGAAGTTCATTCCGAGTCTATCCTGTACCTTTGTTTTCTTTGAGAATGGTGTTTGCAAATATGGTGGACAATGCCTAACTTGTTCTGTGACAGTACCATCTTACCCCCCAAACCCCCCTTCTCTCTACCCCCCTCCAAAAAAAACCAAACCCACTAAGTGTGTACAATTTTGTTTTTGATAATGTATTTGAATTAATGCTATGCAAGTCTTCAAGGCAGGAATTTGTACTTTCAAGCAACATCTTTGCCCAATCCTAACCAAAACTTGACAGATGTGTAGGATTGTCTTTGAGAATGTACCGTATTTGTTCAAGAACTGTATAAACCCATCTCAATAGTTCTAAAAGAATCTTCAAGAAAGCCCTATCACAACCCAGCCCAATCCCACCTCCAATAAAGGTGTCCAGTATTGTCTTTGAAAATGTACTGATGAAGATATGTTTTAACCAACCTGGTTAAGTCTATACATGTCTTAATTCCCCACTAAGTGTGCAGTATTGTCTTCGAGAATAGACCTGGTAATGTTATTCAAGTCTTTATTCCCCACTAGGTGTGCAGTATTGTCTTGAGAATGTACTGATGAAGATATGTGTAACCCACCTGGTAATGCCAGATGGAACCAGGGGAAGAAGCCGAAGGGTGGTGAGGCGCTTCCTGAATCTGACAGATAAATTGTAAACGTGAACCACTTGTCTTGTCTGGATTAATTCCCCACTAAGAATGTGCAGTATTGTCTTTGAGAATGCACCTGGTAATACTATACAATTCCCCACTAAGAGTGTGCAGTATTGTCTTTGAGAATGCACATTGTAAGTTATACAAGTCTTAATTCCCCACTAAGTGTGCAGTATTGTCTTTGAGAATGTACTGATGAAGATATGTGTTAACCCACCTGGTAATGCTATACAAGTCTTAATTCCCCACTAAGTGTGCAGTATTGTCTTTGAGAATGTACTGATGAAGATATGTGTTAACCCACCTGGTAATGCTATACAAGTCTTAATTCCCCAGTAAGATTGTGCAGTATTGTCTTTGAGAATGTACTGATGAAGATATGTGTTAACTCACCTGGTAATGCTATACAAGTCTTAATTCCCCACTAAGTGTGCAGTATTGTCTTTGAGAATGTACTGATGAAGATATGTGTTAACCCACCTGGTAATGCTATACAAGTCTTAATTCCCCACTAAGTGTGCAGTATTGTCTTGAGAATGTACTGATGAAGATATGTGTTAACCCACCTGGTAATGCTATACAAGTCTTAATTCCCCAGTAAGATTGTGCAGTATTGTCTTGAGAATGTACTGATGAAGATATGTGTTAACCCACCTGGTAATGCTATACAAGTCTTAATTCCCCAGTAAGATTGTGCAGTATTGTCTTGAGAATGTACTGATGAAGTTATGTGTTAACCCACCTGGTAATGCTATACAAGTCTTAATTCCCCACTAAGTGTGCAGTATTGTCTTTGAGAATGTACTGATGAAGATATGTGTAACCCACCTGGTAATGCTATACAAGTCTTAATTCCCCACTAAGTGTGCAGTATTGTCTTTGAGAATGTACTGATGAAGATATGTGTAACCCACCTGGTAATGCTATACAAGTCTTAATTCCCCACTAAGTGTGCAGTATTGTCTTTGAGAATGTACTGATGAAGATATGTGTAACCCACCTGGTAATGCTATACAAGTCTTAATTCCCCACTAAGTGTGCAGTATTGTCTTTGAGAATGTACTGATGAAGATATGTGTAACCCACCTGGTAATGCTATACAAGTCATAATTCCCCAGTAAGTGTGCAGTATTGTCTTTGAGAATGTACCGATGAAGATATGTGTAACCCACCTGGTAATGCCAGATGGAACCAGGGGAAGAAGCCGAAGGGTGGTGAGGCGCTTTCTGAATCTGACAGATAAATTGTAAATGTGAACCACTTGTCTGGCTGCAGTCAAATGTAAAGTTATTGGTGCAAGCTGTTTTCTCATTAAAGGTGTATTCAGAATTCAAAAAATGAAGTTCCAAAGCATTATAAAAGGCTCAAAATAAAATTCGGAAAATGTTTTAAAATTTGAGAAATTATATCTAAAAAAATTTTTTGGTTGAAATTAATTTCCTCTTAATTTTTTTTACAATTTTTAAATTCAAAAGTTTAATTTTTAAAATTTAAAAAAAATCAAATGTTCATTAAATTTTGTGCTTTCACCTTTAATGAATATTGTGCTCTGTTCAAGTTGAAACAAATGTTAGGTCCCTCGAGCTAGGTTGAAGACGTTCGTCGACTAGCTATGCAGAGGGGAAACAAACCTTGAGTTTCAATAGTGCGTCATGAAATTATAACATTTGTAGAAAAAAACCAATTAGTTATGCATACAAACTTTAAATACAACTTGCAGGCCCTGATCAAAATCCTTTTTAATCTTTTTTTTAATCATCAACATTTTTAAACAAAAGTCTTTACTATTAAAAAATTCATCAAATTTGTAGAAACAATAATTTATAGAATCTAGTGTTTGAATTTTTATTTATCAAAACTTTTTTTTAAATTCAAATTTTGAAAATTTAAAATTTGATCTCGATCAGGGCTGCTTAATTCCTCCTTTATTGCACAGTGCGAAACATGAGTTAGTTTGAGCTGGTGTCAGCAGTAACAGTTCGCGTTTCTTACTCGCGACTGTAACTGTTTCAGTGTGATAGTGTGTCGTCAGTATTGTGAATATTAAAGGCAAGAAATTTGTAATAAGAACAAAATAAACAAAGGAAACAACATCAACTGAATAAAATCAAACTTAAACATTTTTATGAAACGAATGAAAAATTAAACAAATCAACTGAAAATATCTAAGCTGAAAAAAAATATGAAATGAGAGTTCTTAAAGGGGCAGTAGCACGTTTTTTGATAATTTCATATTCTTAATTTTTCACTGATAATTGTAAGTTTATGTTGAATGTATTATTTTGACAGTGTCAAAAATCTCAATACATAAGTCAATCATCCATAGTCAGAGGAAAAAGTATGAAGATTCACATAAAATCCATTGGCAGCCATTTTTGTGAATACCTTTAATTCATTTTGTGTAAGAAAAAGGAATTGCATGGCTTAGCGTTACGTTATATATTAGAATTACTACTGCTCAATTTAGTTTGAATACATTGTCTTTCAATTGAAATCATTAATTTTCACTTTCCTGACATCACCTTATATTCCCCCTTAAAACATGCTACTGCCCCTTTAAATGATAACATTTCATCCGAAAGTATCTGCTAAATTATATTGAAGTTTTAGATGATCACTTAATGGACATAAATTCCAAATCTACTCTCACAAGAAGAATATGCAGTTCACATATTCTTTATGACAATATAATTAGAATATAACAAAGAATACAAGAATTTAAGAAAGAGTATTGGAAATGGTGGTTCATTAGAAATTTGCTGTAAGATACACAGGATAAATGAATATTCATTATCTCATAGAATTGACGTTATGTGATACATACATTTTTATTGGGAAAACAGATTATTTTCCCTGCCACGTAGTTATTTTCTCTAATCATTATCCTATCATAATTATATGTATAAAGTTCCTAAAACTGTACTGTATAAACATTATCATATCAGGTGATGATATATTACATTATAATCATTTTTATTTTGTCGTCACATATACCTGATCACTTGAATGTAGAAATATATAACAAACATAAACTAAATACAGATAACAATAGCATAAATATATATATATACAATTACTTCATGAAAAATTAAATTGAGTTGATATTCACACAAGTTTTAAAAATTGAATTCAAACTTAAAATCTTTTAAAAATGCTATCAAAAATTGAATTCTTAAAATTTTAATTTCAATTCTGTGAAAGAGATTTTAATTAGTTAGAAAGTGTTCAAAACAGTGTCATTTATAAACTGTGGGGCTTTTAAAATTTGATTTTCATTCTCTAGAGGAATTATAACCAGGCGAGTGTTGTTTTTTGCAGTTCTTGTGTAAAAAAGTTTGACTCATGCTAGCAAATTGTGTTGAGTTAGAATATCTAAGTGTTCCATGGAAGAAGGGTCTAGGTGTTCTTTTAGTACGTGGAACTCAAAGTGTTCTCAGATTGCGGAGGCCATTCAGAGTGTTCTTAGTTTAAGTGGACTCAAAGTGGAACTTTGGCCATGCTTGGAGGTGGAGCCATGGCATGAATCAGAATTAAGACTTCAAGAAAAGGTGAACTTAAGTTGAACTTAAGCTAAGTTTCTTAGTTTGAGTGGTGCTAAGGTATACCTTTCAGGTACTTGTAGAAATTGGCCCTGAAACATGTATTGAGACATAAATTTTTTCTCTTTATACGTTGACACCTTAATAATAAGAAATAAGTGAAGTGTTACATAAGATCAACTTTGTGTCGCACGCTAGTAGCTATAACAATAAGCAGCGCGATATATCAGTTCATTCTCAGATATAAACAAACTCTGTATTTCCTAATGAGATTATTCAAATAAATCCATGTCTTAATGGGTAATATGAACACAGCAAATATTCAAAGGGAAACAAAAGTAAAAAATAAATAAACTTAAATAAAAGAATGATATAAATGTGAAAAAATAGTTGTGATAAAATTGAAATATTGTTTTGAAATGAACCATTGATATAGTACAAACAGGTTCATTCAAGTGAACAGACAAAGTGTTATGTGTTGCAAATATGGTGATGTTTTCAGCACTCACACAAAACACTGGTGATGTTTTCAGCAGTCACACAAAACACTGGTGATGTTTTCAGCAGTCACACAAAACACGGTGATGTTTTCAGCAGTCACACAAAACACGGTGATGTTTTCAGCAGTCACACAAAACACTGGTGATGTTTTCAGCAGTCACACAAAACACGGTGATGTTTTCAGCAGTCACACAAAACACCGGTGATGTTTTCAGCAGTCACACAAAACACCGGTGATGTTTTCAGCAGTCACACAAAACACCAGTAATGTTTTCAGCAGTCACACAAAACACTGGTGATGTTTTCAGCAGTCACACAAAACACTGGTGATGTTTTCAGCAGTCACACAAAACACTGGTGATGTTTTCAGCAGTCACACAAAACACCGGTGATGTTTTCAGCAGTCACACAAAACACCTTGATGTTTTCAGTTACAAAAGTACTTGTGAATTAAGCCACTTCAAATTTAATGTGATGTTTTAAGTCAAACAGGTTAAATGCTTTTGGTAACACAGTCACACATAAATAATCATAATTATAACAGTCACACAAAATAAATGGGGCTTGCAGTCACCCAAAATCCTGGTTTAAAAAAACATTCATTTTCAAAATGATAAGAATTTTTAAGAAGTGCATGGTGTTCATCCTGAAACTCATTTCATTCAACCGTCTGTCAATAGCCCTCTGTCTGTCTGTCCGTCTGTCTGTCCATAGTGATCAGTCTAATGTCCCTTCACGTCCATAGACAATCTAATGCCGAAAATAAACTAAGACACTATCATTGGTCAGTTCTTGTGTTGTGTATCAAGAAGAACAATTTAAGTAAGTTTCATGACCTTTGCATGTCTTTATGATGTGTGCCATGTGTTTCATGTGTAATAATGTTTTCCATGATGTGCGTCATATTGTGACATGTGTGTCATGTTGTGTCATATTGTGAGATGATGTAATATTGTGTGTAATATTGTGTTATATTGTTTGTCATAATGTGACATGTGTGACATGACGTGTGTCTTGTGTGTCATATTGTGTATCAAACTAACATGTTGTGTCACATTGTTTCACATCTTGTCAATTTTGAAATTCTTGCACAAATGATAACAATGTTGCACAATGCAACTAAAATGGTACATCAGTCAATCTTGCTATGTTTTCAGTCAAGACATTGCCGAAATTCCGTCATGAATTTTTGCTCTGAAATGTGGAATGTGTAACAAAGGCTTACAACTCTTGCACACAAGATTACAACGTTGCACTGTGCAATTCTTGAATCGTGCGTCAGTGCATAGTCAAATTCGTCAACAGTTTTGTCTCTTTTACTCTGAAACATGACGTGTGTAACACATCAATCCTGAAATGTGTGTAACAAGGCTAACAACTTTTGTGGAACACACAAGATGACTGTCATATTAACCCTGAGAGGTGGCATGTGTCACAAGGCTCAAAATTTTTATCCTGAAAGGTGGCATGTGTCACAAAGGCTCACAAATTTTTATCCTGAAAGGTGGCATGTGTCACAAAGGCTAACAAATTTTACCCTGAAAGGTGGCATGTGTCACAAAGGCTAACAAATTTTTATCCTGAAAGGTGGCATGTGTCACAAAGACTCACATATTTTTACCCTGAAAGGTGGCATGTGTCACAAAGGCTAACAAATTTTACCCTGAAAGGTGGCATGTGTCACAAAGGCTTACAAATTTTACCCTGAAAGGTTGCATGTGTCACAAAGGCTAACAATGTTGCACCGTGCAATAACTAGAAGGAGGATAAGATAGACTGACCCGCACCGGTACCTGCGCCAAGGCTGGGTGTTGAATTAGTGCAGTGTGATGGTGAAGAGCTGTCGCAGTCTGTGCCAGATCGGGGTATGGAGCGAGGGGGTGCGGGGCCCATGCCTCAGGGCCCCCGGGGATAAAGGCGGCGCCTAGCTCTTCTGCAAGTGAAGGTAAAAAAGACACACACACGTGAGACTTGCTTTTTGGCTATAGCTTTGGGTTTTGATTTTTGCTGAATTAGGGTTTTGGTTGATTTTTGTTTAGAGTTTTGCTTAATTAGCCTATTTTTTTGCCTAATTAGGGCTTTTGTCTTTTGGTTGTTGCGCCTAGCTCTTCTGGAAGTAAAGGTAAAAAAGACACACACATGTGAGACTTGCTTTTGGCTTTAGCTTTTGGTTTTGATTTTTGACTTGAGGGTTTTGATTGCATTTGGTTTAAGATTATTGCTAAATTAGGGTGTTGAGGTTTTTTTGGGGTCCTTATTTTGTATACAAAAGAAAGACATCTTTTTAAAAAAAATTCTCTATAAACAAATGGCTTTTATCAATTTTAGATTTGAGGAGCTGTGGACAGCTACCTTCACATCCAGTGCCAGTCCTTAACACTGCTGCTCAGCAACATCAATCGTTTGAGTATAGCATCCTCTTTCACTGTTGCCCCTTTCATAAGATTGATGGAGGACTATCCAGGCAAATATAAAATAACTGGCACTTTTAAGCCTTAGCAACGTCCATCATCTTCCACTCGTTCCCCCTTATTAAGATTGTTGGAGGACTATCCAGGCAAATATAAAATAACTGGCACTTTTAAGACTTAGCATCATCCAACCACTTCCACTGTTGCCTCCTTCATAGGCTGTTGGAGGAATATCAAGTTCAACCACAGTAGGCTAGGGAGATGGCACAGGAAAGAAAGGAGTGCTGCAAGGCTTAAACAGCCAGTGATGATGACGGGTGCAGGTACTGCCTTGCTTGGGAGGTTGAGAGAGGTGAGATTCTGAGATATAAACTTGTGGGTTTCTTTCTTACAAAGTTCGGAATACTTTGATTTTCATACACATTCTTTTCTTAATGTCTTGAAGCTAAGAAAGTACCATGAAGATTTCTTTGTTATGAAGTTCTGAATGCTTTGATTTTCACACCGATTTTAACTTTGTTTCGAACCTAAGATTTCTTGTTTAGAAGGTCTGAACAAACAACTTTCAATCACAACCTTTTCTTTTTATCTTGGGATCTAAGATATAAACTTTAGGGTTTCCTTGTCATGTAGTTCTGAATACTATTATTTTTACATGAAATCTTCTCTTAATGGTTTGAACCTGAGAAAATATCATGAAGATATCTTTATATCTGATTACTATGGTTTTCATACAAAATCATTTCAAGTGTTTTTGTAAATTAAGTGATGGTATTTGGTCTTTAAAGAACAATTATATTGCTCAAAGTTCAGTTTTGAATGTTATGTTTAAAAAAAAAAAACCTCCCTAAATATCGTTAATTGAAATATTTGTTGAACTTCTTATTTTAAAAACAGAAGACCTCTGTAGCTATAGGGAATTGAAGGATTTGTAAGTTTACTTCTTAAATTGCATTATTTTATCATATCGATTAAAACTTTCAGAAAGAAAGCATTTGATTACATCCATAAGGCTATTAAATTATTTTCCATTCTTATATGTTTGAATATTAATGAACTTTTCACATGCCCTTTGCAAAGAAAAGGTTTAACAATTAAATTTCATTTTTGAGCTGAAAATACTTAAGTTTTTAGCTAAATCAACTTTGAACATAAGTACATTTTGTAACACATAACATCCATGTCTTGAGAATCTTACTTTTAAAAATTTCAATTATTAATTATGAATTATTTGCTTCAGGCGCTTATCATGATTGGTTAGATTTTGTTAGAAATTGGATTTAGACCCAAAACTTGTTAGAAATTGAGATTTAGGCTTGGCTTAAAGGGGCTCTCCCATCTTTTAGGAAGTATATATATACTGTATTTATTGATGTTATAAGAATACTTTGTTAACCCTTTACAAGCTGATCAAGCAATATTCAAGCCATTAATGTCACAAAATAGAACATAAAGTAACATTTATATCAAGGATTGGAAATTTCACATAAAAAAATCAAGGCATTAAACAAAATTTGGCAGTGTAAAGATCTTGTGTATTTGTTACAATTTGAGGAACTTAAGAATTAATCAATTATCAAGATAGGCCATCAATATTCATAAGTATTGCCAGATCTTTTATCATTATTTATAAAGGTATGTCAGACAGAGTATTTTTTAAACTCTAAATAAAATAATTTAATTAATTAATTTCATATAAATTCCAGAAAAATTCCAGAGCTTGCTTTCACTATTATAAATTCAAGTTTTGATTACAAATTTTTTGTTTTGTTTTTCAGATCTTGGATAGTCTCAAATAGCACCTAAACTTTCTTAACAATTAGGAATTTTCAGAGCTAGGAAAACAATGAATAAAGTTCATGAAACATAAATTTTGAAAATTCACAGTCAAGAAAGCTTTCATAATTATAATCCTTGAATTTATATAGCGTATCAATCACATATCTATACACTGTACGCTCAGCAGGAAAAGGGTTTTGCGAAGAAAAAGGTTTCTAGAACATTTCAAATTTATGGTAAATAGTCCCATTTTTTTAGCGCTACACATTTGAATGTTCTTCTGCCAAAAGACAAAATTTGGATTATGGAATACAAAGAAGATCCTGCTGTCGTGATCAAAATAGACTCAATTTAATCAGCAAGTAAAGGGGTTGATTAGGACAAGGGGTTTGATAAAAAACTTTGTGATTTTATTGTTTTGCAGAAGGGGGGTTAATTTTCAATCACCAAGAGTTACAAAAGAGTGTGCAAGACATGTAAAGCACATTCGTGCAGAAGCGTTGTTAAATTGTTAAACTTTACTTGTATGTGCGCATCTTGTGCAGTAATAGTTGACAATACCTTTATACCATTCACGGTGCACAAGTTATGTTCACAAATATTGCAAATATAAGCATGACATTTTAATAAATTTATAGCTTCCCAAAATACAACCAATTTAATGATTCTTCTAATATATTCAACAACAAAATTTGCATTCAATCTTAAAAAATTATCTGTTGAATATTAAATATTCAATCCTAAACTCTCGTTAGAGATAAATGCCATTTAGATAATGAACAAATGTAATATTGTTATATTTGGGATCACATTATCTTCAATCGTCAAGTTTCTTTTTTTGGAAATAAGGAACATGAATCTGTACTATTTAAGACGGTGTGATTCCAAATAAAACAATGTCACTAAAATTTCCTTGTTGAGTATACCAGCATTTTACTTATAGATGTAGTGCCAGGTTACTTCAAATATACCCTAACAAAATTACCAAATATTGAATTTCTAAATGATGATACTATATTTAACATAAGTAAAGAAAAACACTGATTTTCAATATCAAGATATCCTATGGTCTATATGAGGCTTTAACATTGAATGAAGTGGTGGTCCTTAACATTTTTTATTTAGTATACTGTAATAGTCATTCATATGTCAAAAACTTAAATATTGAATAGAAGGTCCGTATTTTGTTGTTAGGTAAGCCAGTATCACTTCTTTTATATATTTCTTCAATATCCCAGCATACTAGCTTGCAAAGAAAAGAATTGTTTTGGCCACTTACAAATATTTATGTAAATGTAAGCTACATATTCATAGACATGGTCATCCATTTGACGCTTTTAAAATATATGCAAAGGTTCCCAAAACTTAAGGTTCTATATACCCTTAAAATTTTCAGTTCGCATACAAAATTACCGATATAAGTGATAAATTTTGTTGGATAATTATTGCATGGCCACATGTCCTTTCAATCACCTTGAACTTCAATCAAATTTTGGTTCTATATCTGAATGTAAAATATGTGGTTAATTTCATTTGCTAAATTCATTTGATAGATTCATACAGCCTACTCAAGACTATCTTGGCCTACTCAGATGACCTTTGAAGTCAGATGACCATGATCTTAAGTCACATTTTGGCTCTAGATCGTAATTAAACACAAATGGTTAATTTCATTATCAATATTTATACTTTTTGACCTAGTCAAACTACCTTGACCTACTCAGATGACCTTGACCTACTCAGATCTCACATTGATAACACTGACCTACTTACACAACCTTGACCTACAGTTTGGGAAGTGTTTGACCTATTCAGCGACAATAATCTATTCATATGATCTTGAGACAGATGACCTTGACCTACTTATGACCTTGACCTACAGTGGGGAGTGTCGTCATGCATACTTACGCCCTGTGAGTGGGTGAATGATGGTCGGATGGGTGGCAGCCGGCTGTGGAGACTGCTGCTTGGGTTTTGTGACCTTTGTGTTGCTCTTGGCGAACTCTAACCTCAGAGTCTGTGGAAGGTCAGGGTCAAATCGTACTCCCTGGAAGAAGGAGATATAAGAGAATTAGACTCCCTGGAAGAAGGAGATATAAGAGAATTAGACTTCCTGGAAGAAGGAGATATAAGAGAAATAGACTCCCTGGAAGAAGGAGATATAAGAGAAATAGACTCCCTGGAAGAAGGTGATATAAGAGAATTAGACTCCCTGGAAGAAGGAGATATAAGAGAAATAGACTCCCTGGAAGAAGGTGATATAAGAGAATTAGACTCCCTGGAAGAAGGTGATATAAGAGAATTAGACTCCCTGGAAGAAGGAGATGTAAGAGAATTAGACTCCCTGGAAGAAGGAGATATAAGAGAAATAGACTCCCTGGAAGAAGGAGATATAAGAGAAATAGACTCCCTGGAAGAAGGTGATATAAGAGAAATAGACTCCCTGGAAGAAGGAGATATAAGAGAATTAGACTCCCTGGAAGAAGGAGATATAAGAGAATTAGACTCCCTGGAAGAAGGTGATATAAGAGAATTAGACTCCCTGGAAGAAGGTGATATAAGAGAATTAGACTCCCTGGAAGAAGGAGATATAAGAGAATTAGACTCCCTGGAAGAAGGAGATATAAGAGAAATAGACTCCCTGGAAGAAGGAGATATAAGAGAATTAGACTCCCTGGAAGAAGGAGATATAAGAGAATTAGACTTCCTGGAAGAAGGAGATATAAGAGAAATAGACTCCCTGGAAGAAAGAGATATAAGAGAATAAGACTCCCTGGAAGAAGATGATATAAGAGAATTAGACTCCCTGGAAGAAGGAGATATAAGAGAATTAGACTCCCTGGAAGAAGGAGATATAAGAGAATTAGACTCCCTGGAAGAAGGAGATATAAGAGAAGTAGACTCCCTGGAAGAAGGTGATATAAGAGAAATAGACTCCCTTGAAGTAGGAAACATGGGAAGTTCAACCACAAGACATTGGCAGATATGCAGGATGAACTAAAAGTTGATGAAGTATCAATTGTCTTGCTTCTTCTTTGCTTCTATAACTTCATCTGCAAGGAATAACTTGTTCCAGTCCTAATAACAGACTTGGTTAAGACTTGCAGCATTCCCTCAGTTCTAAAATATACTTTTGATTATGAACTTGACAATTATATCAACTCTTATGAGGGTCCAACATTTTTAAGCTAAGCCTCAAGCATCCACTGAGAGGATGAAAGGTGTACTCTTTATATAATTATTACTATTATCATTACCATTAATGCCATCATTATCATTTTACCTGGAGATCCTGTTTTGCTGACTCAGCGGCTACACGGGATATAAATGTCACAAACCCGACCGGCTGAAAAACAATTAATCAAAATTAGTCATTTTATCTCCAAATAACGCTGAAACAATTGTTGTACAGTTGACCAATAAAGAAAGTTTCTAGAAATTTGATTTGCCCTTCAGTTGTAAAGATATGCACTGGTATTGTTTTAGACACCATCTTTATATGTGCATTGGTAACTTTGTAGATTCACACAGTCGAGTTGTTAAACGAGGGTTAATTTCTTTATTGTATAACTGTATCTTGACAGAAAGATCGTTAACAAAATCTAATGTTGAAATGCAGATTGATGCTAATAGCGTCACAGGATATATCAACAAAATTAGATTTAGAAACTAAGCATGACCATACAAATATACAATTATAAACATTGTCAAAAGACATTATAATCACAAAATCACAGAAGACAAAACATTTGTTAACTATTAGAAGATCATGACAAAGGGTAACATGAACAAAACAAATACAAAACAGAACTTGAAAATAACAAAACAAGTTAAAGTAGATTTATCATCAAAACAAGAATAAAGGAAATTTTTATTATTAGGATAGCAATGAAAGGACAAGAAACAAAAAGTTTAAAAAATTAATTGGAAATAATAATCAGTTGTTTACATGGCATTTATTGAAAAAATAACTTTAAAGATCACAATATTATGTTACATAAGATTGTAAACATTATTCCATTACCATAAACAGTAAAAAGCAACAACAACACAGACACTGGAATGTTTCACAATCTACGCAATAGCATGTTTTCCAAAGAATTTTATAATCAAATGCTACAATTCTCTCAATAAAATAATGAAATTAAAAAATAATCTAAAATTTGAAGAATTCTGAAAAATTACTTTTAAAAATGCTTTTTCGGGATGTTTTTTTAAACACCAAATTTAATATCAGATTTTGAATATCCATATAGATCAAATAAGTATCATAAGGTTCAAAATCTACAAGTTATAAACATTAAAGTAAAAAATAAATGTTTTTGGTAATTCTGAAAATTGAAAGTAAGTTTCATGCTTTGATCATTCTCTGCAGTGAGCATGCCAATTCCAACACCAAATGCACAATTCACTTTGAATAATAAGCTCTGGGACAAATCAACCAAATTTTTTAATTTTAAAGTGAAAATGTCAAGATTTTCACATGATTTTTTTCAATTAATCATAAGTGAGTTTGTTGGATACAGAATATGCTACAGGATGCAGCAATGCGTGTAGACTAAATTTTGACAATTGTTACAAATAAATTTTAATATTTCATATTTTTTGTCGATTATATTCCAAGAGCTTACATATCACAGGTATTGACATTGAGAAGAATTTTTTCAAAATTGAAAAAAATCTTGAAATAGTTGTCTCCCTTTAAACAAATTTGACAAACTTTATTCATTTTCATAACAAAACCTTGTTTAACTGTCATGTTTGAAAGCATCTAGGTAAAAATCCTTTAAATTCTGAAAAGGGTCCCACATAAAGGGGAAATTCCAAAATAGGTGCAATTTGGTGGCCAAACAAAGCCATAAATTTCAAAAAGTGGTTCTTGCATGAAGGATAAATTACAAAATGGCGGTCAAAGAAAGGGAGACAACTGTGACAGTGAATACTTACTGATGTGTTTTTGCCATTTTTGTTGGTGACCTTCAATAGTGAACCTTCGTATCCCTGAAAATACAAAATAGTGCATGTGACGCTACGAACCTATTTTGTCCGCACTTGTGTCGTGTTAAGGCTTTTTGGGCATGTCAGGTGATTTTAGTTGTGTCTTATGCAGTCAAAATTAGGTAGCTACATGCTTGTAGTGATTGATGCAATGTGAACCCTCGTCTAAATCTGATTCAACTAACTTTGACCTTTGACCTGAAACAGGAAGTTTGTCAAAAGTCTCAAATTTGTTCTACAAGAAGATTCTGTGGTGTGAAGTGTCCAAGCCAACGTGAGTGTTTGTTCAGGGTTATCCCCCTTTGTTGCAAGGTGATCGCGCAGTGATCGCTTGTTGATCCAGTTATGAGGGATCGCATGAATTAATGCCCGTGAAATGAGTGCCTGCTATCTTAGTACTTACGCAGTTATTTTTCCCTGGTTTTCCCATTACTTTTAATAAACCATTTTCAAATCCCTGAAAATGACAGTGTTAAGATTTAATATTCAATATCCCACCTTTTATACATTATCAGCAATTCCCAATATTTGACACAAAAATATAACAAACAAAACCTGAAAAAAAACATTGTTCAAATTTGAAGAATTCAAAAACAGCTGTACTGAACAAATTACAAATCCGTTGTTAAATCAAACGGAATGAGAACTGAAATTGAGATATTAGAATTATCAAAAATAATTTCAATTTCGCAAATTGCATCAAAATCCAGTTCACATGCTTGAGTCATTTCAGCTCACATTTTCAATCTATGTTTTCAAAATTTGGATGAAAAAATAATCCCATCTCAAACCAATCATTCTGCTTGGAATGACGATTAGCAACCGATTGTTTATTCAAGATCATATGAAGACCAGATCATAACACGTTCCGAAGATTCGCAAACACAAATCCTCAAAGTTTCTGTCAGCCTGTCTATTCTAATTCAACATTTTTCGCCCCGAAGATTCAAATCATTTGAACAAACGGACATCTAAGTGTCAAACAAACATGTGCAAGAAGTTTCGGAGATGTTTCACGTCAATTAGATATACACTTTCGCAGGAAGGATGATTTTGGCGAGGTGCTGCAAGTCGTTAACGTATGTTTAGAGAGTTTCACTGCGTCTCTCAGCCCATTAAGACGTGTTTACCTAGAATGAAGATTTTGGCAAGGTGTGTCAATTTATTGAAAAGTACACAAGCTCAAGAGGGAATAATTTGGTGCCGTGTTTCACATCATTAAAAATACACAAGATTCCGTTACTATCCCCATTGGTGAGAATAGTTCCCTGAAGATGTTCTCAGTGAATGGAATCAATATTTGGCATGGAGCTCCCTCTCCTGATGGCCTCAACAATCCATGTTGCAGTCCCGGCGGGGATATTTGCATGAGAAAAATCAATCGCTCGGAAAAAGACCCCATGGCAGATGATTTGAAGCGAGAACACTCAAGGAGAAATTCCAAGACTGAGCGTTTCGATGTGCAAACATTGAAAGAGACTATGTTAGGGGACAATCCTAATGTTCCGCATCAACGCACTCGAAGAGAAGGTGTTAAAGAATTTGGCTGCGTAAGATGGAGTCCGAGGTGTTAGAATTAGATAAGTTGTAAGACTCGACTGCAACAGTCTAGGAACCCACTTTGTGAAAATATAAGATGTGAGAGTGTGGGTGTTGACAATTGCACTGAATTGACAGAACAGATATATTCTGCTGTAGTCTCTTCCAGCACTCTGACATTTCAATACATGTTAGAGAGTGTACAATGTAACAATGTTGTAATTGAGATCACACTTCTGCAATAGTACCAAATGTGTGTACTTTTATGGGTTGTCTGGGTCCATTATGGATGGATGTTATCGACTCTGCTCAGTAGCAATCTAAATCTTGAGGTTGAACCATTATAAATAACATCGATTGTTCAAGACAAATTTAAGAAATCAGCCTTGCGTTTAGTAACACGAAATTTCCCGGGATGTTCGCGACCGCTCGCGAACACTCAATGTTTAGAGACGCATACCCTCCGCGAACACCGTTTTACTGAACGCAAGGCTGAATTCTGAAGCTTTTTGCCTAGGCAAGTGTTGACGTAGTGTACAATGGAACACAGAAATTGTTATCCATACTTATACTTTTATTCTCATCATATTATCGGTCAAAATGAGTTATAAGTACTTGTGGAGGCATTGAATAGTGGATGTTTTGATATCCTAGTCAATAACATGTTGATAATTTCAAAATATAACATCATGATATTTGCGATCGCCCTCTCTTCAATAGGACAAATTTTGTGCTCTTTTTGGCAGAGTTCCATGCAGGATTCAAACTCACAGTCTCAGAGTCAGGCAACACCGCCAAAAATGACCAACCATCTCTTTTCAAATATATCCATTAATTCAAGCAACATGTGAGTGAGTGAGAGAGTTATTGTTTTTCGCCGCTTGTGCAATATTTCAGCCATTAGCAGCGTATGCATTAGATCATGAAAATGAACATTCCTAGTTGGTCATGATGTACAGATCCTCACACTTGTTCAGGACCTGTTAAAGCATTTGGGATGTGTTGGGCGAAGTGTGGATGTTTCAGACCAAATTCCTTAAAACTTTTACCCGATGTGTCGAAATAACAATGGATGTGGCGAGATGCGAGATAAAACACCTTAACAGGTGTCGTGAAGTCTAGGATAAAGGTGTCGCGAGAGGAAGGTGTCGGGAGAGAAAGAAAGCACGGGGAAGTGTGTTCGACGCACATGCCGTAATTCACGCTCTCATCTCTTGGGGGAAGAATCTTAGCGCCAAGATGTTTCTGTACATGGTTAATATTTCAGCACACTAAGATGTTTCCGGTCAATTACAATATTTTAGTATCTTGTACGAGAGTGACTCACTCCATTAACATGTCTATGTTTGATGAACTAAGTTTTCAACTTCATTTGTGTTCTCATTGAAAAGGTGTTATCATCTTTGAAATGCATTTGAAGGTCGGCAAGATGAAATAGTGAATATGTTCAATATATTAAAAACTTCTTTACTGCAAGGTGTGATGTTTCGGTGTAAATTTTAACACCGTTATTCAGCAAGTAGAATCAACAACCATATGTAGCAACCTTGCAATATCAATCAATGGAACCTTACTTTCACACTGAAGTGAGTGAGCGAGTTATTGTTTAATGCCACTTTGGCAATATTTCAGTCATTTGCGGCGTTTTCACACTGAAGAGGTTTCAGGCATGTAAATAAATAGTTGCAACAAAGAAGTTGTAAATCCATAGAACTATTTCATTTTGATCAACATTTGAGCTCTTAAATTAATCTGGCCAAATTTTCGATCCTACTTACCGGGTAGGTAAAATTTAATCAGAAATTTGATTTTCCAAAGTATCTTTCTTATGAAATCTGTATGTTCAGAAGTTTTAAATGATTCTGTCTAACCAAATGGCAGTCTTCACATTCTATTCCAAAAAAACTATTACCAAATCAAAGTTTTGAAAAAGAAATTCATATTCAAATCATCAACTGGGGAATAGGTTCCTAAAATTAAATTGATAACTGCATCAAGTTGGAAATTGAACAGTTGAAGAAATTGAATAGTTACAATTTACATCAACATATATTTTGCATTAAGATGATACTGACGAGCATAAAAAGCAAAACTTAATGATTTTTTAATGTTACCAGACATTCCATTTATGGACATTTTGCAAGAGCCATACAGGAAGTAAAAGATTATACTGATTAAATCAACAGACGTACATGCATTTTTTGCATTTGTATAAATTGGTAAGACATTTACAATGGAAACTATGAAAATTATAGAAATTTTAATGATTTTTTGGTTTGGTTTGTTTTAAAGGGGCAGTAGCACGTTTTTAGGGGGATATAAGGTGATGTCATGAAAATGAAAATTAATGATTCCAATTGGTAGACAATGTATTTAAAACTAAATGAAGCAGTAATAATTCAAATATATAACGTAAAGTTTAGCCATGCGATTCCTTTTTCTCTCACAAAATTAATTAAAGGTGTTTACACAAAATGGCCGCCAATGGATTTTATGGAAATCTTCATACTTTGTCCTCTGACTATGGATTATTGGCTTGTGTAATGACATTTTTTACACTGTCAAAATAATACATTTAGCATTAACTTACAATTATCAGTGAACAATTTAAAATATAAAATTATCAAAAAACGTGCTACTGCCCCTTTAAGGTTTGTAAAGTCCAATTGAGAATTGAATTTTGAAAAAAAGTTTCTATTCACACTGATCACGAACATTTTGCATTTGAATGATCATAAGAATTCCATAGAGGATCGAGCATGGGCCAAATTTGACAGCACATGTCTGCTAGCTGTGAATGGTCTAGTTCCGAGTGATATTTCGAACATTTTTATTTCCGTTGTTGTAGTGCAATTTCATTCATGCATTCAGGGAGTCCTCTTGGGGCAATTTTATTTTCAGTGAAAATCTTGGAATAATCGAATGATTACAAGTCATGTGACAAAGCAAGGAGAAATTTGTTGCCAGAGTTGAAACTGATGTGTACTTGAAAAGGTTTTAAAGTGATTTTTGAGTACAAGTTGGAATTTAATCAAAGACTGAGTACAGTAACACAGAAATGATCTTAACATTTGAATATTTGTTTTTTTTTGTGTATTATTTGCTCGTAGTGTTTGTTTAATTCTAAAATTGGTATCGAATGATACATTTGTTCTAAGGTGTGTTTAGGTGGTTTAATGGCGCTTTCAAGAGTATTTCACTTTTATCACGGCTGCTAGTATTATTGATGGGAGAAAGCCAGCAACACTTTTGCCGTGAAACTTTCAGGTATTGGCTGGAACTAGCAACCATGGGTTGTACTGCGCTGAAATTCAGTGTAGCATTGCACCAAAACCTTACTGTGGGTAGAACAGTTCTCTACTGCAGACAAAGTTGCCGAGCCACTGGTGGGATTCGAACCCCGGAGCTATTGTTTCAAAGCCAAACTCGCTACCAACTCCTATCCATCCCCTGATTTGTTCTGATTTGTCTTACAAATAATAGCAAGTCCTACAATTGTGTTACGTTTCTTAAACATTTAACGTGTTTAATAACTGAAATATTGTTCAAAACACAAATTCAATAAAAATCTTAAAGATTGAATTTTTTTTTAAAAGTAACCCTCAAAATCACATCAAATGCAATGAATTTTCATCATGCAATGGTAGTGCTTCTTAGTAGTTTCTTTGCATTGTAAAACGTTCATTACTAAAGCATTGTGGGAAAGCAGTATCTTCATGTACCAATTTTACTAAAAAAACATACCAACATTAAACAATTTTCCAAGCTTTTAAGAAATGTAGTTTCAACAAAGGGTTGCCTAGTACTACAATGGAACTTTCGATTATTTAAAAATTTGCTCCTAAAACGTTCCGAACACTTCATATTAGTCTGATTCCTCATCTCCCGATCTTTTGTCTACAATCTGTTGCTATAGCGATGATGTTCAACGAAAGCCCTTTAAACAATTACTTAATGCACAACACACAGAATCACTTAACGATGTTAACGACGTAATCAGTTTGAAAAGAGGGAGATAATAGCGTCAGTTATTTTTTGGGTTGTGACAAATTAGTTGTCAAGTGACTTACTTAAAAAAGACCCGATCAATACTCTATCATTGTTTCCGTCAACTGTGGAACACTTCGTGAAGAGTTTTCTCAAAGGAATTGCCCTGTCTTATGTAAACTGTAGAAAATAAGTTAGGCAAATTGTGATTTTTAGGACCAATTTTCAGGATTGTCTTGTTTGTCAAAATATTTGGAAAACGAGATAATTACACCTTCAAATCACCTAAACCTACATATTTTCACTTTTCTTTCGCGCCACGTGTACCGTATTTCCTCAAATAGAAGTCCCCTGCGTCTATTTTTTCAGATCCCCTTTACCCCCGGCGTGTATTCGAGACCCGGCGTCTATTTATTTTATAGTAGGAAATGAATGTGTATAGATGGTGTAAAGGGAGAATACATTATTTAGATTCAATTACGGGAGCATTAATTAATCAACTTATCACCCGGCGTTTATTTATCTAAAACAGCCATACCCCCTGCGTCTATTCGAGGAAATACGGTAGGCACCAGTGTGTGGACATGGGTACTATATTAATGCCGATTATTATTATTACTATCATTATTATTAAATGCTCAATGATCCATAAGCAGTCACATCTTTGTTGACAACCACACATTTGTTATGTCTTAATAAATAAACTACATTTCATATTTTGTACCTTTGACATGATGATTATTATGGCCATAAATAAACTACATAACCTAAAAGCAAATATAAGGTTTATAATTAATTTAAAACTCAAACTTAGTTAATGTTTTCTCGTATTGATTGTATTGTAAGGAGTTTGACTTGGCAGAAAGTTATCAACCTTCAAAATAAAATGTTTTTTTTTCATACAGTAATACAGAAACTAAAATCATATTTCTATGATAATTATAACCGAATTGTCAATGTACAAAACCTGAAATTTCAAAATCTAAGTTTTGTATATTGATACAGAATCTCAGTGTATGTTTCTTGTATTGAATGTAACGAAATGATTTAAATGTCAACTGATTATATTTCAGCTTTTATTTGACTGTTGGGAGTTATGAGGCAAAACTAGTCTAGACTCAGCGCTTGTGATTCCAATAAGTCGAAATACCAATCTAAATATCACAGCCTTCGTTTATTCCTGAAGTCAGAGGTATCATATATCAAAGAGTACGATTCTATTAAAGCCCTGATTGAGAAAGTCGCCATCTTAAAGCGTGGTAAACATATATTCAATGTCACTTAAATGTCATTGTTCGTGTGTTGTAAATGTTCAGTATTATTGATTGTTTCAATATATTTGAATATAAACTTCTCACAAACAGTAAAGCAACGGAAAATAATGTAGGCAGAGAAATAAATAAATAAATAAATAACCCTAATTCAGATAATTGATGCCATTGGATGGACAACCATCCTTGGAAAATGACAATTGACCCAAACTTTCACATGTTGCTTGAATTTTTATGAGTATATATATATTTATATAAATGAAAACAACATCCCTCCTTGAAATTTAATAGGATTTGATTAATTCAAGGAACTATTCTTGACACAAACAGGTCAAATATTTCAAGTTTCTTTTCATAGGACTGAAAAGGAAGATAACAAACTTTATGTTCATCAAACTTTTTTCTCCCTCTGTCAGTGTATGATATAGAGCCCTTACATGAATTTGAGATTTTTTTCCAAATTTACCATTAAAATCTACAAAATACAATTTTTTGGGCTTGTTTTACAGACCTGTTTCATACACCGCCTCTGTATTCATTATGAGCTAAGTGTTTTGATAAGTATTTCATAATTTACCTTATATGCCCGAAAAAGTAGATATAGTTCCCGAGGTTTGGCATCCATGGGCAGACCACTGACAAACAAGGTTCGGACCTGAAAAGCAAGAACAAAATGTTAAAGTAAGTCAATTAGGTAGAGGATGGAACTAGCAACCATGGGTGGCACTGAGCTGAAATTCAGTGTAGCCTACACCCAAACCTGACTGCGTGTAGAACAGTTCTCTACTGCAGACAAAGTTGCAGAGCCCATGGAGGGATTCGAACCACGGACCTCCTGATCCGTAGCCGAACGCGTTAACCACTGTGCTATCCCACTCCCACTCTTGAATAAAATGACTTTTATGCCATGATGGAAGGAAAATGCTTTGAAAATGCTATAAGAATTTAAGGGAGAAATGTAGTGCATAAGTTAATCTTCTTTGTTATAATAGGTGTTTTTATTGTGTCCATTATCCATGTGTGGAGAAGATCAAGGCTTCATTGTGAAAATGAGTACATCATGTCAGCATAAAATTCAAAACCTCAACCTTTAGGCAGTTTCAGTTTTATGAAAGCTCAAAACATTGAGTTTGAAAAAGATTACCTCAAATAAAAAACCAATCTCAGCATAGTGATCTTTTTCTTTAGCTCAAGTGACATGGAATTTAAAAAAGATGTATATACAAATGCATTCATGTTCTCTCGAAACCGTTTATTCTGGCAAATCCTCTCGAGTACCACCAGCTAAAACCAAACTACTCCTTTTGATAAACATATCCACGCTATTCAGTCACCTGCTATTAACCTATGGAATTGCAGATATTTTCGAAGGAGCCCTTGGGAACGTTGCCAGTCTCCGAACACAAGTACCAATTTTTTCACGAAAACACTATTACTGAACCTGGGCCAGGCCACAATAATGGGCACATTAAATCGTACAGCGCAAGCCATTTGGTCTTGTTACAGCAGAGAACATAACAGGAGATATACATCCAAGGGCTAAAAAGAATCAAGGTTTAAAACGTATTCAGAAATAAACAAGCGAATGGGAGATATATTTCCGATGGCAAAAAGTACCGCAGATGACCACTTAAACGCATTCTGGAATAAACAGGCGAATCGGTTCGATCAAGACGTCAAGCAGATACAATGATAAAAGCAAATTGTGTAAACAAGATTTCTTGACCAGATCCCTTGAATAGAAACAATGGCTGGCGAAAGATCTGGTCCGTGCAAGGGCCAATGAAATTGCAATTTGGCACCACCAGGGGGCAAATGTCATACAGGCTATGATGTTTCGCGTAGAATCATCAAAAAAGTTTGCGCCACGGAAACAAGGATGTAAATTGGAATTGAGCTCTGGTATACATTTGGTCCGTCTGGATATTGCAGTCTGGATTCCGACGCCTTCCCATAATAATCAATTTATCACCCGCTGTTAAAATTCCAAATATGGTTACGCACTGCAGGCCTCGCCATGAGGTGATGATGTTAATCATTGGTAGAGAACAATTCCACCAATCAAATTACTGGATTTTCTGGCAATTTGGACTCTTCGCAGCAGTGTTGAAGATTTATTCCCTTCAGCTCGGGTCAATAGAGGATCACTTATAAAAAGTGTTAATTAGAAGATTTTATGGCATTTTGGATTTTTCTTAGTGATGCTTAAGATTTAATGCTTTTGTCCAGGTCAAAAACATGATCAGTTATGAAATAAAAGAAATCAAATTGTCAATTTCGAGAGTGGAGGAATTTTTTTATTAGCTTAAGATGGCTAGGTCCATAGATGATAAAAAAGGTTTTGATAATGCTGAGAAATTATTTTCGGGTTAATTAGAAAGGTGAAAAAGTTCAAAAATAAGAATAAGAATTAAACATATTTTTGAAAGTTAAGAATTCGTTAACGTTAAAATATTGAAATACAATATTTTGAATTAAACTCTTGGTAGAGGTCACAAAATAAATGAATTAGAAAATATCAAGTTACATAATTTCATATGTTTTGATTTTTATATCTTGAATATGTTACTACAAGGCATAGGGTAAAAAAATATAATCTTAACACATTAATATGCCAAATTGGAATCATAAAGTAGTGTAACCTTTCAACAAACAATGTTGAAAAAGATCTTCCTCTTTCGGTTCATTCTTTATAATATCGAAGTGTTCTAAGGTCACCAGTAAAAAGCTGATCACAAGAAACGGCATTTGAAGCGCCTTCAAGAGATTGTGGGAGAATACTCGATGTTATCTAATTAGAGCCCATTCTCTTCAAAGCTCGTAATTCAATTGGCGAAAACGACTTCCTTGAAAATTGCGTTACTATTATTATATTGATCATTGAATTCCCTGAAGATTACACGATTCCTTCATGTGACTCGCGTTGTACATTTCACAGATATATTCGTGGAACATATTATCTTCAAAATACATGTTTATACATGATGAAATTATAAAATCTCTCATTTCACAGATATATTAGTGAAATTATCATCTTCAGAAAGCGTTTTTACATGATGAAATTATAAAATCTCTCAATATTATATCTCAAACATGATGAAATTGATATAAGCAGCTTTTCCAAAAAATTCATTTCATGAAAAAGAATCTTTCATAATCTTCTCAAATTCATCAAAACATAATCAAAACACACATGAGTTCCAAAAAGATTTACTTATTTGTTTATTGAATCAGTACAGAAATATCAGACACCTTTGATAAAAAGTTTGTTTTCCTGATGATAAAAGTGTGTTGATCAAGTGTAAATAGCTATTGATTACTCAGTTTCTTATTGGAGGCTTGATTCAATCAAATAAGACATATTCTTAATATGAAAGTACATTTTTCCCATCATCATGAAGATAGAAAAGGATCGTGAAAATTTCTTTGCAGATGGATATTGGATCAATATAAAAATCATTATGGTCTACATCCTCTGTATAACGACAGCTCCTCTCATTTAATTGGCTCTCAGCAAATTTGCAAAGAGAAGATAACTCCTGTCCAGAGAAGCAGACCACTAAGAATTTCAATTGCTTCTGACAGATACATGATATCAAACGAACTTGTCCCATAAATTCTGTTT
Source organism: Steromphala cineraria (assembly GCA_916613615.1). Classification (NCBI taxonomy): domain Eukaryota; kingdom Metazoa; phylum Mollusca; class Gastropoda; order Trochida; family Trochidae; genus Steromphala; species Steromphala cineraria. The sequence continues at coordinate 21,301,955 of OU744723.1, read as the reverse complement.
CAACCAAAATGTAAGAAAAAAAATATGATTTAATTACCTACAGAAAAATCTTCTTCAAAACAAATTTCAAATCTCAAATGACAACAATTTTTTCAACCCTCTTTGATGCAAGATAAACATGTTTTTAACATGTTTCAGTTTCAGTTTTGTTCCTAATGAAATTGAATCATTAGTGGGGATAAAAGGAATGTTTTCTTCAAAAAGAATGATCCGGTGAAAAGAAAAGAGAGGTAATTGATTATCAAACTTCATACCGGAGAGATAAAAATGCCCACAAAACTGATTGAAGCTCCATAAAAGTGTCTACACATATTTAATTTAACACTTAAGCTGCTTTTCTAGATTTATAATAAGAATTTTCATTCTGTGGGGACAATTAACAGTATTCATCCTCAAGAAATATATGGCTAAAAGATAAAGGTTCTAGATGATATCATAGAAAATATCTGTTGTTGAAAAAAAAGCTGTCATAACATGTTCGTTTCCTTTTATCAACACCATATTTGTCCTCTGCACAAGAACAAACAGAAACTATTCTTTTAATGCAATGGAATCCAAAGTGCAGAGCATTTTTCATGTGTTGATTTCAAGATAGAGTATTTTGGGTATCACATGGTTTAGACCTGAACCCAGCCTTTTGAGTTGAAGAGCCAACACTCTAAGCTAAACCTGCTTTCATTCTAAATAGAAGTGACCATGTTCCCAGAATTTCTTCTTCAACATATTGACTATCTGGATACAAACTAGTTCCAAAAGGATTCCTCTCTACAGGGTCTGAAAATGGCCATATAAGTCGCATGTTCTGTTTGATGTTAACCATTTTCAAGTTAATTCTAAACCCCAGGAGAGAAAAAGTGGACTCACATGCTATTCATTGTAAGAAATTAAATTGTGTTATATTTCCAAAAGTCTGACTAAAGAGATGTCTTATAGAAAGGGTCTATTTAACAAGGTCGGCAAAAGAAAATGCTGCCACTGGTTAGTAAGTTTATACTGTACTTTCGTTATTGATAAATGTTACACAAAAAACCAACATAGTTGAACAGTTATGCCAATAATCAGAGTCAATAAATAATATCAAAATATTAATTTTCACAATGTATTGAAAAAATGACATTTGTTTGTCAAACAAAAAATCTAAAAATTTGATATTCATGTCAACATGAAGAGTCGATAAATTGGAGTTATCAGTGTGTCAAATACTCAAATACAACTCAAAAAAATTTCCTCAAAATATTCTTCCCACAATATGTACCATATGTAATCCAAACACAATTTCACCTTTACGTTAGACAGCTCTTACAAGCCAAGTTCATTCCCACCGCTGCTCCATACAAACAAATGTAGACTAAAAATCAATTTCACTACGAATGTCAATCACTGTGTGTGGCATCAGGCTTTTTCTCAAATTCGGGAAAAAACGTAATGTTGTCGACAAATATATCTGAACTGACGATGAGGCAAAGATGTTATACCGGATATTAGCTACGTTTTTCACGAGGACAGACATCACTGCTTTTATTACTGTTTTTAGCGACGGCATCTCGCCGCTATCTAATTCCAGTTTGTCCCGGCTTCAAACCAATTCTGAATAGGGAATTCCCAACAGGAAGCCTGCGACGTAGTCTACGAAAAACCGTCAATCGTGTCGAAACAGTTGAAAAGTTTAAAAACATGATGTCCGATTACATTCCATAAAAACCAAAATACGATTTCCTTTTCAAAAAGCTTTTTACCCCGTTGTAACTAGTATATATTGTGATGTTTTTTAGACCTGCAGAATAAAAATGTTTGTCTGATAAATTGTTACATAAATGGAATTGGCTTTCAAAATTCTTTTTAAAACCACTTGGCTATGACATTTAGGAAACTGTTTTTGTATGAAGCATATTTTTATGTCTGGAGAATAAGGTGAGGTGAGGTGATGTGGGGTTTAACGACGCTTTTAAGAATATTTCACTTATCTCACGGCTGGTAGTATTATTGCAGGGAGAAAGCCCCCAAGACAACTATTGTGGTGAAACCTGCGAGCATTTGCTGGAACTAGCAAACCATGGGTGAAACTACGCTGAGATTTTAGTGTAGGAGTGCACCCAAAAATTACTGCATGTTGAACAGTTGAGGACTATGACCACCAATTCAAGAACAAGAGAGTCAACAAATTCATTTTTGCAGTAAAACAAGGAACATTGACTGAAACTACCGAAAAGGAACTGCCGCTTCTTATTATGTCATATTTCTCTCAAATTATCCAAATGAAATATTTTTAATATTATATATATTTTCAAGGATTTAACATTTCAATATTCAAGCTGATTTTCAAGTCATTGAAAAAGATTAAAAAGATGTATATTTTTCATGGTTTAACATTCAATTTTCGAGCTGATGATCAACAGTCATTGGTTAACGTATTGTGTATCAAGCAAAACTGCATGTGTCCATTTTAATTTGAGGGCCTTTAGATCATCTCAGCCACGTAGCTCAACCAATCTTGGTACTATTTCTTTAAAGAGTCAGTTTGGAAGTTGGAATGACAATAATGCAGAGGAATATATGGATGACAACTTCTTTGTTCATTGTATGCAATGTTTCGACTGACACAAGAATCTGTGTCAAAACGTCGCATACAATGAACAAAGAAGTTGTCATCCATATATTCCTCTGCATTATAATCTTGGTATTAGTTAAAGAAATCTTTGTATGGATATAAAAAGATTGCCTTGCAACTGGGAACACCTGTTATCCTTTTTGTGATATCCTTTAACTTCCTTACAGATGTGTGTTACTCTCTCTATAATGCAACTAATTATATCACCCTTTACACTCATACAGCTTGTAATTCACTTTTCTACAAAGTTATTTAACTCTTGGGCAAATACATTACTCAAAAGGAAATGTGATTTCTCTGAAAACTAAACAAATTCATTTTAAATCAATACATCTTGAAAGTTTAAAAAAATACTCAATTGTATAAAATATCTATTTCCAACTATCAATTTGAAGAATTCATTGAAATTGATTAAAAAACTTTATCAGACATTCAAATGAACAGGAAATAACATAATTTCCTGAAAAATTTAAATTTAAATAAAAATTTAAAGAAAGGAGGCAACTTTACCGATTTAATCTGTTTTTATCAATTGTTCAGACAAATAAACTCAAATTCAAAGTCGTTTTTTAAAAGTGCGGTACTCTCAGTGTATCATTGGGAAATAGAAATCTTTAAAAGGGAAAGTATCTCATGGAGTTTGAATTATCAAAAATATCATTTACAGAGAATATAAGAAAAGAAAAGTTTGAAAATTACCATGGAAGCTGCAAGTGACAATATCTCATTCAGTTTATTTGTTCAATGAAAACCGAGTACTCATTTTAGGCTTGAATGAGATCTTGATTTACATATTTGAAGATACAGTATTTAAATATCTTAAATGTCACAAGCATGTGACTATGTCAATCAATTTATTAGTTGAATAATAGTTATCAAGCTTTAATTTGATCTTCATTTACATTTTCAAAACATAGCAAGAAAACATGAAAATTATGAAAAAAAAGGCCCAAATATCACGAGCATGAACCTATTAAAAACTGAAAGTCATATCTCAATCATTATTTTTTCAATTAACACCAAATACTCATTATCAGGATTGAATTTGATCTTATTTCAAATATTCAAAACAAAGCAAAGGAACACAAAATGATAAAAATAGAGCCATTGGCTCTGTAGCTCATCAGGCATCATATCAAGTTTGCTTTATACAGGCAAGATGAGCTAAAAATGAAACTGATGTTACCTATTGCAAGAAAACCTATAAAAATATTACAAAACAAATGTATTATTATTCAACACTTTTTAGATCGCCAAAATCAGACACTGAAAGAAGTCCACACTAAAATATCCAAGGAGAAATAAATTTGCCATAGACTGTCATCTAATGGAGAAAAATAGGTTTTTAAGATTGTGACCCCTGTGACCCTATTTGGGGTCATGGGGTCACAAAAACCTACAGTTTAGAATCCCAATTGGCCAAGGAGTCTACATGCAGTCTTTCAGCTCAATAGACCTTTAGGAGCTAAAGATGATGAAAATAGGTTTTTAAGGTTGTGACCCCTGTGACCCTATTTGGGGTCATGGGGTCACGAAATCTACAATTTAGAATCCCCATTGGCCAAGGAGTCTGCACATATAATTTCAGCTCTCTAGACCTTTTAGAACTGGAGAAGAAGATGAAAATAGGTTTTTAAGGTTGTGACCCCTTTGACCCTATTTGGGGTCACAGGTTCACCAAAGTTACAAATTAGAATCCCCATTGTCCAAGGAGTCTGCACATATCACTATCAACTCTCTAGTCCTTTTAGAACTGGAGAAGAAGATGAAATAGGTTTTTAAGGTTGTGACCCCTGTGACCCTATTTGGGGTCATGGAGTCACGAAATCTACAATTTGGAATCCCCATTGGCCAAGGAGTCTGCACATATCGTTTTTAACTCTCTAGTCCTTTCAGAACTGGAGAAGAAGATGAAAATAGGTTTTTAAGGTTGTGACCCCTGTGACCCTATTTGGGGTCACAGGGTCACCAAAGTTACAAATTAGAATCTCCATTGTCCAAGGAGTCTGCACATATAATTTTTAACTCTCTACTCCTTTTGGAACTGGAGAAGAAGATGAAAATAGGTATTTCAGGTTGTGACCCCTGTGACCCTACTTGGGGTCACAGGGTCACCAAAGTTACAAATTGGAATCCCCATTGGCCAAGGAGTCTGCACATATCATTTTTAACTCTCTAGTCCTTTTGGAACTGGAGAAGAAGATGAAAATAGGTATTTAAGGTTGTGACCCCTGTGACTCTATTTGGGGTCACAGGGTCACCAAAGTTACAAATTGGAATCCCCATTGGCCAAGGAGTCTGCACATATAATTTTTAACTCTCTAGTCCTTCTGGAACTGGAGAAGAAGATGAAAATAGGTTTTTAAAGTTGTGACCCCTGTGACCCTATTTGGGGTCACAGGGTCACCAAAGTTACAAATTAGAATCTCCATTGTCCAAGGAGTCTGCACATATAATTTTTAACTCTCTACTCCTTTTGGAACTGGAGAAGAAGATGAAAATAGGTATTTAAGGTTGTGACCCCTGTGACCCTATTTGGGGTCACAGGGTCACCAAAGTTACAAATTGGAATCCCCATTGGCCAAGGAGTCTGCACATATCATTTTTAACTCTCTAGTCCTTCTGGAACTGGAGAAGAAGATGAAAATAGGTTTTTAAAGTTGTGACCCCTGTGACCCTATTTGGGGTCACAGGGTCACCAAAGTTACAAATTAGAATCTCCATATGCTAAGGTACTTGTACACAAAATTTCAGCTCTCTAATGTGTATGGTTCATGAGGAGAAGTCGAAAGTGTCAAAAGTTTACGGACGGACGGACGACGGACGACGGACGACGGACGACGGACGGACGCCGGACGACGGGCCATGCCATAAGCCCATCTGGACTTTCAGTCCTGATGAGCTAAAAATGGATCAAAGCAAAGGAAGATTAAATGATAAAAACCGACCCAAATACCAGAACCATAAAACTATTGAAAGCTGCAAGTCATTTCTCAATCACTATTTTTTCAAACATCGACTTCTCGTTATCAGGTTGATTATGCCCGGCCACTAAGACAACTATATGCAAGCAGTCTGGCCGGCCGGGATCCGGGATCTATCACATCCCGGCTTGGAATAGATGGTAATCAGATTAGGCTTCTGCATAATTAATAAAACTCATCCCCGGCAAAAGCTAATAATCCTGCTGTTTTTAATCTTCCCAAGACTAGCTGGCTATTGATGATAGAATTGAGTGACTGGAACACATTCCGCGACTCAAGCGCTGACATTGCATCCAGAGGCACGCTGTCCGATGACTGGTCCACACTTAGTCTGGACCATGCATGCTGGTCTTGGGTCGACTGGAACGCATCACACTCGCACGCTGTTCTTCCGATCGCGGGAACGCATTCGGAGTCGAACAAGGTGCATTGTGGGATGTAATTGAGGAAAGCCAGACTGCAGGATTAAAGCAGCCGTTCTCTTGCTTTGCTCAAAATTTCTCCACACACCACCAGTTAACCTAACGGAAATTACCCCAAGAGGAGCTGGACCCATGCGGACTAAACGCTTGGCTAATCCTCAATTCTCCCCCATTCCCGCTGCCAGCCTTCTAACCTGGACAAACACCAAGGCGACAGTAGCTGGGAAACAGGCTATGGGGCCGTCTTCAATTTGGCAACCATTCGACAAATCGATTGCAATATTGAATGGCATGCTTTGGCTCTCGTCTCCTTTTTATCCCGGCTCCCGAGCTTTACCTTAAGCAAACACTGCCATCAGTTATGCACCGCGGAACATCTCCGACATATATCACAGGACCAAAGATGCTTTAGTGATTACAAAAAGACCAATGGTGTCGCCAGAAGACAGGTCGGGACAGGTACCAGAGAGGAGAAGTGCCAGCTTGTTGACAGAGGATTGATCTTGTCTTCAATCAAAGACAGACATAAGTTGAAATATAGACCAGAAGCTGAACTGTTTCGACAGACTAAAAAGGACGACATTTTGGGTTTGAAAAGCACACTAAAGAAGATGTGTAAGCTTATGTTATCTTGAATGAAATACAGACATAAGTTGAAATATAGACCAAAGCTGAAATGTTTCGACAGACTAAAAAGGACGACATTTTGGGTTTGAAAAGCACACTAAAGAAGATGTGTAAGCTTATGTTATCTTCAATCAAAGACAGACATAAGTGGAAATACAGACCAGAAAATGAAATGTTTCGACAGACTGAAAACAGACATTTGGGGTTTGACAAGATTCGATCAATAAAGTAGATCTATAAGCTCTTAATATAAACTGATGTTATCTTAAATCAAAGACAGACATTAGTTAACTTGAAATATAGACCAAAAGACTGGTTTTAACAGACCTAAAAGACCACAATTGAAAAGAACCAAGAAAGATGTATAAACTTTCAACAATAAACTGATGTTATCTTGAATCTTGTTATCTTAAAAACGTGCTACCGCAACTTCAAGACAAATAAACCTAAAGATCAACAAGTAAAATCAGTTTTTTTAACAGCAGAAAAACATCTTGAGGTCAAAATGATTTAAAACGCAAGAACTCTTAACACAAATTTACTTTTTAAAGATGGCGGCAACACGAGGCTGCACTGCCTCTTGCCTTCCATAGTTAGAATGCATATGAAAACCATTGTCAACTGCCAGCTTACAAAATTATGAAAATTGACAAATGATAATTGCAAATATATATTTTAGTATAGCAGCAAAAACTTTAGGCCAAAATATTTGAAACACATGAATTCTTGAACACTAGGTGACATTTTTCAAAGATGGAAGCTTTATTGCCTTTCATGGGAAGAAAGCATATCACAAAAACAATTGTCACATGTCAGTTTACATGACTATGAAAATCACTGTGACATGAAATTTTAAAAAAATTTAGTGTATACAGAATTCTATTGACAGGTAAACATGAAATGCAGCCATTTTATTTTTCATGCCGATCACAAACATATCTAACAAAATTTACGATCCATTTTATGATATCTCATTTTTCATTATAATGAAATTACTTTCTCATTTCATGTTAAAATGATCCATAGACCATCATTAAACTTGATATTAGCCACCATATGCAATATATCTCCATAGATCAGAAACTGAAATGAATGACTTTTATAATCATAAGAGCATGAACCATTTTAATCAAATAAAGATATCCTTCGTTAAAATCATGGCAATTTGGGAATAAGAATAACTGTTTTTAACTTATAATCATATATGGGATTATACTATCTAAGTTTGCTTTCCATAATACATTGTGATTTGAGCCACCTCTCACGAGACATTTCTTTCGGCCATCATCCGCCATCTTGAAAATTTAGCATTGCGAGAAACAAATGTGCTGTATTATGCGAACTCATTCCCAAAATTAAGAAATAATTAATTGATTGATAGGAGGGGAGCCTATTCACAAATAATTCATAATAAAAATTATCAGTTAAAATGTTTTTTCAAACATTTTTTCTTTTTTGAGTGATGCCCTCTTCTCTTTGTCAAAATGTTAAATCTTGAACTGAAATGTTAACCTCGACAACAAATCTGAAATTAAGTGTGATGTAATCGTGTAAAAATCATATATAATTGTAAACAGGAAAGACCTCCTCAATTTCGTTTCCAAAAAAAATACCCCGCTCAAATGGTCCCTTTAAACAACTGAAATGTTAACATCACAAACATATTTGAAATTAAGTCTGATATAATTGTGTAAAAATCATATATATTTATTAACAGGAAAGTCCTCCTCAATTTCTTTTCCACAAAAAATACCCTGATAGGACTGTCCCTTTAAATTGAAATAAAGAGAAGTGTATGGATGGTAGTTGTTCAATATTTGCCATCGCTAAACTAAGCACAATGAAGCGAACATAGGCCCAAATTGACAGCTTGTTCATAAAGCTATCAGAAAATCTATATTGTTTGACAATTCATGCCGATATTGTTAGCTGCTCTACCAAATGACCTCAGAAAATTTTTGATTTTCTGCTTAAATTAACTAATAAGGACAGAATGGAAATTGATTTGCAAATTTGTCATTATGATGTCTAATTATTTCGACATAACAAGCTCTTTCCAAATGAAATTGATTGGTTTGAAAACTCTTTAAAAATAAATTGGCCAAATTTTGAACAAAAAGTTCAATGAAAACATAGCTGTCAATAAAATGCTTGTAGAATGGTTATGTTTTCTGGAATTTCTTCAATCTCAGTGTTGTAAGATGAAAACTTTAAATTGATTTTTAAAAAACTTTCTAACTTAAAAATGAATAAAACTAAAACTATTCAGGATTTTAAAAATACTTCATTTGACTTAACTATTCCGTGTAGGATATTCCAGCTATTTTACACTCAACCAAACAGGTAAATACCAACAGTACATTGAATATAAATTGCCTTTCAATGATTTTCATCATATACTGTTTTGCTTTGATCGTACGAAAATGGCATAATTCTGATATTAATTCAAAATACCTTGCATATTCATTACCCAGGTAACATTATTATAAATACTTGTTTTCAAATAAAATCTGAAAACAGTCATTCAAAATATAAAAAACTTTTCTGAAATCAGTATATTTATACATCAGTGAATTCTGAATGATAAAAATATATTGAACATACTTTGAATGTTCCATCAATTTGCATTACTGAAATATGCGCAAATTACACCTTCTGTTTTCCAAAAATAGATTTTTATCCAAATTTTTCAAATTCACAAAATGACAGAAACATCTTTGGAAAAGAAATGGCAAAAAGATTACAAATTCGGCTCCCTGCCATCGGTTTTCGAGAGACAATCCATCACTGGAAGAAGAACAAGATTTATGAAACCTAATGACACGGGTATTAAATTATCACCCTGCCTGTCGTCTCCTCTGTCGATTCTTCTTTCAACAACCATCCATCTCATTATCATACAATCATTCAAACTTTTAAAATTTTTATGATTCAGTTTTGATTCTGAATTGTTACGATCATTTATGATTATGAAGTAAGATTAACAAAAGGAATTTTGTTTGAAAAGTTTCAAAAATATTTTTTAAGAGGTGTTAGATATATTCATAGAACTTTGAATAAATTCTAGAAATATTTGAGCACTTTTTTAGATATTTACTTCTTTTGATATTACTTATGATAATGAAGTGATCTGTTTTCATGTAATTTTGATTCAATAGCTTCAAAAATATGTTTTAAGGAGTTAGATATATTCATAGAACTTTGAATAAATTCTAGCAATATTTGAGCACTTTTTTAGATATTTACTTCTTTTGATATTAATTATGATCATGAAGTGATTTGACTTCACGTAATTTTGTTGGAAAAGCTTAAAAAATATATGTTAAAAGTCATCTTGTCTATTTCCGATTGAACTTTGAATTAAATTTTTTAGATATATTTGAGGTTTATTTCATCTTTGTTTTAAAATAGATTTTGATCAATTCTTGTCCAAGATGATTAATTATTAAAACAAATGTGTCTGTTTCATATTGATAGCGATCATAAATCCTAAACTTTATAATAAAAGTACAAAAATGTTCGGGAAGACACAACTTTTCAAGTAATTTCATGAAAAATAATTTCCTTCAACTGATTAATATTAACAACTGACAAAAAAAACTAAAAACTAAATCAATTAATATATAATGATTTTGCTATGAAAATGTAAATGCCATTACCATTACTTTCTCTATTGGTGTTTCTGTACTTGAGCATGAAGGGAGCGTTACTACTTGAACATCCAAGATACTGCAGTAAAATATTTATACATATATATTTAACTAGTGTCATACGATTGTCATGACGGCATAAATGTGTAGTTATGACGTCATAATGCATGCACAACATTCAACGATGGCCAACTTCGGGAATTGTGGAGCTTTTGCACATTTTTTTCAATTGTGCAGTGTACGAAATAAGGCAGGTCCCACAGCTCGTTACCTGAATAATTTTGGTCAGGGCTGGTTACTTCTTTGTTTTTCTTCAATTTTATTATTAAAATTTACAAAATACCTCATAGGCTGGCTTGTTTCATACACTGAATTATGTTTGATTTTTGTTGACGAGTGATGAACACAATACTAAACTTCCTTCCATTTGATACTATTTTTATTGCACATGTTAAACATTTTGCAATATCAAACAGCATGATGGCCGAGGAAAATTATTCCCCTGAATGGTCGCAAGTTTATTTATTACGTTAACTACGGTATATTGAAGAGTGATAAATTATCAGCAAGCTGGCAGTGAGTACACGCCAATAAATAACCAAGAATTTCCCAAGTCAACAGAGACAGTTCAAACCAAACAATAACGTTTACATGTTGCATCTCCGAAGATTTAAGTGGTCGTTTGCAAGAGTTACTGTTCTTGAATTGCTCTCCTACCTCAAAGAAACCATATTAACTCCAAACAAAATCAATTGGCCTTTAAGAAAATATTGTTCTTTTGATAAATCTCCCATAATTCTCTTCAGACAAGCTTGAGCATCGTTGAGTAGATGTGCTGGCTGCTTATAAAGGAGTGCGTTGGTAATGATACAAATAAGAGATATCTTTGATGTTTTACTTTATTGTTTGTTTATTGTTTTACATAACTTGGTTTACTTTCAAGCATTTTATTGTTTTCGTCAACACTTAGAATATAAGGAATATGAACACTATTTCTAGAACTGAATCTTTGTTTATATTTAATTCATATATCATAAAATTAATCATCAATGAATAAAATATATTATTCATTGTAAAGACAAAACATATTTTTAATTATTTTTGGGGGTTAAATTCTGATTCACTTAAATTTTCATTTGTTAACCAAAAAGTGTATACAGTGGAACCTCGATATATCGCGGGACATGGGAGACATGTTTTCATTCCGCGCTGTGAGTGAAGCGCGATCGTCAAGATAAAATCAAAACAGGCACTTCCATCGACAACCCCTTTAAGAAATCTCGCGAGATTATTCGACTTTTGTAAGGTGTTCATTATGGCTGAAATAGAAAATATATTTTTTTCACAACAAATATAGTAACTCATTTACCGCTGTACCGTGATAGAAATAATTGGGGGACACATCCCTACCGTGTTGTATCGCGAATCGCGTAGCATTGGTTCGCCTTATAATAAGGTTCCACTGTATAGAAATCATTTAAACAATTATTGAAATCCATTTTTTCATCAATTAAAAAAAAAGCAGCAATCTAGAAAATTAAGAAATTTTTAACTATTAAATTCTTTAAATATACCGGTAATGGAATATGCAAGTCTTAAGTAAGTGACAATCGAGTCGTTTATGAGGTGTGAAGTTTTCTATCGGTGTAAAATCATACTTCCGCTTCTTCGCCAGATAATCATTCTCTTTGACAGGTTTACGGGCAAGACAAACACCCTCGAAGAAATTTGTTAGCTTAGTGTGACAGAATCGTTGATCACAATAATGTTAACTGTCCAATGCTTCTTAAACAGACATTTTCACGTAATTTTCCTAACACCTTCATGAAAAATGTTATAAAAAAGTGATAGAAGTCTAAAAAAATGTTTTGCTTTATTCATGTTTAATCCCTTAATTGGACGCTTATAAAAAGTTTATTAAAATAATACTATTTCCTTTTGTCATTGCCAAGGTCCCACAAAAAACAACTTGAGGTGAGGTGGGGGTGATTTGGGGTTTATCGCCCCTTTCAAGAGTATTTCACTTATATCATGGCTGCTAGTATTATTTCAGGGAGAAAGCTTGCAACACTATTGTGGTCATGCATTGCGGTGAAACCTGCGAGCATCGGCTGGAGCTAGCGAACAATGGGTGGTACTGCACTGATCTTCAGTATACCATTGCACCTAAACCGTACTGCGTGTAGAACAGTTCTCTACTGCAGACAAAGTTCCCGAGCCAATGGCGGGATTCAAACTACAGACCTCCTGACGGATTCCTTTAAACTCAAAATGAAATTTGGTTATCCACTAATTAATTCAGCTAAAGTGATAAGTTGGGAAAAAAAATGTAGTAGAAATACTATTATTCCCAGAAATCAGTCTGACCTTTTCACAAGACGCAATAAAATGTATTTGCAATCATTATGGTAATTTTTAATCAACTGAGGATGATTTACGACTTTTTACCATTTAGGATCATGTTGACATTTTCTACCTGTAGAGTTTCGGTAATAAGTTTGACACAGATGCCATCTTTCTTAATGTCAGTGCCATTTGTCTTGATCACTTGATTTATTTTCCACTGAGTCACCAATTCCGTTAGTAAAGACTTTCGCATTCAGTTTTCATAAGAAAAGTTCTGTCTCAAACATTCATTAATAAGACAACTACCAACAAAAAGTTCTTAATTATTCCTTTTTTCACCTAAATGATAATTAAGACCTTTGAACTGAACTCTAATCTCTGTATGGCACACTGAAATTAATCTCTAATGACCTAATCATAAGACCAGCAAAGAGACTGTTGGTGCAATGTTCACTCAAATTTTGTCCCCCAAAAATTGTCCCCCCAAAAATAGCCTAATAGAATTGTCTTTTTAAAGCTAAATTAAGCAATGCCTAAAAATACTCTCTTATGACAAGTGAATGAGATCTAGAGTTTGAATTTGCAAAAAGTGCATCAAAAGAATGTTCACTTTTATTTTTGTCCCTAAAAATGTTCAAATTGAAGTGTCCCTTTAAAGGGGCAGTAGCACGTTTTTTTGTTTTTTTTTCATTTTAAATTTTCACTGATAACTGTAAGTTGATGCTTAATGTATTATTTTGACAAAGTCAAAAATCTCATAACACAAGCCTATCATCCATAGTCAGATGACAAAGTATGAAGTTTCACATAAAATCCATTGGCGGCCATTTTGTGTGAACACCTTTAATTCATTTTGTGTAAGAAAAAGGAATCGCGTGGCTAAACTTTACGTTACATATTTGAATTATTACTGCTCCGTTTAGCTTAAATACATTGTCTTTCAATAAGAACCATTAATTTTCATTTTTCTGACATCACCTTATATCTTCCCTAAAAACGTGCTACTGCCCCTTTAACGCCAAACAAAGCAATGCCTCAAATCACTCTGTAATGACAAGTGAATCAGACTTACACACAATGGTCAAGTCTGTAGGCGCGATGATGACCGATGGGCTGGACAAGACTGACCGCTCGCTGGTCAAATTAGCACTTCAAGCCTCTTTCTGGGCCTGTTAATTGCTACTCCATGAAGATACACAGTTACAGGCCTTGTCAAAACTAAATTACCCATTTTGAGGCTGAACGTCAACTAGTTGTCAATGGTCGTCAATAGTCAAGTCATTATCAACAGGGAATTGACAGCACTTACTCTTATGTTCAATGTTTTAGTTAAACAGTTCATCAATGACATTAAGTCTCCAGGCATATTTTTCCTGTTTTGACTTCATGTATTAAATTATTCCAAATATTTTTATAAATTTAGATAAATGTTTTCAATTGATATAAAATCTTAGATATTTTTATATAAAAAAAACCCAAATTTGTCCGCAGATATAGTCTTGCTGTTTTTCCAAATTATTCATAATGTCTATATAAATTGATACATAACCATTAAGAGATTTTCATGGAAAATTATAATTAAATAACAATATTGAAAGTCTTATTTAATGCTATTATTTTACATGGCTACCTTTTCAACTAGTTATTAATAAAATTACTTAATAAAAATAATCATAATATGAAATTTGATTGAAAATTATCAAAATTCAGTTTAAAGTTGAAATATAGTAAAACATAATACCAACACATATGCTGAGAAATATAATAAAATAAAATGATCACAATGAAATAATTTCACCATTTAAATCAATATTTCATGTTTTGATGAATGGTTTAATGTCACAACTCTAAAGTATATGCAAAGAAATGCAGGGAACAGACAAGCTGTTTCACGCTTATGATGGCAGCCACATCTGTCGCGATGAAATATTTTTATTCAATGAACTCTTTACAAGAATAAACACCAGTTAATCTACAGTGTCACACTTGTTTATCAATATTGTCTGTATGCATTGCAAACAGACCTTCGTTTGGTAATATTTCCCTTGTAGTAAATCTCTATCTGATTGTTGGGAAATTGACGTGATCGAAAGGTGACAGGTGTTGATAAGTGTGTACTTAACGATCAATCAGACTATTACATTGACATCAACGTCCTTGCATTATTCTCGTGATTTTGACAAAATCTTTTTTTGATTTGAGTTGATGTATGAGAATATATCAATTCAGGCTTGTATGTCACTTAGCTTAATATTTTCGGGTTATTATAACTACATATGATTCATATTCATGTATGTTAATATGAAGCCCGACACTCGATTCACTAACCACTTATCATCTGATGATGGATTGTCAATTTCTTTAAGATTAAGGGTTATCATGCTGCTCTTATCAATAACAATCAAATGATCAGCAATTTTCCATAATCTTTATCTAAACAACAATAAAGTACTTTGATCAAAAAAAAAAAAATTTGTTTCTGCAACTTAAACTCTTAGTAGTTAACAACACATTAACACCAAAACTTAATTTGTATCCTGTCATAGTCGGTCCGAGTTGCCAAAATTTTAAAAACATTTTGAATAGATTTAAATTGATACGGTTTCTTGAGGAATGATGGCAATATGTGTTATCAAATATAGGTGGGTTTTTTTTTCTGTAACTAAAACTCTTAGCAGTTAACACCACATTAACACCAAAACTTAACATGTATCCTGCCATAGTCAGCCCGAGTTGCCAAAATTTGAAAAACATTTTGCGGTTAAATAAAAGGCAATTGGTCATCAAGACATTATGAGAAGGCATTGAAAATACATTTTTATATGAACAAGTAAACAAACAAATGATTGACAGATGTCAATGTAAAAAGACAATCCTCAAACAGCAATACAGGCAAAGAATTCCTTTCAGGCAATTTCCATGAAACTTCAAAATGTGCTGAAGGGGAGTATTCCATTAGTGTTGTCATCAAAAATGCATTAGCCGGATTAGAACTTGTATTCTACCAGCGAGTATTAATTTGATCACAACATCTCATCACAATGTCTCTGTATCGTAAAAAAAATATGTTCTTGTCAATTTTTTTAGACCTGTCCCAGTGGAATTTATTTCAAATAAATCCACACAGACACAAATCTAATATTGATATTAAAAACAAAAGTTACATTTTTGAACATTGTTCTGAAATGGTTGTTTTATTATTTATTTCATTTGTTTTACACAGACAACAATCCAGTCATATTTTGTCAAATCATTGAAATACTGTCTAATATTTTGAATAGGTTTAAATTGATACGGTTTCTTGAGAAATGATGGCAATATGTGTTATCAAATATAGGTGTCCCTTCAAATTTAACCATCAGCACATTTTCCAGATTATTATTAATCCTCAAATCCTCCGGAGTTGAGATTTTGATTGAAAATTAAACCTTACCACAACCCGTCTTCAAACTTAATTCCTAATCAGGAAACCGGTGAACAACTTACCTGTAAAAGAAAAGAAAAAACATTAAGTATAAGTAATTTCATATCATAAAACATTCATCTAATCAAATTTCAGCATTCAACTATGATTTATTTCTTTTCTATTGACCAAGTTGAAAAGATATTTATCCTCTGACTCCGTCATCGAAAATATTTTGTAAATAGTCCATGATCATCATTATCCTTAGCAAAAAGAATTGTTCGTCCTGCTAAGATGGCATTAGCATCATTTTCATGTAAGACCATGTAAGACCATGTCAGACCATGTCAGACCATGTAAGACCATGTAAGACCATGCAAAACCATATAAGACATTAGCATGACTATTCAATTGTAATTGAACAAACAATGTAAGTTGTGACAAAAACTTATGATAAGATTCATCTATGTAAAAATTGTGGAGAAAAAGTCTTATTGCTAGGACAATGTGTACATCTTTATCACATTCTACAAGATGAGATATATGGCTTTAGGCTTTGATACAAAGAAATTTTCACGATAAAATGATTAATTAATTAATTTTTGTCATCAACCTGATGATACAATCCACAAGGGACTACATTACATTTTTCATTTAATAATATTTTGAAAATACAAAACCAGAAAAATGTCCTCGTGTTTACAATGGTAACAACTGAAATACAAGCAGCATTTCAGCGGGCAAAGGCTATTTACAGACTCAATATTCCTAATTAAATTTGCAGCCCATTTTTACCCAAACCCCAGGTGTATTGCAAGAGATCAAAGAATCCTTTTTGATGAAAATTTCCAATACAAAACAGCCAAGTTCAAATCCCACAGCACGACCCGAGTCCATTTTAGGATTAATTTTACGAAGTGGACGTCTTGCAATAGTTTGATTGAATCGGCAATAAGTTGGCTGTCCACTTGCCTTGATAACTACCTAAACAATTTCCACTCTGCATGGACCGCCATTACGACCAGCCCCTTGTAGAGAGGAGAAGTGATAATGGGTTGTTTGCGTGATCTACGAAGAAATGATTTGCCGAGCAGAACAGGGGGAGATAACTGGCTTAGCCCTGGCCGCGGGGTCGTGTGATCCATCACTGATCAAAAAGTTGCAATAATTGTAGGCTCCGATAGCAACAGACTGCCATTTTGCCCCGAATCAATTTTATGCACTGCTACAAGCCCTAGGAGAGGACCACGATCATGCCCTCGGCTTGACAACAAAGTGTGTGTTAGGATCGCGAACCTGACGTTAGGAAGCTATCTCATTGGATAACGATGGTGAAGAGGGCAAAGGAAATTGTTACACTCAGTGTGAATGAAATCTCTGCAAACATTTGTAGATGGTGAATGATATCACATTTTGGACGTATTCCTGACAATTAGAAACGTCATGAAGAGTGAAGGAAATGGTTTATACAAAGTGTATGAATGCAATCTCTACAAACCTCCTGAGTATAGTGGCTGATGTATCAATGATCTTTTAATTATAAATTTATCTATAAATATCTTTTGCAAATAATTAATTTCCATCAATATTTTTTGTTCACTTCATCATATATGAACTATTTATCAGAAACAATCCTCAAACCATGAAGTCAAGATTGTCAAAATGATGGATTGACAGAGGTTGAGTTTCTGGGGTTTAAAATACCATTTTGACTATTTCTTTAGTTGAACTTCACATAAAATGAACAAATCCCTGAAGAAATCTCATCTCAGTTACATGAACCCTTCTTTCAAAATTCCTGTACAAATTATCATATTTACATTTCATAACAATCAACAAAACATCCTAAATATGGATAGTCTTTATTGTAATGAAGATCAAGCTTGACACTTCATAAAAGGTCCAAGCTGTAGAAGCTACAAATAATTCAATGTGACCCTCAGGTACTCAACTCCTATATCCACCCTCAAGACATACAAAAGCCCAGTGTAACAGAAGTGATTTTGAGACAACATTCACTGGGATTCAAACCCATGGCCTAAGGGTTGAGAGTTCTGCACTCTACCTGTTTGGCCAAAGAGATATCTCAGGTACTCAACTCCTATATCCATCCTAAAGACATACAAAAGTCTAATGTAACAGAGTTGATTTTGAGACCCTGGACCTCCAGGTTGAATGGCAGACACTCTACCTGTTTGGCCAAAGAGATATCTCTCTCGCTAAAGCCAGTAGGAATACATATGTCTCACTCTAGACAAAAAACTAGCATCACTCTTGTAAACAAACAATTCATCCACTAATGATAGCATGGTAATTTAGCCTGAATCTTCACACAATGCCAAAAGATCTTCAATGGGACCCTCACAGTCTAAGTAAACCTAGCCTCACTATTATCCGTTACACTGCTATACTGAGTCTAGAAAGGTCTGGTTGAGGGTCGCGTCAGCCGACCTTTCTGCGACCTATGACCCTCCAACGTTATACGTGCGAAGGCACACTATTGTGGCTTGGTAAGATCAGTTCTGATTGGTCAACTTGGTCACGTGGGCTGACGCGACTCTCAACCAAGCCTTTCTAGACTCAGTATAGCAGTGTAACGGATAATAGTGAGGCTAGGTTTACTTAGACTGGGACCCTCAGGTCCTCAATTCTCCATTTCCAGGCTAAAGGCACCCCAAGCCTATCTGTTCCCCTGTACCAAAGCTAGCATCATTGTCCTTAACAAACAATCCATCCACTAATGATATCAGTGGGAGCTGAAGGCAAAGCTGCAGATCCAGACGACCTTAAATCATTCTGTCACACTAAATCTGAACCTTGTTTACAGTCAAGTCTGACCCTGTAGTACTGACACCGTCAATTTAGGATTGAAAGTTCAGTTAGGTTTTAGGTATCTCTTACGAAGACTGTAATAGAGATATTGTCAATTTAGGATTCAAAGTTCAATTTAAGATTCAAAGTTCAATTTAGGATTCAAAGTTCAGTTAGGTTTTAGGTATCTCTTACGAAGACTGTAATAGAGATATTGTCAATTTAGGATTCAAAGTTGAGGTGATAGGCGAGGTGATATTTGGTTTATTGTTGCTTTCAAGAGTAATTCACTCATATTGCGGCTGCAAGTATTATTGCAGGGAGAAAGTTTGTAACACTATTGTAGCTATGTATTGCAATGAAACCTGCGAGCATCGACTGGAACTAGCAAAGCTGAAAAAGCCTTATATCAGAATTGAAAGCCTATCTATCATTCTGCAATATACTTGGCATCATTGTATTAAAATATATAATATGTATAAGTAAACTCTGGCCCCTTCTGGTAAGTCTGGACAAAGGTGAAACAGCTTTATATCAGATTCGAAAGCCTATCTATTGGTCAGGACCTGGTCCAAAATCTTGTATGTGGAATGTCTTGACAAAGATGTTATAGCCTTTTATAAGAATCGAAAGCCTATCTTTGGATTGGCACCACCGTCCAAAAACTTGCAGTCTGGACAAAGATAAAACAGCCTTATATCAGTATTGAAAGTCTATTTATCAGCCTGTACCAAAATCGGCACAAGTTCAAAAACTTGCACATGGAATCTCTGGTGAGTCTGGACAAAGTTGTAACAGCCTTATATAAGAATCGAAAGCCAATCTTTGGGTTGGCACCAAAATTGGCACCATTGTCCAGAAACTTGCACATTGAATCTCTGGTGAGTCTGGACAAAGTTGTAACAGCCTTATATAAGAATCGAAAGCCTATCTTTGGGTTGGCACCAAAATTGGCACCATTGTCCAGAAACTTGCACATTGAATCTCTGGTGAGTCTTGACAAATATTAAAACAGCCTTATATCAGTATTCAAAGTCTATTTATCGGCCTGTACCAAACTGGGCATCATTGTACTGAACAAACAATTCATAGACTAACTACATCTGAGAACTGACGGCAAGTTTCTAGATCCAGACGATTCTATATCATTCTGTCAAGGAGGCCGGGACGGAACGGTTGAATGCCGATTGAATGGTTCAAATATTTGCAAGGTTCTCGTAGACTGCGGTTCGATGTTCATCACATTATTGATTATGTTAGGTTTTATATACTTAAAGTCCATTCAGTCATATTTGGCCAATGGCATGGACCCTGGAAATGTTGAATGGATGATTAAATGAGGACAAATATTTGTTGAAAATTTGCGGACTGTTGTCTAGTGGGCTTTGGGATAATGATGATATTGATGTTTTATATCAAATCAGACCATTCTGTTATCTTCGGTCAATACCATAGGTTCTTAGAATCATAGAATGGTGATCGATATGGATGATAACGGTTAAATGATCACCAAAAGATAGTTGAATTTGGTCCAGAAACTTGTACTATCAATAACTCAGATATTGTTAATTCTGTGATTTAATATTGATATTTTATAAATTTGTTTTTGACTCAATATTTATCAAGATTTGTTGAACATTATATATTCACAAGAGAACAACAACAGACTTTCCAACATTAAAAAAAACTTCTTTCATATACATTAATTATGGGTGATACTTCTATTTTATACTTATAAACAATTCAAAGATCTTGTTTATTAGAAAACTTTGCAGAGATACTGGAAAGGTATGGATATTAAACTGACATCTCCCATACATCTTCTAGGATGTTGTCCAACTTTGAGGATGAAATTTAGGAACTTTAGCAACAAAAGCACAAGAATGTGTACTATCGAAGATAATGCACCCCGAAACAGCAATGTTACAACTCTCTATCAGTTGAACATCCTGCCAGGATTGAAAACATTGATGGAGTGATTTCATTCAAATTTTGTCATCAGATCAGTGAATAGATGAATGTGGAATAGGGAATTGGTCTGGCCAAATATTTGGATATAATTTTCGGATTTTGTTGACTGATGCTTTTCAAATGTTGATGGTTTTGATAAATAAATTTCATTTTGTAGATAAAATCGTCTCAAGAAAATTGAATCCAATCAAGCTAGCAGTATATCAGCAACTTATTTATATCAGTCTACAAACGACCAAAAAATGTCGGAGACACAAAAACAAGTTAACAAATTGACCGAACACCAATCAAAACCACATTCCTCTTACACAAATACATTTGGTAACAGCCTTTATAATGCATTTTTTATTCCCAAGTGTCCATATTCATTACTCCTCGGACACCTTCTATTCACTAGCAAACCGTCAATGCCATGTTTCAATGATACCTTATCAATAAGGACATCTTCCATTCACGTCTAAACCAATGAGCAGCTTATGTTTTGACAAGACCTTATCTATAAGGACATCGCTCATTCACTCTCAATCAGTTTCGTAGCCCAGTCACTCAGCGGTAGTTACGAAGCTTAGACCTGCATGCCCTCAATAGACCAGGCCATTCATCAGAAACAAAGCCGATGGGTCGTTTGTACGATTCCGGCCGTGTATTTCCCCGAGACTCGGCGCTCGCTGTCTATCATGGAGACTTTCCAGACTTGCGATATTGACCTTGACAGACCATGCATCATCGTGAAATAAGGCACAGGATCAATGGGGGTGATTGATTTGGTATTGATCCATTCTGGGAAGCAAGAAGCCGCGGGCAAGTCAACAAAGGGCGGAAAGGAAGAGAGGATGTTCCGTCTTTGTAAAGGGGTGATGCAATGTTTTTGCATCGTCTTTGAAAATTAGAAGGGGGAGGGATGGGTCGTAGGATAGCAAAATGGTAAGTGTGTACTGTTTGAATAAAAATGGCTAAGCTTGAATTCTGCAACTAAAAAGGATGATGCAATATTTTTTCGTAGTCTTTGAAACTCAGGGGCAGGGATGGGTTGTCGGATAGCAAAATGGTAAGTGTGTACTGTTTGAAAAAAATGGCTAAGCTTGAATTCTGCAACTAAAAAGGGTGATTTATTTTTTTGAAGGCAAAGGTGCAGATACAATATTTTTGCATAGTCTTTGAAACTCAGCGGGCGGGGGTGGTGGCATATCAAAGATGAGAATGTTTTGTTTCAGATCAAGAGTTTGGATCCACCCAAGGGCTAGATAAATATTTCTGCTGTAGAGGTTATTTCAAATTTTTTGGATCGTCTTTGAAATTCGAAGGGAGCTTCACATCATATAGATGAGCATTTCTGTTTTGAATTCATTTCATTTTTTGGATCTGTCCAAGGGCGAGGTAAATTTTTCTGCTGTAGAGGTAATTTCAATTTTGGGTTTGTCTTTGAAAATTGGAAGGGGTTGGGGTGGTGTTGTTTCAAAGATGAGCAGGTTGTTTTGAATCAAATGTCTAAATCCACCCAAGGGCTAAATGTTTTTAATGTAGAGGTCGACATTTCTTTGTAAATCTGACAAATAAGGATGATGAAATGGAAAAAGATAAACACTCTTATGCTTACAAGCAAAATCAATATTTTCGAATTTTCTTTTAAAAATAGACAAACTAAAGAAAATGAGCCATGACAAACTCCCTGTCTTACTAATGAGGATTTTCTTAGATTCAACTGAAAATATTTTGACAATGTGCCTGGATAGAGCAAAGCAACTAGCTGAGCTTTCTTTGCTGACAGGGATTGCAATGCCTTCACCTCTTGCTTTGCAAGTTAAACAGGAGATGTCATTATTTCTGGATTTTGTCAATAAAAGGACAATATGTCAGAAGAGGACATCAAATCAGAATAAACCGAAATATTTCCTCATACAAAGATTAATTATCATTAAGAAGGGAATCATTTCAAATAAGATTTATTTTAATTCAACATGAGGATCGATAACTCCTTATTACAAACCAGGGCCAGCTCAAATTCCTATTTCACATTTTGTGCCTACAATGTCATGTACTTTTTCGATGTCTGCCGGCAGTCATTCTAACAGAAATACCACTTCTAATCCATTCAATTGCCATCCTCAAAAAAGCATTGGCTCACCAACTGCTTTGATTTCGCGTTTACAGTTACCGATAATCTAGCAGCATGGTAAAGTAAAGTCCTCGCTTTGAAGAAAAATATCTTCAAGTACAGACAACAGTTTCATGAAGCAACTTAATGGCAGGGTTCCTTTTTCCCTCCATCCATTATTTAGATTTGAAATAAATCAACTGTCTACGCGAAACTAGCTGCCTCGTTTGAGCCTCTTTCTGATGGGACTTCAAGTCGTAGGACATCTTTGTTACCGTGGCGATGCCAGATGACTTGTGCTCGGTTCTTGACTAACGGCAACGATTTTGACTTTGAAAGAATATTGCAAAGCTGACGTTACACTTTGATCTCTTCTTTCAATCAGGGCCGAGAATGGTAGGCAAGATGTTCGGAGAACTATCGCAAACTGTCTGCCCGGCTTCTAGAATTTTTTCTGGCTTTCAGAGTTGTCCATTTTATCTTATATGGAGAGATGTTTGAGATGTTTTGAGGACTGTCACAAACTGTCTGCTTGAAATTCAATATTCAATTCAAATTCAATATGTTGACTGTATTCTAAAATTTGTTGCCTGGCTTCTAGATTTTTTTGCTTGGCTTCTAGAATATGTTGCCTGGCTTCTAAAATTTGTTGCCTGGCTTCTAGAGTCGTTTAATTATGTCATATCTGCCTTAAAACAGAATGTATAAAGGACTGTCACAGGCTGTATTCCTAGATTCACAACAGCTTCTCTAACTTGTTTCAGTAACAAATTGTCAGTCTGGCTTCTCAATGACATTTCAATTTTGTTCTGGCTTCTCGAGTTGTCAGAAAGCTGTGGAAGTGGACTCCCATGAAGTGCCAGCTAACAGGATATTTTCTTAACCTCAAACATTGATTCCTGACACTTGTCAAATTTCTGCTGCCTGTTCTGCCTTTGTTCTTGACTCTACTTTTCTCTTATAGAATTCCTTCTTTCCAGTTTTCATTCAAATTATACAAATTCTTAAATCTTTCGATATATTTCATTTATATAGTCTTGAATTTACACAAAATACTGTCAATGATACAATATGCTTACAACAACATATGTCTTGTGATCGTTTTTAATTGGCATTACCGAAAAATCATTTTTCTGATGCAAGAATTTCAAATGAATTCTTGTTACAAAAAAAATATCCAGGGTTTTTCATCATAATAATTATTGATTTTCTAAACACTGAATTAAGCAACAAGAAAATTCTCAGACTGATCAATAAGAATGGATTTCATGCTTTCGTAACCATCACACAGCAAAAACTTATTTCTCAAAGATTGTTGTTACATCAACTTTGATGCATAATTCATGAGAAGTCGGTAAAATCGGCCTAATTAGACATGTTAGCAGAGAAAATAGGAGAATCAATGGCAGAGGAAAAATCCGATGATAAAGCGCCGAAATTAATTACGCGCCATGCTGTGGCATTCTGGTAGAGCAACAGGCTCCGTGCTTAATCATCGACTTTATTCCGATAATTAGCCTCCATTTTCTCTCATATTAACCTCAGCACTGTCATTTTCGATTGGACGAACTTGGTGTTGGATAAAGACAACCACGAGTTGCGTACTTGTGTGACCGCCGGAATACGCAATAATGACGAACTGATCAATGGAACGATTGGAACTTGAGAAGACCCCTGGTGGACTGCTCGTTACGGGAGTACGTTTTATGAATTATGGCTACCAGTGCCCCGTTCCATCAATTGGGAATTTTTCTGACAGTTCTGGTGTGTTTATAAACAATTCTTGACGAAGAACAAACTCATGGGAGGGCGAAAGGTGACGAGGATGGCTGTAGATGGAGCACCGTTTTCCGTTGTCAACATGGTCATGAGATAAAGAAGACGGAAGCACATTTCTCATTTGATTCCCAATCTGCCTTAAAAATGTATTTATTTCATTTGGATGAACAGAGCAGGGGATTGTAGTTTCACAGCCATCAATTCTAATAAACTTCGCTTTAAAGTCAATGTTTTTTCAAATATTTGAGATATGTCTTTTCCCACTGTGATTGATTTAACCTAATCTCGAGTCATAGAGGCTTGTAAGGTTGAGAGTTTGAGAGTAATGGTCGTAGGTGAGAGTCACGTGACAATCAACTCTGATTGATGTGACCCTTGACCTGTTATAAAACCTGTGATAAAACCTGTGATAAAACCTGTGATTTGTTCTTTAACAAATGGATCATACTCTTTAGGACTTTAATGAGATAAAATCAATTGTGAACTTTCACAAAATTTGATGGAACATTTTTATTGCAAAGTTAACAGCGATTTCATTTGAGAAGAAATTATTCACTGATTAGGTATCTATCATGCATCATTAGTCATTTCATTCCAACGATAACTTCTCTAAGTTTCAAATATTGAAAATGGCGAAATTGTATAAATCACTCCTTTGAGCCTTTAAAAATTTTGACAAAGATTTTTCATCTTATAAACATTGCAAACTTTCTTCTTTCAAATCAGGCCTATATCCATAGGTTGCTCCTTAGAAACCCGGGCCCTTAAACCAACAACTATAAACAAAACATTCAACATTGTATACAAGTATTGTTTATATATCTATAGACAAAGCATCTGGTTAAACTCAAACAAACCCTGTTGCCAAAGCATCAAACATGTTATACAGAATACGGGATATCGTTTATACTAAAAACTGATTCTTTGGTTATTATGTTCTCGGGATAAACATATCAGTCGTTAGGATAGCAGTATATCTCTCTGCTTCAAGGGTATAGAACAGCAGTGACGACCCCTGTTCGATTATAACATTTACACCTCAGCGCTGCATGTGGCTAACATAAACATTAAGGATGTACGCCAATCCCGGGCACAGAAGACTTCTGTAAACATTCAGCTTACACTCCTGGATCTATCGTCAAAACACTCCACATTCTGCCTAGAAGATGTCTGACATGTAAACTCCACATCACACCTGGACAGCCTAATGTACCAGTCTGTGTATGTCTGAGACCCTGTAAGGAGTCTGTATCAGACCTATATTGTCTTGACTACTAAACATGGACAGTCCCAGACAATATAAGGAGTATACAAACTTTGTATTACACCTTGCAAGTCAAAAGTACTAGCCTATCAATATATCTGAAACCCTGTAAGGAGCAAGGAAAGTATATATATATATATGCATCACAGCTAATGGGAACAAGATAGGATAAAAGATGCAAAAGAAATCAAAATGTTATGGTTACTGATGCCTTAAACTGGTTGGAATACTTGAATTCAAGGACAGTCCAGTTGAATCTTTGAAGCTGGTATGTATCCTTGATACCAGTCCTTAAACACCCAGGAACCAGGTTTCAAGCCTTAAACCAGAACCATTAACATTGCTTGTATTTTCAAAACTTCTCAGGAATTATTGAATTAGTTGGAATCCAGGAAGGTGGGAATCAGAAATTTTGTACCTGGAACCCTTGAAGCAATTTGTACATAAGATAAAATATATTAATTCCAAGAACACCTACATCAATTCCACATTACGCCAGGTAATACAATTCCATTCACATTGTAATTCAGGAACCCTGTAAAGAGCAATGTAAACTCTGGATCACACCTGGCAAGCTTCCCCTCTTATCAGTGCCTATACCTCCTTCCCTGTGAGGAGCTGTGTAGTTTAGTGGATATAATACTACTACATTTCCTGCAAATCTAAGGCTTGACTTACACTACTTATTGACAAGAGAGTGATTCATCACTATCATATTCCTGAGGGGCCTCTAAGAAAAGAATAGCGGTGTGAAGAAAGCACATTTTTTCTTGGATTCAAAATTAGCTTTTTAAATCTATGATTAAGATAATTGAAATATTTTTTATGATAATGTTCTGATGTCATTAATTATTTTTTTCATTTTTTTTATAAGGGTAGTATTTCTTTGGAAAAAAGGGCAATTTGTTATGATCTTAGAACAAACAAATATAAAAAGTACTTTAAAAGTACATAATTAAAAAACATGGCAACATCTTTTACGAAAGGTTATCTGCCCAGGTTTTTTCATTACGTAAGGATTTAATTCGTTAAATCTGCTTTTGACAAAAAAACAAACATATTAACTTCCATACAAAATTCAAATCCCCAAATAAACCAGCCTTTAATATCTGTTTTTGAAGAAGAAATTCTCGAATGCATTTCTGCCTGTCAATCAAAGAGGTCCCCTGAACAATTCAACTGGCCCAACCCTGTGGGACTTAAGCTATTCTTGGAAAATAACGCTAACCTTTTCCTAACAACTATTCCAGCATCAGACCATTCTCCTAACAACTTTCCATATTGAGGTCAAGACTAGCAACATTTTCATTTTCCAAATAACCTTTCTTTTTATCCTAGCAAATATTCAATTTTCATCCGACATGGCCCGAGCGCTGTCTACATAGAAAGCATAGTGCTTGTTGAAGTAGCTCTGGTGTATCGCGGGGGATTTGACGCTCGTCTCTCTGCGTAATACATCGCTTTGTCCAACAGCTTCCCTCATTCCGTGAAACGAGAGAAAATGGCACAAGCTGGACTGTCAATTATGAAGCAAACATTCCCAATAGCTGATTTGCAATGAGCTGAGCAGTGACTATTTGAGAACAGTTGATGATTTGACAAAAGAAAATCTGTGTTGACGATTTGTAAAATCTTAATGGTTGATGGCAAATTTTAACAAGAATATTGGTGGCCAATATTTACATACGGGTAATTAAAAATACATGGATTCTTACCCAAGCTATTATCATTCTTGCAAATCATATAGCAACAGTTTGAGGAAGGCTTGACCTCCCCCTCCACCACACAAACATTTATCCAAAAATCGCATAGAAGTAGGGTGAACAGATTCAAAATTCCTGAATTAACTACTGGACTACAGTTTTACATGGAGTCTGATTTAGACCAACAAGCTTGAGAACACAATAGAAGAAGAATCAATTTTGCAAAGAGTAATTTTTACCAGGACTTCAACCAGGCCTTTTACTTAGGATCCTAACCAGACCTTTTCACCAGACCATTAACCAGGACTTTCACCAGATCTTCTAAACAGGATCCTAACCAGGCCTTTAACTAGGTCTTTGAAACAGGATCTTAACCAGATCATTTAACTAAGATCCTAACCAGGATTTTAACCGGGCCTTCTAACCAGAACTTTCACTAGGTCTTTTAAACAGGATACTAACAAGGCCTTTGACTAGGTCTTTTAACTAGGACTTTAACCAATCATTTTAACCAAAACTTTAACCAATCATTTTAACCAAGGCTCTAACCAGATCATTTAACTAAGATCCTAACCAGGACTTTAACCAGATCATTTAAACAGGATCCTAACCAGGCCTTTAACTAGGTCTTTTAACCAAGACTTTAACCAATCATTTTAACCAGGACTTAACAAGATCATGGTTGCCAATCAAATGTCTGTTGCTCGCACTTCAGCTATTGTGGAGGGTCAGAGGTCAAATCGACAGACACTCACTTACAAGACGGGAAACGGGACGTGATCGGTCTTATTCTCAATTTGGTTGTCAATCTGTTAACTGGCCCGATGTCTGTCACTGTTGATATGCAAAGGGTTTTGGACCAAGAGAATGCTTTACGCTCAATCACACGGCTTTTGCGAGCAAAAATAATTTTATTGTTATCGCTTGTTTGATCTTTCGTAAAATCATTTTATATGAAGTGGACGACAGATTTTGCAATTTTATCGACCCACGCGGATGATATCAACTGAGATTAAATGACAGGCTTGCCATTATGATCAGTGTTATTTTCAGAAGCAGGGCCTCAACAATGCCAGATTGTGATGAATTCTCGGTTAATGAAAATATGATTTTTATGAAAGATGATATGATGACCCAAAGGAAAATTCTTATGAACCAAAATGATATTAATGACAGATTTAATATCAAGAACTCAAAAATAAATATATTCTTTTTTGATTGATGGTTGAAGTATACAAAAACAGAAAACTCTTCTCTGCATAGAATTCACCAAGACATACAAAAATGTATGATATTTTTTTTTTTTTTTCAAAATTATTAATGAAAGGCATGAACTTGAAAAAAACTACAGTGCAAACAAAGGAATCTAAAGAGACAAAATCCAAAACTCATATGACCTCAGAAAAAAAGTACTTAGCAAAGATTATCAGACGTTATTTTCATAAAAAATGTTATATTGATGAAATAGACAAGAGAAATGAATAAAACAAAACAAATTTCCCTTTGATCTTCATATGATCTGTATAAGAGGTAATATAAGGATATGACGCTAATATAATGACGCTGTGATAATAATACTCTGTCTGTAACGGTTCCGTACAGAGCATGCCATCCTTCAGAAACATACAAAGTCGTATTTACTTGTCCCAGGGCATGAAATATTAACAGTAAACATCGCCACGACAACGAATTCAGTAGACATGCAGACAACGAAGACACGAGCCCCGTTTCCATTATATGTTTTATATCTTTATGTCAGAAGAGATCCCTCAGGGGAGATAATCTATTGTCGATGCGTTCTTTGTGCTTCTGTGAGTATATTTGATTAACACGATGCAGTTACATCGCGAGATTCAATTCGGGAATAGCAATGGTCGGAAATTTTTTATAAGGGTTGTTGTATTCTATAATATCTGTTAATGAAATTTGTATGTTTATTTGTGAGTTTGATTTTGATTTCCATATTTGAGGATGAAATAGTGTGATGTATATTTGATTAATACAATGCAGTTACATACAAAGGTTCAGGGATATCTGTCATATGTCTAATGATGATTTCGATATTGATGAAATATGTGACTGATATGGGTACAATTGATAACCTGTGAACCTTCTCTTTAAATTTGTAAAGATGAAATTGAATGAAGATATCTACCACATAAGCAGGCTTATTTTAATTAATGAATCATAAATAATAAATTTAAATATATAATTTGTTATTTTAGCTAATAATCAACATTTCTAATGATCAATTGTTTACAAATTGATATAAAGTACTTTGGAAAACAACTACAACATTTCTTATTTGCTTTAATGTATATGAGAAATATCAAACTTTTACATTTGATGTATGAATTGTACCTCAATCAATTTCAAAACACTGACAAACATTTTCAAGACTTGAAAGAGTCTTATATAGATATACTGAAAAAGGAAATTAAATAAGCAAAAGTTTATAGAATTTACCCAAAAAAATATTACATTGTCGTACAAATTATAGATTTATCTAAAATAATTTTTTCAAAATTAAAACATGTTTTATATGTTGAACATAAAAACATAAAGATAAGATTTTCAAAAAAGATATCCAAACTGACAAAGAATTCCTTTGAAGCAAATTAGACAGAGCTATAAACTGAGAACAAGTGTTAGTTTTGTAGCTACATGGTAATCTCGATAATATCACTCAGATCCCTCATTTGTCATGCTGGCATCCCGTAAAGCAGAAAACGAAATGCGAATACACGTTAAGTACTCTCGAAGGGTGTACTCCGTCGATTGATTCTTCATTCAGGGCAATTAGTAGCTGTAGAAATGCTTTAGTCTATTCTACACGTAGAGCGAATCCTCGACTTCGGTGGTGTGGTGCTAGATTATTCTGTTCTAGTTTGTTTACTTAACAATCATCGTTTCAATGGACGAAGAGAATTTTCGCAAATTGAGCGTTGAAAATCATACGTTCGGAGAATCTCGGCAAACATAATTTGAAGCGACTTGTACAAATAAATCCTTATTTGACGACAATTATGTTAATCGTCCAGTGCTTGTACATTTCACTCTGAATGGGTTCGGAGTTCTTTCATCCTTACTGATAATTTTTAAATACGACTTATATAAAGTTCTAATCCTTTTTATCTTATTATCTTAAAGTGAGTGAGTGAGTTGGGGTTTCAGGTGTTATCAATAATTCATGAACTATTTTACACATGTCAAGTCTTAAACTATTTGATAAAAACATAAATTTTCTTGAAAAATAATATGCCATGTATTTGTAGATAATTTCCATAATTGATTTCATTTAAAATATTTAATTGATATGAAAATTAAATGGATAGATAATAATGAGAGAGAAAATTTGAAAATCATATAAGCAAATATATTTATGTGTCCCAACACAGCCATAGATATCAAAATAATCTATTTATCGTGAACAAAAATCGCTTGTCTTGTTCAACAAAGCCTTGGGGACGAGTGATTATATTTATTTCCCGATGATGTATTAGATTCTCTTCGAAAAACATACACAAACGACAGCTTGAATAGAACAAAAGATTTTTTGTGCAATTTCTCTTCAATAAAGCAATCAATAATCTCTGACGAGAAAAATAGTTTGATTTTTATTCCTAGTGAAGACTAATAGCCCTACGGTAAACCACTATCATAACAAAATCACAAGAAAATACGAAGATAAAAACATCATTATTGATTGTCAGTTAACAAAAAAAACTTTGAAAAGGAAATGTATAGAACAAAGTGAAACAGGAAATCTGAAAGAGAAGTGGTTCTAATGAATTGTTAATGACAGAAAATGGAATGACAACATAGATTGATGTTCCTTAAATCCATGGTATACCAACACACATAACAAACTCAAGGCTATTCATTGTATAAAATTTTCGATTACGTATTAAGAATCCAGTTTCAGTACTGACGATTATGCAAAATTCAAGACTATAATAAACACGTTGATTGAACCAATAACGATGGAACATCATTGAAATATTGAAGAAACACATAGCACATGCCATTCTCAAGGTAAATGTGATCGGTACCTTTGGTTCAAACCAATGCAATGATCAAGTAAATACATCAATCATAATGATGAATCTAGTAGTACCATAGAGCACAGTCAATCACAGAACAAAGAAGATTTTCAAGGTAACAGTGAAATAAGTCCAATTCCACCGTACTGATGTTTGAAAAAACATATTGCTCCAACATTGACCAAAGTCATGAAAATAATGGCGCCAAAAACCACGAGCCATTTCAAGACATAGATAGGATCCTAGGGGCATTAATTTTTGGTTGACATGGGCAGAGTAAAGTCATGGTTAAAAACTGATGTTTGAATGACCATTGTTTCAACATTGACCAAAGTCATGAATGAGATGGCGCCAAAAACCATGAGCCATTTCAAGACATAGATAGTATCCTTAGGGCATTTCTGGATGACATGGGCATAGCAAAGTCAAGGTTACAAACTGATGTTTGAAAGACCATTACTCCAACATTGACCAAAGTCATGAATGAGATGGCGCCAAAGACCATAGCACATTTCAAGACAAATATTATCTGCTGGGCATATACAGAGGTTGAGATCAGCATAAGGCTACAAATTGATGTTAAAAAACCATTGCTCCAACATTGATCAAAGTCATGAATACGATGGCGCCAAAGACCATAGCACACTCAAAGACACCTGTTTAATTCCTGATGATGCTAACCAGATGGCTTCATTAACACCTCCAGGAAATTTACCATTGTAGCCAGAATAATTGGTTCCAATCAATAGAATGGAACCAACTTGAACGACCATTGTTACGTTGAAAGGACCCATTAGGCGGCTCAATCAACAGGCCATTTTGGAATTGGTAAATCTTGTTTGGATTATTTTGATGAGTTTTGAAAGTTGTTGCTAAATGCTTCAATTTATATGCAGGTAGAGCATTGATGCTTTGGAATTTTAACCAGATGAAGTTTGTTTTTGAAGAATATAATCAGAAAATATATGAGAAAAGGTTATTTATTGCAGAATTTAGCAACTTGATTTTTGACTATTTGGGGTAAATATGAAAAATAGAGCCATTGGCTCTGTAGCTCATCAGGCATCATATCAAGTTTGCTTTATACAGGCAAGATGAGCTAAAAATGAAACTGATGTTACCTATTACAAGAAAACCTATAAAAAAATTACAAAACAAATGTATTATTATTCAACACTTTCTAGATCCCCAGTATCAGACAGTGAAAGAAGTCCACACTAAAATATCCAAGGAGAAATAAATTTGTCATAGACTGTCATCTAATGGAGAAAAATAGGTTTTTAAGATTGTGACCCCTGTGACCCTATTTGGGGTCATGGGGTCACAAAACCTACAGTTTAGAATCCCAATTGACCAAGGAGTCTACATGCAGTCTTTCAGCTCAATAGACCTCTGGGAGCTAAAGGTGATGATGAAAATAAGTTTTTTAAGGTTGTGACCCCTGTGACCCTATTTGGGGTCATGGGGTCACGAAATCTACAATTTAGAATCCCCATTGGCCAAGGAGTCTGCACATATAATTTCAGCTCTCTAGACCTTTTGGAACTTGAGAAGAAGATGAAAATAGTTTTTTAAGGTTGTGACCCCTGTGACCCTATTTGGGGTCACAGGGTCAACAAAGTTACAAATTAGAATCCCCATTGTCCAAGGAGTCTGCACATATCAATATTAACTCTCTAGACCTTTTGGAACTGGAGAAGAAGATGAGAATTGGTTTTTAAGGTTGTGACCCCTGTGACCCTATTTTGGGTCATGGGGTCACGAAATCTACAATTAAGAATCCCGATTGGCCAAGGAGTCTGCACATATCATTTTCAACTCTATAGTCATTTTAGTACTGGAGAAGAAGATGAAAATAGGTTTTTAAGGTTGTGACCCCTGTGACCCTATTTGGGGTCACAGGGTCACCAAAGTTACAAATTAGAATCCCCATTGTCCAAGGAGTCTGCACATATCACTTTCAACTCTCTAGTCCTTTTAGAACTGGAGAAGAAGATGAAAATAGGGTTTTAAGGTTGTGAACCCTGTGACCCTATTTGGGGTCATGGGGTCACGAAATCTACAGTTTAGAATCCCCATTGGCCAAGGACTCTGCACATATCGTTTTTAACTCTCTAGTCCTTTTAGAACTGGAGAAGAAGATGAAAATAGGTTTTTAAGGTTGTGACCCCTGTGACCCTATTTGGGGTCACAGGGTCACCAAAGTTACAAATTAGAATCTCCATTGTCCAAGGAGTCTGCACATATAATTTTTAACTCTCTACTCCTTTTGGAACTGGAGAAGAAGATGAAAATAGGTATTTAAGGTTGTGACCCCTGTGACCCTATTTGGGGTCACAGGGTCACCAAAGTTACAAATTAGAATCCCCATTGGCCAAGGAGTCTGCACATATCATTTTTAACTCTCTAGTCCTTCTGGAACTGGAGAAGAAGATGAAAATAGGTTTTTAAAGTTGTGACCCCTGTGACCCTATTTGGGGTCACAGGGTCACCAAAGTTACAAATTAGAATCTCCATATGCTAAGGTACTTGTACACAAAATTTCAGCTCTCTAATGTGTATGGTTCATGAGGAGAAGTCGAAAGTGTCAAAAGTTTACGGACGGACGGACGACGGACGACGGACGACGGACGACAGACGGACGCCGGACGACGGGCCATGCCATAAGCCCATCTGGACTTTCAGTCCTGATGAGCTAAAAATACATCTTCTTCAAATGTGCTATTGATATGAACCTAAAGAACCTTAATAATGCCACTTAGAAGAAAAACAAATAACCATTATATACGAATTGATTCAGAGAATCTAATCATCCCATTTTGAACAGCAGGAAATTCTGAATATTGATTTTTTTAGGAAAGTCTTTCAAGAAGAGTTTGAAAAAACAAGCCATACAAAAAAATGATATCGAACAACCACATAGACTGTATTTATGTCTGCAACCGTATTTCATTATCTTTCACCTTAAAGTTAATTATCTTGTCTGTCACTCAATAAATAAACGTTAAGGATAACATTCAAATACGTTTTTGTAACAAAATGAAGAATAAAATTATCCAAAAAATTATAACAACTGTTTAATCAATTTTTCAGGGATTGGGAAAGAAATCTTTGACAATGGGCCATTTTATGGGGTTTGAGCCATTTTCTGAATTTCAAATGAAATTTCCAATTATATCAATATTAAACTTCAAAATTATTATGGGCCATTTTTTTGTTCTAAATGGCCCATGGCCCCTGCCTTACTCAATCCCTGCATTTGATTTTCATAATCAAAGAGTAACATTATGTCAAATAGGTCTTAATATTGCAAATTAAAAACATTTCTCAAAGATCCTTTAAATCATATTTGATAATAGGCTACCTCTGTAGACCAAAATTGACAAATGTCCATGATGAAAAAGATTTAACAAAGGAGAGTACCGGCAGGGGGAGATAATCCCCAGATTTGTTTCTATGATCGCTCGTCATACAGAGGATCAAATCTCTTTAATCAAAAGTCACATCGGTGGCTCAACATTGCCTATATTGATCAAGCCTATAATTAACCATATCATCGTACGGCCTTACAACACGACAGCGCCGTCGCTCCATGTGATTCTGCGACAGCCTTTGTAAGAGGACGCTCATTTGAAAAGCAAAGAGAACAGTAGTGTACACAAGGTACAGCAATTGTATATGATCTTATGTAAGAGTCATGCAAGTTATTATTATAAGTAAGGCTTTGAGTGAGATGAGGTGAGGTGAACTCTGCTTTCAAGAGTATTTCACTTATTTCATGGCTGTCTGCATTGTTGCAGGAAGAAAGCCTGCAACACTATTGTGGCTAAGTATTGCATTGAAACCTGCAAGCTTGCCTGGAACTAGCAAACCATGGGTGGTACTGAGCTGAAATTCAGTGATGCAAATTTTTTGATGCAAACAGTTCTTATGACCAAAGTTCAGCCAGTAGAGGCGTGAAAAGGAATAGATTTGAACAAGGACAAGGTGTCCCATATAATCTTATTCCAAAGCTCAGCAAGAATTGGTAAGATCTATCTCTGGACGGTTGTCCTGCTTCTATTCTGAGAACAGCAGAAGAGTTCAAATGGGTCTATTTGAGTGCATGATCATAAGAATCGAGTTCAGCAACAATAGGCAAGGTTATTGCTGGATGGGTGACCTGCATGTTCCTGCATTATTTTGCAGCAAAACTTGTCAACAAAATGATAAATTTTAAAGGGGGGGGGGGGGGGGGGGGGGGAAAGAACAGCACTCTATGTCATCCATATATTCCTCAGCATTAAAAGAAATATTGCCCAAGTATGTGAAACAATAACTCACTCACAAAAGGATAAAATTGACAACATGAAAATGCAAGCCACACTGGCCACTTATCTGCAAACACAGATACAGAATCAAACCCAAGACCAGCTCTAACCACTCTACGAACCCTTTGTGCTAGTGTAATTAAAGCGAGCGAGTTCAGAGAACAAGGCAAGTGACTGAGCTCAAGACAAATTGTTAAGTCTTATCTTGGGTAGCCATGATGCTCGAATGATCAAAGTTTGCCAGGGAATTGATGAGGCTAATTCATGTGATACATTGGTAATCCGTACTAAGAGACGCTGTAGCTCAAAGAAATTCACGATCTGATTGTTGGGGCTTAGCTGAGAAAATGGGTTTTTGCTTTTAAAGTAACATGGTGAGCTTAACATAAATTTCTTATTTCATCAAAAAAGAAAAAGAAATAAATTCACTTGTTTGACGTCATTATGATCGATATCGAAAAGTCACTTTCACAGAATAAAGAAGTTGATCATCCATAAAATATTCTTCCTTATTTGATCATCACACCATCTTCTAGAATTCCAATTTAAGAAAATAAATTTAAGCTAAAATGTGATTTGAACTCAGGACTTGGTTGTGTTAGTTATCTGGGTTTAGATTTTCAAAGCTCTCTCAGTGCTAAGATGGTTGTAAGCCAATGCTAAGGAATGGTACTTACAACAGTACTATCTTAGGACTAAGAGAACTTAAAAAACTATGCCCAGGATTGGAAGAATATCAATCTTGTTCACACAAAATATTTCAAGTATTCTCATGCTACTTGAAATACAAACTTGCATGAAAGTATTACAGCTGACAATTGACAATGAAAACGGAAAATCTTTCACTCAATCTTCCTATCGGATACTGTTTAATTCTATTGACGTTGAAATTCCCTGATTTACTTATCGATATTCTGGAAAAATTCTTTAGCAGAGCCTGCTCCACACCATAACTCTAAAAAAGTGTGTTTTCAATGTGTTACCTAAAAATCTTTGAATAAAGACTCGTAAAATCTGACAACATATGTCAACGTTACAATACCCCCTCAAAAAGTCTCTGACAAAATGCACCAATGAAATAGACCTTCCACAACATCTCTTTCACTACTCAAATCAAATAGCCACTCACAGAGACACATCGAGAATCTCAAATACATTCTATCACATCATCCCTATCAAATCCTCTTTTTAGTTACACTTGAAAATACCTCAACATCTTCACCAAATCTCTTCCCACTTAAGGATAGAATTAATTGATTACCAGTCAAATTAGATTACAGCTAATTCCTGAACAAATTTGTTAGCCCATTACTTGAAATATTGAATTGGGGCTTAAATTTTCCACATAATCCTAAATACTGCCGTTGATCAAATGGAACCTTGAATACAACTGACATAGGTTAGTTCAGGCAAGGATTACGTCTCCCAAATCTGATTAAACTTCTGCCAGGTCCTCGTAGTTCGTTCTCACTTAGTGCACACGCCATTGTGATTAGCTCCTTCATATGTCATGAACTGGCATCGCTAATACTTTCCCAACAACTGCTCATGTTATCAATAATACTTTCCCGACAACTGGTCTTGTTATCAATAATACTTTCCCCGACAACTGATCTTGTTATTGATAATACTTTCCCTACAACTGCTCATGTTATCAATAATACTTTACCTACAACTGGTCTTGTTATTGATAATACTTTCCCATCAACTGCTCATGTTATCAATAATACTTTCCCAACAACTGGTACTGTTATTGATAATACTTTCCCAACAACTTGTCTTGTTAGTGATAATACTTTCCCGACAACTTGTCTTGTTATTGATAATTCTTTCACGACAACTGGTCTTGTTATTGGTAATTCTTTTCCTACAACTGGTAATGTTATTGATAATACTTTCCCAACAACTTGTCTTGTTATTGATAATACTTTCCCGACAACTTGTCTTGTTATTGATAATTCTTTCATGACAACTGGTCTTGTTATTGGTAATTCTTTTCATACAACTGGTCATGTTATTGATAATACTATCCGGACAACTTGTCTTGTTATTGATAATTCTTTCCCTACAACTGGTCTTGATATTTTTATACTCTACCAAAAACTTGTCTTGTTATTGATAATACTTTCCCAACAACTGGTCTTGTTATTGATAATACTTTCCCAACAACTGGTCTTGTTATTGATAATACTTTCCCAACAACTGGTCTTGTTATTGATAATACTTTCCCTACAACTGGTCATGTTATTGATAATACTATCCTGATAACTGGTCTTCTAAACAATAACATTTTCCCAAAAACAGGTCTTCTTGTTATAATTAACCCAAAACTTATCCTGTTATATAACTGGTCTTATTCAATAGGATAATAATTTCCCTACAACTGCTCTTGTCATAATTAATGTTTTCCTTACAACTGCTCTTGTTATACTTCCCCCACATTTTGCCTTGTTTTCAAAATAATAATTTCTCTAAAAGTCATATCCACTTTTAAAAAAATGGGTTTATAATTTCATTTCACCTGTAGATATCAAATAATATTTAGGATTCCTTACCACACTGCAGTAGACTTTAGCACCATGATCTTACAAGGAAAATCAACTTACCTGAAAAATAGAAAAAACAGGAATTAAAATGTTATCAAGAAATAAAATAAAAACTAATAGCAACAATAAAATATTTTTTACAAGAAAATTTATGCATTGTTTTAACAAGTTAATTTTCATTGCTGGAAAAATGAAGTAATCATTAAGTTTTCTCAAAACTTCATTAATTTTTAAAATATTACAATCTAATTCAATGATGATTTGATAATACCAAGGCCTGATTCTTATCACAATGATTGATATTTTTGGCAATCTTCATTTTTCTAAGTAATTATTTTGTTTTCAATGATTGCACTTGGTTTATAAATTTATAAGTAGATTGTTATCTTAATTTGTTTTAACTTCTTTCAGTCATAGTTTTTTATGTTATGTAAATATTTTCCAAATAACTTATATTGTAAGTAACCTGAACTGGGATTTTTAATTATAGTGCAAGATCAGTTATCTGTTCATTTTTCATATTAAAGAAATATCGGTGTGCCGGACAGTCCTATCGGGATATTTTTTGTGGAAACGAAATTCAAGACGAAGGAGTGATTCATTCTATTCGTCATCAAATTATTAAATCTAGAACAACCATAATGTTACCGTTACAAACATATATGAAAATAAGTGAAAAAAATATGTAATAATCATACATAAGTATAAACAGGGAAGGACTTTTGAAGTTTATTCCACAAAAATTACCCCGGTTGGACTGACCCTTTAAGCTGAGGTGATGAGAATATCACAAGTTGAAACTTAAACCAGCAGGAACTAGAAAAAGTTTAAACACTTTAACTCTCTTGGTCAAAGACGATGAAATCTAAACTACGGGGACTAAGTAAAGGTTGAAATTGACACCACTTAGACGAAGAAAGGATGAATTGACGCCATAGAGATAAAGAAAAGTTTGAACAAGTACATAATGAACACTTAAATTTTTTAAAAAGATTTCAACATCATTTCTATTTTTTCTGACAGCAACGACGTATTGAGAAATAAACGATGGAACAAGTATTATATGCAATGAGGGAATAACGCTACAACCTTTCTTGAAT
Organism: Steromphala cineraria; assembly: GCA_916613615.1. Taxonomy (NCBI): domain Eukaryota; kingdom Metazoa; phylum Mollusca; class Gastropoda; order Trochida; family Trochidae; genus Steromphala; species Steromphala cineraria. The sequence continues at coordinate 21,262,293 of OU744723.1, read as the reverse complement.
TTTTTTTTGACATTTGACGTCTAAATCTATCAAGGGTCTAGATTGCACTGTGTTTTTTCAATATTTTACTGTTTTGTTGCTTTATACGTAAAAGTCGAGGTTTGGGCTTAACTGTTAAGAATTAGTGCAGGCATAAAACTTGGTACATCAGTGAATTACTTAGCATTTAGCACTTTGCATTTGATAACCTATTAATGTAAAGATATTGCTTTTCTTTAAAGCACACCAAAAAAAAGTTGTCAAAAACAGTAAGCATTTCCAGTTGAATAATACATTTTTAAAAATGTATTGAAATAAACATGATTTGTTCAGATTATCCATCAAATCTGAAGTACCATAAATATTGTCAAGGCCTTATCAGAGAAAGCTATTTTGAGACATATTTTAGTAACTTATAAACATCCGCTTTGTACAGCTTTATCTTCATTAAAATGTCTTCTTAAATGTCTTCAAATACCTTTATCAGAAATAAACAAAAACAGTTGTCATCTAACAAGTCATATATATTATGGAGTACAAAACTAAAATTATTAAGATGATATCTCAATATAATCTTTCTAAAAACAGTCTTAGTAAAATTGTAAACAGCTAAAATAGGAGGTAAAACTACAAATCTTAAAGGGGCAGTAGCACGTTTTTTTTATAATTTTATATTTTTAATTTTTCACTGATAATTGTACGATAATGCTAAAGGTATTATTTTGATAGTGTCAAAAATGTTATAACACGAACCAATAATCCATTGTCATTGTATGAAGAATTACCAAAAATCCATGGGCGGCCATTTGTAATTGTAAACAGCTAAGAAAAGGATGTGACTATCACAAAACATAATAATGTTTTCAAACATAACTCTTTCAATAATTAATTAGCCTAAGGAGTGATAAACAACAATCTTTTATGTGCGCAGTGAAGCTGCATCGTATCTTGATAAATGCAACATTTACCATTTGTTATCTCACAGATGTTATATACCAAATAGGAAATATAGTCATTACTGTTTCTCTTATTGCTGTTTATCTCATAGATGACTCCGTATATAGGTATTTATGTAAGAGAATATGATTATGATTTTTAATATGACAGATATGAACAACATTATGATTACTAATATTGCAAGAATAACCCATGACATCGTGAAGAAAGATATGAACAACATTATGATAACATTTTATAACACATACCGTTTTCGTCCTAATAAGCGCCCCCTCCCTAATAAGCGCCCCCCATTACAAATTTCTATGTAACACCCAAACCTGACTGTGTGTAAAACAGTTCTCTACTGCAGACAAAGTTGCCGAGCCCCTGGCTGAATTCGAACCAAGAAATGTAATGGACCATTGCAGATAAAATAGAAAGTTAACCCTGCTTCTGGAATTATTTATCATCCAGAAGTCATCCAGAATACTAATGACAATCCACTGTTCCAGGAGATTCCAGGATAGTTGGCTAGGTGTTCTTCCTATCACTATCAATAGCATACAGTTATTGTCCAGGAAAAGTGTTTACATTGCGATTTTGACTGTTTACATGGCTAATATTTCATATTCTGTTCATGCGTCTATACTGGAGGCGACAAAACACTCTCGAAGGTAAATATTGCCTCATCTCGAACAAATATTAAATCAATTGAGATGAAAAAGACTCTCGCTTTTGACTCGAAGGGTACGATAACCTGGCTATGACCTGGATATATCAACAAATTGACAAAAGAGAAAATATTGATCAGGGAGTAGGTTATAAAACAAATTCAAAATTGTATTCCTTCTTTGATTCTTCTAATTATGATAAAATTGTATTAAATGTCAATGAAACATCGTTCCTTCCGTGAAAATTAAAGAGAGACTAAGTAAGTACAAAACAGTCTTCAAGTGATAAGCATGACCAAGCAGGTTCATACATCCCGATTTTAGGTACTGAGTGCAATGTGGATGAAGTGCCTCGCCAAGGAACACAACACAGTTTGAGACCCAGGTCACAAACCTGGATTCGAACCGAGGCATTTGGCATAAGAGGCTAGATAACATTCCAACCACTACACCCATTATTTCCAATAACATTACATTACAACCAGAGGAAAAAGAATTCTACATCCTCTTAAAGGGGCAGTAGCACGTTTTTTGGTAATTTTATATTTCAAAATTTTCGCTGATAAATGTACGTTAATGCTAAATGTATTATTTTGATAGTTTTAAAAAATCTCATAACACAAGCCAATCAGCCATAGTCAGAGGACAAAGTATGAAGATTCATATAAAATCATTGGCGGCCATTTTTGTGTGAACACCTTTTATTCATTTTGTGTAAGAAAAAGGAATCGCATGGCTAAACTTCAAATTATATATTTGAATTATTACTTCTCCATTTAGTTTAAATACATTGTCTGTCAATTGGAACCATTAATTTTCATTTTCCTGACATCACCTTATATTCCCCCATAAAAACGTGCTACTGCCCCTTTAAACTCTCATGAATGTAAAATGAACAAACTTGTTCAGACTCAACTGACAATATTTACCAATACTCACTCCCCGATTACCCTTTTATCAGATTAAATACAAGTTCTGTGGATTCACAACTAAATTTACTTTTTCCAGAGAATTTTCTTCATCATACCAACTTCTAAAATGCCACTGAAACATGTATGAGTAGAGGGTGACCTACTACCTTATATTCATATATGTAAACAATGCCAATCATAATTTTGCTTATGCCAACAGTATCAACATTGTTTACAGTCACACCCAGTTTATGTGCTATTCACATTTATAACCATTTTATGACTAATCAACAACATTCAATCATGAAAACATAGACATACACAAACAGGAATTCTTTTGAAACTGAATCTAATATTTTTTCAGGCCAATTCATTGATAGGATTCTAAACTTTTACAAATCTACAAATATGAAACTTAGATATCTCTTCTTGCGAGTCATATCAATTTGTCTAGATTTTTTTGCCCAACTTTTCTTTTACTCTCTGGCTAAATACATTTTTATTAGATATTGCATTGTCTGAGAGCATTTCATATTCATATAACTAGATCCTAATCCTTTTATTTATTGTATAAAAACATTCAATCGATCACTTACATTCAATTTCAATCAAATCCAAAGAAACATGACATAAATATGTTTCAAATTATAAACCTGCATAAAAATTCCCAGACATGACAATTTTACAACTTTTCCAAAATCTACTAAATCAGCAAAAAAAAACCAGAATTGAATATCTAAAACCAATCTCAACCAATCAAATAAATCATCAACAGAGTCTGAACATGCTTATTATTCAATAATATCAAAATGTCACGTTGAGTCAGATTTTACACTTTTAATAAACTCGACTGACCTAGAATTTCGATTAAGTTTCGATCTATCCTCAGTTCTCAATAGCATTAGATAAAAGCATACCGAGGGATTGTTTGCCTACCATAGTCAATAGAGTCGGAGTCGAGCCATTATTCTTGCAGAAGAAGGCAGATAGCCGCGTATTTACACTCTCCTGAAAGAAAGTCTTTGAATTCACGTCCATGTGGCTCATCAGCCCGTTTACCCAACAACTGTTGACATAGGTGAAAATCGGAAAATCAAATAACATTCCCAATTTTAGACTTCCTCCTACATATGAAATAATCCAAAGTAGAGAATTTCGACTTTGTCTAAAAAATGATCCTTGTCATAAAACGATTGATTTATTTATACGAGATCTTCTTAATAACAAAATGCATAAAATTTTGCGTAGTCAAGCAGTGTCTGTGTTTGTTTAAACTTGGTTTTGGCGAGTTCAATAGAAGGCTTTTCACTGGGTTAACATTCCCAAGTTGTTGAGAGGAAAACATTATCTCCAACAATGACGGCCATTTTGGTGTAATATTTCATGTACTCTTGAATGCAGTTATTATTATCACAGCTCACAAGCATGTTTGAAGTAATATCATAAATCCTTTACGTCAATCAGTGCTAACCTAACATGGTAATCTCACATTGGAGTGATTTTATTGCAATTCGTAGGACATTTATCACTAAGATATGATTTAAATATTTGCAGTTGAGAAATACTAGCTTAATTTCATGTAAACGTAATTTATCTATTCGAGTCTATGTAAACTGTGTTGACATGAATTGTTTTGAATATTACGTTATGAGTTATCACATAGCTGGAGAATTATGATCATACAAACAAATTTTCCTTTTGGGACAATAAAGATTATCTTAGTTTATCTTAGTTTATCTTAGTTTATCTTACAGACTTGATTGTAGATTTTATCAAACAGGATGTACATGCAATATAACTATTCATATCAAAGTATATTCTATAAATTTGAATTAACAAAATAACCTGAAGAATTCACTTAAACTACCGTAATACTAGATGTGAAGTGAGGTGATCTTGGGTTTATGTCCCTCTCAAGAGTATTTCACTTATAATAATAATAATAATAATGGGTGGTACTGCACTGAAATTCAGTGTAGCATTGCACCCAAACCTTACTGCATGGAGAACAGTTCTCTACTGGAAACAAAGTTGTCCATGCAGCCACTTGCAAGATTAGAACTGGCACTAGAAAAGTATGTCATGATTAGTATGTTTTAGTTTCTGGCACTCCTGTAAATTCGGTTATCAGAACTCATTAGATGTAATCAAAAAGATTGTATTTTAGTGCCCTTTCAACAAATAAAGAGAAGGGTGATCTAAATTTGACTTCCCTTGAAATAACTTAAAAGAAACCACACACTGAAATTATTAGTAAAAGATGAATACATAAATCCAATTAATCTAGCCTGTTATAGGTTAACCAGGTGAAAATTAAAGCAAAATTACATTACTGGCTCTTCTACTCATGAGGTATTCTTCTGTGGAAGAATAACATCTCAACATCAGTACATGTTCTAGATGAAGATCGATGAATTATATTTAAAAATATCTTGCAACAAAATGTCAAGCATTTTATCAGTTTTCAACTTGCTGAATAACCCATACTTGCAATGTAAAAAGACAAGGCAATGAATGATAATTATGCATTTTTTTTTCAAATCCATCATAAAAGGCTTCTAATGTCTGCAATAATTTCCAATGACTGCTTTTTGAAGTTGCATCAGACCTAATTGATTGGTTATACTGCGTGCTCGTGTTTTGTCTCCGGTTCACTGACTAGGAACCAGGTCATGGATTTGAAATAATACTGTATAATACGAAACACCACACATCAATTAATAAGTTGTTCGGAATGTGTGCTACAATTGTTTAAAAGCACTGAACACTGAAACCCCATCGCACTACTAAAGTTATCTGATTGCGACAATTGTTAAATTTGTTTAAAACAATTTCCAAAAAGGTTCCTTAAGAGTACTTCAGCTTTATCAGAGTGACTGGGTTATTACAGTTAGAAAACCTTAAACGTGCAGTAGCACATTTTGAATATTTAGTTTACTCAAATCATCCCCAATCAACATAAATGAGGCGAGAAATCTGGGGTTTAACACCGCTTACAAGAGTATTTCACTTATATCACGGCTGCTAGTATTATTGCAGGGAGAAAGCTACCAACACCAAGGTGTCTATGTTTTGCATTGAAACCTGCGAGTATCGGCTGGAACTAGCAACCATGAGTGGTACTGCACTGAAATTCAGTGTAGCATTGCACCTAAACCTTACTGTGTGTAGAACAGTTCTCTACTGCAGGCAAAGTTGCCAAGCTCCTGGCAGGATTCGAACCACGTACCTCGTGATCAGAGCGCACTGCACTATCCTGCCCCCCATTAGTTTATGGGAAATGTATAATCATAAGAGGGTCCAACATCTAATGATTCAACCAGAATATCTGCAGCTACAGAAAAAATTATCATGCCAAAATAGCTTGGGGCCATTTTTGTGTAAACACCTTTTAATGATTTAAAGTAGGGAAATGGAATTTTGCAGCTAAACCGCTAAAAGCTACTTTTATCTTAAAACATTTTTTTTGTTTACATTAACTTTCGGCTTCCAAAGATATCACAACTTGCATGCAAGAGTAAATACTTTAAATTCGAATTTATAATTACCATTTATGCCATGAAAATAAACAGCACAAAGACAATCGCTTTGTTTTTACTCTTATAATTAAATTGTGTTCTCAACTCATTTCCAAGGATAAACTGTGGGCTTATGATGACAAACGCCAGAAATTCTCAAGTATTATTTGATTAATATTCTTTTTAGCTTGATAAGGCCTAAAGGCGTGTGTTTATGAAACTATTAGACTCCTTATGTCAATCAAACTATGAATTACGAATAAAATCACAATTTTAAAATCGCAATGCAGAAATTTGATCATTTTTATTCGATGTTTTTATTTCATTTCAAATGGTTGGTTCGTCAACTTGGCACCATAAATAGAGTCTCAGATATCCTTGTGTCTTAAAAAGCAAAAATGCAAACATATCAATTGCCGATTAAGAAAAGTCATTGATATTTCTTTTTGTTCTGATGTTGATAACTATACTTAAAAGTTAAGGATCGACTTCAATAATTATTATGATCATTCTGATATTACTTTGATAATGAAAAATATGGTGACCCTCACTTTGATCAGAGTCATACTCTAAAAGATTCGCGAATACAAAATACTTAAATGCACAAAAACTTCATATGGCAAAATATATACTAATCATGGTAATATTTATATCAAGATTTATGTGAAATACAGTTATGACATTTTTCAAGAAAAACATTCAAATAAATTTAAATTATTGTGACGTCTCTTAACTAATTAAAAATCAAAGCAAATCTTTATTTTTAAACTTACACTTTCTTAGATTTAAAAAAAACGTTTTAAAAGACTTAAAACGCATGTCTGCAATAAAAGGTTTGGTTACATGCCATATGCCTAGTTTCATACATCCAAGAACGAATCGTAATCAAACCAGTCACAAGTTTCTATAGGCGCCATGGTAACATTAGGTTACCAAGGAAACCATTTTAAGACCATTATTTGCACTAAGAAGCGCTCTTTGATTTCATCACATTCTGAACAATCCAAAGAAATATTTTTTAAAACGTGCCCGAGGATATTGTAACAAAATTATGAAAGGTAGACTGACCCGGGGAAAAAAAGAAATATTTGATCTTCGTGAATATCACGAACATAGAGATAGCATTAAACCGTATGATCTTCAACGTGAAAAATATTGAAGAATTACAGTAGAAATTGTTGACAGGGGAAAGGAATTGCAAATTTAATATCTTAAGATCAAACTTAAATATTTCGAGATCAAAAGTAAGAATTTGAAATAAATAGTCTTAACGCATGATCAGTAACGATGGGAAAATCTGACCAAAGTGACAAGCTGTATAACGTAAATATTAATCCGAGCATTTGAGGGTCTACAAAAAGATTAATTTTTTTTCAAACAGATGACACTTGAAACAGTTATTTCCAAAGTGTTTACGTTTTTATGAGTTTTTTTCCTAAGGACAAAAATTCTGACAACTTCATGACATATTGACATTTAAATGATTATCTGTGAAAGATTTTTTATAAACATTTGTTTTATTTGAAGAACACTTATTTTGTCTTACTTAATCATTTTCATATACAATGTAGATTTATTAAAATATCTTGATTATAAAAGAAGCTTTAACGGGGCAGTAGCACGTTTTAAGGGGAAATATAAGGTGATGTCAGGAAAATGAAAATGAATGGTTCCAATTGAAAGACAATGTATTTAAATTAAATGAAGCAGTATAATATCAAATATGTAATGTAAAGTTTAGTCATGCAATTAAATTTTCTTACACAAAATGAATTATATTCACACAAAATGGCCGCCAATGGATTTTATGTGAATCTTCATACTTTGTCCTGACTATGGATGATTGACTTGTGAGTTGAGATTTTTGACACCCTCAAAACAATATCTTTAACATTAACTCACAATTATCAGTGAAAAATTTAGAACATAAAATTATCAAAAAAAGTGCTACTGCCCCTTTAAGATACCATTCTCTCTGAATAAGAGGTGCTTAACATCATTTACTCACTGAATTGTAATTATTTATAAAATTTACTATTAAAAGGAGATAGAAGTAGCAAGGTCTTCGAAAAAAAATTATTTTTTCAATTTTTCACTGATTATATTATGCTAATGCTAAATCTGACCAATCTGATAAAAATAAATAAGATATTTAAAAGGTTGGGCGGCACCTTTGATTCTTACGGAAAAATATTAGAATATATAATAAACAAAGACAATTTTATGTACCATAGAGAGTATCATGTATCCTAGAAAGTCTCCTAACAGTATCCTGGAAGTATCACCACAATAAGCACAGTAGGTATCTGACAGTGTATTGTGAACAGATAAACAACGGGCATCCTCATCGATTAGTCTGTCAAGAACAATTAATTTCATTTCATCCACTCCAATTCAAGTAGATATCAGAAGTACTTCATTATTTACCTCGTAGGCAGATGCAAGTCAAATAGTGTGAACTTATATCGGTTAACATGACGATCAGAAAAATGAAATTTATGAATTCATTAAAATTTGACAATTTCTAAATTTGTTATTTTAATATTGAAATAATCAAATTCTTGTGAAAGAAGTAAATGACCAAGATGTAACAATAAAAACTTTTTATATATCTCCGTGAAACAATACAATAGATAAGGAGTAAGATTATATGTACTCTGGCACATTTTCTTAGGAAATATTAAAAAGGAGCTCACAAAATGAAAATATATCAATTGCAAGACAATTCTTTTCCAAAATAAGTATTTCTTATAAAACTTTACCAAGTTTGGTTCTCTCGCAAAACAATTTCTCTGACTCGTATGATAAAAAGGTGTTTATACTAGAATGGCCACCTGCATTTTTTGCTTGATCGTGATATTACTCTACAGATAATTAGGTTAAGTAATGAGACGCCCACGCTCTGAAGAAAATTCAATTTGCATACATATAATTCAGAATTAAAATTTTAAAAAATAAATTTTAAAAAATCAACAAATGTGCCTTTAAAAGGTAATTATTTCGCAATACGATGGAAGGGATTGCTCACCATATCATAGAAGTATCACAACAATACGCACAGTAGGTATCTGACGTTGTATTGTGAACAGATAAACATTGGCCACGCTCATCGATTAGTCTGTCAAGAACAATTAATTTCATCTCATCCACTCCAATTCAAGTAGATATCGGAATAACTACATTGTATTTACTTGCTAGTGAGATGATAGTGGCGTGGTATAACTGAAGTGGCCGGGATATATCACTGAATAATTGCGACCGTGATGTTAATACAGAAAGGTCCTTGGCATAGAAATATTGCTGTATATAGTCAATGGTATGAAATATACACAGCAAAATAAGTTCAGAACCACCCAAATTTTAAGTTCCATAAATTCTTAATTTCAAATGATAATCCACAGTGCAATGAATATTGTAGTATTCTTTAATATTTTTGGTAAGTGTATAATATTGGAGTTTTGTAAAAAATGTATTTTAGAAATATTGCAATATCGCGACCATGATCTTAATAAAAGGTCCTTAGCCTAGAGAAATTGCTGTATATAGTCCATGGTATGAAATATAAACAGCAAAATAAATCTTGGAGAACCCACATTTTAAGTTCGTTAAATTCGTAAGTCATATGATACCCAATACAAATATTTAATCTTTTTGTTGAGTACATAATATTGATAATTAATATTATTTTAGAAATATTGAAAATATCAGTTGTATGGGTCAATGGTTATAAAAGCTGAGTTGGTCTTCTGCAGAAACTATTGATGTTTGTGGGTAAATTTGAAATTAAATACGAGTTTCAGTACCATAGAACACTGAAAACATCCTGTACCAAAGAACTAAGTACCATTACGAATAAGTATAAATGTACATGTATGTATAAGGTATCGAAACTTAAATTCATTTTCTTAATGGGATTCTTGTCCATTGTCACTATATAAACTGTCGAAATGTTTGTCTGTGTAAGAATAAAACTCCTTATTTAAAATAATTTCAATAAAACCAGGCAATAAACTCTGAATATTGTGCAAATGGATTCAAATCAGAAGTATAAACATCATTATCATAACCTTATATCCACAAATTTTCATATCTTGAACAATTACTTCCACCTCAAATTGCCAACGGATTTACATTCATTATTATCAGTTAGATATCATATCTTAATCATAACAAGAATAATAATGTCTTCAATTCGCATCAATTCGCCAACATATTGTTGATTACACAAATGTTCGAAAATCTTTGATATTTCAAATTGCGTCTACCAAACGAGAGGACATTCATTCTCGGAGAAATTAAATGAAATCATCACATCTCTAAAAGTCATATAATCAATGTCTATGGAATAACATTTGCCCTTTGTTGACATTTTAAGGATTCAAAGTGCTTGCATTTTAATGGTTATATGTATCTGGTTTATGTATATATATATCTCCATATATTCTTAACTGTACAGCACATTTTGTAAAAATAATTGTCATTATTATATGATGGACAAGTGTTCTGTTTTCTGATTGCTGATGACACATTCTGTAAAAATAATTTGCATTGATGTTGAGCTTCTCTAATGAGGGGTCAGTTAGAAAACAAAATGAAAATAATAAATGATAATAATAACACTTTTTTATTATCCTCAGTACATAAACATTTTGGAAAATTAATTTGGTCATGTGGCATCTGGCAGGCGTTATGTAGCGCCAGTTAATGAATTTGTCATCATATTGCTGAGTGTCAAACAAGGCAGCAACAACTCCCATTTTTAAACGGCTTTTGCTATGATGTGACCGAGAATCAACCCCAGCCTACATGGTGGCAAGCGGACACTCTACCACTAAGCTACATCACTGCTTGAATTGAAAAAAAAAACTTTGCACCTTAGATATGCAAATATTTAATAACATTTAAAGAGTGCCAACACAAAATTTTTGGCAGAAAATAAAATAATTGGATCCATCTTGATAGTCATCTAACAATTTCATAGTGTCTGCATTGTCTATTTAGGAACACATCATCAGATGAAAATATCACTGCATCTAGACGGTCATTTTAATATTTCCCAAGTGCTATTATAACAACATTCAAACATTTAATATTGCCTAAGCGCTGATAAACACCTCGCTCATTTGCCCACTCCAAAATTTCATAATTTCAAAACATATTTCTTAAATCCTTGGTATTAATATATAGTAACTCAAATTATTCCCATTGAAGAAAATGTAAATGAAATCGCTTCCTTGTCAGTAATAACCTTCAATGTTAAACATTGTTTATCAGGTTACATCTCAATTTTTGTAAATCATTATCATCAAGGCTCAAATTGTTTCCGTAATGACAGGTCATTTGAAGAAACAAGTGACCAACAAACGATGATGGCTATACGCAGGCTCGAATACCGCGCCCGCTAATGCTTATTAATGGTGATAGGTTCAGAAAGATTCAAGATTTGTATTTCCACGAGTACAAGATGAGAATGCTGGGAATGTAACCTAAATCAATATCTCGACGAAATATCCACGACTCAAATAACCCCTTTTTTTCTTCGTCTAGGGGGCAAATTGGATAAGAGAGTAGTCCCAATGGTCGTTATATTGTCAATTTTCATCTAGGCAATTTGATGTGTAGAAACCTGTTGAGCGCTATACCATTCGCGCTAATCTCATTTCGAGGCCATATGCGGAGTATTCGTGATACGCTTCTTGTTTTGAGGGATGCAAGATGTATGCACACGCGCGTGCGAACCATCCGCGATCTAATGAATGCCTGTCGTGTACGAAGCGTTGTAAATCAATCGCCTAATGAAATAGACATCGTCTGGCCGAGGGGCTGCATTTTACAATCTGATTTGTACTTCGGGTTGTTTTTAGTCTGTTTTCCTTCATGTTAGATCTAACTTCTGGGTTCGTGTTATACATGCTGAATGAACCTAGCATTAAAGAATTTAGGATTGTAATTTCTTCTTTAAATTTTTCAATTATTTTCTGAAATTTGCAGACTTACTTTATTATAGAAATTAAACTCAAGATTGAAGTTGGAGGTATGTGGTGCATGTAATCTGGATTAGATCAAGAATTCATGATTGGTAATTGTACGTATTTGTCCTGAATCTGTTCAATTAATTTCAGTATTTTGCCGGTTTGATTTAATTCTTAATTGTTTTCTGCATTGTATGAGATGAAACATAAATGTTGTGATAACTAGATGTATACTTAACTTTGACAGACCAATATTCGTCTGAAAGGTACCTTTTACATAACACATTTCACAATTTATCTTATGAAGATTTATGTTATAAATCATTCACATTCATAAAATCCAATGGATCTGATTGTTTAAATCAAACTTGGTACAACGGACACCTGATTCCTATTATTTCCAGTGTTTCATTCTCTAGTTTTATTGAATTTCCAGTTCAAGTCCCTAGTAATCTGTTTTTACGATTATTTCACTTTCAAGGAGTTGACATTATTTAATTTTCATGCGTCATTGAACTTGATTGATTGATTGAAATAAGCAATGATGCCTTGGGTTCCACAAAAAGAACCCTTCCTTAAATCATACATTTTTTGCAAATGTTAACAAATATTATTTTACTTTAAAGTTGCAGTATAAAGTTTTTAAAGTTAAATAATCCAATTTCTTATAAATGAAAATAATTGTGAGCAATTGCATGAATAAGTTATTAAATCGAGAATGAAGTTGGACAAAAACATGTTCAGTAAAACTCGTTTCCAACCTAGGTGTTCACACAAAAATGGTTGCTGATGATATTTGTTTGATAACTTATTTTTTCTCTTCAACTATGTATGATTGGATCGAGTTATAAAATGTCAAAGACATTTTTTATGATATTAATCTTATTATGGAAAATTTTCAAAAATAAAATAAAATTTTAAAGCCCCTTTAAAGAAGTTATGTCATTTGTTGCCTTATTAGCATGATAGATTCAATGAATCCACTTATTTGAACTAGGAATGCCTCTTGTTGCTTTCAAAGTAAAACCAGCCTTTCAAGGGTAATGCTTTTTCTTTGATAAATACACAGATTCAACAAATAACTGTTGTGCCCTATTGAATGGAACCAATCTCTCTATTCTCTGAATAACGTAAAACAAAAAAGATATCACTCACAGACCGATGATCGAAAAACTTTCAAATGGTGAAATTTACAGGTTTCATTTTCCTAAATGCTGAAAAGGCATTTGAAATACAATATCATTGAAGAATTTTCAAGTACTAAGTGTTCAAAGTTTCATTTTCCAAAACGCACCTTGACAAAATATTGTTTTTTAGAAATCAATCGAACATCCAAATGGAGAATTTGAGATTTCAGTTTCAAAAGGTTTTAAAGGCAGTGTACAAAAAAGGATTTTTTTAAATGCAACAATGGAAAAACATGAAAATTGCAAAGGTTACATTTAAAAGGGAATTTCAAGTACTGGTTATTGAAAACAAACACATTTATATTCGGTACATGTTACGCTTGAAAGAGGAAATGCGTAACTAACTTAGCAACCCCATTTCCCAATAGTTCATGCAGGGTTATTGCATTTGTCCGATGTAAGGTTATCCGAGTTGATCCAAAGACAATCAATAAATCTTTAGTTCTTGCCCAAAGCGAATATTTCAACTTTTATCCATCAAGGGTATATTTCCAGAAAGAAATCAGAAAAGCGTGTCAAATTGAGCGCCACCTGTGCTTAGCCGGGATCATCCAAATTCAATTTTATTGAGAGCGTAATTCCTTGGGTAAACAAGCTAAAATGGGATACATGTATTTATCGTTACTGCGTCGATGTTACGGTCGGTTTCAATTTACCGTAATAAATCGCTAACTAAATACAACCCAACACATCAAGCCTGAAATAATTTATGACGCAATTTTACATTTTTATATAACACCAGTTGCGTTTTTCAATAAAGATTTTCATTTCCTGAGCATTTTCATTCACAAAATCAATCAGGACTTTTTCGAACAATAACAACAGCTAAAGGAAATGAGAACACTTGGGATCCAAGAATTGAAAATATTTTAAGATATCTTCTGGACCGCAAAATTAACGTTAAACATTCGTAACTTTATTTTTGCACTTTTCTAAATTCTAGCTCTTTTGCAGAGAAAACTTAACTGATTATTCTTCCTCTAACATTGTGTTGACAAAGGAAAAAGTTTGTTAAGATTGATAATGGTAAAAAAAAAATTAGCTTTCCTTTAAAACCACAAGGAAAAAAATGAGAGAAACATCTAAAGAGAAAATTGAGGATTCACCTATTTAGAAGATTTACAAAATGTCTTGGTTTACCTTAATTTAAATGATTACAAATTGCACCTCAAATTATATAGATAGCATTTATTAAAATGTATTTTGTGTGTATACTTGTCCCTCATATTCAGTTTTATATATTCAGCATCAAGAGAAATCTACTTTTGCATATTGATGATGGATCATAGCGCAATTCAAGGGTATGAACTTGTTTTTGGAAAGACTTGTTATATACTCACATTATTTCTTTACAAGTTTTCAGAGAGTTATTTAGGATTCACCTATTTAGAAGATTTACAAAATTTCTTGGTTTACCTTAATTTCAATGATTACAAATTGCACCTCAAAATATATAGATAGCATTTATGAAATGTATTTTGTGTGTAATACATGTCCTCCATATTAGTGTTCTATATTTAGCAAGAACAAAACTCTTTTTGAATATTGAAGATGTATCATAGCGTAATTCAAGGAATAGTTTTTTGAAAGACATTTGAATACTCACATTATTTCTTCACGAGTTTTCAGAGAGATATTACAAAACCAAGACTTACCTGAAAAGGAAAGAAAAATGATTAAGAAAATGAACAAATACAATGAAAAATGATGGTATAAGTTAGATAATTAAATCAATTATACCAATTATAACCAAATACTCTTTAAAGGTTAAATCTTATACATCCTTTGCCAAGTGCAGTAGTACTTACATAATATTCATAAATGTCAACAAGATCATTTCTTTTTCATATGTTAAGTTATCAATAGTTTTGATAATGAACAGAACCAATATTTTGATAAAACTATCAAATTGATAATACAGATATCAAACTGATAGTCAAATTCAAAAGATGATAAAGATTTTACATTAATGATTAATTCAAATCTGAATTAAAAACTAAACTAAATTAAAACTTTTGTTTATTTAATTCATGATTAAAACTATGAAAATCTATAACTTTATTTGTAAATCACATGAATTTATATTTATGAATACAGAATAAACAATTCCTTTTCATAGAATCTAAAGTAACAATTAATAAAAATGCCAAACATTTCACTTAAATTTTATCTTTAAACCTTTTCAATCAGAATCACAGCCATAAATAAATAAACTATATTTTTATTTTCACCTACAAATCTTTTTCATAAAAACTACCTATTCAAACCAGCATCCCCTAAAAAAACAAATTTAATTTCTATGTATGATACATAAACAATTTTTTTTATAGAAGATGACAATTTTTGCTTTGAAAGTGACAATAATGAATCTTGCAAATAAAAGATGAAAATGGCCCTTAAAGGGAATTTATATCAGCATTCATTAATCAAAAAAGACAAAAACAGTCGCAGCCACTTACAGAGTAATCATACTTTAAAGACTTGAACATACTCCTTACATAAATCTCGTTAAATCTCATGATGTTTATAACATCTGTATGCACTATAGCAGACATATTAGAAACACTAGTTCGGAAGTTGTTTCAGCATTGGTACAAGCTACACTGAGTCGAACATTTTGTTAAATGGCCACTTATAACCCTATCAAATATTCACAAATTTGACAATGTGTTCATATCAACATTTTGTTTGTATACTTCACACATAATCAGTTTTTTTGTTAAATACGCCACTTTGAAAGTAATCGTACCGTAAGTTGTTCCATTACCTTGATGTTTTCCACATCTGTTAATATGCTTTTTACAACTTACAAACTCCTCATACCTTAAACCCAGGTCATACTTTGATGAAGATGACTTCACCATCTGTATGTTGTATCAAAATCATTTTTCTGTAAGCACCCTTTGAAAGGATGATATTTTTCGTACAGATAATATCGGTGATATTTTCAGCTGTTGCAACATCAGTTTCACGTCTTCACTAAATATGTCGCGTTTTTACAAATTCTCAGGGAAGTCATTCACAACTTTCCGGAACTACTTTTTGTACGTGTCTCTACGCAACCCATTCATAAAGGAAGTATGGGGAATCAATTACAGTTATCTCTACCTAAGAACTCTTCAAGCGATAACTTGTACATAGTTTACATGCTAGTTACCAGAATATTCGCAGGTCTGTTTCAATTTTGTACAACTACCTGGTCATTTTGATCCTCTTAAAATAAACTGAGAGTTTACTGGTAAAGTTGATTTATGAATATGATACAACAAATTTTTTCCTAAGTTGAAAAAAGTTCAATTTAAGAAATGTTAATTTTCAAAAAAATCTAAATTTTCAATGTTATTAAAAATGGCAATAAAATAATTCCGTAAACATGCTCAAGGGAAAACATATTTTCAAGTCGACCTTAAAGTTACTCATAAAATATTGAATCTGAAAACTTTCAATCAATATTTCAATTTAATCTCAACCATAAAATACGCTGTAAAGAATCTTTTTAGAAAACTCTTTTTAAAATTTCATTTCTGGTTTAGAGGCTGGCTCGTGAAATGATGTAGTGGGAATATGATGGTCTTGTCACTTCTTGCAGTTGTGGATTCTTAACATCGCTAAGGAGAATAGGAAGTGGGGGGCGTACATGGGGTTTTTGACTTGAGGCATGATTTGGGGGGGGGGGGGGGGGAGAATTTTTTGGTAGGGGGATGGAATTGGGATGAGTTAAGATAGGCATGTACGTTTAAAAGGGGATGTGAAGTGATGCTTAGAGGATTGAGTTGGTGGGGGGGAGGGAGAGGTTGGAGATGTGAAAAGATTGGCATATTCATACAGGGAGAGGATTGTGATGTTGTTGGGTTTTTTGTTGGAGTGGGGGGAGGAGGGGAAGGGGTGGGAACTTTATTGGGGTTTGTTGGAGTGGGGGAAACTGACATTGATGGGGTTTTGTTGGATATAGATGAGCAGGCAATGAGACGTTCTCTTAAGGGAAGGGGGAAGGGGGACGAGGAAGGAGAAGGGGGAGGGTGAGGTGGAGGAGGGGTTGATCACTTGAGTGACAGCTATCTGGGCTGCAATCTGCACTTCAACCCTCAGAGAGCATTAACATTGTATCTTGTTTTGCTTGCAATTGGGTACGAAATAACAACTATCTATTGCTCTTTAACTAAGAATGTCTTTCCCATGAGGTAGCAAAACATTGTCTGCTGGTAGAGCAACATGATTTATAAGTGTTTGGCGCTCGTCCTTACACTGACAGTTTCTGTGGTGCCTTTTACTACTGCTAAGGTGAAATTTGTCTTTTACAGTTATAGGATGGACAAATAGGTCAGAAATACTTGAATATTTTAAAATCAGAGTGTGAATGAATAAACATCTGTCAAATCTATAAAAAACTATAATGTACAGATTATTTAATTGGTATTTAATTTGACATTTTAACTGTTGAATCAATAACTATAATATAACTATAACTATAATATAACTATAACTATAATATAACTATAACTATAATCAATAAAAAAATGGGTGTGTTTCATTCACATTAAGTTTAAATTGTAAAAATTGTATTTTGAGGAAGATAAGATTAAAAAATATTTCGACTAAATTTTTCACAAGCAACAACTTTTATCTTATAATAATCAACAAATATTTTGTTAACTATAGTTTGTAACCATCATGGTTTTAAAATGTTATTTGAGAATGCTTTAACATTTGCAAAATGACATAAACCGAAAATAGGCCTACTTAGTATGTTTTCGATGCAGAGAACGATTGTTCTCTTAAGAAAAGCAAGAATATCAATTATTTAGCACTGCTATCCTTTACCTTCTTAAAACAGGAATTTGTAATGGACAGAATTAAAAAAATATTTTACAAACAAATAAGGCTAGTAATTGATTTGGTTCGGTAACAAATGACAAATCATAAAGGAGCTCGAAATTGTCTCGGATTCACCTGTAAATAGGTTGTTGCCATGGAGATAACGACTTTTACCTGGGTCATTGTGATCATCATCGCCTGATTCTTTATTTAATTGATCTTTATTTGTTGACATCAAATTGATTAGAAAAGGATTCAAAATTACCTTAAGCTTTACAGGGATTTGACAAATTTGCTTTTTATTTGAAATATACCTTAAGGGATAAAAGAGTTAATTAATACTTTATTTGTATATAGATTTGTATTTGCTATTTATTTGCATCAATATAAAATTGATGAGAAAAGATTTAAAGGGGCAGTAGCACATTTTTTCACATTTTTATTTTTTCAAATTTTTACTGATAATTGTATGTTAATGCTAAATGTATTATTTTGATAGTGTCCAAAATCTCATTACACAAACCAATCATCCATAGTCAGAGAACAAATTATAAAGATTTTCAAAAAGTCCATCAGCGGCCATTTTGGTGTGAACACCTTTAATTCATTTTGTGAAAGAAAAAGGAATTGCCTGGCTGAAACTTACATTTTATATTTGATTTATTACTGCTTCATTTAGTTTAAATACATTGTCTTTCAATTGGAAATATTTATCTTAATTTTCCTCAAATCACCTTATATTTAAAAAAAACGTCCTACTGCCCCTTTAAAGGTTAAAGTACGAATTACATATACTCCCAAGGGCCTTGATACATAAGATTTCTCATTTTTCACCACAGGTCCTATTCTGAGATAATAGCAACAACACAATGATCTATTGGACTGGTTTAAGGATAAGTCAGAATTCTCCTCAGGGGATTGAGCACTTTATTTTGCTCGTCAGTTACGATCATCATTGTTATATCATGGAATAACAGAATGGACACGATGTGTCATTGAGATAGTTAACACACAGCCTTGGATACCCACTAGGGAATATAGAGGAATATTTCACACTTGTCGTTATAATTGGTCATATCCTTACCAAGATGATCTATCGCATGCCTCGCTCAGTTCTACTACACTGTAAATGGATACACAATATGTATCACTGACAAACTCTCAATTTTCTTCACTGTGAATGGATACACAATATGTATTGTTGACGAACACTCAATTTACTTCACTGTAAATGGATACACAATATGTATTGTTGACGAACACTCTCAAAGGAGTTTCAGAGGAAGAGCTGTCAGTGTATATTAGCTCGTGTGTCATAATCACTTTATGGTCATTGACTGTCTATTGGCTTTGGTTAGTTTTGACTCATGCCTGTGTATCAAACAAGAGCCTTTGATAAAGTCTAGCTCCTCCTTCAGCAAGTCTAGATTTGACTACATGTACACATACTTTACAAAACCTAAAGAAGCCTAATTTTAGTCTATCTTTTGGTTTATTTTATAACAGTTTAAAATCTCTATTTTATTCATAGACTGAATTTTAGAGGAAGAGAGGTATATGAGCTCATGTAATGCAATTGTGTAGCTGTTACTTGAGACATGCTTGATATGTGGTATTTTGTGCAACATAAACAAGGGGATCTTCATTGTTTATCTATATACTCCTAAAGGAGTTGAGATACATATTTGTATATAAGCTCATGTATCGTAATCTCATAATGATAAGTTATTTGAGACAATTTCTTGCTTGATATGTGGCATGCTCTAGTTTATTGTTGTACAGCATATACAAGCTGATATCCATTGTTAACAAACACTCCTTAGGGACTTGAGAGACATACATATGATGTACATAAGCCCTTGTATCACTTAATGATCATTTACTTGTGACTTCTTGCTTGATAGTTGCAAACTATGTTCATTCTACATTACTATATAGAGGTGATATTCATCGTTGATCTACTCTCCTAAGGGAGTTGAGCAGTAGATAAGCCCTTTTATCTTTATCACTTAATGATCATTTACTTGTGACTTCTTGCTTGATAGTTGCAAAAATGATCATTTACTTGTGATTTCTTGCTTGATAGTTGCAAACTATGATTCGTTCTAAATTATTATATAAAGGTGATATTCATCGTTGATCTACACTCCTAAGGGAGTAGAGCAGTAGAGACACTTGAGATGACACTGTATTTGGTTGAGTGATGGGCTGGCTATTATTTGTGGACTCCTCTATATAATGGACCGACTGTTTGCCAATATTCCCAAAGGTGTTGAAATCATTTGATGTTGTTTTAGACCCTTGCCATAATGACACAAGCTACCTCTACCCTCAACCAGCTTAATACATACTGACGGCCTATAACTCTTTACTTGATTGAATGCTGAAATTTCGGGTTGTGGAATAATATTGAAAATTTAAGGGAAATCTTTTGAATCACTGAATAAGAATCAAGTTATTATCAAAGTCATGTTTATCTAGACCATGATGTCATCAACAATACGGACAATCATTATGGATAAACAACTTCTTTATTCTGTGTAAGTGACGTTTTGACAGATTCTTATGTCGCTGTCAAGCATCACTTGCTTGACATCACTTGCTTGACATCACTTGCTTGACAACGACAGTGGAATCTAAAAAGGCGCTTCCTCAGAATAAAGAAGTTGTTCATCCATAATAATTGTCCTTATTGTTCATCAAACCAACTTCTAGAATGCCAATCAAAGAAGTCATTATGTCATCAAAAGAAAGCATATTGGGCACAATGTACAACTTTTCAGGATGGTTTGTTGTACCAGTTTTTACAGCTTTAACCCTTTCAACACTACAGGACTGAAACCAGGCCTATAAATGTATTTGTGTCTGGAATTTAGAGGTTAAAGGGCAAGGTTGCAATGAAGAGGAGAAAGCCTCAAACACTAAAATGTATATGCATTGAAATGAAACCTGCGTGTAGTGGCTTGATAGACAAATCATACAGATTTCAAAGTGCGCTCTTTTTTATCAAATTTTCAATTCTAAATCGACAAAAATTTTACTTGCAGTCACACTATTCAACTTGGTTGTGTTTTGATCATATACATATTTGTGTAATTGTCCCAGTAAATTTGTTTCCACAGTAAAAATAATGATAGGAATGTCCCTTTAAAGGGGCAGTAGCACATGTTTGATAATTTTATATTTTAAAATTTTCACTGATAATTGTAAGTTAATGATAAATGTATTACTTGATAGTGTCAAAAATCTCATAACACAAACCAATTATCCATAGTCAGAGGACAAAGTATGAAGATTCACCTAAAATCCATTGGCGGCCATTTTTTGTGAACACCTTTAATTCATTTTGTGTAAGAAAAAGGAATCGCATGGCTAAACTTTACGTTATATATTTCAATTATTACTGCTGCATTTAGTTTAAATACATTTTCTTTCAATTGAAACCAATAATTTTCATTTTCATGACATCACCTTATATTCCCCCGAAAAACGTGCTACTGCCCCTTTAATGGTCAAGTGACACTGCACTAATAACTCATTAAGGTCAACTCAGATAAATGTTATTAGCGTTAAGTACTACAACCTAATTACCAGAAAACTAATCTGGCAGGCATATATACTATTTACATGCCAATGACTCATTAGGTCGTCTCAAATTAAGAATTAAAGGGGCAGTAGCACGTTTTTTGATAATTTTATATTTCAAATATTTCACTGATAATTGTAAGTAAATGCTAATGTATTATTTTGACAGTGTCAAAAATCTGATTACACAAGCCAATCATCCATTTAGTCTCTCAGGACAAAGTATGAAGATTCACTTAAAATCCATTTTATGTGAACACCTTTAATTCATTTTGTGTAAGAAAAAGGAATCGCATGGCTAAACTTTACGTTATATTTGAATTACACTGCTTCATTTAGTTTAAATACATTGTCTTTCAATTGGAACCATTAATTTTAATTTTCCTGACATCACCTTATATTCCCCCTAAAAATGTGATACTGCCCCTTTAAGGATTATAATATAGGTGAAAGTATTTCATGTACAGTAATTTTCAATCAAACCACAAGGAAGAAGTCAACAGAGTACTTCTCCTAATGTCATTTTGTGTAATTAGTTTTCAGGTTATTAGTATCTAGATGTGGTGTCACTTACAAAATTGACACGCTATGATATCTGTGAAGACTGATATATCATGGAGTTAATTGTCAAAGACAGTGAAGTCACGTTTTTAACTAATAGATTGATGTCTCAATGATATTGACATGACATAGGTATAAAATTGTTAGTCTTCATTAGAAGGTCTTAAATTATAAAGACTGATACTTTTCAGAGTAAATACTGTTAAGTTGAAATCTGCTTCACACGGCAGAATAAATAATTTACCTCATAGCATGTATAATTAAGTATAGCCATGTATTCAAATTCAGAGAGAAAGTAACCCAATGGCTATTGAAAGTGTATATTGCAACTCAGCAAATCAACTTTGACTTGTATCAAAATATCTTGGTCTCTTCCGTAACTTACCGGTAAATATATAATTTCAAATAATTTCAGTGTATCAAAATATTCAGGTCTCTTATGTTACATATGTATCTTATTTCTAATTTGACCAGTATCAAAATATCTAGGTCTCTTCCGTAACTTGAGTATATAATTTCAAATATTACCAGTGTATCAGAATATTTAGGTCTCTACTGTAATATATGTATCTTATTTCTAATTTGACCAGTGTATCAAAATATCTAGGTCTCTCCTTTTACTAGTATATACAATTTTAAACTTGGCCAGTATCAACATATCTAAGCCCTTCTATAACTAGTATATACAATTTCCAATTTGACCAGTATCAAATTTTTTAGGTCTCTACTGTAATATGAGTATCTTATTTCTAATTTGACCAGTGTATCAAAATATCTAGGTCTCTCCTTTTACTAGTATGTACAATTTTAAACTTGGCCAGTATCAAAATATCTAAGCCCTTCTATAACTAGTATATACAATTTCCAATTTGACCAGTATCAACAATTTTAGGTCTTTACTGTAACATGTGTATTTAATATCAAGCAAACTAGGTTTCCATGAAAACTCGGCATCTAAATATCAAGCAAACAAGGTCTTTAAGAATCGTGTGTATCAAAATATCAGGTAAACTCTGTCGCTATGAAATCAATGCCACACGCAGGAAGAGTTTGTATGAGGCTTATAGAGAGAGCTGACATGAAGAGTGAAATTAGCGAGCTATTGACGTCGTAAAGTTGACACGAGCACGCAGATAAGTAAATGCATTGACATGGCCGCAGAAAACTACGGAGGAATGATGAGAATGAAAGATTGGAGACAGTTTGGCTTTCCAGGTCATCAGAACAAAAATCATTAAAGTCTTAACAATAGAAAAACTGATTGCCATTATGCTTAATTTCGACCCTGTTAGGTCAAAACGTCAAAAAAGCTGAAATGATCATTGAAAATATAATGACGAAGAATGGTGGTGTTATTAGTTAAAAATTTTGTTCTGTCATTTGGGCAAAACATGCTTGTATCAACGCCCACACAAATTTAATCTGATTAAACATGTTAGAAGATCTGTTTAGTGACATGAGATGGCTTTGAGATACACTGGTCACATTCGGATATTTTTGACTTATGTCGATAAACAGTTAAAGGATTTCTAGAGTTTATCTTTAAAAATGTTTTAAAATGACACACTTATTTGATGAAATAAATGTTTAAAAATTTAAATTTTGGAGTAAAGGATTTTTTAAAAATGAAATGCTTGAAAATGTAAAATGTTAGACAATAAATCATTGCTTTTGAGAAGCCACTCAAACTTGTGTCTTAGTGTTGAAAGATATAGGTCATTCAACTTTCAAGCAAAGCTATTAAAAGCAAATATTATTACAACTGCAAAAACGATTATGTGACAGATATGTGGAAACATAATCTCCACTTGCCCCTGATAAACTTCCCCCCTCCCTCCTTTTATCCCCATCCCCATCCTCTCCCTCCTTTTATCCTCACCCCCCATCCTCTACTCCCCATCCCCACCCCAAATCCCCAATTGCCCTTACATCTTATCCTTTTCATATTTCCCATGATATTGAACGTCACTCCAGTGCAATGATCCAATATTGGATAAAAATGCATTATCAGGGCTCAAGATGATAAACTCTAAGCCCCTGCTATGTCTATATATCATCTCTAAGAAGTCAGGATGCAGCTGTTGAAAGCAACATGTCTTGGACTCTCTAGGGATATCACATGCTTGTTGAAATGTTGCTTTACATGATCCTAACCTTAGATGTCTGTTCGTCCACCCTTCCGCTAAACGAAATGTCTGTTCATGATCATTCATGTGATTCCAATGTGCTCTTACACTTTTACAAATCTTTTATTCTTTGCCATTCATTCACTTCTTCTTTATCATTATATCCATTCATTGTATCAACTAATGGAATTTTAAGTTCATGATCATTCATTTGATTACAATTAGTTGTTTCACTTTAACCCATCTTTCATTCTTTGCTATTCATTCACTCCTTTATCAACCTTTCCATTCATTATATCAACTTACAGAATTTTAGTTCATGATCATTAATTCAATTCCAATGTCTGCTATAACACTTTCACCCATCTTTCATTCTTTGCTATCGTTCACTCCTTATCAATCATTTATTCATTATTTCAACCAACAAAATGTTAGTTCATGAACATTCATGCAATTCCAATGTGACATGTCATTGAAAAATTCCTGACCATAATTGAGGAAGAAAGTCTGCAACCACCTTGTACGTACTTAACACAATGAACCCTATCAACATTGTCTTAAGTTATAAACTATTAAAAAAACCATAGCATTGAATGAGGGACTTATTGTTTAACCCCGCTTGGGCAATATTTCAGCCATTAACGTTTTGCACATATTGAAAATCTACTAGGTATAGAACAAATTTTATTAGACAAAAATCAAGACTCAAACCCATGCTCCGATTTCACAAGTAATCTGTCCTATAAGCAATATGAAAGTATTGATTCAAAGATTTTATGGAAAGAAGTTCTAAAATGGCTTAACAGAACAAATAATTGACAATAAATGGGGTCTTTTTTAATAAA
Organism: Steromphala cineraria; assembly: GCA_916613615.1. Lineage (NCBI taxonomy): Eukaryota > Metazoa > Mollusca > Gastropoda > Trochida > Trochidae > Steromphala > Steromphala cineraria. The sequence continues at coordinate 21,237,184 of OU744723.1, read as the reverse complement.
AAACCAACCTAAGGGCAAAAGAGATTCAATATTGACCTAAATGCAATAGTACAGAGTGCCTAAAAGTCACTCAAAAATACTTTTTTAAGAAGTAATGTAATTTCAATCTAAATACAGTTATCTACTCAAGTTACTTCAACTACTCCACTTAGCGAATTGTCCTCTGTCTAAATTCTCTTCCCTGTCCCCGATTGGCCAATCTCATTCTAAAAATTTGATCCCTTTTTTATTTCCTGTCGATTTAAGTCCGCTTAAGGAGTCGTTATTAGTCAAGGGTCAATAGCTTAATGTAAAGGCAATTTCACATTTTGTCATGTATTGGAACTTAACATGCTTTAATTTTTTCGTTTTACAAAATGTATATTTGGGTTTCCAAGATGATCATTAGAAAGACAATGTTACAAAAATAGCAAGCCATTTGCTTGGTAAAATGTCTTCTTAAGTAGATTTTTGAAATGACAATAGACATGCTGAATAAATAACTATTAGCATACTTAAAGAGGCCATTTTACAATTGCATATGACCAGAAATCTATTTGAAGAAAATATCCATGTTTAATATGACATCTTTCAACCACTTGCAAACTTTTGTATAATGAATTCATGATCTTTTATCAATTATTACCTCAAAATAAAAAACAAATTGTCTACCATTTTTAAATGGACAGAATCTTCGAGGCATTTACATATTCAAAAGTTTCATATTTGTAGTAAATGAATTCAGGAAAATTATTTTCTTTAATTTCTTCAAGCCATATTTCTTATAAAAGATCCTAAAATCTTAACACTTAATAAGACATATGCAGTATCAAGAATATACTTCAAAATCCAAAAACATTTAACATTTGCTTACGACAACTTTCAGCCAACCAAGCAATCATAGCTCAACTTTCTAAAATTCAATTTCATAAAATTCTCCTCCCACTCATTAAAAAAAAACTACCACATCCGAAAATTTTCAATTATGGCAACAACTCAAATATTACATTCCATCCCAAAGGTCACGATTTGTAATCAAAACAACTAAAGCAATTGTTTAAAGGGACCTTTACAAAAGGGGGAATAAGGTCTTTACATTCCGAACAATTCCCTACGGACCATGCAAACTAATACAACCTCTCTTCGTTTTATCTGGGAGGGCAAAATACGATTGAGTTCTACAAGTAACCCAATTTCGCCTCCTAAAAGAAACGATTGAGTTTCGGAGACTATTTTTCAGTGTCACTGAACATTGTTTTTACTTTGGTTTGGGTCAGCCAAGGAGAGATTCTTACTCCCCTTTGGTTTTAAAACCATGGCAACGGTTTATTGGTTAATGTCAAGACAGAAATTAGGTACTTTTATTCATGTAATTGCACGAAAGTTGTAGTCGGAATAAAAGGGATTAACTTCTAACTAAGCAGTCTCTCATGATTTAGACGACATCATTCTTGTTTCTTTTCTTTAATGAAATAAACTTTTAACCTTGAAGAACTTTCTTCAGACAAGGCTCTTTACTGTTGATACCGTATTTGCTCAGCTAAACATGGATTCCATAAATCTGATTCAATTCCGTAGTTATGAGAAATTTGAACTCCAGTGTCTAGATTTACAAAGTCCTGCAAGTACTGCAAAACTGGAAACCTTTATCAACATTATGACTACCTTTATGCTAAGATAGTTTTGAAAGTGGGGCCTTAAGGTGGAGCCCTTTAAATATAAAGCTTGGACTGTGATTTTTTCAAACATTTATAAGAAAAATAGATTTTCTAGGAGAAATTAATTTTCCCCTTATTTTAAAAGATTAATTTCATTTTCTGTATTTGATAAGACTATAATTCAAAAGAATTAAGTTTTCAGAGACAGTGGTTGTCAATCTGAAGACTAGTCCAAGGGCAAGCAAGTTTAGATATTGGAGAAAAAATAATCATTTAATAGATGATATAAATAAATTTGATAATTTGATAATTGTTTAGTGATTTTTTTTCAGATTCAGTGGTATTCAGACTGAAAACTAGTTTATTAGCACTCAAAATGCGTTGATAATCATCCATAGGGTTCCGCTCGAATATCAGTCAGTATATCAGGTATCGGGACTAATCAGTATATCAGACAAAGATTTGTCTTCTTGTAACGCCTGTCAGTCACGAGAGATAGAGCACTGCTTAACCGTAGGAAGCGTTGGAACAGTGAATTGCTTCATTCAGCAATGCAGAGGAACTCTTCTAGCTCATCCCTTTCTTATTTACAAGTTCTTGTTCTTTTTGTCACTTGTCTTGATGTACATGCATGTTCTTGTTCTTTTTGTCACTTGTCACTTGTCACACAGATAAAACACTGTTTATCTGTTGGAAGCATTGGAACAGTGAGTTGGCTTCATTCAACAATGTTAACTTCTGGCAATGCATTGCGGTGAAACCTGCAAACATCGGCTGGAACTAGTGAACCAAGGCTGGTTCTGCGCTGAAATTCAGTTTAGCATTGCACCCAAACCTGACTACATGAAGAACAGTTCTCTACTGCAGACAAAGTTGCCGAGCTCCTGGCGGGATTCAAACCACGAACCACTTGATCCGTCACCAAATGCGCTAACCATTGTGCTATCTTGCCCCTAGTCCTGCTTCATGACTGTGTATTAAAAAGGAGCCTTTTATATAGTCTAGATCCTATTTCTGCAAGTCTAGATTGACTGAATAAAAGCCCCGAGAAATAAAATAACATAAATGAAGGTACAGTAATTATTTAAATTATTTCATAGACTAAATTTTAGTCTATCTTGCCTCCTATGGGCCAGAAAACAGGCTCTTACGACGTCACCTGATTGTAAGTGTGCCATGCTTCCCATTTCTTTGAAAAGAGAGAGTAAGGTTTAACATGCTGCCAGTTTTAATTTTATGGAGTCATGAAAACTCATGAATACTTTCTCTCTGAAGATCTTGCTTTCATAACATCAAAACACATAAAGGTCTATCCATATGCTGTCTAAAATCTTTGTTTTATCATCGTCAGACAATAATGCCTCATTTCACAAGCCCTTAAATCCCCAAGATTCACCCTTCATGCTGAAATCAATCACTGACATAAAATCTTCTGTCTGACAGTTAAAAAATTCAAATTTGTAATCTCCTATTTCAAAAAAGCTATTTTTAAGAATTGACATTTTTCATCCAAGTCAAGCTGGTCCGGATTTGCAGTGCTAACTAGCTGTGGCATGTAGCTGAACAAATGGAAGATATTTCCCCTATTACAGCTGGGAAGACGCTTCGCCGCACATCATAAAATATCACTGAGAAATGAAACTGTCCATCCGTGAATACAATACACATAACCCTTTGGCTTGCAAGTCGGAAGCAGTATCATGAAACAATCATAGAATTTTGTCATGTTGGATTTCTTTTTGAACCAGTAGAAATTTTAAATTTTGAAAAATAAATTAAAACTTACAGGTATTATATACATGTACATAATCAAAATTTTTTTAGATCAAAGTAATGTTATGATAATGAAAAAGATGATCATAAAAGTTGTAAAGTTAAAAAACATAACAGCAAGAAATAAAGAACTTTTTCTGTATGCAAAGAATATTATGAGCAAAGGTTCAATCTATAAAACCAAATCACCTTCCAACATCCCATTCTTAAGGGTAAATAATTTCGAAAATTATTGAGCCAATCAGTACTTCTATTTAGAAAGAGTTTCCATGTAATCAGTATTTCATGTTTGTAAACATTCAGACAAAACGTTCCATTACTATATATTGATCTATCAAATTTGCCCCATTTAGGGTTAATATTAGTTTTCATTGTGCGGCCTTGCATGAAATGAACATGCACAAGAACTCCAATTGAAGTGGCTTTTACTAAATGATGTCGAAAATTTATAGAAAAAAGAAAAAGTAATTTTGTAAATAAAAAATAAATACTTTACAATCCTTACATTACACATATGAATATCAAATATCATTTTTGTCCCATTTGGGTTAATGCTAGGTAATTTTGAATATAAAAAATAAATAATTTACAATCCTTACATAACACATATGAATACCAAATATCATTTTTGCCCCATTTGGATTAATGCTTGTTATCTTGTGCGACCAAGCACACAATTGACATGCATAAGGCGTTTGAACTGGGTCAACTCTTAATGTGATACATCAAATAGAATTTTCACAAACTCGAAAAAATAAAGCATTTTGTTGATAATCCTTACAAAAGAAAGAAAAGCAAAGTAATTTCAGTAGTGATAATGTCAACGGAAACAACTTTAAGATCTGAGCTGCAGTTCAGTCAAGTAAGGAGATTCTCCATAATGTCACTATTGTTGTTTTTTATTCATCCAAAGATCGTTTAAAGGATTAATAAATAATTAATTACAGTTGTGACCTTTTGTTCAACAGGTTTTCTTCATGATTACATTGGAATTCTAATAAGAGAAGCATTAAACAGCTGAGTGAAAGTCAGGCATTTGTTAATTCATATCTAAGAATTTAATCATTCAGAATTCAGAATATATAACTTGCTTTTTATTGGACTCATCATAATCTCTTACTCTTTGAAAATAAGAATTCTCTGTAGAAAAGAACCTGTCCAAATTTAATGATAAGTCAGAACAATTACTATGAACTGTTAAACTTAAATCCCTAGCCTGAATAAAAATACAATTATTTTTAGGTCATCCATTGTTACAATATTAAATAACGAATCATGTTTACTAAAAAAAACACCAACTCCTCAATTTCTCCAATTTCATATCTTTCAACCTTACAGAATACACATTAACAGAAAACCTTAGACAAAATATCCTGAAACATCTAAATCTCAAATCCTCACTGATAAAACAATTTTTTTATATTTATCTTCGATCTCTCCCTGTCCAAATTGAACATCCATAGAGCATTCACCAAAGGTCATCAATTCCTCCCCCCTGAAGAGCTATCGAATCTGCTTGCAGGATACAGGCGAGAATTTGATGGGATAACATCATGAATATTTTACAAGATAGAGATAGTTGTATAGACGACAGTATATACTCGCCACTGATGCTATTTCCCTAAAGACTAATTCTTCATCAACAAGGCAGTTCCTGCCGGCCTTACGACCTCTCTAACTCGACCTTTGACTTCTATGACAAACCTGGACCTCGAGTTAAATGCTCATTCGATTTTATGAATAAAGATCTTCTTGTAAATATGTGTAATTAAGATGAGGCTAACAATGATGACGAATATTGGTTGTTTGGTCGTTACCAACGCCTTCTGGTATTGCGAAAGTGTGTCCAATTAGCTGTGTTTCCATAATCCAATAAAATGAAGGTCAGTGGCGAGATAATCCAATAGTTCTTACTCGTGTTTTCACAAATGTCAATTATTGAACAGCTAACTGGAAGCTAGTATGCTTTCAGAAAGATCACTCTAACATGTGATACTGATCTAAACATTGTTACGAAAGACAATACAATAGCTAATTTCTGAAATTGTTGTGAAATCTAATGTGGAAGTGTTAAGCATATAGGGTTGTAATCAGAATGTTGTTATTATCAAAGGCAAAATTAGAAATTTGTTTGGGGGTAAATTTTTTATTTTAGTTCTATGGTCACATTGCTCTCTGCCTTAAATGTCCAATAAAATGTTCACTAGAGAATATCTGTATCACTTCATATATATAATCATCATCAATCAATCATCAAAAGCGGAAGCGATTGTGAAACTTTGGTCAACTTATACTTCAGACAGTATTGCATATCCTCGTCCAAACAAGGGTCAAGTACATGGACAAAGGTCAAGACACCGGGTGTGGTCGGGATCTAGTTCTCTGAAAGGTTCCTGGCTGGTACGTTCCACCAAGACAATGTGAAGAAGAATCCTGAATTGTTTATCTGCATGGTTCTGATCTACACCATGTGCTTACAATTCTATCTCCATTCACTTGTAGAAGGGTATCTCGTCTTAACCCTTAACCAAGGGATCTCAAATATACTGAAAGGTTCCTGGCTGGTATGTTCCTGGTACAACACCAAGACAATGTGAAGAAGAATCCTGAATTGTTTATCTGCATGGTTCTGATCTAGACCATGTGCTTACAATTCTCTCTCCATTCATTTGTAGGAGAGTTTCTTGTCTTAACCCTTTACCAAGGGATCACAAACATACTGAAAGGTTCTTGGCTGGTATGTTCCTTGTATAACAATGTAGAGAGGAATCCTGATTTGTGTGCTTTTGTGTGCTTTCTACACAATGTGCCTACAATTAACCCTTACCGGGGGATCTTAAACTTACATGATGCTTAAGATATCATTCACTTTTGCGAGGTTATCTTCTTTAAATCCAAAGCAAGAAGAATCTATTAGGCACAGATTCTGGAATCTTTCTTCTTTACTGTAAGTCTTTCACATAAAGGCAAAATAAGTTATGATTCTGATTGACTATTTTACAGATATTCAAACATTGTCAACAAAGGGATTAACCTCCAATTTGTGACCAAGGATATTCTGCTTAGCAGGTATAGGGTTAAGTGTAATCAACTAAATTGCACTGTACAGCCTTGAAACTCATGCCATTGTCTGTCTGTCTGCAAGCCACACTAGGTATGATATGTTTGGATTAATGAGACCAAGGCAAGCTGCTTACATGTTGTAATACACAACCTATAAGTTGCAATCGATCATATCATTACCGACAGTGGATCATAATTCAGCCTTGGAATTACTATCTCAACTAATCATCTTCTACTGATGATATAAGATTTTCATTTCCCATACTTCCAGACTGCAAACGATATAGCAGAAAACTGTAATTTTCATTTACATATTAATATTTGTATATCTATTTACATATTTATCCCATTTGCTGTTCTGATTTCTATTATTAATAAAAATGATATTTTTCAAACTATTAGGAACCACAAATTTATTTGATTAATGTTTTTGGTTTGTAATTGTATATTTATGTATGTAATTGTGGAGGAAGAATCAATTTATTACTCGATTACTTATTACTCCTAATATAGTCTACCTTTAACAAAAATTAAAAACAGCTTGTCTTGTGACTTGCATGATTATTCTCTACATAAAACTTTTCATAAATCTCACAGATTCCAATTATCCACTAAAAATGACCTTTGAATACCTACATTTGCAGTCAGACATCAGAAACCGTCAGCGCTTACCATTATAAGACAATCCTTGTCTCTTGACATACAGGTATTGTCTCCAAATGAAACTCTTCTTCAAATCTCAAAATAAATAATAATTATCAACCAAAGGAGATTCAACATCCAACAAGGACCTTTGAAAAACCTACATTTGCAGTCAGACATCAGAAACCGTCGGCGCTTACCATTTTCAAACTTGCTCGTCTCTTGACATAGAAGTATTATTTCTATTTTTAACTCATATAAATCTCAACATAAATTCCCATCATCATCTTAAAATCTTCAACTTCCAACAAGAATGACCTTTTAAAAAAACCTACATTTGCAGTCAGATATCAGAAACCATCGGCGCTAACCACTCTCAGACTTCTGACATGCAGCTATTGTTAACACTTAGAGCACTTGAAAGGTCAAATCTCTCTATAACACCCTTCATGTGTAGCGTAGGCTGCTATTGAATTATCTCTGCAACTGACACTGCATCATCTGCCTTGCTCGACACTGATTCTCCATATAGATTTTTTTACACCAAGCCTTTGCTTGCCTTGAAATTTGTCTTTTTTTGCACTAGATTACATATCTGATTACTGACAATGACATGTGACACAAAGTCATGTGCATAAATTATTTCAAAACTATCAGTGAAGTTCAACACTCTTGGTGAAGGTTTCAGGATGGATCGGTTACCCTCTCACTAATATGTTCAATGTACTAAGGCATTTCTTGCATTTTAACTGTTTTAAGTCAAATTGGAATATTTCATCATTACTTATCATTGCCGTTATTTCAGACAATTAAATTAGTTCAGAAAATATTGAATTCTAGACCAGACGAGGCACAAATTGCAATTTCACATCAAAATGGATATTCTTAAAACAGTATCAATAATTATATATTATAGATACATCAATCATATTAAGTATTAAAAGAAATATGAATGGAATTAGTGCTTGGAAATCTAAATGGTACTTAGTGCCCCTCACTAATGATGATATGTTTTCATAATAAGCATATCTTTTCATACCTATATATTCTCCCCCAATATGTAAGCATCTTCCTCCATGTAAGCAAGCAGTGCAATGTTGCCTCAGCATACTCTACTGTAGACGAGACAGCCACTGGAACCTCTCTAGATATGTCAGAGTATCGGCACATGCCACAGACAGTTCTTCAGGTTTGTTTTAACATATCCTCGATAACAAAACGGCATGTTAACCAACAAAATCATCTTCTGTGAGTTCTTGAAGTTTGTTTTAAACACAATCTTGCTTGCAAAAAAGCATCATTACATAAAACCAAGTATTTGAAGACACAAGCTGTGTTGAAACATTGCATACAATTAATAAAGAAGTTGTTATCAATATATTTCTCTTCCTTATTGTCATTTCAGCTAAGAAATGTTTTGACCAATGTCCATACAGCATGATAGAATGTTCTATATGATTATTGCTAAAAGGTAACAGATGCGAATCCATGGAATACTTTTGACGTAGAACAGCTCTTGACAAAGCCTATGAGCTGTGTTGAAATGTTGCATACCATTAAAAAAGAATTTGATGACATATATTCCCATTCAAACTACTAAAATACCTCTCATTTGACAACTGTCCATATGGTATGATAAAGTGGTACATTAATATTCCTATATAGTTACAGAAGCTAAGTGACGAAATACTTTGACGAAGAATAGCTTTTGACATAGCATATGGGCTGTGTTGAGACATTGCATTCCTAAAATGATAAGTTAACAACTTCTAAAAATGCCTCTCAAAGAAGTTTTTTGACCAATTGTCCATACTGTATTTACAACATGATAAAGTGCTATATGAATATTCCTGTAAAGTCACAGAAGCTAAGTGACGAAATACTTTGACGAAGAATAGCTTTTGACATAGCATATGGGCTGTGTTGAGACATTGCATTCCTAAAATGATAAGTTAACAACTTCCAAAAATGCCTCTCAAAGAAGTTTTTTGACCAAGTGTCCGTACAACATGATAGTGCTCTACATGAATATTCCTATATATATTCCTATATAGTCATATATATATTCCTATAAGGTCACAGAAGCTAAGTGCAGAATACTTTTGACGAAGAATAGCTTTTGACATCGAATAGTCTAGCCGTCCAGCAACAATCTTTCATCTGCCGAACGTCCATTCCTGCTTGCCATATTGGCGCGTTCTTCAAGAACGCTGACAGGTCGTTCTTTGATCTTGCTCCTCGGTTGACAGGAGTCTGACGGCGATGATACAGGGAATACAGTAGCCAAACAAAAAACTGTCTCTTTCTCTATGCCAATGTCAAAATGTTCCAAAAATTGATGGAGAAACTGGCAAAATGACATGGTTTTGGTTGTTACATAAGTTATTTCCTATATAGTACTGAATGATAATGTTTCTGGTGAATATATGTCCGAACATTTAATTTACTTTATGGAATGACATTTATTATTTCAAAAAGTAAGTAAATTTGATATATTTGTTTATGTTGACATGATATTAGAGCTTGATGGAAATATTAAATAAGCCTGAAACATTGGTTAGAAACAGTTTTTGAATGATACCTATTACCAGAAATTGAATGCTTTTTGAATATGTGTTTAATACAAGGCCTCATATTGATGTCAAATTTAAAATTTTGTTTGTTAAGAAACAGTGTCATTCAATTTATGATTGGCAATTGATGCTGCCTATTGAAATGCATTGCTTTTTCAAATATTGATAATGTGGAAAGGGCGGATAATAATTAGTTTCTGTGAGAAAATGGCCAAAAGCCAATATATATTCAACACAGGCTATAAAGATATGAAACACAGACCTGTTTAGAAAAAACAAAAGATTGAATATCCATATATGATAAACATGGACAAATGGACATAAAGCTTCCATTTAATACTATTTTAAATAAACAAGTTAACGATGTTATGTAAAACAAGCAAAACCACAAATAAATGTAGTTATACATGTCAACCCATCCGAACCCAAAAATTATTTTCTCTAAGTAAGTCCACCCCTTTCAACATCCCCAGCATCCCTTCCCCTCTTGCACCCCCCCCCCCCCCCCCCCCTCCCAAGAAGGGGAAAGAACTTCACAAAACCAGACTCTGAAGCACAATAGAGCCGGCTCATTATGATAGATGCACAGGTCTAATCACCTCAACCCCTCCATGTTAGATACAGCGAATGTAAACACTGTAGCGAGAAAATTAATATTTACTTTACGCTGATGGACAGGTGTTGACATACACACCGCTGGTGTCAGCGGCTTGACCTACTTGCATATTCAACTGGTAGGCAAAAGTGTGCATCATTATGGTTACTAACATTTGGCTTAGTAAAATTCTATTTTTTATTCTTCTAAAAAAATCTGATCTGCATACCTAACTGCTGGGTAAAAAGCATGCAGCATTATTGATGTTTAAATTTTGCTTACCGGGTAGTAAAATTCAAATTTTAAATTATTTTTTTATCATTTTAACTCGAGTTGAGAAATCTTATCTACATATCTAACTTAGGTAAAAAGCATGCATCATTATTGATACTAAAATTTTGCTCACTAAAATTCAAAGTTTGATATTGTATTTTGTATGTGTGATAACTTAAAGAGTTGTGAAATCTTATTTACGTACCTACCGGTAACTGTGTTTATCATTATGGTTTCTCAAATCTGGCTTACAAAAATTCAAATTTAGATATTGTTTTTTGTGTGTGTGTGTTATCTATGTACCAAACTGATAGGCAAAAAGTGTGTTTCTCCTTATATTATGCTAATTACAAGCTTCTTGAAAAGAAAGAAAAAATAATTGAAACAAATTTAAAACAAATATTGTATTTGTCATTCAAAGCAAACTATAAACAGATCCTAAGCTGCACAATGTTTTCTCAAAGTAAACCATTTTATCAAAAAATTTAATTCTGTTGAAATCAATAAATCTACAAACGTTTCATCTCGAAATTTTTTGCATGAAAGTAATCAATTTAATTTTTTACAACAGTCCTTGAAAGAAGACAGTAATGCAACCTTTGAATATCTGTACAGTATCCCGAGCTGAACACATGCAAGTAAAACACATATGCTTTCTTTCAAAACTGCTTCCAGAACATACAGCTTCGCTAATACAAAGAGCTTTCATCACTGCTTGCCTCTGACATATACTCAGGAAGGATATTAAAGGGACAGAAGCATGACTAAGAACAATATTTTTTGAAAATAAAATTTTAGACAAAATATGATTCTGCCCCTTTAAAGATACAGTTCTATCATGGCCTGCTCGCCGCTAATGGCTGCAATATTGCCCAAGCAGCGCTAAACAATAACTCACTATCATGGCCTGCCATCTTAATTTTTCATGACAACATTTTACTTAAAAAGCATGAGACATTGGTTTCTGCAGAACAGAGGCTGATATATAATGAAGATAAGCAATCTACTATGAAAGGTAAAATAATCATGATAAGGACACTAGTATACTAAAGGCAGAAGTTTTGAAATATACACATTCTATTAAGTGTGAATGAGCCAAAGAGAGATTGAGGAGTTTTACAAGGTTGGTAGAACCAATACCCTGTATTCCCATCCCCACAATCAAGATTTACAGGGTAGAGAAGTTACAGTTGGGTACCATTCATTACTTAGAAATCATTGGTTTCTGTAACATCAATAATGAAATATCTATCATTAAATATGAAACCCTCATGCAAAGCATGTACTAGTATGTCAAAGGCATAACAGAAGTTCTGAAATATTCACATGATTCTGGAAGTCAGTTATGGATCCCTGAAGTTTTTAATTTTTGGCAGAACTGTTAAGCTCCCAATCCCATTCCCACCAGCAAGGTTGACAGAGTTTAGAAGTTACAGTTGGTTACAAATCGTTACTTAGAAAACATTAGACATTGGTATCTGTAGCACAGAGGTTAATAAATTATCTACTAAGAAAGGTTTAATAATCTTGCACAGAATGAAATAATATGTCAACGGCATAACAGAAAATCTGACATTAAATATCTGTGAATAAGTACGAGACAGATCAAGGAATTTTTAAATTTGGGCGAGAACTAATTCCCTGATATTCCAATCCCATACACCAAGGTTGACAGGGTAGGGAAGTAATAGTTGGGTGGTTTGTCTTGGGAGATATGCGGACTGACCAAGACACTCTTGAAATGAATTAATACTTGTCTCCGCTACCTTCCTTCCTCTCTAGAATCGCCTTCTTAGCAAGAGAATTGATGGATTCGAGAACATCCCTTACTTAGTCCAGAACAACTTCACCAGGATTCCTTGGATAAAAAACACATTAAATAAATAGTGTTAAGAAAATGGATAGGTTTTCACAAAGAGCACTGTTATTTATCTTCGGTGTAAGGATCAACTGTAGAGTAGGGCTTTATCAACCCCTTGCCCGGGCTTTATACTAAGCTTTGTTTATGGATGGTTTGGAGGACTTCGGCACACACAGGGTTAACTTCAATTTTTTCTTGAAAAATAAACTCTACACCTGCAGTACTTGATAAATTTAATTGAGCTTCCTGGCTTTCTTAGTAGGTAAAAGCCTTTACTAAAATGTTATTATTCAGCCATTACATTCTTAAACTCTTTCCAGGTATGTTTTGACTATTCCTTACAATTATATTTAATGACAATTATCAATATTTTAATATTTGAAAGTTAATGTACTGATGCGTGTAATACTTATCAAATAAATGCCATTCATTGCAAATTAAATTTCAACTAACTTTTTACTCAGAGGTAAAGGGATAAAAGCCTTTATTATGTGTTTTCATTTTACCATTGTATGTTATCCCTTACTTTACGAGCTTTCATTGTGAACATAAAATTTTGAGGATGTCTACAATTATCATTATTTAAGTATATAAAAGTTAATATACTGATGCCTGAAACTAAAATATTGAATAAATGCTTGACACCGCAGTGTTTGTTGATAGTGACTAAAAAAATCCATAAAATTATACCAAATAAATTATTCATAAAAATAAGTTGTACTTAATCGACATTATCCTCGTCATTGTGATTATATTAAAAGACTATCCCTGTTCCATCCTCTAGTGCATAAAGTTCTACACATTACAATTAGATAAATAACTTTATGAGTAATCAATATAAGTGTAATGACCCTTTCATTTCATTGTCATCTGGGGAATTCATAATGATAAATAGATGATTTAATCACAAAAGGCACGTAGAAAAAAAACTGATGTTTCCCAGAAGATAATACATCCAAAAAAATACTTAAATGTACATAAAATGTCGATTAAATCTAAGTCCTCTCGTAAAAACAAAGGCTTTTATTGGCAATTTGATGCGAGTCAAAATGTTGAAATTATCCGGTATTAGCTTACAGTTTGAATATATCAGACATTTTTAAAACTTGGAGATTTGAAATGACAAACTTGAAACTAAGTCAGTTCACAAAAGTCACGAAATAGATGCATTAATAGAAATCGATCACAAAATAAACATCAGATGTCGTTAGCAATAACTGTCTTTTAATACAACTTTCATTGCTTTAAATGAATATCAGACATTTATATAGAAAAATCGGATTGACGTAGCACACTTTCAATTTAAACCAGAATATATCACAAGAAATATCTATTTGTTAAAAATGATAATTTATATATTTTTGTGCAAGCATATAATATTTCTGCTACCTAAAACTTTCCTAACTGTAATCCGAGATATCAAAGTTATAAAAAGATATAAAATATGATTTTCTAGCCTCATAATGAAAACATATTAACTCCATGATAAAATGTTTAACTTGTAATTCCAGTTAGTTAATAGGCAGGGGGGCTACCCTAAATAATTTCAAACTATGTAGGTTTCCACTCGAAAGAGTAAGTATAAAAGGATAGGTACAATACAAGAGGGAAGGCACAGTCCTTATTGTGAAATGACAGGCCAATATAGACGCAGTAAACTCCACTGTATTCTATATTATTTACTGAACGACCCGGCCATAGTTCACCGCTTTCATTTGAGTACACAAGACCTCTCAATACACGATGAATACACTACCATAGAAAAGAACCAGTCTTACCTTTAAGTGGAAATAGCAAAATATGAACAAGAATGCTTTCTCTTGGTTTGCTATAGAAATTTGAAGTTTTGAAAGTCTGCACAAAGCTGCTCAACATATAAGTTTACGACAATCTACCGTATTCGTCGTATTAAGCGCCCTCTCCCTATAAGCGCTCCCCTAACGGTGCTTTCAACTCAAAAATCATTAAGCGCCCCCTCTCTTGGCATACCTAACATGACAAACCTATGAAATTTTACATAAAAAATGGTTTGAAGACTTGATTTCAGTCCTCCTCTTTAATCACGGTAATTGGATTTGCAACATTTCGATAAAAACTATATGCTGATCGATAACATCCAGACATTTTTATCATTTGACTGAATGATAAAGACATTTTAATAAGCGCCCACTCTTCTCAATTTTATAACCGCCCAGGAATACAGTATTCATGTTTCTGAATCATATGCATCAATATGAACAATTCATATTCTTAAATTTTGAAAAATTGTGGCGGTGGTTTTTTTTTAGCATATGACTGAAAATTCAATATTCATGCAGGCAACAAATTAACAAAGGCCCAATCAAAACAACTGGTAAATGAATCAGCTTATCAAACTTGCCAAATTTTGAAAAATTGTGGCGGTGTTTTTTTTTTAGCAAATTACCGAAAATTCAATATTCAGGTAACAAATTAACAAAGGCCTTATCAAAACAACTGGTAAATGAACCAGCTTATCAAACTTGCCATTGACAGATTTTTAGGGATATATGATTGATAAACAGTATAATACATCCAGAAAGGGGATATAAACAACACCCCCCCTCCCCTCATGCAAAGAAATCGATGTTACTATGTTATTAAACAGTTTGATACAACCATATTGGGTTTCAATTCAAATAACACACTCCCTACCAACCTCCCCCCCCCCTCCCATCGACACAAATTAACTTTGTTTTTTTTAATTTGATGAATCTCATGTTCATATCAATGTTATTTATATCATAACGCAAACATATTGATGGCCAATTGTCATGCAAATCCATTGGATTCTTGGAGTTGCAAAACAACCTTTAAAAAATTGTTTCAAAAGTCTGATCTAACAACGTAACTTAACTTGCCTGCAAAAACAACATTTTTTCGACCCTGACATTTTGATTGTGTAAAAAGTCACGACTTGCATACAAGAGAAATGTAAAAAAATATCCACATGCATTGTCAAAGCTTTTGACAATTAACCTTCTAACTCTTGTGTCAACATCTCTGCTCAATTCCCCATTTTTACAACAAACTGTAAATTGTGAGAGAATGTGGTTTGGAATCTGGAATATTTATTACATAGTGGTGCATATTTTCCCCTGATAGTCAATTTACAAGAACAATTTTTAACATTTGAAATAAATGAAAATGAAAATTATATCTTTATTCAAACATTTTCATATATCTTGTTACAAACTGCAAGTAAAATATGGTACAATTTTGCAATCTGTTACATTTGTCAAGATTGCAAAAAAATCGACAATTCATCCCCTTTAGGTACCATAGAGAAATTAATTCGTTCTGGTTATTATAATCGAGTCAAAACGGATAATTTTTGTGGAAACTAAATTCAAGAGGACGCAGTGATGCATTCTATTGTTTGTCAAATTGTTGAATCTAAAACAACTAAATGTCACCCTAACTAATATATATGACAATAAGTGTGTGATAATAATGTATAGGTATAAACAGGGAAGAATTCTTTAATTTTGTTCCCACAAAAACTACCCTGATAGGACTGTCCCTTTAAACATTGTTTACATGTCTATAACATTAACCCAAATTGTATATTTTGTTACTGGAAAGGCATTGGCCATGAAACTGCCTTGCTATTTGAAAATGTTGTAAAAAAATAAACTTTACTTTTCAATCAGTTCGTTTGGGGAATGTAAGAGAACTTTTAAACTTTTAAAACAAGTTAAACAAAACACAGTAGAGTGCTCCCCTGTAAATGCTAAATGTCAGAATGTCAGAAATATTTAATTAAACTAAAATCTGCATCCGATCATACACTGGGTATTTAAAGTATTAAACTTTTTAAAGTTTTTGAAAGATTCAAATGTAAAAAAAAGTCCTAAGAAATCCAAGTATAAACAGAGGAAATTAGAGCAAATGTATGGCATTTAACCTTTACTCTGCTTGAGCAAATAGGAAATGATTGAGAAGACGGAAACCCGAAGCTTTCAGAATTATTTCATAAAAGTTTTAATAATTCAGCATGCAAAATAATAAAATTGAGAAAGATTCACCAAAATGTTTTTTAAATCCAGAACATCGACAGCAGGCTTTTACTAAAATTAAACAGCAGTTTAAGAGTCATCATCTATGCATTTATAGAGATGCTTGAACAAAAACTTCATTCTAAGGGTTAACTAGCGACAAGCATTCTAAGGGTTACCCCTTTAACATTTGACAGTAAACCCATAAGCATTCAAAAGCTTAACCCACAACAACCATTCTAAGGGTTAACCTGCTAGAAGCATTCTAAGGGTTAAACAGTTATAAGCATTCAAAGAGTTAACCCTTTAACATTTTGAGAGAAAACCCATAAGCATTCCAAGGCTTAACCAACAAGAAGTAGTTCTAAGGGTTAACATTCAACAAGAATTCTTAGGGTTAACATTCAACAAGAATTCAAGAATTCTTAGGGTTAACATTCAACAAGAATTCTTAGGGTTAACATTCAACAAGGCGAATACCCCAAATGGGTTAATCCTCAACAAGTACTCTCAGAATTAACCCACAACAAGAATTCTTAGGGTTAACATTCAACAAGGTGAATATGTCAAATCGATTAATCTTCAACAAGCACTCTAAGAATTAACCCACAACAAGCATTCTAAGGGTTAACCCGCAACAAACCGAGGGCTCCAGATGGGTTAAGTTTGCTCCGAGTAATGAAGCAAGAGATACACAGCACGAGGATTTCCGAGTTAATGTGCGCCAATAATAGGGGCAACTGACAGTAAAGAAAGGATTACGGGACAATTCTCTCTCATTTTCTCTTCTCGGCTGGGCAATAAGACTTTGTCTTCATCTTGCTCTGAGCACTGTTGTCCCACTGTGTAATTAAAGGCTCGGTTCCAGAGTTAGAGAAGTGAGCAATTCCTGAACACCCAACTGCTTCAGGTTTTCAGGTCTAGAGCTCAGATTGCAATGAGGTATAGTGGTAGCTTTCAAAGAGAAAATGTCTAATGTTGACACACAAAAATTCTTTGTTATATCTGATTCAAATATGATTTCAACAGAATTTCAAAATCAAAATGACGTCAGTTTGTTTGCACTGTGTAATTAAAGGCTGGGTCCCAGAGTTGGAGAAATGAGCGATTCGAACACCAACCCACTTTATGCTTTAAGGTTTGGGTATAAATATGGGCTTGTTAGTTGCAAATGTAGGAACAAATATATGGATTTTAAATCAAATCGAATGCTTTGTTAAATCTGATTGAAAATATTATTTTAAAACAATTACATTCAATGACATTGCATGTTGACGGACTTATCAAAGAATAAGTCGTTGAGTTTGAGAAGTGAGTGATTTCAGAACACCCACTGCTTCAGGGTTTAAGGTTTGGTGTTTTGATTGCAATGAAAGAACTAGAGCTAGCAGATGAAGAGAAAAGAATGATGATAAAGCTGTAAGAATCTACACCGAACTTGAATTCGAACAAAGTAGAAGATTCGTAGAACTTTTCTCATTCCTCTAGCCAACTTTGGGAAGCTTCTCGTAGGGCCAGAAAAAAGAACATTTGTGGACACATGCAAATGCCTTGTAAAGTCTGAATTAAGAAGTATTAATATATCAAAATGGCATCAAGATGAATATGTGCTTAAGCCACCATCAGCGCCAAACTTGTGAATTCGGTTTTTATAGCTTTGATTTGGATTTGATTTGATTTGCTGTTGTACCAAAGACAAATGAAAATACATTTATTCTTTAAAATCTGATTTTGTAAGTACTCTAGGTTTGCAAAATCAATCTTTCTTTATCCAAATATCTTGTTACTTGTTGACACTTGACAAAAGCTTAAAAAGTCATTTGTCTTCAGTGTCTTTGAATTCAACATTAATGTTTTTAACTGTTACATGTAATTTCTTCACTTGCCACACATCAAATAGATTCCTAAGAAAAAAGAAGAAGAATATAACAGAACCAAAAAGGTACCATTTTCATAAAAGTACATTACCAGATAATACCAATGAATACCTTTATCTGAGATAAGACAAGAATATGTTGGAATATCTAAGAATCAAAGAATACTTAAGAAAGCCAAGAATATTATTTTGGCTTTAAAACAGCTTAGACTCAAAATTTTAACCATATTAGCCTCTTGTATGATTTCAGAAAGATACAAGTATTTTCGCAGGAGGAAAGCCTCAAACTTCCGATGGCTGTGGATTGCGGTGAAACCTGCGAGCAGCGGCTTGAACTAGCCAAACCATGGGTGGTCCTGCACTGAAATTCAGTGTAGCATTGCATCCAAACCTGTCTGCGTGTAGAACAGTTCTCTACTGCAGACAAAGTTGCAGGATTCAAGCAACAGACCTAAGTAATTTATGAAAAGTTCCTTCCACTATTGACTAAATCTTGAAATATAATTAAAGCCAACGGCCTCTTCATTCAATTAACACAAATCCATCAGTAACAGGATATATTTCTGTTTATTAAGATAATTGACGTCTAACATGTAGATCATTACCTGAGGATAACTACTCATTATCTTTTGATATAATACCCATTATCCTTTGATAGAATATATAATAGCCTTTATCTTTAATATGCTTGCTAAGTGCATAAAGATGAGAATAAATCAAAGCTAAAAGGAAACAAGGAAATTACTCGGGAAGATAATAAATCATACCTGTACATATAGCTTATAGTCTTTCTTTAGAATGCTCCTAAATCAAGCAACTCTGTTTGCCATCATATATTCAAGCAGACAAATATTCATCTACTTTCATAATGACTTAAGTCACTTGATTGATAAGGGTGAAGGTATCAATACTTAAATGTTGCATTTCAAGCTTAATGTACCGGAAGATGACTTTTCATTAGAACATTTCAGTCCGTGACAAAAATAATCTAAGTATCATTGAGATGAAAATCAAGTTTTCTCACAGAATTTCACGTCATTATTCTTTCACAGACTCAACTCGGGTTCTTTCACAGAGATTTAAATCATTGTCTTTCATAGAGGCAAATCATTGTTCTTCCAGAGACTCAAAATTATTGTTCTTTTAAAGGGGCTCAACTCATTGTTCTTTCACAGAAACTTAAATCATTGTCTTTCAGAGACAAATTTATATCATTATCTTCCAGTTCAAATCCTTGCTCTTTTACAAACTCAACTCATTGTTCTTTCACAGAGACTCAAATCATTGTTCTTTCAGACTCAACTTATTGTTCTTTCACAGAGACTCAAATCAGGTTCTTTCAAAGAGACTCAAATCAGGTTCTTTCACAGAGACTACAATAATTGTCCTTCAGAGACTCAAATCAGGTTCTTTCACAGAGAAACAAATCATTGTTCTTTCACAGAGACTCAAATCATTATTCTTCAGAGACTTAAATCTTTGTTCTTTCAGACTCAACTTATTGTTCTTTCACAGAGACTCAAATCATTGTTCTTTCACAGAGACTCAAATCACGTTCTTTCACAGAGACTCAAATCGTTGTTCTTTCACAGAGACTCAAATCTTTGTTCTTTCAGACTCAAATCATTGTTCTTTCACAGAGACTCAAGTCATTATTCTTCAGAGACACACAATTTTATTTTTACATACTTGTAGCATTCATCTTTCTCGGAGAATCCAATATTTTATCAAATCATTTGTTTCACAGAATCAGAACCATATACTTCACAGAGTCTTAAATAATTTTTCTGCCAAGAATACCATATTTTCCAACTCAAATCATATACTGTATAACAAAACTCAAATAAATAATACTTTCACAATGAATCAAATCAGTATAAAATATCATGGAACTCAAATATGCCACTAATAAATGATTTTTGCTTTATGGGTTCATCATGGTGAAGTTAATGAGGACAGCATCAATTCTGTTGGTTAGCCTAATTGGTTTAATAAGTACACAAAGGACCTGAGCTCTCTTTGAAAAGATTCCAGGTAAAAATTATTAAAGATCCAATTAATTATAGGAGGAAACATCAAAACACGCCCTCATTCAATAAAGCTTTCATTTAAGAGTTTTCTATTAAAGGCATGCCTCTTTTAGGTAGAGCTCATAAATTCTGTCATATGAGATAATATCAAAGTATCTTAATCAACAAATAAGCTCTAAAATAAACAAAAAAGCTGGATGTTTTGGTCACATGAGATACCTTCAAAGTCAGCGATGACATTCATAATTAATCATTTTAGAATTGAAAATTTTTCAAAATTCCTTACAAAATTCATAATAAACCAATGAAATGATAAGAAGATCATTCAAATCTTATCTTTGTCAAAAAGTTTTAAAAGATGTCTCCTTTGAATTTGAAAATTTTGTTGAATAAAAAACAGATTTCCCGCAAAAATGATTTAGAAATTATATATATCCAACAATTCAACTATAGGAAGTTGGAACTTCTATAACTTTTTACCTTCTTTTCTCTCATAATCAAATTAGAACAATTATTTAAAAGGAAAGGTAGGCCATATGTCTAACGTCAGAGAATGATTAAATGTTTGTTGAGTTTTAAAAATTGAGAATTTTTTTTCATCAATAACATCATCAGACCTTTTGAAATCAAATTAAAAGTGAACTCCACATGAAAAGTTATTTCTGTATAAAATCCTTGTTTTGACCATTATATGAGATTTTGTTTACATTCATTTAAAGTTGTTGAATTACTTGATAAAATTGGGAAATTGTTTGAAATTAACAAAGATTTGCTTTGGTTTATTTAAATAAGTATAACATAAGAGAAATTAAACAGACTGATACTTTAAATTTGAACTTTAATCCTTCTTTTATAATGATAACAATCATACAATTGTTTCTAAAGAAAACAAGACACCGAGAATCAATAATAGAGGAGCAAGGCAAAACGTACAAGCTTTAATCCGAGCAGTATCTGATTATCTCTACAGAGACTGATCTAATAACATCTCTGTACAAGAAAGGGCTCACATTCTTTGAAGGTCTTCATCAATAGAGTTAGCTCCCTTGACAATTATGGCGGCCATCTTTGAAAATCATATGGGCTGGTACAGAAAGTTTAGAATTTCTGGTTAAGAATTTATTACATTGATAGAAACTGAAGCATATAAGTAAGAAATGATTGATGATTTCCAAATTAAATCTCTTTGGTACTTATGGTTGTCATGTTTGGAAATTAATTAGGCCTCATGGGACACCTGCAATTTCATAGTTACATTATTGAATGAATCTTGCCAACTGATAATTACATGAGCTTTCCCAATATAATTGTACTTTAAAATCCTGGCTAATTATTTCCAATACATTGCAAATGGTCATTTGTAGGAGGAAAATGTATTTTTACAAAGTGCAACATTGATTTGCTCATGGTAAAATATCTATGGAACCTCAAAGTTCTGAAATTGTTTTCCTGGATGTGAAAACTACTTTTGGTTTATCAAATGTTTCAAGTCTTTCAAGGGACCTTTCTTTGCATTGAGAATTGTAAAAGTGTAAATTGTGTTTAAAAAAATGTCAACAATTGTTAAAAATTCTTTGTATCTTCGATCATCAGTAAGTCCAAATTCAATCATCGACACATAGATAAGATGAATAACAAAACAAATCCAAGTAAATAACATATTCAACAGTTGTTGAATAATTTTCAATGACATTTTTCCATCAAAAAATCAAACCTGGCAAGAATTTTTCTGCAGTTCTAGAAGCAGCAATTTCTAAAATGAAACGCGAAATTGATAAAATGGTTGTCACAATTGATTTGCCTATGGTTATTATGCCTCGTGCTGATCTGACAAGACGTCATTATCGAAACAAGATATGGATAGAATGAATAAAAAGGATAAAACGGATAAAACAATCTCGACAATAGCTCATCGCTCGGCAATTTCAAACAAACTATCCACTAACAACATTTCAGTTCGTCTTCGGGCGAATGCAAACAAAGTTGCTATTGATTGGTTCGTTATCCGATAATATGAAAAGCAAATCGATTTCACGTCGTCAATATCAATAATAGGGAGATGATCGGTAACAATTTTACGTGACAGTTTCTCAAAGGTGTTGATATGTTTGGGCAAGGCATGAGGAGACTCGTAGTAAATTGGAGATGTCGGACGAACTCTCTGAAGTATTTTCATCAAAAACAGAATCTTTGGAACAATGAACTTCATACCATATTCGAATCCCATCTTAAAACGATTCTTTCGACACTGTAATTGTCTGAAGAAGAGTGCTGGATTTGAGAGCTTGATAAGAATGTCTCGAAATAAATTCGTCTGAACACATTTGATATTTGACAAAAAGCTTGTTATTGTTGAGGCTTGAATATGTGTTATTATTTGGCATATTGCTCCAAGAGCGAAATCACAATAATTTTCACATTAACTAGTATAGCACTTTGTTGAAACCAATAAATAGGAAAATTGCAGAATCAATTATATAATTTGGAAAATTCCAAACCCAAACAAACTGAACAATTGTCACCATGATTAACGTTGAAATTCTGCAAACTCTTAACGCATTTGTTTTTTGCCGAATTTATATAATTATGATAGCTAGAATATAATTGTAATAATTTTGAAAATTTTAATCTTCAAATATAGAGGAAAATTTAAAAAACTTTGAATTAAGAAAAATTTGCAAAACAACTTGTAATAATATATGAGCATCACAAAAGTCAAATGAAGAATTTGCTAAAAAATCTATATCATTATTATTGTTTACCAATATTCAATATTCCATTCTCATTTGAAATAAAAAACAAACCCAACTGATCTTACAAAATCTCATAAAATCAAATCAATTCCTTCTTGGAATAAAAATCTGGAAATGACGCATGAAAAGTGCCATTTATCCTAAAACAAAAATAATCAATGAATTGAGAAAACCAATAGAGGCAATTTTCACTTTTATGAAGACGACCTCTAAATCCTTTCGAGAATACCTTGAGTGTATTTGGCCTTCTCGAAGGAAATAAATTTTATCCAAATGTCAGAAGAAAATCGCCCTGAATCAGGACAAGGACCCTTCAAATGAATGAAAAGAATGAAGACGATATTTGAGGCAAAATTGTGGAAATTTACGTTCATGACCAAAGTTTTTACTATCCAAACTGACATTTCCTTCAATTTTATTGTCGTCTGCTTTCACTGAACAGGAAGTTCTATCAAGAAACAATGGCTGACTAAATTGGACGGAAACGTCCAATATAATTGTTGTCGCGACGATACCTTTGAAAGCTAAAATGAAGAAAACTTTGAAGGAGGATTGAAGGAAGCAGTAGAAGAAATAAAAGTTTTGATTAAGACGAAATCTTTGAAAGATTCGTTTTATGTTTTCATTTGCCTTGAGAGCTAATCAGAGAGCATAATCTGAAGTGAAAGTTTTTAAAACATCCATTGGTAAACATTCCAAATCAAGCGCCAGAGGGTCCTAGGTTCTTTGGAAACATAATCCACACTTTCCAAAACAAGATTTGCCGCAACCATTTTTTAAAACGCAATTTTTACATCAAAACTGTCATTATTACGAAAGTAAAATTCATCACTTTTAAAATTTGTTAAATATGATACGTGAACAAAGGAATCTTGCTCTTAACGACAACGTTTATATCAAGATGTCTTCAAAGAATGGTGTGACAAAGGAAAGGTTTTCAAAATAATCAAAAGTGTTTACTTTAAAAAAGACATTGTCCTCAAGGGAACATTTGAAAGTCGTTATGATTGGTTGACATCTTCAGGTTGGATTTAGCAGCGCCAACTATTTAACGAATGACAAGGTATTCAATCAGACGTATAAATGAAACAAACTGTCTTGTTGTTGGTTGTTGTTCGTGATTTTTCTAATCACGTACATGCCTTCAACTGATACTAAAACCGGTTTTGTTTGCTTAATTGTGGAATTGTTTGTTGGTCAGTCACTCAGGCTTGAGTCCAGATAACAAACTAGTTTCAGATTTTCAATCATAAAAATTCAATTAAATTTAGTAAGAAAGGAAGAATTCTTGATCATGAAATCATGATGTTTTAAAATATATACCTACTCCATCAGATTGGATGCTTGGCAAAACAAAATTGGATATATCTATATTGATTGATTATTGATCTATATTGATGCATGCATGCATGCACGCAGCAAGATAAGAAGTTTCTATCAAAAGAATCTCACTGTGTGTACCTCTTCTAACTACTGTTGAAAGACTTATTAAAATCCATCATTCTCCTCTCAATTCGAATATGTATGAAATTTTTCCTAACTATTTTCTATTGAATTAGTTTCTAACAAATGTAGTATTCCTTTAATCAAACCAATAAGGACAAACTTCAAGTCACAAAAATAATTGTCTCTAAGATAGAAACAGCAAAACATAAACTGTTCTACATTCAAACCAATAAAGAACAACCTTCAAGTCTCAAAAATTAATTGTCTCTAAGATAGAAGCATCTAGCAAAACATAAACTGTTCTACATTCAAAGATGGCAGACCTGTAAACTCTCTACACTGCAGAACAGAGAAAGTGTTGTGGGAAGTTCAAACATCTTTCTTCTGAATGTGTGATGGTTGTGTTCTTGTGCTAACGGTTTCACAATGGACAGTCGAGCTTGAAGTAAACAGCTCCGTAAACAGAGCACACTCTTTTGTAAACACTGGGTGGGATGAAACAACGATGAACACATGAAACAACCCAGACGTGAAACAGCGAGGACGTGACACGATCACAGAGACAGAGGTCGCTGTTAGGAAGGATATGAGCCTTGCAACATTGTTGCTTGGGTCAGCTTAATATGTTGAATTTGAACCTTTGACTATTCTTAAATTTTTGCCCAAAACCGGCTATATTTTAGCTAGAATTAGAATCATTTGTTTATGGCTGTAACTTTTCCTTGGAATTTGATATTTAACAAGTCATAACTCATACTATTTCTATTAAAATAAAATTTAATCTATGAAATACTTAAAGTAATTAGAGTACCTTCATTTCTTGAGGCTTTTCATTTCATTGAATGTGTATTCAGTAAATCTAGACATGCTGAAATAGGACCTAGACTGTATTAAAGCCTCCTATTTAATACACAGTCATGAAACATTTTTCTTTCTAATTTAGTGGTTAGCATGCTGGCCTCTCACGCCGGAGACCCGGGTTCGAATCCTGGTGGAAACACCAAAACTTTGTGACTTGGGTCTCATCCTGTGTTGTGTCCCTGGGCAAGGCACTTCATCCACATTGCACCCAGTCCACTCAGCTGTTAAAATGGGTACCTGAAAATTGGATGTACTGACCTACATGGTCGTGATTAGCGCTTAGTAGCAGCTGTGAAAGTACACTCCTTCGGGGTAATAATGTAGCGCTTTGAGAATGTCTTAGGACGTGGAAAAGGCGCAATATATGCACATTATTATTATTATTATTCCCATAATGCTATTTAACTATCTGAAAGAAAATTTTGTTCTTTGAAAAATGTTCATAGATGTCTACCATAGATAATCTTAGAAATACATCTAAATGTCCAACAAAATAAAATGTCGAAAATAGCCATAATAATCACCTGAAACTTTTTCCATCAAAAGCATCAGGGTAAGGGTAGCAGCTAAAAAGATTCTAATATACTGTTTAGCAGATTGAAGAAAATGCTGCTTAAAGGGGCAGTAGCACGTTTTTTGATAATTTTATATTTTAAATGTTTCACTGAAAATTGTATGTTAATTCTAAATGTATTATTTTGATCGTGTCCAAAATCTCACAACACAAACCAATTATCCATAGTCAGAGAACAAAGTATGAAGATTCACCTAAAATACATGGGCGGCCATTTTGTGTGAACACCTTTAATTCATTTTGTGTAAAAAAAAGGAATCACATGGCTAAACTTTACATTATATATTTGAATTATTACTGCTCCATTTATTTTAAATGCATTGCCTTTCAATTGAAACCATTAATTTCCATTTTCCTGACATCACCTTATATTCCCCCTGAAAACGTGCTACTGCCGCTTTAAAAACAGAAGATATTTTCAGATGTGTATTTTGTGTTGTGTAGAAAGACAGAAGAAAAAGATTAAGACATTAAAGATTAAAGGTAAACTGCAAAAGATGGATAGCAAAAAACAAATCTTGAATCAAAGAAAACAAAAAGAAGAAACAAGTATGAAATATATTTTTAAAGATCAGGTTTCGTTTTGATACAACTTTTTAAATCAGGTGTCATGAAACGTGATATGCAGATGAATAGATTTGGGTTTTGATGTCTTTTGATAGTTTTATTTGACGTTGTTTCAACTGTATCATGTTATAATAAAAAAATTTTTAAATGGATGAGAATGTCATAAGCTGTATTTTCATCTTTATGGCCATTATAACAGGAAATAGAATCATCATCTTAGTGTTGTAATAATTTGATAATAATGAAAGTTTCATAATTTGAAACGTGAAATCACAGGTGGAAATTTGAGTTATTTCATGAATTAGAAAATAAGTAATTTTAATGTTAAAAGAATGAATATGAATTATCAGGTTTATGAATTAGGTTTTGACAGCTCAATTTATCAAACATTGCTTTGTTAATGAACTTATATCTTTCCCTTAGTTGATGAATTACAGCAATTCATTTGAATTTCTCAGTTCCTGCTGCGCCTCATAGTGAGTGAGTTGTTTTACGCCGCTTGGGCAATATTTCAGCCATTAGCGGGATCTGTCTCGTAGTATCATTGTCTATCAAGTATCATTGTCTAAGTCTCTAAATATATAATTTCTCCTCTCTTCTTTTTCTACCTAACTCCCTCCAATGTTTTTTGTGTCTTTTTTATCCTTGCTGTATCATTCTCTGCTTTTCCTATCTCATTCTCTCTCTCAGTCTCCGTCTTTCTCTTTTTGTCTCTGTCTTATTCTTTTTCACTGTCTCTCCCTCTCTTCATCATTCTTTCTCACCGTCTCTCTCTGTTTCATCTGTCTAGTTCTTTCTCTCCCTCTCTCTCATTCTCTCTCAGTCCCAGAATATCTTTATGCTGTCTTCTTTTTCACCAAGTCTCTCCATCTATCATTCTATCTTACTGTCTTTCTTATTCTCTTTCCCTCACTCCTACTCAAAATGCTCAAGGACCACTCCCCTCCCCTTCCTTTTAAATAAACACTACTCAGTACTCATTTTATGGATAACAACTTTATTCTTAGAGGGCAAGATGCTTATATAAAGATAACTTCTTCAAGCATGAATGATATACAGAGGATACTGTGACATTTTTGTATTAATACAGGTAAAAAATAATGACATATTTAAGTTATGAGTGCCATTCAAATAAAGAAGACGCCCTATTCTAACAGAATACTTCCTTTACAAAACTAGTCTTCCTACCTGTAAACATCTCACCTGAATGAACTCAACGACAAGACTAGATAGACTAGAAAGACCAGACTCCTACATATCTACTATCCAGGTAGAAGATTCATATATTTTTACATGCATGATCTTCTATACCAGGTAGCTCAATATATTAAAAGTTGTCTCCCAAACGGTATTTCTATAAATGTGATCACTTATCAGAAAGCAGAATCCTAACCTGTACGAATAGCAGTACAGGTGAAAATGTTATGCCATATATTTTACACTTTTCAACAGGTACCTCACCTTGTGTCAAAGTTGTCACAAAATGTGATCAGTCATAGGAAAGCAGCATCCTAAACTGTGCTACTATCAGTACAGATGAGTATTCTACTTCATAAGATTAATACATATTTTTTAACAGCTAGGTACATCACCTTGTATCAAGTTGTCCCCCAAACAGTATGTCCACAAAAAATGATCAGTCATCAGAAAGCAGCATGTTAAGCAATTCAAATCTAACTACAGGTGTACACTTCAAAACCTAACATCCACCCATTTTTACTCTTTTTTAACTTACCATTGTGTCAAAGTTGTCTCCCAAACAGTATTTCCACAAAATATGATCAGTCATCAGGGGAAGTGTATCCAGTACATGCAACTACGAGCAGAGATGCATATTTCCTAGTATAACCGCGCCCTATTCGATATATTGGCTCTGATGATGACACACCCAACCTTCGTCTTATTCTCTTCGTATAACCATCCCCAGCTTTCATTTATGTCAATAATTCCCGACGAGGACTCAAGCCGGCGATTATTTTCTTTCACGACATATCTCCCCTATAAAGGATTCGTTCAGTAGTGACTGACATGCAAGAATGACTCTAGCTTAAACTGCAGTCCTCTCTTTAAACCCGTCGAAAAATTACCCTGGGAAAAACATTAGTTTTCAAAAGCTTTAAAAGAGGGACATAATTTCCTCCTTGTCAGGAGATTCAACAGTCTCTATTTGAATATAAACGTCAATAGGACTAGTAAAACTCGCTTTGTGGTTGAATTGGGGAATATGTTAACCTGCTTGGGAGGATTTTTAAATAATACCGGTATCTAAACATATGTAGCATTAATTTTAATCATGTGTATTCTTATTACTTTTTGAAATTCCTTTAAAATGATAAAATGTACAGATGAAACATATAAATTTTTTTATATCATCAAGTTTTAAATACTAAATGCCATTTTGATAAATTTGCTCAAGATTCAATGAAGTTGTAAACTAACCTTGTTATTGCTCTTAAATATTTTTTTAAAAAGCAATATTTCTTAATATTTCCAAAATGATATTAATCTTTAATGAGATAAGTCCTAAACAATTACCATAAAAAAGAAACAAACAAAAATTAAACACAAAGTATTGAAATTTTTTGTCCATTAAAACATTTTGAGAGTATCAACGGTATATACCGTTTCCCTCCCACTTATCCTCAGTATCACTAGCAACTGTTCATGACAGGTCTTAGACACAGCTTGAAAATAATCTTCCCCAAATTTGTAATTCAAACTGAATTACATAAGCAATTACCATCTGTCAGTAACTGTCAAACTCTAAAAAGAGTCCTCCATTATATCACACCTTATCTATGGTTATACACTCGGGTCAATATTACACCAGTCAAAGGAATAGAATTTATAATACAGAATGCATTTAAATAACACCTTATCTATAGTGGATAAAACTTACAAAAAAGGTTGTTTTTAACAACACATTATCTGTAAGTGATAGAACTTAAGTCTGCAGTTTAAGTACTCCTTATCTATAGTGGATAGAACTTTAAATAGTCTGCGTTTATGATACACCTTATCTATATAGTCAATAGAACTTAAATTCAGTCCTCTATTGGCATTTTGAAGAATACAGTTGCATTCAACATCTCTCTGAATTTACAAATATACTGACATATGTTCTGACTGAGAAGAATAATGTGAAAACTTAATGAAAATTACTTTTTGATAATAATCACTTGAATCTTACAAATGAGAATATTCTTATTTATTGACACTCCGAAGAATACAGTTGCATATAAGATCTCTAAATGTACAAACATTCTGACATGTTCAGACTAAGAAAAATAACATAAACTTATCAAAAATAATTTTTGGCATTTAACATCACTCAAACATTACAAATAAAAATATTCTACTCCATATGCAGTTCATCCACTTATTATTTACCACTTCTCCAAATTAACAAATTGTCCTGAATAAAGTGTAAAATTACAAAAATCATTTTTGGCATCTAACATCACTCTCATATTCTAAATAAAATATTCTAATCCAAATGCACTCTGAAGAATACAGTAATTTGTAGAAGTTCTTATATAACCATTTGGCCTATGCTCAGACATAACAAATACGAACGTTAATCTTTGTCTGAGCTCGTTTGACAACGGATTAGCTTTCGGCTTTGTAGCTTGGCTCGTCATTTGCTGGAGTGGGAATTGAATATGGGTTCATATTGTACATAAATGATATAATGTGTTATGGTTGAGGAATATCATTTAAAGCTAGCATCCAAAATTTATATATATTATTGTTTGAAGAATATCATTCAAATATAACGTCTATTAAATTATCTAACGTCTTGTTCAAGGAATATCATGTAAAATCAAGATATCTTAAATTTTGAGAAATATCATTAGGAGATAAACCTAATGTGTTTTTTAATTTTTTTGGTCTAACGTAGATTCGATACCTGTTGATGTCATTCGGAGCCGAACGCGTTAGCGTGAGGCTTCGAATGTAAAATATGAGATAGAACATCAGCATTTTTTATGAATAATAATTTTCAAGAAATACCATCTATGCAATCAAGACAAAACTTGTTCAAAAAAAGAACTCTTTAGCGATAAAATAAGTTTGAATCATAATGCATGTAATGATGATTTTTGTTCTGTTTTGTTATAATGTTTAACACATAAAATCAAATTATTACCTTGTGTTTATGATTGTGTGAAATAAGTTTCTTCTTTTGTTTTTATATGTCTTGAAACTTATTTGTCGTACATTTCTATTCTAATTTGATTTGTTGACATTTTGTTCTAATGATACTACCTGCACTTGACATCAGAACCCGGTCACACTAACGAACACTTACCTGTAAAAAGAAGATAAACATAATTAGTGAAATAAGAAAACATGAAATGAATCTAATTACAATATTCAATCAACGAATGTATCTAATTCTAACATTATTATTGCGAAATCACAAATATTTTCACAATTCAAGGGTAAAATTTACATTATAAGAAGGAATTTTTAATTCAAAATTAAATTTATTTACTATTTTATATTAAATTTTTTCAAATGTTAAAATTACAATTTAAATTTTTTAATTCTACACATTATTACAAGCTTTAATAATATCTAGTATTATCAAATTCATTCGTAAAAAAAACACTTTAAATTTTTCAGAAATGTACTATTTAAATTTCAAATATGTAATCCGGTACGGGCCCTAAAGGAAAGTAAAGGGCACCTGTTTGATTCAGTCCCTGTTCACACACAAAAAACACAATTGTTTACCAGGTGACAATGTAAATAACAACAGAGGAATCCTCTTAAATTGCCTCACAGTCACACTCTAAAGGAACAGTCTGTGCGAGGTTTTCAGTTTGTAATTTTTTTTTTTATCAAATGAAATTAATTCTCCTTTTCCAGTGATATATAAGTGTGCTTCTTTATTTTGGGAATGGAGAACTTAGAAAATATTTGAGAAATTAGGTCAGATCTTACGGTTACCCTTCAAAGTAAGTGTGTATTGGGACTTCCTTGTGTAAATGAAATAATTCAAAAGATTTTAGTCTTTAGAATTGACCCTATTACCAGTGACTAAACAGTGTCACAACCTTCAACATGTGGTAGATTATCGTCTATAGAGAATTAAGAATTAGGAAATATCTCAGTCCCCAATAAAACAGACTATTTTGTGAAAATTGATATTTAAGGTTTTTTAATCTCTAATAACTTGACTCCATTACATGTGACTAAATGTAGATTTTTGAGTATAGAGACCTAAAAATTTGAACAAATCTGAGTCACCCTTGAAAAGGACGGTGTCCTAGCAAAATTGGGTAAACTTTGTGAAATGTTTTAAAAAATTCAAAATTTAAAATAACCTGACCCTATTACCAGTGATTTATAAGTGTACCACTTTTAACTGTGTGGTCGACTCATAGGGCAGAGAGTATACAGATTTAGAACAAGGCTTGTTAGTCTGTCTAACAACCCTTGAAACAAAATATCTTAGACCCACGCAAGTCTATATTATTGTAGCCAGTCAAGATCACTGCAGTTTCTTTAAATGAACAGCTTCAATGGGCTCCTTTCTCTTTTAATGATAATAAGTTGCCTTTTGATTATATTTTCATTTCGGAGACTAAAATTGAGTCTAAAGGCTTGTATATGGACTCGCTAACAGGAGATAACCAGTCAAGGGGACAATAAAAATATCTCGTCTTGACCTGTCTATCTGTCTATAGCTATTATCAGGGTATGATGTTGACATTGACGCCTCCCCCAAAACAATCTAATCTACCTAGACTTAGAACTAAATCACTGGACAAATCACTCACTCACACCCTTCCAACCACTTATAGTAATGTTTACTACATAGTACTATTTCTACCCCTTGGAATATCTGCCTCTACCGCTCAGAACATCACCAACTCCTGACAATCATATAAACCATGGAGATCACAGAGCAAATTACTCGGACCCAAAAAACCTATAGTAATGTTTACATTAGAGCTTCGACCCTCAGAATTTCATCAACCCCTGACAATCTTATAAACCATTGATGAGGTCTACATCACAGAGCAAATCGCTAACCCCCCTCCCCCCCCAATCACAAACCTCAAATCCATCTCTCTTCAGCATGGGAATCTGAAATCCAAAAGCTAAGCAGCCAAATCATACTTTCCTCAAGTTACCTCAAACAACATACTATAGCTCACACATAAGAGGAACAGTCCGACCCCCCTGAGCAAACATAGCACACCCCCTAACCCAAAATTCACCCCAACCCACAAACCCACACTTCCACCCCTCCTTCGTCAACATGGAAATCCAAACACCTGAAGCTAAGCAGCCAAATCACCTTTTTCCTCATTTTACCTCAATAACATATTACAACCCATACATAAGACGAACAAACTGACCCCTGAGAAAATATAGCATACCCTTACACCAAACCCCCACCCCTCCACAATATGGTAATCCAAAATCCTAAAGCTAAGCAGCAAAATCACCCTTTCCACCAAGTTTACTTCAATCAACATACCACAACCCATACATAAGATGAACAAACTGACCCCCTGAGAAGTTATAGCATACCCCTAACCCCAAAGCCCTACCCCACCCTTCCTCATCATCGTAATCCAACACTCTACCCCAAACAACCATCCCCCCCCCCCCCACCCATACCCCCCTCAATATGGTAATCCACGAGGCCTTAAGCTAATCCAGCCAAATCACTGCGTCACCCCCACACTCTATCTCTTTACACAGACAACTCCATTTAAAACCAATCAATTATCGCCAAAGCTGTAAATATCACAGACTAAACAAACTGCCGCCATGGCTTTGTGAGTAAGATTTTTATAAGAGACTTAAATACAGTCTGTCACGATATGCTTTCATTGTGGGGGTGATTGTGATTTGATGTTTAATGACACTTACAAGAAATTCAATTACAGTCAAGTTGGAGAAAGCTCTTATCACTATCCTGCTTATCTGTTGAAATGAAACCTCCAAGTACCGTCTTGATCAAGTGAACAGCGATTTGATTTTTTTTCCCAAATACTTCTCAACAGAACACAAAGATATTTTTGTCCAAGAGGTAATTTTATAAGGACCTAAATTTCAATTATTTAAAATTTTAATTTTGAATATAAAAATTCTTTTTAAATTTCAAAGTTTAATAAATTATTTCATATTTACAAATATATCGAAAAACTGAAAATCCTAATATTTTTCATCTATTATACATATAAAATCATACGTCAACTAACTGACCTTAACCAATGACAATCAATAAGTGATTTATGTTATAATGCAAATCTGACATCATAATCAGCCATAAGCTTTGTGCACATATGTTGTGGTCGTCTATTGCATAATTGTTTAGCTATTAACGAGTTTTGTTGACATTTTGCTGAATCGATCATAAATCTGCGTGCGCTCATTTCGACATTTACCGTGGCGAACGTAAAAAGTCACCATTATTTCCCTGTATGTCGTCACTTATCAAAGAGCGGGAAGCTTCTGATATTTACCAAATTAGACCCGGATCATTATTCGCTAATGACTCCTGTCGTTAAAACCAGAATGTGTTTGTGTAAAACAACCAGTAGCTTTTAGTATGATGAAGGATTCCTTTACCACACATGGGGCCCAGTGAACCAGTCAAAGCTCGCAGACTTTAAAATATTCTCTAAGTTTTAACTTTCCGTTGCTAGTGAAACTTTAAAGTTTGGAAAGTTTTTAAAATATCTGTCTATCATCATATCAATAGAAATAAAATTGGAAAAAAATGTATATGCAAGAAGTTGCATAAGAGGAGATTTTATATATTTTTTTGAGAAAATCACAAAGTTTTAGTGTATAAGATTACCTTTTCATGGTGGGAAATGTTGTGAATTTAATAATAAAGAAGTTATCAAGAAACTCATTGCTGTTTTCATTAGATTAAAATTTTAAGCATCAATCATTTCATAAATGTTACTCTATTAACAACACATTTAAGTCATGGGAAAATATAGCTTTCAAAAGATCCTTATGTTTTCAAATTCATAAACCTGAATTTCAACCTCAAATGTCAAAATTAACTTGTTTATCCGACAATAGAATAAAAAATCTTCATAACAGACTACCAACCCAAAACACCAAACGACTATTCTGTTTTTGTTTTAATTGGCATTTCCAATACCATGGACTTTCAAATTTGACGATTTGAGTTACCAATTAGACATTCAAGTCCACTTCAAACATAAAATATACATACAGTACAAAAGATGCCACAAACACAAAAGAAGTTATTTAAATAAAATTAAGGCCAATGATTCCAATCTGAAGTCCACTTTCACCATAAAAGTAATTCTCAACAGATTTTAAACACAAAATCGCTCATTATCTTAATTCCGGGTCATTAACTCACTTTGACCATTATATGCCCAGCTGTCGTAATTAAGCGACCACTGGTCATTATTGAAACAAGACGGTCATCCAAATTCCGTTCGGAAATCCACTAATCTAAGTCGGTTGTCTGTCCGCTAGCATCTTCAGTCTCAGGTGCATACAGGAAGTGTAATCTACGAGAATCGAAGGATTATGGGTAGTCCTAGGATTAAGTTGCTCACCTAATTTCTATTTAATGAGAACTGACGGACGATGAAATACATCCTGATAGTACTTGGAGGCAGAGTCAGCTGCCGAAATCAAATCTTGAATTAATAAGATTAATATGTAATCAAAGGAAAGGTCGTGAATTAATTGATCTCGTGCGGCGTAGAGAGAACAATATTGGCAACACAGCGGGATCAAAGTTTATTGCAGGTCGAGCTAACGAAATTATTTCATTTCGAACAAGTGTTCGTCTTATAAACAGGATGTTATAAGCCTCTGAAATGAAATTCGGAGAAAAATATTTGAATTTTAAAAATTCAATAAAATTTTATCTTTAAATATTCGGATTTGCACAATGTTTTGGACAAGCTAAGACATAAAGGAGCAGTAGCAAGTTTTTAGGGGGGATATAAGGTGATGGCAGGAAAATGAAAATAAATGGTTCCAATTGAAAGACAATGTATTTAAACTAAATGGAGCAGTAATAATTCAAATTTATAATGTAAAGTTTAGCCATGCAATTCCTTTTTCTTACAAAAAATGAATTAAAGGTGTTCACACAAAATGGCCGCCAATGAATTTTATGGAAATCTTCATACTTTGCCCTCTGACTATGGATGATTGGCTTGTGTAATGAGATTTTTGACACTATCAAAATAATACACTTAGCATTAACTTACAATTATCATTGAAAAATTTAAAATATAAATTGTCAAAAAACTGCTACTGCCCCTTTAACTGATATCAGGGGGTGGATAGTTAGAAGGGTGATTGTAATTTTGTTTGTATGGAATGCTATACTGAAATTCAATGTAAATAATTGTTTAATGTGAAGGATCAATTCTATTTCACTATCAAGATTTTTGGCACAGATCAAATTTACATGGGCTTTAGCCATGTTGCTTTTAGATTTAGAATTTTTTTAAATTTGTTTAATAAGATTAGAACACTTAAGTATTATCATCATTATTATTATCATCATTTTTAGAAGCCACCATAAAAGTTGTCTGTTTATTTTTATTACACTCCTTTGGGCAAACTTGTCATGCAATATTAAACTTGTCATAAAATATTAATGTACATCTCAAAATACATCATTATTAATGAGAAAATGGAATATAATTGAGATACATGCAATTTAATTGTGCCTGCAGGCAGTTTCATTTCCATTACCTTATGATTTGAACTATTAGTTTGGGCAGAGATAATTTTTCATTTATTATTATCAGAAACGAAACAAAAATCTTCATGGACATTGATAACTGGAAAACAACAATTATCAATACAAGATACTGTGATTGTATGCTTATTACTTTGAAACTATTACCAACGCAGGAAAGATGATGTTGTGATTATATGCTTATTCCTTATAACGTTAAACTATTATCAGCGCAGGAAAGATGATCTTGTGATTATATGCTTATTCCTTAAAACTTTAAAACTATCATCAATGCAGGAAAGAAGATCTTGTGATTATATTCTTATTATTTATTACTTCACAACTATTATTACCCCAGAAAACAAGATGTTGCAACAATATGTACTTATTCCATTTTGCTTAACATTATCTATGAGCTTGTCTCTACATCAGTAATAATCCCGTTAATGCTGTCAACAGTTGATAAGTGAAAGTGCAGAAAGTGCAGATAGTGCAATACTGTGCAGATAGATAAAAATTGCCCTTGACCGATTGGTACTCTATATATCGAGGGCTTACATCACCACACATATGTACAGCAGCGGTCAGTTGTCTTATTCTTGACCACTGACCATCACAAACTAAATCTGTCCGGGTTATATAAAAACTCACTTATCAAGGCAAATGACACCTGTATTATGATTATTATTATAAAACACAAGTTAAATAGGATGTAGATATTCATTTGGAGTTGTGGTCAGTTATTTCATTCTTAACCACAGACCATCACAAACTAAATCTGTCTGGGTTATATAAAAACTTGAAATCATCACTTATCAAGGAAAATGATTCATGTATTATGATTATTATTATCATAAAACACAAGTTAGGATGTAGAAATTCATATACAGTAGTGGTCAGTTATTTCATTCTTGACCACTGACCATCACAAACTAAATCTGTCTGGGTTAAATAAAAACTTGAAATCATCACTTATTGATGAAAATGATTATAATATGTATTATGATTATTATTATAAAACAAAAGTTAAAAAGGATGTAGAAATTCATATACAGTAGCGGTCAGTTATTTCATTCTTGACCATGCACTAACCATCATTACTAAATCTATCAAGGCTATAAAAAACTTTTTAATTATCACTTATCATAGAAACATGTATTAAAACGATAATTTTTAAACAAGAGTTAAAGCGGATGCAATAATTCACATACAGTAGGGGAGAATTTCCTGACTGTTTCTGATAAAAAGAATACTTTTCTTTCAGGGTTGTATAACAACTTGCATAATCATTTACCAAGGAAAATGATGACTTTTAAAAACATGAGTTGAAACAGAATGCACATATTAACATAAAGATATTAGATTGACTCAAAAGAAAATTATAGCCTATTTAAAAAATATTTTGCACCCATTCATAGCCAGAAAACAATGAGAAATACAACACAATTATGATGTCATCACAATGATAATTTCTTTAACAATTTTTCTGTAAAAGCTCACAATGGGAAGATTAATCGTACATTTATTATCTTAATCGAGGGTTAACTAGTCAATTGTTTGCACAAATGTTGTGGACGGCCTTGACCACACAATAGTTGAACTAACAATACAATAATGATGACATCACACTAGCAGCTTGACCGATTGACCAAGCTTGCATCACAGGCGATAACGTTTAATTATCACCTTAATGATAATAGAGATGAGCTGATAATGAAGTCACCCTGATTATCACCTGTCTTCTCTGCATGATAATCAATACTTCATTAGCAAACTGTGAAAACTGTTTAAAACTGAAATTACCTTGTTATTAGTCAACTGGCAAACAAGCTTTTAAGGCATATATGTATTTTACAATTAATCCTCATAAAAGAAAATCTTTTTGTATTTGTAATCTATCATATTGCCAGTACTATCAATAGTTTACATTTTATTTCACATAATTTGATTTCTATATCATTTAAAATGATCACCTAAAATAATAAGTATATTATTCAACCAAAACAGAGTAATATATTGATGACATCTTCTTTGTTCATTGTATGAGATGTTTCAAAAGAATCTGTGTCGAAACGTCGCATACAATGAACAAAGAAGTTGTCATCCACATATTCATCTGCATTATTGTCATTCCAACCTCTCAATGAAGTCAAAACAAAGATACTTAATTTGTTCTGAAGAACCAGACTTTTTGCTTGTTTTGAGGAAATTCAGAACTAGAATTATTGTTTAGAGACCTCCATATAGTCTTTTCGTTGACGTGAAATCTATCTAACAGCCCCTGAAACCAAATAATTTTTGAAAGACCCAGGCAAGTTTATATTATTGTAGCAAGTCTATATCACTGCAGTTTGACAATGAACAGCTTCAGTGGCTTCTTTTCTCATTTTATATAAAATAGAAGCATTTTGATTATATTTTCATTATTGAGACTAAATTTAGTCTAGTTGACACGCACAATATAATCAGGTACAATAGTTGTTGACACTATAAGGCGATGTGCTCATGTTTCAAAAATCAATGATCAGCACAACAATGTAATGTACCTGTAGTTTAATGTCTTCTTTAACACTAGACAATAGGGAATATATATAGAAGGTACATGGAATACAGGTGGCATGGAAAAAGGTGGGGAGGGGGAGCGGGCGAGCGGGGTATTATTTTGGTTAGGTGGTTTTGGGTTACTATTTTGGAGTCAGTGAATTGAAGTTGAATTTGAAGGTTGATAAATGATTGCTATGTTGTACTTTAGGAAAGGCTGTTTGGGTAGTTTTATGTCTTCCTTAACTCCATAGAATTGTGGATCTTGTAATCAAAGAAGGAAGTGTTGGAAAAGGGTGTAGGGTATACTATTTTGGTACGGTAGTTTTGGGTATGTGAATGTGCATACAATTTGTAAGTTAATAAATGATTTCTATGTTTTGCTAAAGGAAAGGTTGTTTGGGTAATTTTATGTCTTCCTTAACTCCATAGAATTGAGGTTATGAGCTTATTGAGAAGGAAGTTTTGGATCAGGGTGGCTAGGTGGTTGAGGGTTACTATTTTTGGGTCTGTGAATTGAAGTTAAATTTGCATCCGTTTTGAAGGTTGAAGAATGATTTCTTTGTTCTGCTAAAGGAAAGGTTCTTTGGGTAGTATAATGTATTCCTTGACTCCATAGAATTGAGGATCTTGGCTTATTGAGAAGGAAGTGTTGCAAAAGTGTGAGTGAGAGTAAAATGTTGTTAAGCGGCTTCTTTGATAAGGAGGTAAGTTGACTTGACATAAGGATACAGAGAAAAGAAAGAAATAAGGAGTAAAATAGTAAAGAGTGCCACAAGTAGGTGAGTGGGTTGGTGCATATAGTGTAAGGTTGGGTTGATTCAAGTAGATAAAAGGCAATATAGGGGGCATAACATCACAAGAATAAAAAAAAGAATTAAATGTACAACACAAGATTTGAAGACTGGACATATTCAAAGAATGATTGTATAGAATAAAAGGGACATGGAATAAGGACCACACTACAAGATAAGATTGGAGAACAAAATCCATGAGGCATTGTATATAAGCAAAGAAACATGGAGTTCAAGATAAGACAACAGGACATATTCAAACCGTCATTGTGTAGAACATGGGACATGGAATTACAAGATTTGACTGCAGTATACAATCCATTAGGTATTGTACAGGTCAAAAGGGACATGGAATAAGGATCACATCACAAGATTTGAATACATGAGGTATTGTACAGATCAAAAAGGACATGGAACATACTACATCACACGATTTGACAACTGGACATATTCAAAGTGTCATTGTGCAGAACTAAGGGACATGGAATTAGGAGTACCCCACTAGGTGTTAGGCAATGTATTGAGGACTTGGGAGAGGTACTTGATGTTCAAGGGGTCATTGTGTGAAAAGTGAATTTGATGGGGAGGTAGAAGGGGAGGTGGCATTGTGGGGAGACTGACTTTGACGGGACGAGGGTAGTGTCTATTCAAGCTGAGTGAGTTAGTCAATATATTGGGACAGTCCATGTGGGCACTGGACTCATGAGGATGATTAGAGTCAATGGGGTATGGACAATAGTATCAAAATGTTGGTGGTGATTTCTTTTGATAAGAAGCCTTTGATGAAGGGCTAAGGGGATGTAGAGGAGATATGAACAATGGAATTAATATGTTGAGGCTTGTATCTTTAGTCTAGAGCTTTTGATGAACGGCCAAGGGATGTATAGAAGATATGGACAATAGTATCAAAATGTCGGGATGCTTTTCATTTGTCAAGAGCCTTTGATGAAGGGCTAAGGGTTGTAGACAAGATGTGGACAATGGAATTAAAAGGTTTTTTAGTATAGAGATTTTGATGAAGGACTAGAGGGTGTAGAGAAGATAAGATAATGGAATACAATGTTGGTGTGGTCAAGATCCTTTGATTAAAGAGTAGGGGATGTAGAAATATATGAAAATGAGTGAGAGTGGAATAATGTTAAAATTTAAAGCTAAGGAATCGACATGGTCAATATTGGTCAGGAAATGAATGAAAGAAAGTTGATAGAGGGGTATAATGTTACAATTTCAAAACAAATGAGTGAGTGAGTGACTGTTATTGTTTTACGCCGCTTGGGCAATATTTCA
Organism: Steromphala cineraria; assembly: GCA_916613615.1. NCBI lineage: Eukaryota > Metazoa > Mollusca > Gastropoda > Trochida > Trochidae > Steromphala > Steromphala cineraria. Next base: position 21,196,304 of record OU744723.1, on the reverse strand, counting down.
GCCAATATCGGCGTGCAAAACAAATGAAGTCATATGACCAGTATTGGGCAGTAAATGGATGAGAGAAAATCGAGAGATTTGAATGATGCTGAACTCCAGTGGTAAAGAGGATATCAGATTGACTATGATTTGGAATCGATCAAAGCTATGGGAGAGGTTAGTGCAAGGTGTTGCCATTGTTGATTGATGAAAGGGTGGAAGCTCAATTATAGCGGTCAATGATTCAAAAGGAGAAAACACGTTTTGAAAAATATGGCATTGATGTGCAAAGGTCTGGTCAATAAATGTGGTCTTGGTCACTACTTGAGATGATATTGTTCAATGGTCAAGCGAGGAAAGGGTCAGTGAGGATGCATTGTGGTCAAGAACTCCATTCTTAGTGAGGTGGGAGGAAACCGAGGTTAGATGGAGTTGTATGGGGTTGTATGTCACGATGTGATTGTCAAAGTTGAGGATACTGGTCAACAAGAAGAGACTAGAGAGTGATATTGGTAAATATTTAGAGGGGAAGAGAGGAGATTTTGGGGTAAGGGTATGAGGGGGAGCACAATTGTGTGGGTTGGTACTCGGTGGACAAGGGTAAAATGGAAGGACAGAGATATTGATGTATTTGCAATTAGGGAATTTTGTTTTGGCCAAAAGGGAAGGAAAGAGATGTTCTTGTATTTTCTAGGGTTAATATGAGTTTCTGGGGGAAGCAAATGTGAGGAGGTTTGGGTTCAGAGTTTGATAGATGGACTTGTGTGGGTCGGGATCTAATGGACAAGGGTTTGTTTTTTGACCGAAAGGGAAAGAATTACATGTTCTTGTATTTGCTAGGGGGAGGTTAGTGGGTGGAGGTCAGAGTTCAGAGGTGATGGATAGACTTGGGATGTAAAGGACAAACTTTTATTTTGGTTAATTGGAAGGGAAAGAGATATTGGTTTGTCATTCATCTAGGGTCTGTCAATGTAGGGTTGATGGCGAACCACTGTAGCTCCTGATGTAGTGGACCAGGGTTGAATTTTGGTCATTGGGGAGGGAAGGGGATATCAGTTTTATTGTTCATCGGTGGTCAGGGAAAAGGGGAGGTGACGAGAGGGGGGTCACTAGCGGTCAAGTGGTCTGCCCTTAGGGATCTAACACCCTCCTACTCAAGGATGGTAACACTTCTTGATTAGTTGCTGCAGGTCTTGACAATCTAAAATCTTAAGTGTTACCCATTGACTTACAGATTGTCTTGAAACTTGAATCTAATTGTTAGTAGCTGAATTGAGGTGAAGATATTAAATTTAGAATTTGAGGAAACAACTGAGAATAATTGAAGTTTATCGCCATTATTTCCTACGCAAATTTGCTTTCAAATAAACTTTTACTTGATAAGTTTCTTTTGGTATCATTTCTACCAAACTGTAGCCTAATGACAAATGTTGCCATATGAACCACAGACTTTTACAGGAGTTTCATATATGCAACAATAACCAGTACAAAATCAAGGAAAGCCAAATATGTGTTGAGTATTGATCTGCATTTATAACTGCCAGATATCTAGATAAGTTACAAGTTTTTGTCTAAATTGATAACAAACTCACATTTCACTGCAGAGTTAATACATCTGAAACTGCACGTTAAGTTTAACATTATGTCCATAAAATCTATTCAAAACTTTTACATAAGGTTCTTTGAAAATTATTTTACAAAAAAACTTGAAACATCAACTTTGTCAAATAAAAAGTTGCTTAAAAGTCCAGAGAGCATAGTATGGCATTAAAAACAACTTCCTAACTTCATTAAAATTCAACGTTTGTCACTATTATAACAGTTCCCTTATGAAATCAAAAATGGAAAAGAAACACCGATGGGTTTTTTATATTCATATTCAACCAATGGTAAAAGGCGAAATGCCACTTTCATCTTTTCACGTAGGAATAATGTCGCGACAGAATTACAATTCTCGTTACAAGCCCTGATGGTATTCAGCAGAAAAATAATACCATAAAAACTTGCAAATTATTCTGTGTCCCTTGGGCCCACACAATGATTTTAGGGTTAGCGCGAAAGGTCACCTAATTTGATCACGTTGGCAATGTTTGCAAGTAGAGACGAATCATAATCACATAACATAATTTTTTCATAAAACAAGTTTTTATCGAAAGATGGTGTATTATATTCGAAAAAAGGGTCATTTTCTTCCTAGACATGTCATTATGAAGATAATTTAGGGCTTTGGGTTGAATTCGTAAATAATGGACCATTTTCTCGTAATTAGGCTCGTGGACATTTACTCCATCAGAGCCTCCATAAAAGAAATTATCGATGTTTTCAAATGGAGCGATATTAATCCTAATAAGATGTTTCGGATTTCTTGAGATCTTTTTTTCCATTAAGAAGATATTTTGATCCATCGTAAAATTAAGAGGTCTCGATTATCAAAATAAACCACAAAATTCTTTCATCAAATATTCAAGATAATGATAATTAACTTCAATTGTATTTCAAATTATTTTTCTCGATATTGATATTAAGATATAAATATCTTACTTTTAAAGCTATTCTTGGCTTCTCAAATGACTATCAAATTCTGTTTATCTAAAGAATTATATCAATTCAGAAATGAGCATTATCGCCTTTATGGGCATCATAAAGTCATTAACGCTACTCCATTTATTTGACGATACTGATTCTAACATAACATACTCGGAAATGTCATTTAGACTATTATCAAGCCATTATCTGCCCTGAGCTGATTTACAACATTTAACTGCTATCCGCATATCGATACGTATTGACAAAGTGATAACGCTTGCTGCTTAAGTATTCGATCCTTACGCTAAATTTCCCCAAGTACTTATCTATAGACCACGGAGTACCTCAACACGACAAACACCTCGTAAAATCCTCTTAATACAATTTATAACTGCAAGCAAGGAGTCTTTACACCTCCAAATCTTCTAATCGTGCAATTGACTATAAATGTGTCGTAAAACTTTTCCAACAAATACCCTGGAATGATCATTTGCATAAAAGGTCATAAATTTCCCTTTCATATGAGTACACACTTGTATGGTGTTTGTAAATAAAGGAAGGATTAGAGACAATTTTGTCATTTGCATAAAAAGGTCGTAAATTTCTCTTTCATATGAGTACCCACACGACTAGTATTTGTCAACAAATACAAGAATTAGTGACAATTTCATCATTTGCATAAAAGGTCATAAATTTCTCTTTCATATGAGTACCCACACCACTAGTATTTGTCAACAAATACAAGAATTAGTGACAATTTCATCATTTGCATAAAAGGTCATAAATTTCTCTTTCATATGAGTACCCACACCACTAGTATTTGTCAACAAATACAAGAATTAGTGACAATTTCATCATTTGCATAAAAGGTCGTAAATTTCTCTTTCATACGAGTACCCACACGACTAGTATTTGTCAACAAATAAAAGAATTAGCGACAATCGCAAATCATTCCTGAATGTCCAAAGATGTCTTGTTGTTAAACACGTCAAAAGCTGTCTAACTGTGATAAGAAATAGAGTCTTGAGTTGTGTCAATTAATTGTCATAGCTCGCTGATAACGGAGCTCTAATCGGCAAGTTTAGTCGCTAAAAGGTCCTAGGATTGTTTTCCAATGTGTCGCACTTCACCGACCTTTGACCCACGTGATTACTTTCGGGTTAGTGACTCCATGCTAGGGTTTACATGGGTATTTACACATGGGTTAAAGTTGCTCGCACTTTGAACGTCGAGTCGTGGATTACCTAGTGAACAATTGGAGTCTTGTCTTGCCTTTGTTTGCACGACAGTTTCAACGTTTATTGCTAATTCTGTTGGATTTCTAAAGAATTTCTTTTTGACTCTAAAGTACATTGTTACTTGATTAATCTTGAAACTATTGAATAATTACTTTATCTTCAACTTTTCAGTTACAACAATTATATATATGAATTATCATATTGAATATAATACTAAATCTAAGATGTAAATGATGGAGATATCATTAATTCTGAAATTAAAAGCTCAAATGACAATTTTTCTTCTATAATTAAATTAAAATATCCTTTTCATTTCAAATTGGAAAATTGTCAAATATTATTTTCATAATCATTAGCCTTAGGGCTTAAGATCATTGATATGATATTATATAAAGAAAACTTACCATTCACCTTGAAATGATTATTATTTTTAAAATCTGTTTTTCACAAATTTCATCACCATTTGTAACCTTATTACAGGTTAACCAATTAAAAAATCAAAATTCACATTTTAAAATTTCAAGGAAAAGAATCAAATAGAGACTCTAAGAAAGCTTATCTTCGCATCAAATATACAAATATTACTGAGATAATTCATGAGCTGTTTACTCCTGAAACCCAATAGATGATATGATATTTACTTATTATTCTTATAATTTACCCAAAATATTATTTTAGGAGAATTCAGGAAGTCTAGCTCTTTCATCTAAAGCAATAAAGCTTTCACTCTAAGGAGCGGAGACACATGGGCCATATTTTCCACGGATGTATCCAGGTCACTGTGACCTCTGTATCACTACACGTGGTTTTAATGAAGTAGATCCTCGTCTTTCCGCCAGAAAATCTACGGCTTCGGTTTACCCAGACTGGCTTCTCTGCAACTACATTTTGTGCATAGCACTCACGGTGGTTTTCACACAGCAAGCGCGCTCTATGAATGGCGGCCATTTTTTACGTCCCTAAACTGAAGCAAGACATACAATTTGAAGCGGAATGGCACCCATTATTTCAGAACCCATTTCTTTTTCTGTCACTCAAAACTCTTTCATCCATTACTTACTTGAAAAAGAAAAATAGATGCACATTTGAGGAAAGAAAATTGCTGTGTTTGTTAAGTGAACACAATTTTAACTTGAAACATTTTATTACGAAAATGATTTTTGCCAAATGTACATAATTTTCATTTACTACTTTTATTTGTAAGGAAATATTTTTGTTGTTTTTTAAAAAACACCACTCACTTTTAGATTACATATCATAATTGATTGAAAGTTAATTCATTATAAAAATGTATTTTTATATGAACGGAAATTTCTATATGTACTGCATTGATGAAAACTAAACTTGAATACAAATATTTCAATTTTAGAAAATTTCAATATCTGCATGAAATTGTATCTAAATCATTACGTTGTCCTCAGTACAATAACTATTACCATAAATAACATTTTCTTTGATGAGAAATCAAAATTTGACTAGTTCAAAGAGTCTGATGCCACTTTTGGCGCTGAACTTTCCTGTTCAGGAAGTATTTTCATAAAACAGAGCTGCGTAAACTGACACTAATTGACAAGCTTGAAATTTTTATTAACTATGGGGTTGCATGAAGTGCTTGAAAAAAAGCCTTTATCAGCTTTTAAGATTAACATCTTGTAGATAATACAATCACCATGGCAACCAACACATTTTACATATTCAGGATTAATGCTGGCGGCTCATTCCTGTAAATACCATTAACAAATTATGAGTCATAAAGTTCGCCTTCATTATTGAATTACAACCATCTGGAAATTAATTGAAAATCATAACGATAATCATAACCAGTAAGAGAATTAGACAAATCACGGGAAAAATTACTAAAATATATCTTCGAACATTCTCGAGTTATTTGCATTCTCTTCAATTACGATTTACGGCCATTATAATTAAAACTCATGCCAACTTCCGTTTGCAATTTGAGTGCTTCCGTGAATATTTACTGCAGTACTGCTCTGTATTCAGTGCGGAGCTGTTCTGGTTCTACTTCACTTCCTGTGCTTTGACAGTTATGATAGGTTAAGGGGGACTTCCCCGCTTGTCGACTAGTCTATCCTTTAATTAAGCAAACTTGAAGGAGCCCTTCCCCACTTCACCCGCCTAATCACTACAGTTTTGACGCCCCAAGATCGCCAATTTCCATCTCAATCGAAATCTTCAACTTTGGAGATACGATTTTTAAAAGTTTGATGATGCCATAAAAGTTCGATGGTTCCACCTTTGGCTCTTCGTGACGGAAGTGTCCAAATTACTTGGCTGTTTCAACAGGTCCAGTGCGTAGACTTTCAGTCTAATTAGGAGGTCGTCCAATTGCTACTTAACCATTAATTCAAATCCTCCGGAAATCTAAGTTCAGAGTCGAAAGTTTGATCGTATCTTTTCAAAAGTGTCTAGTTACAAGAGAGTTAAATGAGAATTGAATGAATATATTTTGATATCTCACCAACATTTACCCTCTGACTGTGAAATCCACAGATAAAAGGTAAATCTTCTTTCAAAAAGGATGAGATCAGGTGAGACGTTTTCAAAATTATATATTTCACTCATATTGCGGCTGCTAGTATTGCAGGGAATTGTCAGCAACACCACTGTGGCTATGCATTGCAATGAAACCTGTAAGAATCGTCTGGAACTAGCGAAACATGGGTGGTACTGCGCTGAACTTCAATGTACCGGCAACACTGCAACTATTCACTATACATCTGCAGTGTATGAAATAAGACCCGTCCGACAGCCCCAAACGGGTAACTTCTGGTCTGGGCTGGTAACTTTTTAATGTTTTTGTTGAATTTGACCAAGAAATTAAGTAAACTCATTCTTTCGGGCTGGTAACTTCTCAGGCTTATTCCATACACTGACATCTGGTTAATGTGGGATTTATACTACATATTGATACTGTATCATTGATGTCAATAGTCAGAGCCATCTGTTGTTAATCTCTCCACAGAATGATCCAATTCCTAATCCATGCCCCGTTTAAAATAGAAGTTATCATAGATTTTATAACTTGAGCTATATTTGTTCAAGAGACCTTGTCAATATTGAAAATATCTTTTTAATTCATGTTGATAATCCCAAAGACAGAAAATAAACTCTAATATCAAAAACTTTCAGAAACGTGAAATCAAAAGCTATCAGAAAGTGAAATCAAAACTTCAAATTGCAATCCATTTCACACCCACCAACATACAAAGTTACATCATTCTTAATGAATATCTAGAGTGGGTGACTCAACATTAATATCATTCAATCAAATGTCAATGTGTAACGTTTCAATGGGCATTATTTGTAAGTTAACACGCCTATAATATTTCCCATCAAGATCTCAAATAAATTTAATTTAGCTCGAGAACATTCCTGTAAAATGTCATACTTATTCTCGTAAGAGAAATTACTTCCTGCATTTCAAAAAAATTCACATTTCAATTTAAAATATTTTTTTATTCTTGTTGATGTGTTATTTTGCCAAAGATACACTTGCCTATTGAATTTCACTGATAATATGGGTATCAATTATTCATTGAAAAGATTTCACGATGTAGTGTTCAGTGAACAACTACAATATCTTCTCAAAAACAGGTTTCATGTTTTCAAAAATGAGACATTGATGCAATAAAGAAGTTGATCATCCATAACGACTTGTTCTTCTTCAACATTGATGCAAATAAAATGCAAAATTTATCATTGCTTACTTTTACAAAATAGTGATATCTAAAAAATGTTTTCTATTTACACACTAAATATATCGTCCAATTGATAACTCATTGAAAATATTTCACGATCCTTTGAACAACTACAAAATCTTCTCCAGATTTAATATTTCAAAATTACATAAAAATGGCAAATTCATCATTGCTTACTTTTAAATAAAAAAATATTTATGTTAAAAATTATCTTCTCGTTCAGAAATCATTTAAAACACCAACAAGCAAAGCCGAAGGATCTCCTGTAACTATCTCCACACTCAAGTTCGACGGGGCATGCATTACACAGGTGATTCAATGAGTCACCGTACAAGGCATGAATTAAATTATTCGTCCCGTCGGAATTCTCGTTTTTCACAAAGATCAGTATCCGTCCCTCTCTAATGGTGAGTTTTGCTCAAAATCCGGCTTGAGAGGTTTCTTTACATTTGGTTTCTCTTTCAACTCTCGCCCGCCACCGATATGTCATCAACTGAAGATGGAGCTTTACCCTTAAAGGGCCCGTCCAACAAGGGACTTTACATCAAGGGCACAAAGGGCTTGGGAAGCAAGTCAAACATAGACGATCTGTTGAAAGTGCACTAACAAGTTGTTTCGAATTCTTTGGTCGTTCAAATCTGAATCACTGTTATTGCAGGAAGGTTATTGTATTCTGCGAGCATATCGTTATTCGTTGTTTTGTGGGGTTTTTTTTGGGGGGGGGGGGGGGGGGGTATAGAGGCATCTTATGAAACATAATTTTTTGTTATCCTATGCAAAGAAATATATTCAAGATGATAAAAGCAACTTAGTTTTATTAAGCTAGACTTATCCATAACCCTAAACAAATTGGTTTTCAGGTCTTCATCACATTTATCATTTTGATTTGGATGGAACTGTACCCAAAAAAGGGAAATAAAAAAAAAATTGATATGAAAGCTTGCAAAACCATTATGGCTATGAATTACATCAAATCCTACCAATCTTACTGGAGGTAGTTTTGAAATGATTAACAAATCACGAATCTCCCTGCTTCCATCAAACTTCAGACAGTTGTTTATATATTGAGTGGAGGAACTCGTTCAGACTTTTTAAAATAGCAAAATAATTTTTTAAATTTATTGTTTGATTAAAGGCTTTACTCACCACCGACCGGTTTTATAATATCCAATATATGTATCAAGGTGACTTACCTGTAAAAGAAGAAAGAAAAATTAGTTTATTTTGTAATCACAATATATACGAGACAAAATAGTAAGGGATATCTTATTGATCAATATGTTATCATATCGCTAGTTATCATAATTCAAATTTTCATATCAATAAAGAAATATCTGTATTTATAATTTATACATCTTTCAAAATGATTTTTTTTAAGAGTATCCCATCTTGCTTTGCAGGACAAATTCAATTTTAGTTGACATTTAGACCAATGGCCTATAACAAGATAAATAATATACAAAATTTATGAATTTATTTATCCAAACAAGATAAACTTTTCTTTAGAAACTATTCATGGCACAGTTATCGCTTCCATGAATAAGGAAATGATAAAGATTTAAATCATTTAAAATGGTTCACTTATCTTTTTTTTTTCTCAAGTTAGTATGCTCGATAAATTTTTAATTATTGGCAATATAGCTTGTACAACAAAGTACAAAACATGACAATTTGGAAAAAAATAATCGAAACCGGTTGTAATTGGCACTGCAGCCCTCCTAGTAGAGTAGAAGTCGTGTGCGAGTTTTGAAAACAATCGGATGAATAATTTTTCCGTATTAGGTCGCACAAAAATTTTCTCCGTCCTTTGGAAGGATGGATGGACGGAATAGTTTGTATTACTATATACCCTTGACCGTTAGTAGGAGGTATAACAAAATAACCCTCTTAAAAATCAATGGACTTTTTAGGATTTCCGAAATTTATACTTCCTTAGTGTAACTCTTTACATATCTTCTTCTATGCCTAATCCATTTGGAAAGAAAATTGTTCTTCATATTTATATGCGCTGATGTCAATTATTCTTGCTAATCTTGTATATATGATCATGGTATCAAAATACTCATTTGTTGGCCCACACTATCATCGGAGGTCATTAGCGGTAACGAGCTTTGGTGTATTATATTTCATTACAGTTATCACAATATTTTCTGTGTTTAGCAGAATCTTCATAGGAGACAATTATCACAATATTTCTGCTAATAGCATAATCTTCACAAGAGAAATATTTTCATTACAACGTACATGTCAAATAGAAGAATACATAGGAAATTTACTTATATTTCAAAATTTATTGAAATAATATTTTCAAGTCATCTTTGTATGTAAGAAAATCCTTGGTTCAACTCTTATATTGAATTACAATATATCAATAAAGTATATCACATAACATTAAAGGGGCAGTAGCACGTTTTTAGGGGGAACATAAGGTGATGTCAGGAAAATGAAAATAAATGGTTCCAATTGAAAGACAATGTATTTAAACTAAATTGAGCAGTAATAATTCAAATATATGACATATAGTTTAGCCATGTGATTCATGTTTCTTACACAAAATGAATTAAAGGTGTTCACACAAAATGGCCGCCAATGGATTTTATGTGAATTTTCATACTCTGTCCTCTGACTATAATATGGATGATTGGCTTGTCTAATGAGATTGTTTACACTGTCAATATAATACATTTAGCAAGAACTTTCAATTATCAGTGAAATATTTAAAATATAAAATTATCAAAAAACGTGCTACTGCCCCTTTAAAGTATCACTTTTAGAATTATTTCACTAAGTCTTTTAAAGAATTTCATTGAATTGTAAGCGTAAAATGTTGTTATATCTTGTTGATAGCTTCAGAAATCACATCCTTTTCATTACATACCCAATTTAACAATATTGAACACAATTGATTACTTCCCGAAATAAAAATCATTACAATTGATAAAGATAATCCATTTGCACTGTCATTTCCTTTATAGAGACACACTCCTTGACAGTTTCGCCTCATCAAAGAGTGAAATGTACAATGGTGTATTCTTAGGGGCGTCAATATCGACGTGTATCACATTCCCAACCAGCCAATCAGAAGTGCCGCAGAGAGCACAAGTTGTATACTAACCGAACGAAGAATAGATCAAACGGTTTTCGCAATTGTACGAGACAGACTCAAATTAGGTCATGTTTGATTCCCTCACACTTCTGTATAGTGAAATTGACAAGCAATAAGTGTCGGTTTATATCAATATGAGCATATCAAATATATTGTTAGAATTTTATCTGACATTACCTTACAAGTGTTTGAAAGGATAGGGGAGGGTGAGGTGAGGTTATTTTGAGTTAAACACTGATTTTAAGGGTATTTGACTTATATCACTGCTGCTAGTATTATTGCAGTAAGAAAACCCACAACACTACTGTGGCTATGTACTCAGGTGAGACCTGCGAGCATCGGCTGGAACAGACCATGGGTGGTACTGCACTGAAATTCAGTGTAGCATTGCACCGAAACCTTAGTGCATGTAGAACAGTTCTCTACTGCAGACAAAGTTGACAAGCCCCTGGCAGGATTTGAACCCCAGACTTCTTGATCCGAACCCAACTGCACTAACCACTGTGCTATACCCCCTAGAGCAGGGTGAATGGTGATGAAAGGTGTACCCACATTTGGATGGGCAAGGGGATGGTCTGTTGGGATATCAGTACTTTATCAAGGTGTTTGCGGGGTCATTTCAAGGGGTATGTAGTGTTTTTGTTTGGGATATTTCACAGCCTTGATTTTATGCCTGCAGATGATTGGATTCAGTACAAAGACTGTAAAGTTTCCTGCCTTAAGTGCTTAGCCTTGTAGCATTTTTTTTGCATGATCTAAGCATAAACCTCTGTCATACTGCCAATTCATAAAGTGACGGTGCCAAAATTCCATCATACACTAAATACTTTCAAATTTTAAAAATAGGAGACATCACACTCCCTTGATCTTCTGCAGATTTAGGATTTGGAAGGGTGTTACTGAAGAACTGCCAATTGCCGCCCTTGGTTTTTCCTTTCATATTTATTTTTATATACCATGAGAAGGGGAGGGAGAGGAGGAATTAAAATTTTGGACTGTGTTAAAAAATTATCAATCATGTATTAGCAATTGCCAAGGTTTAATTGTAGCATTACAGAAACAGTCCACAATCCTTATAACTTCAAACACCTATTTCATATATCAAGAAGGCCAAAAGAATAACAGTAAAAAACTTTTTGTTAAAAGAACAAATATAACAAAATCAACATTCTATGAAAATCATTATATTTCAACACAAACTTGTATGTATTTTTCTATTTCAAGGAACGGTCTATGAGAGAACCTCATTCTTATACAAAGTAAAAATGAAAATAGATAAATCAATTTACCATCAAGCCAGGCATAAGAAAATCCATTCTGTAGTTTCAAGCTTTTTCAATTTCAATAAATCAAATTCAAAATTGATTTTAAACATTTGCAATGGAGATGAGACAAAAAAACACTGATTTGGCATGCTTAGAAAAATGTGACTTGAAAATATCATCATTACATGACTATTTGTCAAGAAACACTAAATGTATTTTTTTTTTCAAAGCTCCAACTCAATATTATGTTTTCTTGTCAACAGCTTAGAGGAGTGGGTATCAAGGGGCCAGAGCTCAGAGAGACATAAACGAGTAAAACCTTTTACAACATCGTGGCTTGCATGATATTCGAGACTTTCGGCTCCACATGGAAATAATATTGTTTCATTTTTATGTAGTTGTTTTTAAACAGATTTTCTTTCACATAAAGGATGTTTTAATTTGACTCCAAATGATTATCCAAAGGTTTTGTGGCACCTTTTAATATCCTTTTTTTTTGTCTTTTCACTCCATAGATTTTTATGTTATCATTTACTTTTTAATGTATCAGTTTGGTATGCATTACATTCGCAAAATATCATAAAGTGGAATTGAAGCTGTATACACAATTTTTTTAATTTACTCAACATATCTATTTACATAGTTTATATCTTGATTTCATTTCATTGTACAAAAGTTAACGGACAAACTTTTGAAAACAGTAAAATTTGCAAACAAAACTTATCTATTTAGTAATTGATTACAATTGATATTGTTTTTGTCCCAAAAACTTTATTAGCAAACAATTTAACCAATATTGGTTTTTATTTCAAAGCATAAATGTTATTTTCAAAACATTTTTTATTTTCCCAAAAAAAATATTTTATAATGAAAATCTTACGTCTTAGCTTTGAAAGGTACACATAAAAGAAAAATGTCTTTCATTAGCCAAAGGAAATGTAAACTTGTAAACTGGCTAGGTAAACCAGTTCTTAACCTGTTTGTTGATTAAGTTAGGTTAAAATGTACAGGTTATTTGAAGATGAAAGCTTGGACAACTGCTCCTTAGGAGGTGGAATAGATTTCATGTGACATGTGTTACCCTAGACTTGTTCTTCTGAAACCTACAAGTTGTTTATTTCATCTTTGACTGTCACGAGAATCTGATTCAAAGTAAGAATGAAATAACTAGAGTGAGTGAGTTGGGGTTTTACACTGTTTGGGCAATATTTCATGTGAAATAATGGTAATTGTTGTATCCGGCCAATACGGGCCACGCCCATAAAACCCCTAGACTTGTTCTACTGAAATCTACAAGTCGTTTATTTCATCTTTGACTATCACAAGAACCTGATTCAAAGTAAGAATGAAATGACTAGAGTGAGTTGGGTTTTTTTTACCGTTTGGGCAAAATTTCATGTGACATGTGTTACCCTCAGACTTGTTCTACTGAAATCTACAAGTTGCTTATTTCATCTTTGACTGTCACAAGAAGCTGATTCAAAGTAAGAATGAAACAACTAAAGTGAGTGAGTTGAGTGGGTTTTGAAATGAAAAAGACTACTTATTCATTTCATCTCTCTTTTTGAGAAGTTGAAACCAATGAAAGAATAAAACATTTTGAAGAAAGTGGAAATGAAGATTGTGTAAATTTAAGCGTTAACCTCAGAATATTCTTAATGACATCATCTAATTTCACCTTTTAAAGGGGCAGTAGCACGTTTTTAAGGGGAATATAAGGTGATGTCAGGAAAATGGAAATTAATGGTTCCAATTGAAAGACAATGTATTTAAACTAAATGGAGCAGTAATAATTCAAATATATTACAAAAAGTTTAGCCATAGAATTCCTTTTTTTTGCACAAAATGAATTAAAGGTGTTCACAAAAAATGGCAGCCAATGGATTTTATGTGAATCTTTTTTTTTTTACTTTGTCCTCTGTCTATGGATGATTGGCTTGTGTAATGAGATTTTTGAAACTGTCAAAATAATAAATTATCATTAACTTGCAATTATCAGTGAAAAATTTAAAATATAAAATTATCAAAAAAAACGTGCTACTGCCCCTTTAATAGCATGAAAATACCAAATAAAAGGAACTTTCAGGGAAGCAAATAATTACCATGCTTAATGGACATGTAGCATATTTCAGTTATTCATTCTAAGAATTTTTTTTTTTTTATATAACGATGAAAAACATGTTTATGCTGTGTCTAAAAACATGCCATCACGGACCATCCCTGATTAAAAGGTTTTTCTTTTAACAGAAACTAGATTTAGATTCAAAGAGTGAATTGTATCGAAAGACTTGAAATATTTCCCTCCCTTGGAGATCTTAAGACATATTTCTAAGATTTTAAAGATGCATCTTAAATTGAAATTTAAAAAAATATGCTACAAAATAGTTTTCAAATCTTTCCTTGGGTCTCATGTTCCATAACTAGGATCTGTTTCTATAAAAACATTAATGCATTATGAGCATTTCTTAATCTTGAATAACATGTAATATAAAGCAAATATTACTATTTATAAGTTTCTTGTACATTAATCCAGATTACCTGACCATATTTCTGTATATTAACCTACATATTAAGTCGTAAGAACATCAAACAACCCATAAAGATCAAATATTATTTTGAAATGTGAATAGACAAGAATAGGACATATGACTTCTTAGATCCGCTTTGTTGTGATGACCAAAAAGGACAATTATTATGGATGAACAACTTCTTTATTCTGTGAAAGCAAGTGAGCGAGTTATTGTTTTTTCGCCGCTTGGGCAATATTTCAGCCATTAGCGGCTGGTGTGAAAGCAATGTTTTAACATAGATTGTAATGATGTTGTCAAGCTAGAAATGACATAAGTGATGTTTACCAAATATCAGCTAAGAAACCCAAAATTGAGAATTTTGATGTGTTGTCAAGATATATACTTTTGCACTAAAATGTTTGATTTTGGACAAATACAAAAATATCATAAAGATGGCATCTAATTTTTTAGAAGATGAAAAACTGTTCCTTTAATTTGTTCATCTTTTGGACGTCAGTTTTACTTTGTAAATTCTCAAGGTACGTTTTTGACCAATGAAAGCAAGCGAGGTTAAATGTGAGAAGACCTATGAAAGAAAGAAGTCCTTCAAAATTAAGATTATTGTAGGCCTATACAAGACCATTTTTTTTGTAGACAAAACTGGTTCGTAGACTGGGTGTTTTCGTAGACACGATGGGTTGGTGTACAAGTACTAAAGACCGCCATCAAAAATATGCCAACATTTCTCTAAACATATACATGCTATATTGAAATGGATGAGAATTTAAATAATCTTATTTCAAAGGTAGACGAATTAGTAAAAAGTGGACCGATATTTCATGAACCGAAGTTTTGAGGACAAACACTAATTAAAGAGTCGCGAGGCGAGAATATGGTTCATTAAAAATGGAGTATTCTCCTATGGGACACGTTCTTCTTACAACGCCCCAGCAATCTCATACAACCTTTTTCTCTTCCCAATCAATATCTTAGCAGGTGGGGCATGTCTTCACTTCGACATGTAAATTATTCAAAGTGCTTTCGAGGTAAGTGCAATTGTTTTCTTATACAGTATAAGGGCTCTATTGATAATGCTTGTGCACCGGAAGCGGCACATTCATCATTGCCGGTGTCATCGCGGTTATTTTCATGTTTGCTTATCCATGCGTCGGATCGATCACAAAAGAACTCCGGCCCCCACTCTGTATGACTAACCATGCACATCGTGACATCTGTAATCAATATTTGAAAACAATGGTCCCATTACTAAGCATCAAACTCTCTAGCTTGATCTCGGGTAAAGAAATACGAAGTAGGAAGTGGATTTGAGTGTTTCGTACTAAAATGTTAGAAACAAAGTTGCATCTTATGACAAGTTTGCAAAACTATTGCTTTCCGATGTTATCAGTCTTCAGAAATAAAAGCAGTCATTTCTCAGTCAATATGTATCTGCGTTTGTTGCGATGTCTTTGATATAAAGTGAACATGTTGAATGTATTGCTGACGTTGTTTTTTAATATGTCGTTGAGAGATGGTATCGACCCTGGTTAAAAGGTTTTCATAAGATTTATCTGATTAAGAAATTGTATGTTAAAAAAGACTTGTCAGATATAGTCTTCCTATGTCCTTACACACTAATTCTGAATTGATTCGTTTCTCTGCTCATGCGCAGTAGAAAGAACTGCACTCAATTTATTGATGACAAAATATGAAATTCGTAAATTAATCCCAGAACAATTCTACAACATGCGTGTTGAATTCATCACCAAATTGTTTTAATAATAAACAAAACCTCACACATCACGATTTGATCTAAATTAATATTGTTCACTTTTAAATTCCCCTAAGCTGCTTTTAAACCATCAACTTGTAACTAAAGCCATTCCCATATTAAAAAGCAATGATTGAAACAAAAATGACAATAATTGAGTATAACGTTTCAACGTTTCGAGATACCATGACCAGCGCTAATCTTTGTACGTTTAAACAATGGCCGAAACACGACTCCGACATTAACAGATCGACTTTCTTCATCTAATATTTATCACTCCAAGCCTAGGGAATATCTGCACTGTATAAAGGCTTCTTATTCTTTATTCTGCTTCACGAAGCCGATATCTACAAGTTAAAAGTTCACTTCTTATTGTACACCAGTTACTTCATCTAATATTCATCAATGCCCTCAAGCATATCAAAGTGTTATATTGTCTCACAAATTTGTTCTATTTTATCGAATATTTATTTCTTTCGGTCAAGAGCATTTCAGACTTAATCATTACTTGACTTCTTTGAGGTCATTTGGAGATTATCGCCGCTTTCAAGTATATTTCACTTATATCACGGCTGCTAGTATTTTTTGCAGAGAGAAAGCCCACAACACTAATGTATCACTTTCCGTAGGCGCTTTAAGTTTAAATCATAACTATCATTAAATATGTTTTTTTTAAACAAAACAAAGGTAAGAACATATATTGATAGAAATAGCAAAATGCTTAAAATCCGTGGCATGTCATTGCCAAATACACGATAATTCAAATATATATTTTGTCATATGCACGAGAAATTTTGACAGGGTGATTTTCAATGGTTTTGGTAGGCGTCAAAAGTCCTAGAAAGGCAACTCTCGCGAATTCACACGAGATGTCAAAGTCGACCTCTCACTTCACAATCCACATGACCTTAGGCGAGGTCGGCTCCCCACAGGGTCGTTCCTAATTACGAATTATCAGTTGTAATACATGCTCTCAAGCTGTTCGCTTCACCACAGCCCTGCGGGGGAGTCTGTGCTCTACAGTTATATGGCAGTTAAAGTGTACGCTTTGTGTGTAGAATTATCATACCGACATATGCTTTCTGGTAAGAGTTTAGACTTTGCCAGATGGCTTACGTTTTAACTGATGTGCAATTATGTCATTAAACTAGGTTTCTGGGAAGGAAATTAAGTATAATCCATTAATAACACGGTATGGCATTTATTGGGCAATTTCTCGATTTTTGATAATTTCATTATGATGAAAAGTTAAGAAAGTAAATTGCATAAGCATCATAATTTTCATTCGGTTTCTTCCCCTTAGAAAACCTTTAGATACTACAGGCCAACGTCCGATATTCTATCACGTTATATTTCATGAGCATGCACAAAAACGAAAATCTTCGTCTGATTCTAATTATAAGTGAATTCAAATACATGTACAAATATTTTACGAAGATGCTTTTCTTTTGAAATAGCTAAAAAACAGGTCGATACTAAATACCAATTTGCTAAAATGGCTCTTTGTAAACGAAATCAGCAACCAGAAGCAGGAAGTAACATACATTGATTATTCATGTTAACAATTCCTACCAAAAATCTTTTTATCCATGACATTATACCAATTGCCATAAAACATACCAAAAGTACTTAAATTCAAATCCATCGGTTAGTGGTGATATAACACTTGAGATTAAACAATATGGAACAGTTTTATAAAACCCATCAGTCGATATTCAGAATAAGAAGAGTTCGTGCAACAAAATGTTTAACTTTTGACATTTACAGGTAGATTTAAACCTATCTAACGACGACAATTCAGGAATTGATCAGTTTGTACATCAAATATATACATTACAACTCAACGTCTAAATCCCATCAAGGTATCTTTCCAAAGCAGATATGAGTTTTAGCGCTCAAATATTTTTCTACAGCATTCAGAGTTATACCTCAACGTTTATATAACAAATTAAACAGTTAAGAACTTTTATCGTTGAAAACGTAAAAATTAAAGAAATCAGTGAATGTCTATATAAAGCACTTATCTTCATAAATGGTATATCTATAAAACATTAAGTTTTTCTTAAAATGTTGAATTTATCTTAACATTAATATAAAATCTTATGTTAAACAGTTTAGATGCATTATCGCTGCAAACGTGTACACGAATTCATATTTTTATAATTGCATATCGTCGAAAACATTTACTTTTTCCCAAATTGTAGAATCATATCTCAACATTTATATGATAATAAAATATATCTTAAACAGTTTAGAGGCATTACCGCTTGAAAACGTTTAAATGATCAAGTCTATCGCATATCGCCGAAAACATGCAGTTTTCATAAGCAGTATCTCAAAATAAATTAACGTATCTTTAACAGCTTAGAGCCATAAGATAATCGTTTAAATGAAATGCCTATCTAGTTCATTTCTATATAAAGGTATTTCGCCGAAACGTTTAGTTTTCCGTGTATCTCAACATGTAAATAACAAATTAACGTATCTTAAACAGTTTAGAGCCATAATCTCTGCGAAAGAAATCAATGAAGCTTTATCAGTTCCATTGCTTTTTAAAGGAAAATGCCTCAGAGAAACTCTGCAATCGTACAAAGGAAAATACGATAAGGAGTGTGTTATATTACAACTCTAAGGAAAAACACTTACTTCCTCTTCTATTGTTGTTATCTCTGCCTTAAAGATTTTCCTCTCTCGTTTCACACTTGTTGTAATACCGAGTTAGATTAGATACAAGTTTTAAACGTTAAAGAGACAGTGCGACGAACTTAATTTGGTGGAAGAAACAGATGTGCTGGAATTGTATCCTATCAATTGGGGAAAAAGGTGAAGTGAGGTGAGGTGAGGTGATTTGGGTTGAACGTCACTTTCAAGAGTATTTCACTTATATCACGACTGCTACTAATATTGCAGGAAGAAAGGCTGCAACACTAATGACGTTATGCATTGCGATTAAACCTGCAAGCATGGGCTGGAACTAGCGAACCATGGGTGGTACTGCGCTGAAATTCAGTGTAGCATTGCACCCAAACATCACTGCTTATAGAACAGTTATCTTCTGTAGATAAAGTTGCCGAGCACCTTCATATATGTAAATGAGTCCATGTTGCGACATTTTCACCTATTAGTCCTAATAGTTAATTAGAATAGTCCGTTTGGAACCTATCACATTTAAGCTACTCCTTGAAGAAACCTTGTTTATTACAAATATTTAAGAATTAATCATATTCACCTTAGATTGAGAGAGACAACTTAACCTACAGGACAATTGGACTATTGAATCACAAAATATTCGTATGAAGTAAACCGGTAATATAACCCTGGGACTTAGTAGATATAAGAATATCAAAGTGAATATAAATATATCTTTTATGATAAATCAACTATAGAAATGACTTCCGTTTGCTAATGACCTCAGGTCAACGTAACCCGATGTGCATTCACATGCTTGGCGAGATTCAACGGTATTGAGGGGAATCTATCAAGCTCAGCAACAGGGCTGTCACTCGAATACCCTGTGTGGAGAATCTGATAAAGACACTCAAGGAGCCAGAGTCAAGAAGCAAATATTTAGACTGAGTGACAGTCGCTTGAGAAATCGTTCCTTCTTCACTTGTAAGGCAACAGAAGCTAATTCGGAGCTCTTTCATCCAAAAAATAAGCTTTGGTCCCAGCTCTCCTAAAATTAAGAGCCAATATACAATAAACTAACGTTAGAGAGAAGTTTGACAATATATTATGGTCAAAAATATTTTGGATTTTATGAAAGTTTCAAAATCATACATCATAATAATAATAGTGAATAGCATTTTTAAAGTGCTTAAAATATCCACTTAATAGACTCAAAAATATACCAGTTACGTTGAAATCAACGTGAAAGCTTGTCATTGGTCAGTTGCCAACCGTCAAATTATTTCTATACTGCCCAGAAACCGGATTGAATCGTGCTTAAAAACAGTTTTCTTGATAAATGTGTAAATGGCAAACGGAAGAGAGAAGCATCGTTTCTGGTTGGAATTTGAGCAAGTATTTGCCATTTTGGTTCCCTTCAACCCAATGACAGACACTTATATTAAAGTTATCAGTCTTTCTACTGCAGTAACCATATAAGCAAACAACTCATGTCAGAAACATCGACTATGTTTTCTCTATGAATTAGCTTTCCATGGGCACTGGACAGTTCCGTTTATCAGCATTCGGGTTACCCAGCCTTGCATTCAGTAACAAGTTGTTCGCGGCGGTTATCCTTCGAGTGTTCGCGAGCGCTCGCCTTCATCCCGGGAGATTTCGTGTTACTGAACTTAGGCATATGTCTTCAACATGACCTGTTGTCCGAATACTTGGTTCTTCCATATTTCTACATGTTGAAGAAGCTTTCCTTGTAGGCTGTCATGTTCTTCATGTTTGGTCAATTCAAAATCAAAACTGAAATATAGTCCAGAAGGTTTTATGTTTTATGAATGTTAAATGTACCATCTTGATTTTGCAAGTCGTATACGTAGCCAACAGCTGCGAGTCTGTCCGTTGAAGTCACCAATACATACACAGAACAAAGAAGTATCTTCCATTACTTACGATAACTTCTATCCCAAGTCAAACTCCCTTCTTCCAAATCAGACGCTTTAATCCTCCTCGAGATTTTTCATTTAACTTGTGTCTTTTCACAAGATATATATTCAAATTTCAAATGAAAATACATATTATATATGCATATATTATATGTACCGGTAAGTAACTATTTCAAACGTTGCACCTATACAGAATACATTTTCGTTGAATCAGCATTTTTTGCTGAAATATTTGATAAAAGCTACATCACGACATCCATATAGTGAATTGTCTGAAACTGCAGATTCGTTTTTGTCCCACTTGTATGAAATAAGTTAAAAACCTTCAAATATTGAAAAGATCCAAAGAAAATTATTCATATTTATCGCCGCATTTAGTAAAAAAATATCCAAATTTTCTTCGCATCAGAAAGAAACCGTCTGAACTCGTTCAATAGAATCTCAACAGACGACAGAATAATTTCTAATTTGGTTGGAATAAATTCTTCCGTTCGATATTCAAAGTGGCTCCATGTTTTTGCAGTTCGTTTTACAAGAATTTCATTTCCATAGCATAACTTCGCAGCTACTACTTACAGGACTATTAGCGGAAAACATCACGTAAATATCCACTCAAATCTTTCGCCTCAATGCTATTGACTTTCAAATGGGACGCAATTGATAACTGGGTCGTTGATGCCGAAACGCTTGCGACTGGAGAAGACTGTCGCCAAGTCGCACCATTCGTAGGGAAAAATGATATCACGAAATCTCACTACGAGGACTATATAGACTACAAAAGTGTCCACTAAACGTTTGTTAAGAACTCATCAACTGCATAACGACGGATTCCTTAAAGGGGCAGTAGCACGTTTTTTGATAATTTTATATATTAAAATTTTCACTGACAATTGTAAGTTAATGTTAAATGTATTATTTTGACAGTGTCAAAAATCTCATAACACAAACCAATCATCCATAGTCAGAGGACAAAGTATGAAGATTCATATAAAATCCATTGGCGGCCATTTTTTGTGAACACCTTTAATTCATTTTGTGTAAGAAAAAGGAATCTAGTGGGTAAACTTTACGTTATATATTTGAATTGTTACTGCTCCATTTAGTTTTAATACATTGTCTTTCAATTGGAACCATTAATTTTCATTTTCCTGACATCACCTTATATTCCCCCTAAAAACGTGCTACTGCCCCTTTAAAACTGACTTTAATTCTACAAACAACCAATTTTCTTAGATACACGACAAATCAATGCGCCACTCTTAACAATTTATTCGATATAATTTATTCCACTGTAATCCCTATCATCTTATTGTTACCATTATCTCAATTATGTTGTTGTTTATTTTGTTGATTAATTAGTTCACCTATATATATCCCACTCTGTCCATGTCATTATGCTTGAAAACGATACAAGAAGCTGTATCAAAACGTCGTGTACTCAGAATAAAGAAGTTGTAATCCATAAAATATTCGTCCTTATTCGATATAAATTGAAGTTCCATAAAACCATGATATCAAAACAATAAACCATGCATTCACTTGACTTAGATTCCAAAACACTTCATATTCAAATCTCATATATTTCATTTCTAAAAAAAAAAATCAGATTTCCAACTATCAAAATAACCCAAAATAAATAATCGACCAAATAGACTAGTATCAAGTCTATAGCCAAATGTACACTGGAAATTCCTCGCTTTCTAATAAAGCCGTGTTTCTGCGAGACGTGTATTTACTTCTATCCCAAGTAATGTTAAATGTATTATTTTGACAGTGTCAAAAATCTCATAACACAAACCAATCATCCATAGTCAGAGGACAAAGTATGAAGATTCATATAAAATCCATTGGCGGCCATTTTTTGTGAACACCTTTAATTCATTTTGTGTAAGAAAAAGGAATCTAGTGGGTAAACTTTACGTTATATATTTGAATTGTTACTGCTCCATTTAGTTTTAATACATTGTCTTTCAATTGGAACCATTAATTTTCATTTTCCTGACATCACCTTATATTCCCCCTAAAAACGTGCTACTGCCCCTTTAAAACTGACTTTAATTCTACAAACAACCAATTTTCTTAGATACACGACAAATCAATGCGCCACTCTTAACAATTTATTCGATATAATTTATTCCACTGTAATCCCTATCATCTTATTGTTACCATTATCTCAATTATGTTGTTGTTTATTTTGTTGATTAATTAGTTCACCTATATATATCCCACTCTGTCCATGTCATTATGCTTGAAAACGATACAAGAAGCTGTATCAAAACGTCGTGTACTCAGAATAAAGAAGTTGTAATCCATAAAATATTCGTCCTTATTCGATATAAATTGAAGTTCCATAAAACCATGATATCAAAACAATAAACCATGCATTCACTTGACTTAGATTCCAAAACACTTCATATTCAAATCTCATATATTTCATTTCTAAAAAAAAAAATCAGATTTCCAACTATCAAAATAACCCAAAATAAATAATCGACCAAATAGACTAGTATCAAGTCTATAGCCAAATGTACACTGGAAATTCCTCGCTTTCTAATAAAGCCGTGTTTCTGCGAGACGTGTATTTACGTTGACGGGTTGTCGGCTGAAAAATTGTAAAGAGAAAGCGGGGGACACTGTGCGTTCCCATAGGCTCACTATATCTCCATACATGCCTTGTACCATTTCTTAGCCAATTCTTTCTTTTATGTGGCTTTGAGCACGTGGTTTCGTGAAAAAACGAGTGTTTAGAAACAATACGAGAGCGATATTTATGACCTTTATACACCGACTGGTGGTTTTGATACTAGTATCTATTCACTTTTAAAAAAACTATCGTTATATATTGTCAAGAACATTTTCTTGGCCAATTCTTTCTCTCGTGTGGCTTTGAGCACGTGGCTCTGTGAAAAAAACGAGTGTTTAGAAATAATACGTTTACGAAATCCGTAACATTTAAACACCGATTTTGATACTAGAATCATTCATTTCGTTTTGTTGTCAAGAACCATTTTTAACCAATTCTTTCTCTGATGTGGCTTTGGGCATGTGGCTCGGTGGAAAAATAAGTGTTTAGATAGTCAACGAAATTAATAACACCTATACATCGATTTGGTTGCTTTGATACTAGATTTTATTCATTTCATTTTATAAGCCAATTATTGAAAGTTGCCAAGAACTTTTCTTGGCTTATACATTTCTCGTATGTGCTTCTTTGAGACAAAAACATGTTTAGACTAGGAAATAAGATTTATTCATCGATTTGGTGGCTTTGTGGACTACATTTGATGCTTGATTTCATATTGACAAAGCCTTACATAAGCCATTTATGACAATTTGTCAAGAACCATTCTAGAACCAATTCATTTAAAGAATACGTAATGTTTTTTAACGCACGAAACAGACACATATAGAACTCATTTGAAACAATCTTTGGTAAGAGATATACCAAATTCGGAAAGTTAGTTAGAATTCAATAGTCGTTTAAGAGAAGCCATGTAAGAGCGATGATGGGAAATAAAATGTTGGTCGAAATTATTTTGTTCGTTAATGGTTCTGATCACGTGGTTTTGGTGGAAACAAATATGTACAATAAGAAGATGTAAAATAACAATTTTCGAAATTATCTTGTTCGTTAATGGTTCTGGTTTTGGTGGAAACAAATATGTAAACAGGACATACGAGAAATGACTTCGTGTTTTCGGATATGATGTAAAATACAATGAAAATAAGCTTAAAATGATATTTAGGTAAGAATTCTTCCCATTTAGGTTATGATCACGTGGCTTTGGTAGAAATAAATATGCATATGACAGAGAATGGGAATATTTCGGGGTTTTTTTCGGATACGATTCAAAATCCAATGTTCATGGAGACCCCTCATGTGCTATCAGCCAACATATGCCTTGTACGTTAATTGACCGATTTATTTCCCACGTGTAGCTAAGAACACGTGCATGGTTAGAAAATAATAGTTTAGATATAGAAGATAAACACAGGCTTGATTTAAATCGGCGTTTGAAATGAAATCATTTACGGTTTGATAAATAATGACGTTTATTTGGTTGTCTAAAACTAAAATAGAAATATATTGGTGTAAACATAGCAATAGGAACAAATCGTATCGTCTATGCATGAATGATGTTTTGAATATCAACGTGTAATGACAATAGAAATGTGTTTGGTTTGCCACTTAGTGAAACGTTTGATAATGACAACCATTATTGGAAATTTGTACTATTGACCTCTTAATAACGATAGTGGCGAAAGTTAATAATTGAAGAGGCTATGTTATTTTTCAAACAAAATCTTCAATCCTAACAAACGAATCTTATATTTCAAACTTCTCACTGCAAAGAAGCCCCTTCAGAATAAACTTAACATAAACAAAGTTTTGATCTTCAGAATATTTTGAGGAATGAAACGTAAAAATGCCCCATGAACAACGGCGATGTAAATAGTCGATGAACGACGACAAAGCGCCTAACACATGGCTCGTTTTATACAACGGCATCATGTAGCTGATAGTTAACCGTGTCTGATATTACACGAAAGCGATAGGGAGAGTCCAGTATCTAATTACGTTCCGTTATGATTTTCAAAGCTTGAATCAAACGTGTGCCTAGACTGGCGATAAGGCGTTAATTTAATATTCGGAAATGACAATAGAGAAGATAATTTTGTTGTTGGCTTAATTTGTAGTGTAATCTGATGCTACATAGTGTAACCATATGCTTATGTATAGACATGTGTCATTAACATCTTCATTGTTATATTGTTTCTTTAATGGCATAGACGATATGTCTATAAACATTTGGAGATATTTTAATGATAACAATTAACAGATTTGAAAAGTCTGCAAAATTGAAAATTGTTATGTAGCTTATTACGGGTTGAAGAAATCCAGACTAACATTTCAGATAAATCATTACCACTGTCTTACATCCTGTTCTATATAATAATTAAAGTATGGATTTTATCAAACTTAATCTTCTTCGTTACAAACTGCTGGAATAATACTTATTATAAATTATAAATGAAATTTAAAGCTTAACATTACAACAACGTTTTACTACTACTTTCCTATGCCAAGCAATTTGCAAAATATCGACACAAAAACAGTTAACGATTGGTAACAATTACTTTTTCCCTTGCTTTTTATTTTACGTCAAACCACCTGAATGATATCACAAACCACTACAACATTACTACGTCAAGATGTTACCTCCATATATATTATTTCAAAGGCATTCCACAACATCGTATATCATCCATAACAAATTGAAAACGAAATTCAAAAATACATTTCCCTGGCTAATGTTATACATAATTCATCATAATGTGATACTAAGTGTGGATATCAACCCATATTCATCAAAACAGTTATTGATTTTTCCGCGACAAAAAGGCTATTTGTTCACGCTTGGATGATTAAGCGTCATAAAAATAAACTCTATTAGCATAGAGATCCATATACATGCTAACCCAAGCAGATCGGTTCACAGTTTCCTAAACGACTACATGAAGCGAAGGCGTATAGAGTTCGCGACCAAAAGGAACAAAATGTCAAAGTGATATAACCAACAATCGAGATGTATATACACATGCCATTAACATTCCGGGCCCTGAACGAGGATGTGTATCTGGTATCAACAATCGTCAGTGTCAATATTAAAACAAACAAGGCTGTTATTGCATCTCTGACGTTGTTTGTTAAATAAAACTCTCCGATCTTCCTCTACCAATATACACCGGAGTTATATAACACGAGGC
This sequence comes from Steromphala cineraria, assembly GCA_916613615.1. NCBI lineage: Eukaryota > Metazoa > Mollusca > Gastropoda > Trochida > Trochidae > Steromphala > Steromphala cineraria. Next base: position 21,169,856 of record OU744723.1, on the reverse strand, counting down.
TTCCGTATTGATTTAATTACTATATTATCTCCCTTTGTATGACGTCACAAGATCCCGTAATTATGCACGTCCCGGATTGAAGTTTTTCCTTACATTGTCTCCGTTCATTTACGTTCGCTAAAACAAACAAAACATTTTCGCATGATTTTCCTTGCAGGAACACTCGAAATATTTCGTGCAAGCAATTGCCTCGTTAAGCAATACTCACCAAATGAAAAGCAACAATTAGTGTTGATTTGCGTTAATTAAGCGAAAGGGCAAAGGAATTTGGTAACGGCCTGGGGCACGAGCTGTAGAGAGCATATTGAATCAATTAGATGCTAGAGGGTACCCGGTAAAGCCGGTGTGAGCTCCGTACAGCGATAGCGAATCCTGGTTTGTATTATGAAGCAATGTTTTCCACGCGAGTATGAGGTGTAGGGAAGATAAGATAGCCATTTATGGTTCAGTGGATATTAGACGCATTTATCACGATGTTACCCAGGTGTTACCCATGATTTGCAGATAGAGATATGCTCATCAACGCTCTAATTACAACCTGAGATAAAATCGTAATTATCAAGAGTTCTTTTAAAAAAGCACTAAAACTATAAGATCAGTAGACCTAGCCTCAATATTATCCGTTTCACTCCGATATAAGAAACCGGTAATATTGAGACTAGGTTTACTTAGACTGCTATAAGATAGGCCATATTCAGGTATCAAAGTTTAGTGCAATGATCTAAGATTAAAGGTTGCTTTGTGAAAGAGACCCCTATGATAAAACTTATGATAAACGATATTCTAATACCCTTTTCAACGTCGCTTTCGAGATGATTTCAAGACAGTTATAATCACTGATGGAAGAAGAGCTGCAACACAATATGTCTATGCATTGCGTTAAAACCTGAACCTAGGAAATTGGGCGGTGATTGGGTTCCAAAACGCACCACAAACCATTTCATTGAACACACCAATTGTATTATTACAAGCGATTCCAGAATACGAATATGATAAGCATTGCTTTGAAGCAGAATACCCTCTTCTCTGAGAGGTGTTTTAAAAGTTGGAATAACAATGACGAAGAGGAATATATGGATATCAACTTCTTTATTCATGGTATGCGACGTTTCGATCGACACAGGTTCTTGTGTCGGTCCCAAGTCTCAATAACCTGTGTCGAAACGTCGCACACCATAAATAAAGAAGTTGTTATCCATATATTCCTCTTCATCAGAATACTCTCGACTGGAAACGTTGAAACATGACTGTGTTGCACGGATTCCTTGCAACCATTTAATCATGTTATTCCCTTCAACAAATGAAGTTGCCAAACCTTCACTGGATTCGAACCCCGGACTGCTGATCCGAAGTCGACCCTCTCCATGAACCTAGTTTTATGTACTCTAATATCGGACCGCAACGTATGAGTCCATTTCAAGAGATAACCTATTATTTCCACCAATTTCATTTTCTTTGACAAATAAGTCGCTGTTTTAGAAATAAAAGCTTCCTTTTATACCTCAAATCACCCTTGACTCCACGTGACCTAGTTCGTTTTCATAAAATTCACACCGCGGGCAAAAACATTTCTGCTATCAAACAATTATGTTTAAAAGCATCGTCAAATATTTGATTTAATGCCGGGGCAATACTTCTCACCTCGGTGCGTTTATAAGATGGCTCCAAAGATTAGAACCGGCAAACTCATGCCACGGAGAAAGTGATAAAAGTCTTGAAGAAACAAAACTTTGATGGCATTTCTAACTCGCATGTTTAACTTGCAATGATTCAATTACCTAAGAAAACTATCGGTTCTATCGAATCGGAAATCTTGGACAAAAAATAAGGTGTAGAAGGCACGTGCTACGTTGTTAAAAGACTTTCTTCAAATCTCTTAATAATATTAAGGTACGTCATCATTTGCGATCAATTCCAACGTATTACATTATATCATATCTTACAATATCAAAGAATTAATATTAGGAAAGAATAAAATATATTACATTATATGATAGATTTGCATTTGTGGAGAAAATTGCAGTTTTCAATTTAATCACTAAATTATTAAATATAACGTCAAATAGTGAAACATCACGAAAAACCAGACTTGCTAAAATTCAAAACATAAGAGAGGAAAGAAAGTTACTACGCTGCCATCTTTCGTTTGTATCATTTCGCCTACATATCATTTCATCAAAATGTAATTTAGCCTACAGTTTAGTTCCCCTTTGTTAAGTTTAGCCTACACACTTGTACTTGTCTGTACATTGTCCTTGGTGCTTTATAAAATAAATAGCCTATGTTTCTATTGGACTGTGATTCACTAAAGGGCTTGAATCAATTAAAAATTCACGATTTAGACACATGCAACTTCCTAGTGTCTTCTTTGACATCTTTGACCTTTTTGGATTCAGAAAGTGCACCGAAATATAAGTCTTCCATTATGTAAATCGTTAAGATCAAATAGTCATTTAGAACCTTTTTGCTAGGTAAATGTGAACCTCGGTATTTACTAAAACGGCATGCGTGTAATATTACTGCAGTCAAATGCGTCATGTAACACATAATTGACACTAGTGGCGTTTTTGAAGGTAACAGCAACAAAAGGATTTGTAAACTATTTAATGACGGTGAAAGTTATTGTCAAAAACGTATTATATACTGGACAAACCGATTAAAAGGGATATTTGAATATTTTTTAATTATGAATATTGATACATTTCTTCATTGACAACCTGATGAAATATTATTCACAACAAATTCAAGAACCCTAACTTATTTTGTCCAGTATAGTTTACCACCATTCATTTTACAAAATAAGATATGACGATAAAAGCCACTCTCTCCCTCTTTTAAAAAAGTTATTTTTTTCTGAAATAACCTCTTTCCCTTCCATCCCCATTCCCCTCTTTCATTCTCAAAGACGCATTCAAAAACTTTTTTCTGTGTGATCTATACCATTACTCAAGAAGAGGGATATCGAGAAATTGACAATAGTCGAATCCTAGCTATACAGTAACCAAGGAAAACGCATGCTGTTGCTAAGGAAAATGAACCACACTGTTATAGAGAGATGTTTAATATTGACATAGATACGTCTTCAAGTTCTAACTATATTGAGTATTGGAAACACCAAATAAATGTCCCATTACATAAGTAAACATATACCTACATCGACCCTATTCACGTTTACTTGAACACAGATGCAAATAATGTTCATTCAATTCGTCTGGAGATGCAGTAGCCACACGTGGCAAGCAAGTACGTTCAAATTTTACGGAGTTGAAAGATTTATGCAAATATAAAGCCTTATTATTGGTTTGAATATGTACGGACAAGTTGGTGTATAATTGGGCTTTTTTGACGAGAGGGCTTGTTAAAATCCGACGCCTCTTAGCAATTGTGAGTTTGTCGTGGAATATGTAAACCAACCCTTTTGTAGCATAATTGATCTTTGAACAACCGCCATGTTTGGGCCGAATCGTGCAAAAGACAAGTAAAATAGATCCAGTGGCGCTGGTATTTACATCTGGGTCAATAAGAGGAAAGCGGAGCGACAATATTCATTATTAGTTGCTATATAGGCTATTCCTAATCAATTAGCGAGTTTCTCAATAGTCGGGGCCTAATTGTTCGGATAAACGGCCCTTACTATGAATATTCAAGAGAAATTCTGATCGCTGGCATCTCTATCGACGAATTCGCCGTTACGAATGCTCAATTGGTTTAGGTTGATTCTGTAACAAGCCCTAACCATGTATAATCAAATGAAAGTAAGGAATCGTGTATATTTCATCAACCGATCGTGCACGTGGCACGTTTCGGAACAGACCGGTTGATATTCCAATGCTCCATCCTTAATAAAGACGGATCCGTGTCAGTATCGAATCCTAATAATGTCTGCACGAAAATGATCTGCCAATTTCGGTCCTGGCATGGCATGGACGCCATTTTTCTCATATTGAAATTTGAAATGATCAATTTCGACGGTTCCTTCTAGAGCCGACATACTTCAATTCCTCATCCTGTGTGTTATCGACTATATTTATCAAACAAGGTGTTATATTTTTCCTAACCAGCAATACTTTGTTTCACAATGCGCTCGATGTGTCCGCTTTAGATATAGAATAACGAACTCTTGTCCGGATACCATGTCTTTCTGCACTCAAGTAAGAGGTTACATGTATTGCCGGAAGAAGACGATAGTATTTATATATAATAAAGCCACATAACTGTTTATAGAACCCGAAAGACTTAAGTTATACGTACTTACAGACAATGCAAAGTTGCATAACCGAGTCTTATAGGACATTTCCTCTATACATACATATCTATACACAATTAAGTCAAAAATTGACGATGCAATGAAATGAGTAACGCGTATGTAAGTAGAATTAATATCACTCTAGACAAATGCTGTGGTTTTTATATTTTCTGCTAGTTTTCTCTCAGTGTATAATTTGACAAAGTTTGACAAACACATTATGTTTGTTGTATTTATACAGTATAATATTGACATAAACAATTCCATAGATATTAATATATTTAGGACAGAGTCTTGACAGTCGATTCCTTATAAATTAAGAAATTGGAAACGTAAAACATTTCAAGAAAATCGTACAAAAGAGATGTTGCCTTTTATATCAAAATTCAATACAATCCAATTAGAATATAGATTCTATGCTGATCAATTTTCGCCAAAAATCGGAAATTTCGAACATCTCGTGCAAAGCGTGCCTAATGAAATGTGTTGCACGTGCTCAAGATGCCGATGTCTTCACGCGAACGCCAGAGCAAGCTCCGAACACGATCCAGTGACCCAAAGCGCTGTGCGGATTTCTGAAGACACGGGGGCAATCAAGTGCATGCAGGATGTTTCGATTGAGCGATTCCGTTCAGTCGAGTCGCTTTCAAGCCCAACCTGCTTCAACATCGCTTAATAACGATGATATTCCTTTCCCGTAATAGAGCGAATGGGGTCTTTTTCTTGTGTAGAGATATCCCCTTTGACCTCGCGTCAAACAGACGTATACAGTCTTTTCAGGCGATTTGGCTGAAATGACGTGTAGTGCTTGAAATCTTCCCGAAATGAATCGATACGTATTCTCCTGCTATCAGAAAGCATGTTTGACAAACTAACAGTTCACGGGACATTTACAAGATGCCTTGTCCATCTTAAGTCGGAACGTTTTCTATCAAACTCAATTTCGTCCCTGCCTTGAAAGCCGGCCGTTCCATTCATAACTATCGAACGCCCGTTTCCTACATTTTCGGTCGATTTTTCAATCATTACTGCCTCGAAGGCATAAAGGCAGATTAATAGCGTTTATCACTTAATTAATGTCGGAAATTTTAATCTTATTTCAATTCTTCATTTGTAAACCATGACGTCAAAATGCACGCTTTCCGAAAATTTCATCAATAATTCAATTAACATCACTTATTCAAACAGACATACTAAACGGCTTTAAAGTAAATATAGATACAAGATACATTATTATTTAATTGTACCACAGCGTGACACATTTTAACAGTATCGTTTCGGAAAGGTGATACAGTTAATAACGACTATCATATTTTCACAATATGTTACAAAGTTGCTATTTTAACATTATAATCACTTTGGCGACATGTTGTTCAAAATTATACCATTAAAACAATGTGACACGCTATTAGCTCTATGGTGAGTGTCAACTTTTACCATGTGACAAAACAATCTATTTTGATAGTGGTAAACTTGAATATTCACTATTTCATGAATATCGCTAAACATAAAATAATTTATTCTAACAAGTGTATCTAATGTTCATTAAAGTCCTGCAACATTTCCGTAAAGTCGAACAGCATATATCTATTTTGATAAAAAGTGCTTGCTTTACAGTAACAGCCGTTAAGACAAGAGATCATGTTACTTTTTTTGCAGAGTTTAATAAACATCGCTGGTGTAAAATCGTGGGTTGATAAAACGAACTCGATAGCGCTTCAGATTCGCTGCGTAACCCGACACTGAGGCGATCTGATGATTTCAACTACATGTATACATTTCTAAATATCAACACTAACTTTAGGATTTTAGTACTCTTGCGGTATCGGTTATCAGTTTAAAGTGCAATTTTACTACGTGATGACTTCAAACTAATGAAATAAGTGTTTATTCATTAGTTTAAGGCATAGTTAAAGTTACTTAACTAAACTACTTGAACACACCAAACCGTATCAGAACTAGATGTCATTTCATTAAACCCATAATCTAATGATTGTTGTATAATCTACCTTGGTTGTTGAATATGCGAAAATATATGCATTATTAAGGACAATACATCGTTATAGATATTTGGTTGCGGTTATGACGTTTTCATATAATTCGTTTGTTCAAATGACAAATCATCATTATATCGCTATATTGAATCGTCCACCAAGGCAACGCTGTTTCGAATGCCACGACTATAGTTTCTGAAGTATCATAGCAAAGTGGATACTGTTACGTCCAACAAAACCCACGTGAAATCATATACTTCCTGAGATACTTGATACAACCTAATGTCACGACAGACTAGCACATTGGGAATTTTCGTATCACTGTTCAAACGTATAACGTTTGTTTTATTTATTTTCATTACTCATCTTATATGCAAGATCATTTCTACTACGGATTTCACAAGCCTTGAATTTCTCCGATTAGACACAACCCATATGATTTTACTGTATCGAATACAAAACGAATATTTCCGAATGTATCACATCTTGGTTTAACACGTTTAGAATTACTTAGATTAGAAAAGATATGACTGTTATTATCCAACTCGATACTTTCCGAATGTAATCTGTCGCTAAGGGGTGGAGACGTCTAAGATTACAGCCGTTTGAAACAATAGCAATGGACTTTGGTTTGCCATCTTGTCTTTGCTTTGTTCAACTACAAAGTTCAGCGAGTTTAAACACTTAGTTGGGCAGATTCTAGCGTTCATACAAACTCCCACAAACTCTATAAAGAGGAAAGAATTCGGGACAAACATCAACAAACATTGTGATCCCTTTGTAAAGGCCGTGCTCTTACAAACATGGATTGAGGGTTCATATTTCTCTGCATTATATTGTTGTATAAGGACTCAGCATCTCTCAAACTGGAACTGGGTAGTTCATATATACGCGTGTTCGTATTTTCATGCGTCTTTGAACAGGTGTCAAATTCACAGCAACTCAACCTTACGAATTGTTTGATAGATGGTTTAGATGTATTCTATATTTCAACGCAATTCAATTGTATGATCACTAGGAAATTATACTGTTCTTGTCGTTAAACTCTTCCTAGTTTCTTCGACACCTTCATTCTATGTTGTTTGAACTACACAGGCCTTATTTGCTAGAGAGGCGCTGCTTGTTTTTTAAGCAGTTCTTGATGGAAAGTCATTTTATAACTCTTCGCTGTGAATCACGGTATTTTACAAAGTCTCGATTTCGTTTTAAATGTCAACATATTTCAACCTGGTTTGCTATTGGCTTGTACAGTTTTTTGGCAAAACATTACAATTACAATTTTATTTCATTGAAAGTATAATCCAATTTATGCAAACTATGAAAAGGATATCTATGTTGCGAACTTTTGACTATTTGGAGTGGTGAGTAAACACTTAAATATGCTCAGATCGTGGAACCATAACGTTGGTTACCTATTCATTCAGAAACCGCGCTTATTGTTGCTGAACTTGTAATTTGGCAACCGAGTTAAGCAAATGGCCACGTGTCACGTAAACTTAACATGTTTTATTTACTGCAGACACATCATCCTTCTTTTCTATTTCTATTTTTTTTTTCTATTTTTCATTCTATTGGCTATTCTTCAAAAAGTAGTTTTCGTCTTGAACTTAAAACTCTTCATCCATATTTGCAGTTCATTGACTCCATTCAACAAGTTTGATAATTTGAGAAGTTGTCAATCTAAAATCCTTGAAATCAAATTAATTTCGGACAATTACTAGTAGAACAATAAAGTAGTAAAGGGCTTAGCTATTGCAATCGGCCTAGAAGTCAATTCTAAAACTCTTATTTCTAGCATTCAATTCGGACAACCCTGAACAAGTGATCAAATCCGTTTGTAAAGGACCTCGCTATTTCAAACAGGTTTCCTCTTGGGGAGTTCACATGTCGGGTTAATTTTATAACCCTTCGGTTTATTCCGATAAACTGCCCCGGTTAATATCCCTCCACCAAAAATACTTACTATGTAATCTTTTATGGAGCTATGAGCATGTAGGAGCTTTTGAGCCGGCTTTGCACAAGAGGATTTTAGAAGAACGATTGAGTACTAGAGAAAGACTATTGTACTAGCCCGCTGTAAAGTATTTAATAGAATCCGATCATAAAATCTGAAAGGGTGATTATGAATCTAGGCTTCGCCCGGCGATATTAGCAGGCCGGGTCTTCAATAGGGAAAATGGGCGTTTTCGTCCGAGGAACGCCGTCTTTTTATCAACGCTACACCTGTTGTTGGATTACTTAATAAAAGTGATACTGAATATATCGAGCTTTTGTCGAGAACGAGAGGCGGTTGAGTCGGTGTGCTAAACATTTGAGAAAAGTGCGAAAAATGCCTGAAGTGCTACAGCGAATTGTTGCATTTCAACAGTCGAGTGATTCTGTCGTGCGATAGCACATTATCAATGGTATTAGGTTGCACCCTTTCAACACCGCATGGCGATAACGCCCCCCTCACGAAATTCACATGCTCATCGAAAAACGTGATAACACCCTGCATGACAGGCGACTGACTTCAGGTGACAGTATTAACGTGGTCTATTGAAGGCACGTCAAAATTAGATGAAAATGAAATTCTTACCTCTTCTTCTGGTGTGGTATTAACCGAATCCATACTCTGGGAGAGAGCAATTGTAGTCTCTGTATTAAGCGCTGTAGTAGTATGGTTGGCCATCTCCGTTGATCTCATACTTGCATCCACTGTACCTATCTCCTAACTGACTATCGATAATGCTTTTCCGATAACCTGTCCGGGAATTCCGAAGCGCTTCCCCTATCACAAGCAGAATGATTCTCCGAGCGGTGCGTTAGGTGACTGAATGAACGAGATGTGAGAGGAAGGTTGTGGAGGCACTATACTCCTTCTACATCCAAAAAGTACGTGTGCTGCATGGGACGACTTTAATACAACTGACAAGCTCCGACATTCAACGTACACCTCCGATTTATTTTGTTATTCAAATGCACGCACATTCAGTGGGTGACGTCACGGCCGTCCCGGCATGCCTCCGTGACCTATGACCTCGCTGGCTGCTTTTGTCTTGGCGTTGTTCGTCTATCGTTATTGGGCATTCAATGAGGATAAATCTATGATAATCTTGCTGGAGGAAAGTATAAGGTGATTATGAGGAAAATCCACTACATTTAAGCAACAATCGGGGCCATATTTGATTTCATACAACGCCATATCCTATTTATAATGCGACCCATTTACCGTTTCACTGTCAGTAAATATCACAGTCGTGCGATCGTCCATATAGCAGATATATTCATAATATTAACAGAATTTCGATCATAACAATATATAAAATTCCTTTTTACAACATAATGTTTATGAATTTTCGTCTGGCATAAAACACCGACGCTATTCCTATCGGGCAAGCCAGTTGAGACAGTTTTATCGATTGCCTTGTGTGGAGCTTTTCAACACGTGACGGCAAGCTTAATGCAACGATGTTTCGACGCTTAAAACAAAGAAATTGATTTGGAATGGCAACCTTTTGTTATTTGCGCGAGGAAGGGAGACCTGAATGATTGTTTGGGGATGCCATATAGAAATCATCCATGCGGTGATTACACGGTTCGTTGGTTAATTCACCTAATAATGCAAAATGAATAAAGCCTTCTGCTTGAACTTGTTTTACTCTTGTGTTGTGTTTTATTAATGAAATACGTCCCTTAGGTCCAAACGTATATGTTTAAATTAAATATGAGAAAATAAAGATGTTTAAATGTCTTTTTACAATTGGTCAACATGTCACAAAAGTAATGCTCATGGTGTACTTATCATTAATCATATCTACAAAAAATATAACGTTTAGGTTTGTAGGATGTACGCTTAAACAATTATGTTTTTCAATATTCGATTTTTTTTATAAACCATAAAGGATAGTGTCTCATAAAAAATGTTTCAAACTCAACTGATAACAAGTTTCCTTACAAACAACACATATTTGATAACGTTATCAGAAATATGACATTTACCTTTAGGAAATACAATGTAATACATCGTGCAGGTAAATACAGGTATGTTGATTAATGAAGGAAATGAAAACTCTTCCTCGTCTCCATGGAAACGCCTTAAACTGAACATTATATCTTCGATTATTGCCTTGTAAAACGCACATGGGGATGTTAGCGTGTTAAGGTATTTCAATACACATTGCAACACTTTTACAGAAGGGTATACATGTCGGCTTTATAATCATAGATGCACTTGTTTGAAGGTTAATTTGGATATACTTTGTTACTTATATATTGTATTTGAAATCTTTTTTTAGTCTCAATTAGATAGAAAATAAAGATATCACTAGATGGCTTTCTACTAGATCCGTCTTTATAAATTAATCTTGTTCTGAATATACAATCTAAATAATTTCAACACTTTGCAGTATATATCGCTTCTGTTCAAAATCACACACATTGCAACACTTTTACAGAAGGATATATATATGTCGCCTCTATAATCATAGGTACACATGTTTGGAGGTTATTTTGGATATAATTTGTTGAATATATCCTGTATTTGAAATTAATTTTTAGTCTTAATTACATAGAATATGAAGAAATCGCTAGATGGTTTTCTATTCGATCTGTCATAAGGTATTTCCATACATATTATAACACTACAGAAAGATACATGTTATCTATATAATCATAGATGTGTCGAGGTTAAATTGGACAGACAGACAGACAGACAATTATTTTATTCAAGTCTCAATGGTGTACATGTTTTCATACATATAATAACATCATTCGCAAAGGTATTAGAACACAACCACTCACTTTTTGGTCAGATAGGATTGCTTGTTTGTTGAATATATACTGTCTTTTAAATTTATTTATTTAGTCTCTATTAGATGAAATATAAAGAAATCACTATCAGTCTTTTTATTCGATTTGTCCTTATCGGTTAATGATGAACTAATATCGCTTCTTTTTAAGTTACGCATTGTATAGAAAAATAAATATATTTCTATGCAGTGTCAAGGAATAATATGTACCCTTGAATATTTCAAACAATGTTTTAATGACCTGATCACTTAAGCAGGTAGGCTACTAAATTACGTTTATCCAGCGAGATTTAGTTAGGATTATCGATTAGAGATCATGTACGGCTTTTGGATCTTATGTAGGTATATTGAAACTTATAGTAAATCTTTGTATATGACAACGTAGGTACAAGTGTACTTAATATCATGCAGAGGTTGTAGTCAAGCTTCGATCACCTTGTCACTTAAAAGGACAGTCCTATCGGGGTATTTTTTGGGTATTTTTTGCAGGAGTACTTCGCTGTTTATACTTATTTATGATTATTTCACACTTACTTCCATATATGTTAGCGAGGGTAACAGTTAAGTTGTTGTAGATTTAACAATTTGACAAATAATGGAATGCATCATTGCGTCCTCTTGAGTATCATTTCCACAAAAAATATGCCGATAGGACCGTACCTTTAATAAGTTAATACTCAAGTTTAGAATACAAGGCTCGCATGTGTGCTAAAAGGGGTCATTTAAATTAACTCCACGTGTAAATTAACCTCTGTATGTACATGTAAGTATGAGCAAGTGTACTTAGGAAAGTAAAAGTGGTCATGTACATTAACTCGAAGTGTAAGTTATCCTCTGTATATGTAAGTGTGAGAAAATGAAATTTAGAAAGTAAAAGTTAACTCCACGTGTAAATTTACCCCTGTATGTAAGTGTGAGAACATTAAATTTATAAAGTAAAAGTGGTCATGTAAATTAACTCCACATGTAAATTTACCTCTGTGTGTAAGTGTGAGCAAGTGTACTTAGGGAAGTCAAAGATTAAATCGAAGTGTAAATTTACCTATGTATGTAAGTGTGAGAACATTAAATTTATAAAGTAAAAGTGGTCATGTAAATTAACTCCACGTGTATATATACCTCTCTGCGAAAGTGTGAAAAATGGGTCAAGTGATTCAAAACATCTCGTACTGTTTTAATCAAACTCTTTATTTTTTATCCTCCAACAATACAAGTCATTCAAACAGGTCTTTTCATCACAATGTTACATAAACATCACGTAAATAAACATATTCATACATACAATGTGTGAAAACAGCATTTACATTTTAGTTACCTTACCTACAAGAATACGAGAGCTGATAGACAACCTGGAAATCTGTTTTGCACGTATACTCATGCACTTTCAATAGTTTATATCGTTATAAAAAACAGTGACTGTTTAAATATGTATTTTATTTTATACAACATGTCTTAAGAAGATAAAAAACATTTATCGGAAAATGTAATTGCTTATCTTTTTAATTCTTGTTGAAATTTAGATAAGATTAATTCAAGATAACTACATTGTATTAACAATTGATCATGAGATTACCATTTTGAAATGATAAAATAAATTCTTTGGAATCACTGGCATAATGAAAAAACAAGACAAAGAATATTAATACATTTAAATATATATTTTTTCGTTTTTATCATAGAAATTATACATCTAGATTAAGAATCAGCCCATTTAATCTAAATTATTATTCAAGAATTTGACGTTTACGGCGGTGTATATATCCTACGTCATTACCTTTGATCTACCCCAAACCTGTCGTAGTATCTAAGAATATAAAGGTATTTTGCACTCTACAAATGATTATATTATATATATATCTATATGAATATATGTTTTACGCTTGGAAATCTAAGTTTTTATATGAGTTAACAGTGTATAGATTTAATTTTATTGTATCTCAAATGAATAGCTTAGCGATTGGTCCCTTTTATGTATGAAATCACTCTATGTATTTGTGGGAGTGAGATGTAAATAAACTATTCCGTCTGTCTGTCTGTCTGTCATTAAGCAGTATAAAATGTCTATCCACGAAGTAAATATCTGGAACACACAGTATTGAACACACCATTGACACAAGAAATATATATACCTGTATATATTGAAAAACAAAGCCACGATTCATTAAAGTAAACATATAAATGATAACATATATACGTGTATATATTGAAAAACAAATTCACGATTCATTAAAGTAAACATATAAATGATAACATATATACCTGTATATATTAAAAAACAAATCCACGATTCATTAAAGTAAACATATAAATGATAACATATATACGTGTATATATTGAAAAACAAATTCACGATTGATGAAAGTAAACATATAAATGATAACATATATACGTGTATATATTGAAAAACAAATCCACGATTCATTAAAGTAAACATATAAATGATAACATATATACGTGTATATATTGAAAAACAAATTCACGATTCATGAAAGTAAACATATAAATGATAACATATATACATATATATATTGAAAAACAAATTCACGATTCATGAAAGTAAACATATAAATGATAACATATATACATGTATATATTGAAAAACAAATTCACGATTCATGAAAGTAAACATATAAATGATAACATATGTACATGTATATATTGAAAAACAAAATCACGATTCATGAAAGTAAACATATAAATGATCACAAATGTACATGTATATCTAAAAACAAATCCACGATTCATTATTAAAGTAAACATATAAATGATAACATATACATGTATATTGAACAACAAATCCACGAAATCATTAAAGTAAATATATAAATGATAACATATACATGGATATTGAAAACTAAATCCATGGTTCATTAAAGTAAACATATAATATGATAACATAATATGTATAAACAGTTCAAATGTGTCCAACTCTCAGGTCTTATCTAGAATAAAAACGATTTGTTGAAACTTAGATGACTTTATTCACTAGTACTTTCAACCTTTCGGTATCGGTATATATTGAAAAACATATACATGATAGCATATATAGAATTTAATAAGAAGAAAACATCTATATCGGTTTCATCGAATTCCATATATGTTAACCGAGTTAATAATGTTTCTATAATATAGTTCATATATTTACCCTGAACATGAAAATTAAATCCTTTTTACTGAAATGTCCCTAAATTAACTTAGCAAAAATGTTCTACTTCAGCATTCAACCCTTTTTGTCCAAAATTAGGGGCATTCGTTTTGGAGGGTTTTTAACCCACTTAATTTTTTATTTTTCTTTAGAAACAATTTCTGTCCATAATTTATGATGATATTCATATCACCTAAGAAACAATTTCAATTAATTATGAATGAGATTATGCGAAGAAATGAGAAATCTTTCCCCACCCTTTAAGTTTTAATATGTCGCCTATTGTTTGAAGTCGCATTCTGACAATTGGTCTGTTTAATAAATGTTGAATGGTTTTTATGACGAGTGTGGGGGATATTAAATAAAGGTTAGGCGATCGTTAATCTGTGATCTCTGTATATAGAACGATATATTACTTTGCATGACAACCGTTACTAGGGAAATTGCGTATGATATTGATACATGTGTTACATAAACTTATTTAACGTAACGTATTTAAAATTGTTTTCCATCATACAATTGTCAATATCATACAGTTAAGATATGTATCCCCCTCCTGAAAACAACCTATATACCTCTTTTACTAAAATTATCAAAATTCATTAAAGAAGGTATGTCTAGCTTCTGATGCAAACAAACCACTTAAAATCCTATGTATGCATTATATTATTGTATCATGTATATGTATTCTGTGAAACATGTTATTTATTGTACAACGTATTCAAAGTGTTCTCTATGTCACTTATGTGAACTATGAGAAATTATTTCTGTTCTGTTCTTTTAAAGGGGCAGTATCACGTTTTTAGGGGGAATATAAGGTGATGTCAGGAAAATAATTTATTTTAAATGCATTGTCTTTCAATTGGAACCATTTATTTTCATTGTCCTGACATCGCCTTATATTCCTCCTAAAAACGCGCTACTGCCCCTTTTATTTAAAGAGTTAATAGTTTAGTGAATAAGGTTCACATGTATGGTAGGATTTTCGCGAAGTCTGAATTATGAAAAGGTTTTCTGTTCTGTTCTGTTAAAATATATGTTTATGTTATGTATACATGTATTTGCAATCTCTCCTTCAATGTCCATATCACTTATTTATAATCATATGACTCATAATTCTAATGTCATTTATGTAACGCCATTACAAGATTTAAACTGTGACATTACATTTTGATAATTATAATGTAAACATGAAATAAAATCAGTTAGTATTTTTTTGAGTTTTGTTAACTTTTAGCTCGTATTGTCCAAATTTTAATATCTTTATTATTTAAGGTTGATATATGAATAGCATAAATGTAGGAAAATTGTGATAATAATAATTGTTTACGACATCAGGTATATAATAACGATAAATTTTGACAAATTAAAAACAAAATTCTGTTCAACTATCTCCCCTTAATTATAATGGCCAAACTTCACAAGAATTGCCGCCTATTGTATGTTGTATGAAGTTGTACTAATTAGGGTTAATTTTACCATATGTCGCACATCTCTGAACTACGTTTTATTAGGTTTTAATTATGTGAAATTCTATTCCCCTGTCCTTCCATTTGTTATGTGTCTTGTCGATGTGTCTGATGATCTTTTAACTAGGTGAGGCATTACAAATATAAATCTCATATATATGAAACTTTAATTCTCTAAGTAATTCATTATTTCATATCATAAATGAAGATGAAACAACATTTTATTATTTAAACCACACAAATGCACTTATCGTTAAGATATTCACGTCACACAATCAAATAAATTCTACTGACATGTATTGTTTTTAAATTTGGTTTTACCAGAATCGTGACATGTAAATAAAGATGTAAGAATGACGTGTGATGAATATCCGCGATCGTCAAACTGGTAAATGTAAAATGCATACACGAACGGAATATATAGAAGAACACGTCAGTGTAATATCATTGTCAATTTCCAAGTCACCCTATATCTGCATATTTTGAATATAAGAGCTTGAAAATATGGAGGTCATTAAGATTTAAAATCTGCATTCCCACATGAGATAGTAAAAGTAAAATTTCAGAACGTATGAACGTATTTTTTCGTATTCAATTCCACATCATAATTGTATATATTGATATAAATGCGGTAATATATACCATCCTTACGCCAGTTGAAATTTTTCTATCTGTTTGTTTTGCAGTCCGCATATAAAAAATAACATGAATCTAAATAGGGTCATACATCACTGAATATAAATGAATTTACCCTAATCTGTCTTTAAGTATTGTTTTAAAGGAAATGTTCCTTTTTTTTATAAGTGGTAAGATTTCAAACATTGATTGAATGCCTCTATTAGTTCCTATCATGACGTCATCAACACTATCAAGGTGACGTCACTAGAGAGGCGATAAATATATTACTTGAGTGACGATAAAGGATATCGCTTCTCTTGTAGCTGATGTATGGTTTATTTTTCTTTCTATTTACACCATTTTAAGAACAGAAATAGGCTTTCTCTTAAAACTATCTATACATCTTTGAAATGTAATTTTTTGAATAAAAATGATTTAAACTATTTATGGAATACCTGTCCTTTCTAAACTCATATCATGTTATCTCTAATCTAGTGAGGTGGAAAAAATACGACTATTTTCACTTAAAGGGGCAGTAGCACGTTTTTTTGATAATTTTATATTTTAAAATGTTCACTTATAATTGTAAGTAAATGCCTAATGTATTATATTGACAGTGCCAACAATCATATTACACAAGCCAATCACCCGTAGTCAGAGGACAAAGTATGAGGATTCACATAAAATCCATTGGCGGCCATTTTTTTGTGAACACCTTTATTAATTTTTGTAAGAAAAGGGAATCGCATGGCTGAACCTTACGTTATATATTTGAATTATTACTGCTCCATCTAGTTTAAATACATTGTCTTTCATTTGGAACCACTTATTTTCATTTTCCTGACATCACCTTATATAACCCCTAAAAACGTGCTACTGCCCCTTTAAATGAAGAGATAAACTTGATAAATGCTAAAACGGGACAGTTTCAGTTCATCCTGCTATACTGTTGCCATGACTGTAATGTTGATCGGGATAAAGAAAAAGCAAATGAAATTTCGTCAGACCACTTTTGCATGACGTCACCATATCCTCTCAATCGTCGTCGTTTGTTTGTGTTGCTTTTATTTGATGTATTCGTTGCATTAGGTGAAATTAAGGAATATTTTCAAACCTCATTAATATCAAACACCAACCTAGCTTGGGTAGTAATATAATTCAAAATGGTTTCGTAAAAAATTATAGTTGCTCGGGTAATATTCTCCATACGTTTCGTAAGCTACAAACGGAAATAAAGTTGCATCTTAAACCTAGCGTGTGGTTCCAATCCCTGGCAGGCCGATGTGAAATATTGATGAGGGCCGCACCGCTATAGATGAGCTGCAGCTTTATAATCGATATCTAATTGTCTTTGGTCTCGCTCCTCTTCACACGTGTCTTCGGTAGGAGTGTTCGTACAATTCTGTTCCTTGCCCTAGGTGCAAACTTGCCTGGCCGGGACACAATAGCCGATCTATAGCCCGTCAGATATTCCTAGCCTGGAATAACAACTGAAGAGTCTTCTGAACTAACTCTTAATCTGCAGTAATAGAAGTAATCTTTGATAAACAATACGATGACCATAATAGGTGTCTTGGCATCAGGGAGGTTAATAGTCGCAATATTGATTTTCAGAATAAAATAATAAAGTTAAAATCATGTTTAAAGGGGTTATAGAGATCTTTTGAACAGTAATCTTTATTAACCCTTAATCTGCAGTAATGGAGGCAATCTTTGATTAACAATACGATGACCACAATAGGTCTCTTGGCAATAAAGAGGTTAACATCAGAGAGGTTAATAGTCGCAATATTGATTTTCAGAATAAAATAATAAAGTTAAAACCATGTTAAAGGGGTTATAGAGATCGAGAAGTTTTGAACAGTCATCTCTATTAACCCTTAATGTGTAGTAATAGAGGCAATCTTTGATAATCAATACGATGACCACTATATGTAGCAGAGAGGTTAAAAGTCGTAAAAAAGGTATAAAAGGATAAAGTTTAAAACTATGTTAAAGCAGTTATTGAGATCAACATCTCAAGTAACTACATCCTTGATTAACCCCTGTTAGCAAAAAAGAAAAAAGAAAGAAAGATACTATTTGATGGATAATACGATGGTTAAAAAGGCATCTCTTGGCAACGGAGGTGAAAATCTTTATTGAATTCAAGAGTTTCAAAATCATGTTGAAGGGTCAAAAGGATCGCGATCTAAGGTAACTTGCGAAGACTAATTTTGTATAAATCTTAATCCGCAGATAGAAGTAATCTGTGATGAATAATACGATAATACAATAGCAACTCATGGCGGTAAAGAGGTCAATAGTCCTTATATTGATTTCCAACATAAAATGATGAAGTTGGATGGTTACACAAGATAATATAGATTTTCATTTTTAAAGACGTTATTGAAGAATAATCTCTATTAACCCTGTATCTTCTAATGCCAATATTGTGGTCACAATAGCGTCTCTAGGCGGCAGAAATATTGATGATCGTTTTATCTATTAAAAAAGAACAGATAACGTTTCAAACATGGATGAGTGGTTATAGAAATTCAGATCTCGGGTAACCCTTTAAGGGAGTCGAACTCGTATAACTGTAGTCAGAGAAACAATGTTTGATAAACCATTATATGAAGTTAGGTAAAGTATGTCTTGCTGGAAACAGATTCAGTGTTATTTTCTTAAATATAAAACTGAATAAATCAAAATGAGTGAGGATCAGCTTTTAGAAGGTATTTTTAATTACCTTACATTCTACAGTTGCAGATGAAACATAAACAGGGATAACATTTTTGGGTATTTTGGAATGATATACATTCTACAATTGCAGGTGTAACATTAATAAGGATAACCTTTTTGAGTGATTTTTGAGTAACTTACATTCTACAGTTGGAGTGGCAACATTGATAAGGATATCCTTTTAAAGTTATTTTGGATTAACTTACATTCTGGAGTGTCAAAGGTAACATTGAAAAGAATAACCGTTTTGAAGATATTTGGAATACTTGACATTCTACAGCTGGTGATGTAGCATTAATAAGGATATCCTTTTGGGGGGGGGGGGGGGGGTATTTTTGAGTAATTTACATTCTACAGTGTCGGACATAACATTGATAAGGATGACCTTTTTGAAGTATTTTGGATTTACTTACATTCTACAGTTGCAGATGTAACATTGATAAGGATAATCCTTTTGAGGGTATTTTGGAATACCGTACATTTTACAATGTCAGATGTAACATTCATAAGGATAACATTTTGAGGGTATTTTGGAATACCGTACATTTTACAATTGCAGAGGTAACATTGATGAGGTTAATCTTTTGAGGGTATTTTGATTAACTTACAGTTTCAGAAGTAACATTGATATGATATGAGATATGATATATCTTCATGAGATGCCACTGATTAACCCTTGTTCTGCAGTAACAGCCATTCTTGCTAACAGTTTGATAATCACAAAAACATATCCAGGCGGGGAATAGGTTAATCTTGTCATTTATTTTAAAAACCAAAGCTAATTTATGACGGAATCATTTTTACTATATATTTAGTTTAATAAGAAATAAGCAAATGAAACCTGAGAAGAATATGAGTTATATATTTTCATAGACATATTTATCTTCTTTAAGTTGCGTCTTTCAGGGTATAAAGGCGATTTTAAATGTTAAATCGAGCTCTACCCATCTGATTGATTTAATAGAACAAAACCATATGATTTTGAGTATTGGAACCAATTTTTCTTTTCGTCGATATTCTTGGAGGCTGGTTGTTCTTGGACATATAAGAACACGTGCATTCTGTAGATGAAATAAAATTATAATTGTTCATTTTCACTATACCATTAAAGGGGCAGTAGCACGTTTTCTGATAATTTTATATTTCAAAATTTTCGCTGATAAATGTACGTTAATGCTAAATGTATTATTTTGATAGTGTCAAAAATCTCATAACACAAGCCCATCAGCCATAGTCAGAGGACAAAGTATGAAGATTCACATAAAATCATTGGCGGCCATTTTTGTGTGAACACCTTTAATTCATTTTGTGTAACAAAAAGGAATGGCATGGCTAAACTTTACTTTATTTGAATCAGTACTGCTCCAATTACTTTAAATACATTGTCTTTCAATTGGAACCGATAATTTTCATTTTCCTGACATCACCTTATATCCCCCTAAAAACGTGCTACTGCCCCTTTAAGGGATATGAAAATCCTAAGTTTCGATTTTGCAAAAAAAAGGAAATTTCTGATTATCAAAAACAGTTAAATGACTAAACAAGGAATTGCAGCTTTTGAATGTATACCTACTA